>CM036320.1:7387180-8587180 GCA_020567845.1 Rhododendron henanense subsp. lingbaoense | reverse complement strand
CTCGTGAGTACCCTTAAAATCACGTTCTAATCACATTGAGAAGCTCGGATCATCGAAATTTGATCGGAAAAGGGGAGGTGCAGACCGAAGCAAAATCCGGACGTCCGGACTTGAACAAAATCCGGATCGATCCGCACCTCCCTTTTCCCAATCGAATTTCGATGATCCGAGCCGTTCAATGTGTTTAAAACGTGATTTCATGGTTACCCGCGAAAAATCAACAAAAAAAATGATCGGGAAGAGCATCATCTGAACAGTTTTTTATTGAACTATTCAATAAAAAACTGTTCAGATGAAGCCCTTCCTGGTCATTGTTTTTGCTGATTTCTTGCGGGTACCCTTAAAATCACGTTTTGAACACATTGAGCGGCTTGGATCATCAAAACTCGATCGAGACGCTATTTAACGGAGCTTTTAACGAAATCCGTTAATCATTCGGACGGAAGGGGGCGTTTTGATTAACGGAAGATAACGTTGGGAGTAAAATTGAAGTTTTTAAAAGGTTGGGAGTCTAATTGAATTTTGGTGTAAAGGTTGGGGGGTTTTTTGAAATTTTCCCTCTATATATATTTGAGATCGTGACGGTTTTAAAGGACACACAAAAAACAACGCCAAAAGGTCTTTATCTTTTTCTTTTCTTGCAGTAGGAGTAATCGTTAAGTAAATTGTACTTTGTCGATTAGGCCATACCCTATCGATTTTGTGCTTCTACTTGGAGATTCAATAAAAGTCTCTTTTATTAAGTCTTCAATTTCATTCCATTTCATTCCATATCACTACGTTTGCTTCCAAAGAAGTCCTGAAATACGGCTAGGAACCAAACTCCACTTCACAAAACACCCACATTCCAGCAAACATCAAATTCAATTCTGTCAATTGACTTGTCCCAGTCGATTGGATAGACACCAGAAAATTTAGTAACACATACCTGTGTGCTTAACTTTTTCTTGGGAAGATAAGGGTTGCGGTTCTGTTACTGTTTCCATTTGTACGTTCATGTGGTTTCCACAAACACACATGCACGCGCGCGCGCACCTTCACACCCACCACACACGACACGCACACGTGACACACACACGAATGTGCCCGTCAGATTCTACACCAGTTATTGAACCAGTATTGTAACTAAAATCGATCGTAACAAATAAATAGAGTACTAGTAGTTGCATCAAACATTTCTACTAGAAATTTTCCAGTTATCACGTAACCCAACCACGTGGCTCAGCACTGTGTCACCCATCCAAGCCAAAGCTCATTGTGTTGAAATGTTGAATAGGAATAATATGTGCTCTTCATTGAAAATGATCAAAGGGTTACCATTGATTCTTTCCTGAGTTTCCTCTGAATAAATTGAAGGCTACATAGAAGCCCGAGACCAGTCAAGTCGAACATATGCTTTCTGTCGGAACCGTTTCAGATCCGAGCACAGAAATTGCTCTTACATTCCATTCCAGATTGGTTCGGACCAGTTTACTTTTTTATTCTATTCTTTTTTTCCTTTTTCATTCTGTTCTCAAGGGCTATTGTTAAGGCTTTGATTCCTTAGCTCAATGAGAAGACATTGAAGTGCTGGTTAGTCTTAATAAAACTGACGAGGGAAGCCTAAAAGACAGGTTATCACTGGGATCAACGGGAACTCTGGAAGTCTCGCATTTGATTCTCCTTGGCAACGCTTTCACTTACCCAATACATGTGTGATGAATGTGCCTTGTGGTGGGTGGTTACAGCCTTACTGGTTTACCCTGCAAAGGCATGTCAAAAAGTGGCCCTACCTTGAAGGGGTTTTCTCATTACATGGAAAGAACATAGTTGTAATAGTGTTTCACACCTTAGCAAAGTTGAAGTTATCATTCTTCATCGCGATGTCTTAACCTTGGTATAATCCTTGCTCAGGAAACCATGGTGTTTGACATGCAAGGGGACAGCACTTGTTCATGACTGAATGACTCGCACTCGGAGTCTCGGATAATCTGTCAAAAAATCCTTCATTTCCTGCTGCCTCCACCCTTTAGGATGGACATGGGATTATCAATCCTCCCAATTCATGGGATTAACAATACCACCTCCTACCAGGTATTACTAATCATTTCCCAATCTTTGGCTGCAAAATGACCTCCTTGCCCATACTTCCTTCATCGATCAATTCTTCATTGATATCCACAAGGGCAATGTTGGAACTTCATTATTCCAATCCTATCCTATGTGTGCGAAACAAACGTGATATTCTTAATCTCATCTCCTTACGAATCCTACTCCCTAATCCCATCTCTTTACAAATCCCACCCTAATCTCATCTCCTTACGAATCCCACCATATCTAACACAGTTATCAAACGAGGCCTAAATCTCAAGCCAACCCCTCTACATGCCATCAAAAACACTGGCGTAATTTGGTATGGTTGGCCAAAGAACTACTTGTATTTTCCTGGGTAACTTTCAAACCTTTTTAAGAGTCTTTCTTGTGGCCATTTTAGATGAGGTCTGGACTCTGCTGTAGGGAAAAAAAATACTAGCATTATGCACGGGAAAGGGGAAAAAATATGAACTTTTTTCCTATCGTCCCGTATATCAGTGAATCAGCACATATGGCTCTTGTGATTGATTCTATTTTCTCGAAAAATATTAAGAAAATCCCGCAATAATTAAAAAAAAACAAAAGAATTAAGAAAATAGATAGATTTCGAGTATTTGTTATGTTATTGATTGAACTTAGTTTCCTTTTTGAGCAAAATAAAATATAGTATGTATTTTACATTTTGTAAAAAATGTAGAATAATAAATAAAAAGATAAAAAAAAAAGAAGATAAAATTTCACGTAGGAGAGAGAGTTAAAAAGAGAGCTTGATTTTATTTTAGATAACTACATTCTTATGGTATATTGGTATAAATTTTGCCTTCACCTCATGTCTCCCTAATTTTTTGATTTGGAAGGTGATGGGGGAAGAAGAAAGAAATTGGTGCACACTAATTTTTTTATCATTTCACACATATTTATAGTGGGTTGGAAAAAATAGCCGTTGAAAAAATTGGCCGTTGACAAATTTACTGTTTGAGACACGGAGCAATCGGGGAGTTGGGAACACTGAATCACTTCTCTCCTCTTTTACTCTCTCCTCTCTCTCTCTCTCTCTCTCAAACCCCTTCTGCGTTTCAGCCAACACCCTCGTTCCAGGGCTATCAAATCGTCCCAATCCTCCACGCCGTTTCTCTCTCTCTCTCTCAAATCTCCGTTCCTCCACGCCTTGGTCTCACCCGATGAAACTCTCACTCAGTCAATTCCTCACTCGATCTCACCGATTCGCGATGAAACCCTCACAATGCCAGGGTTTTTACACTCACCCCAGCCCCCCGGTTCTCTCTCTCGACCACTCGGCTCTCCCTCCCTGTCTCTCTCGCTTGTCATCACTCCGGGAACCCAATCATCGTCGGCGGCGGTGCTCCGATCAGGTATCTCTCTCTCTTTCTCCCCCCGTTTGTCTTTCTCTCAGCAAAATGTCGTAGTAGTGGGTTAGTAGTGTGCATATGTAGGGAGTTTTTGATCGATATGACCACTTTTTTAAAACGATTTCGGGAAATATAACACTCTTGAAACGAATTTTGAAAATAGTCTTCCGCGCACTCCTAACACGCGTTATAACCGTTAATCAGGGCCGGCTTATGGCCAAGGCCGGGGAAGTTTGCGCTTCCAGCCCCCCCAAAAAAATTAAAAACGAGAGCCCTCAAAATTTTATGATCCCTATATCTATATATATATATATGTATGGTTCAAAAAAAATTGCATTAGTCTCCTTTACACAAAATAGGCCGAAATGATGAAATTACTCATTAGTAACACTAAGGCGTTAAAAAAAAAGAAAAAGAAACGGCTACAGCCTGGAAGATATTTTCAGTTCGGTGATTGCAAAGTACTCAATCAGGCCTTATCTCCTACGCTACCATCTATGTTGGATTATCAAATTTTTTATAGTTAGAGGGAATTAGAGAGAAAAAGAACTCCTAAAAGAAAAGTCGCGCAGCCGATCAAAAAAGAAGAAGAAATAAATGCAGACACTTGAGTCTAAGGGGAGAGAAGATATAGGGAGGCCTCATTCAAAAGGTTCGCTTCCGGCCTCTAAAACTTATGAGCCGGCCCTGCCGTTAATGGCCATGTGGTGCAAAACCGCGGCCACGTACGAAATAAATTCTTCATGGCCCCTGCGGTGATCAACTCAAGGACTAACTGATCTGAGTCATACGACCGACCCTATGTTTCTGGGTGCTACCTGAAAGGTCAGTCATTTAAATGGAGGAATGTGAATATTTGGTTCTTCATACTAGGCTTATCCGCTAAAATATTTGTCCACACAATGACTGACCTTTCAGGTACCTCTCTTCAATAATATACACATAACATATGATACGCCCTTTGAATGCAAAAAAGAAAAGAGAGATTCATGACAGACATGCTCTAAAATTTCTACGAGGTTTTTGAGCTATTAGTCAAAAACGTAATTTGTTCAAGATTCAACATTGTGGTGAGTGACTAGAGCCCACGTGGTATTAACTTGAGATCAAGGCAGTTGAACTACTCCCGCGGATCTAGAAAACACAGTAGAAGGGGTCGGATCGGACGAAACGACCATCCCTAGGAGGAAGGGAAGGAGGGAGTGAGAGCACCTGGTTGATGGTGCTCTATTTCCCCTGTGGAACTGAAACGGAGAGCCTTTTGAGACAATAGGTGTTGTACCATAATCTCCTTTCAGGCTTTATTCTTGTTGAAATTCAGCTGCTGAACAGTTCCGGAATTTTCTTATTTGTAGGATTGGGATTGAGGACACCATTGTCAAGGGCACCTTCAACATGATGTTTTTAGGCTATAGCTTATCTATGGGATATAGAAACGATACGAACATTATCTTTTTAAGGTACACACTTGACACTCCCTCTCTGTGTGTTTTCTGTATGTCGCTCTCATGCCTATACTTTGTAACGGAACATGTGACTTGCAGTTCATGCCATTGATTTACTTTATACTACGATTTAGCAGTGTTCTAAAACAAGGAATTAATCGGCGATTAACCGCCAATTAATCGTTGGTGGAGCCTATCCGATTAGGTCCGACTAACGATTAATCACCGAGTACTAATTAATATGCGCCGATTAATTGCTCGAAGGTGGCTGACCGCCCGAATAGCGCCGAGCGACTTTTAGAACATTGCGATTTAGATGGGATAAACTTGTACATGTAGGATAGAGCATTCTTATCTAGAAACAATATAGGCGGAAAAAAGCACGTGGGAAAAGGCATGCTAAAGTTGTTGTTCCATATTGATTGAGATCATAAGATATCATTTTGATTTCAATTTTCATGCGTGCGCGCGCTGGGAAGAAGGGGCCGCAGGGGGGTGGGGGGGCCATCCATGGGCATTCGGGTGGGTTGTGGTTTAGGGAGTATGTGTAAGTTTCTTCTATTGAGGTGGCCCCTAGTTGTACTACATCAGCGCCACATTAGCTTCCGTTAACCATGTCACCAGGTTGCGTCATTTAGTTGACGGAAAGGCAACAATGAAATGAAAAATCAAGTAAAAAATTGAAAAAATTAAAATTACAGGGACGAAATTGAAACCTAGACATGTTCATAGTGACCAAAATGCATTATGGAGAATCCTTAATCTATGAGCCGAGCAAATAATCTTTGCCAAACACCCGTGTTAACAGATAGCCTAGTGGGAGGACGAAAATTCCAATTCGCAAAATGCTTTCGAATCTCTAGTTTTCCCGTCACTTTCAATCCGTTAACCCAACTATCGGATCATAGACCGTCGGATAGTCATTAGGAATGCTATGAGCTTGAGGCATATGAGCAGGATTTTTCGTCGGAGCTAGCAATTCACGGAATGAGAGAGTAGAGTTCTAAAGGGATGATGATGGCAAGAATGCTTCTCTGCCAAGACCCAAGTCAAAATTCGGCAATGCCAGTGATATAAGTTGGGTGGAGCTGGGGGAGAAGGTGAACTTGAATGAAAAGAAGGCTGAGAAAGTTATGCACCTCATCTTCTGGGGTCCTATTACCTATAATTAACTAATTAGGGCCCGTTTGGTTGCAGCTGATTTGCTTATTGCTGATTGTTGAAAAATTAATCAAATAAGCACATGCAAAAATAAGCAAAGACGTTTTGCAAGTAGTTTCTTATTTTGTGTGTTGATTCTTTGCTTATTTTTTGAATAACACGCAAATAAGCAATAAGCAAGGGGAACTAAACAAGCCCTTAGTTGGCTTTTAGTTCTTGTTCTTTGCGTTTGTGTACTCTAGAATATTTTCTTTTCATCTTATATGCTTTCTAGGATCGGAGGTGGTGTTAGCTAAGACCCTTGGAGAGGGATAAGCGCCCCCCCACTCCATCCTTCTCCCACTAACAAAGACCATTCATCCTTCTCCCACTAACAAAGACCATTATTCCTTCTCCCACTCCCTCTGTTCTCCCCTGCCAAGTGGGCCCTTTGGAGCTCTAACAGATTCTCTCTCTCTTGTCCCCACAACCTCACTTTGTTTTGGCACCAACCACATTGACGCCATCGACGCCAGTGCTATGGAACTTTCTTGGCTTGCGCTTTTGTTGACCGTCATCGTCTCTGATCATCCACTTTCACCATCAACTTTACCAAGTCTGAACAATTGTCAACTACCAGATCTGCGCTCGTCTGATTCATTACTCAGGGGCAAGGATCTAGGGTTAATGCCAATCAATAAATTGGAAGAACTTCGTAAGTATATATCTTCGATATGGAAAAAGTTGTCGTGCCCCAGATCTAACAAAAACAATCTAGAGTAAGGCCTCGTTTTGACCAAAAAAAGGAGCTAGCTTTTGTACTTCAAAAGCATGTTGAAAAAGCATCATTTTTAAGCATAAAAGCCAACTTTTTTTTCATATGCCGAACAAGGCGCAACAAGCCTAGGTTCATTTCTATAGTAGCCAAAACTTTATTGTTTTAAAGGACGCTCGTATACTTGTGTCTGTATACACTGTGTCGGCATTTCTTCATTATTGCAGTGCAGCCACCATGATGGGTGCATGCACCCTGTTGCCGCCTTCCTTCTGGTACCACCCCGAGTCCAAAAATGTGATCTCATTCGTTCACTTTAAGGCATCTCAGATCCACCCTCCATTTCCTTAAATATAGAGTATAGATCTCAAGGGGTAAATATTTCTGCAAAAAATCATGTTGATCGGATATCGATAGCTATATGTTTGAAGACAAATTGTATTGCAAATGTGATTAGTTCACATTTGTATTTTAATACAAATGCGCTCCGATCCCCTGTCGGTGCCCAATTAACTTGATTTTTTGTAGGGACCTTTTATTCAAGAAGTTCTATGATGTAGTTGGTTCGGATGATACTTTAGAGCTCGAAATGATGCCCATATTTAGGCAGCACAGTGAGTTTACAGTTTTTTAGTTCCTAGATGTTAACAGCTCGCAAGTTATTTAAATAGTCACAATTTTATGAAGAGTGCCATTAACTTAACCGGAGCTACTTCTCAAGTAGCTAAGCTTCGTTTTATGTGTGCCATAAAGAATTTTGTGGATGTTGCATTTGACGAGCTCCTAAAGTAAAATGTATACACATGGGAAAATAAAGTAACAAAAACCATGAGATACTTGTGAGTTCAAGTACAGTACTCTATAATTCGTTGAATGTCTAGTACGAGCCCCCTATACAATGAACTTTCTCTCCCCCTCGCTCCCTTTGATGTGCATGAAAGTTTTGAAAGGGTTGCAGGCCTTCCATGATGTTGGTTGTTACCATGGAAACCTGCTTGCTGGTTTCTGGTTCAATACCAATTTTGAATTTAATGTCCCATGTTTGGTTTACAAACTTTTAAAATGTTGGAGCCTTGGAGGTAATGGTTTCCCTCCATTTATTTATTTAGAGCTCAAATGGGATGTCTACACAACCAACTTATTTTTCGTCATATTTTCATTATTAGTGATTTTTTTTTTTCAATTGAGATTTTTGGTAAAAAAATAATAATTTGAGATACAAGGCTTGACTTGGTTTGGTTTTAGTTAAAAAATTTGACCTAAGCATATATAAAGGTCACTGAACTATAAAAATAAACCAACTAATTTTAACTGCTAAATGAGATCTAGTTCTCTTTGTTCTATGACTTACAGATTATTCAGAATTTTGTCTAGCACTTTTTAGTCAGAAGATTGCTTATTTGGATCACTGGTCATTCAAATAATTTAATCATTTTTGCATTCGTTTTTGCTATTTGTATATGTAGTTCTAGTTCTTTCCTTTTGTCATGTGATAAAAGAGAGAAGCTTATTTCGTATAAAATCATCCCAGTTTAAACAACGGGGTAGAAAATCATACACTCCTTTAGAAGATTTTCTCCATCAAGTTAAAGAGCCAAAATACGTTTATTAAACTCGTGACTTTGAGAAAGTTTAAAAATTGTATAAATGTGGGGGCTATGGTGATTACTTTTGGAATGATTTCCAACAAAATTCGGAAACTTATAAGAATAAATTTACATCTCTTCTTGATTTTCACATCAATGCCGTGAAGAATCACAAGACACATCTAAGTGGATTTTTAATTTGAACAATGAAAAGAAAGGTAGGAAGTTTATTGTTTATTTACTTAAAAATGTAATAATCAAGGTACGAAGACTGAGCAAGATGACAAGAACCTAATTTGTGAAAAGCTCTAGAAGCTGTTCCCTGTGAGTACACGGCATTTGACACTACCAATCTACAGTTTTCTCTGTTGGTCAAAACTTTACTTCTGAAAGCAATTGGAGAGGGGCATAATATGCAATAAACTAAACTTGGAGAGGTAGTGAATAATATTTGAGGTTTCATTATATTGCAAATGTTGTACACGTCATAAGTGTATATATTAGCCACAGCATAATAACATCCAGATCCAAATTGCTTATTAGCCAAAGCATAATAACATGCAAATCAAGACACCATAGTCGATATAGATAGAGGTTGAAGTAAGTTAAACCATCAATATCACATGTCCAAACAGCAAATCCACCACAAATTGTAACTTCCCTTATAAATTCTTCTCTATAAACTGCAAAGTTGGCACGACACAACGTTAGCATATTACTTCATGCAATAGTTTCATTATGTTTTGATTACATTATTTTGCAATAGGGTTAAACCTCAAATATTCTTAACTATCTCTCTAGTTCAATTTATTGCATATGTGCCACTCTCCAATTGCTTTTCATTGCTTTCACTGAATCTAACATAAAAACATGTAGAAAATGGAATCAAAACGTCAGTTTTTACCAACAAAATTCAAAAAACTTACTTCCATGGAAGTAGATTGGTAGTGTCAAATACCTCGTATTCATAGTATATACAGTAATAAAACTAGGGAAGAGCTTCTGAAGCTTTTCACATATTAGGTTCTGGTCATTGCATTCAGTCTCCTTACCTTGATTCTTCAAGTACTTTGAAATCTACATATTCAAGTCAATACACAATAAACTTACATTTCCTTGTTCAAATTAAAATCTACTTACATTTGCCTTGTGATGTTTCACAGCATTGATGTGAAAATCAAGAAGAGAAGTAGATTTATTCTTATAAGTCTCCCAATTTTGTTGGAATCATTCCAAAAGTAATCACCATAGCCCACACGTTTATGCCAATTTTTGAACTTTTTCAAAGTCACTTGTTTGTCAAATGTATTTTGGCTCTGTAACTTGATGGAGTAAATCTTTTGAAAGAGTGTATGATTTTCCGCCCCGTTGTTTAAGACATGATGATTATATATGAAATAAGCTTGTCTTTTGTCACATGACAAAAGGAAAGAACTAGAGATACAAAAAGCAAAAATCAATGCAAAAATAATTAAATTGTTTTAATGGTTAGTGATCCAAATAAGCAATCTTCCGACTACAGTGCTAGACAAAATTTTGTATAAGTTGTAAGTAATGGAAAAAAGAGAACAAGATCTCGTTTGGATGTCTTATTTAGAAGTTAAATTTGTTGGGTTTTTTAATTGTTTAGTGAAGTTTTATTTTTGGGTCAAATTTTAGAACTTAAAACCATATCAAAAAAATTGAAGACGGTACAAAAAATAAGTTCGTTGTGGTGACGAAAAGGAGGAAAAACATTACGTCCAACATTTAAGTTTGTAAATTGAACTTGGACATTAAAATTCAAAATTGGTATTGAAGTAGAAACCATTAAGCAGGTTTTCATGGTAATAACGAACATCATGTAAGGCTTGCAACCATTTCAAAATTTTCCTGCACATCAAAGGGGGCGAGGGGAAAGAGTTATACAAAAATCAACTTAATAGATAAAATAGAAGAAAATGAGATACTTGTGAGTTAAAGTTAAGTACTTCATAATTTGTTCAATGTCTAGTGCAAACCCTATGGCCTCTTTTCCATCATCACTAAATAAAACATGGTTTTTGCTGCTTCATTTTGTCATGTCTATATATGAACTTTGGGAGCTTGTCAAATGCAACTTCTACAAATTACTTTGTGGCACTCATAAAATGGAGCTGAGTTACCTGAGAAAGCTCCTGTTAAGCTAACGACACTCCCTGTAAAATTGTGATTGTTATAAATAACTTGCACACTGGTAACATATAGGAGCCAAAAACTTGTATTTTTTTGGCACCTACAGACGGTAGGAACCGCAAACAGTGTGCTACCAATCTGCGGGATTTGAGGATTTACGTACCCCTGTAATTGCTTACGATAACTATCTAAGGAATAGCTGATTAGGAATTGCCCTTTACCGGGAGGAGGTTGCTGAACATTATGTGGCAGTTATATGGGATTGGATTTATGAGTGCAATTTTGTTCACCTTCCTTAAAAGAGGGTGAACATTACCCTTTCTCTTATTGGTTGAAATGATGTGGACCCCACCATAAAGTGATGTCATGCTTACCATGCAATATACTTTTTGGTAAGCATGACATCACTTTGTGGTGGAGTCCACATCATTTCAACCAATAAAGAGGGTAATGTTCACCCTCTTAGGTGGAGGGTGAGCAAAACTCAACTCGATGATTATATATGTTATCCGTGTTCACTTAATAAAGATTGAACAAATGGACAACTGTCGGCAAATTCTCATGTAAAGCTATCGCATTATAGCTTTTATCATGTTCTCCTTTCCCTTGAGATATGGAGCAATCTGGTGCGGGCCGCTTGCAATGGTAAATAAAGTTGGCTAGATGATTGAGCATGTTTACTTGGAAATGAGCATAGTATTTTCGTTTCTTCTCTTCCTCCCATATGTTGATTATTCTCAGGGACAATGCATCTCTTCCTGCGTGCTTATCCGAAGTAAAGCAGATCTGCTTGTCAGTCTATGGTCAAACATGTTTTAAGCGTTCACAGGGCCAGGCTCAAAAAGTTTGACTAAATATTCTTTCATGCAGTTTTGGTGACATTTTCCCCCTATTTAATTGTGACTTCTTTTTGGGTATTAGAATTGTTTCAGGATGTTTGCTGTTATGCTTCATTTTCGGAGATGTTGGAAGCCGAGAGTGACAAAAGTCTTTTTTGGAGTACAAATTATTGAAGAAGGTATTCCTCACATTGCTATCACCTCTTGTTACACAGGGTGTTGGCATATTTCCTGCCACGTTTATTTATGTTAGTGAAACAGAGCTCTCACATTATATTGAGGATATGGGATGCTTGAATAGTAGGACAGTGCCTAGAAAAGGGTAATAAAGTAGGGACAGTCATCGTAAGATTATGTACTCGTAAGATGAGAATTATTTCCAAGTCCCAACTTAATCAAATCCAACAAAAACTTCACCCCAGAACTAAACGAATCCTTCACCTAAATTTCCAGAAAAGTGTTGTAATCGAAAAACACACAACTGCCAAGTACTCTGCAAAGGAAATTCGTTGATTGGGATCTTTTTCGTCGTGACAGTTTTTATTCATATATGTACCATTGTATAAGTTTTTCAGAATTTTAGCATTTTCTTCTGTTTAATCTTATTACTTGTAGCTATAGACTTGGACCTAATTTATATCTTCTAAAATTTGTTGGTCTGTTGTTCTTGATTAGCAAAAACTGGATGTAATCTCCTTGGGAATCATTCAATAATATATCGGAAGTTCTTTCAATTCCTTTGTGTTTTCTTTCTCGTTGATTCAAGAACCCATATGTTAGAATGATTTCTGGTTGTTTTTCCGCTACAACGTTCCCTCAATTGGCATTTGTGGGAGGCACTTCTCAGTTGAGAGTGAGCGAGGATCACTTTACTTAATGTATATATGCATCTATATATCTGTAATTTTATACACCTAAACAAATGCTTTAGCCACATTATCGGAGCGCCCATACACTACCTATATTAGCATATACTTAACACAAAATTACGTCTAGTTTTATCGATTTTAGGAGCCAAATTTAGCTATCCCATTTAAAGATGCTCTAATCAACAAGGAGCTCTAATGAATAGGACAGCTTTTTGTGTAAAGAATCTATAATTTCTCAACAAAGTAATTGGTCCGAAATTTGGTGCGAAAAACACATCTAAACCAGCTTCTCTAAATTTAAATTTTAGACAGTTTTTTAGTTTTCCAGAATGTATAAGTGTTTTGAAAAATACTTTGTTTTATTAACACACATGCACATAGCAATCTTCAATGTCCCCAACCTCCTGGCTCCTAGTACTAGGTGTACTATGTATTAGAGACCATGTTTGGGTCCTTTTTCTTGTGAACATATTTAAGTCTCTGTTAACATCTTTAAATCCCTGAATTCTATTGAATACAGTAAATTGTAAAGTTTAAGATGTGTTAGGAAATGAGCTCAGTAATATATGTCAAACTACGCAACACTTTTCCTCACGTGCAATCTTGTCTTACACGCAGAGATATATTTATCCAAACGAAATAGAATACGAATAGGAAGAAGCAAAATGCAAATGTAACACAAACAGAAATAGAGAGACTTAAACCCAAAATTTATTCCTACATGAATTATGAATCCATGGTAAGTTATTTAACAGTGATATGATTCTTATTTGTTTTGTAATGCATGTACATATTTTCATCCTACTTCACATTTTCCAATTAATTATAATGAATGCACTTCTGGTTTTCTACTCTTGTTTCCAACTTTCTACGTAATACACAGTGAAACCTCAAGGTGTCGAGGATAGTGCTTTTGGTATTTTCTAATTTCAGGAAACACCAAAATCAGCATTTAGTTGCAATTTTTATTTTTTTTTGGAGCTTTTTGGGCTTATTGAGTTTTGTCTTTATTTAAAATTTTCACGTTTGTTAGTCTTGCTTCAAACTTTTGTGTTTATTGATTTGTCACGACAAGACGAATCGAGAAAGTAAAAAAATGACTTTTAACCAAATATTTTTGAAAATATTCAAGATGGCTTTTTGGGCTTTATCTTAGATATTTCCTAAAATATTGGGGGAAAAGTAAAAAAAAAAAAAAACTATTTTTCCTGATTCTCTCGCCAAGACGAATCAATAATCCGCAAAAGTAACAAACGCCAATTTTTTTTTTAATGAAAATAAAACAAGAAAAAAAGCCCAATAAACTAATTGGAACGGGGTACTGAAAACTAGGCTAGTTCTTGATGGTTAATAATATATTCTTTTTCAAACCTCTTTTTCTACGCCGTAAAAACTTTGCGTTATTCTTTTTTTTTTTTCTCTCTGGACGAGTATAGCTCCTCTGGAGCTCCCAATTGAGGAACTACTTCTTTACAGTTCAGTTAGGAATATATAGTTAACCATTTCAAAGCATGATTAACTCCTTATATGGTGAAAGGTAGCTCTATGAGGTTAATGCCAGAAAAGGTTTTAAAAATGTCATCATCAGTGTCATTTTAGTCTAGTGGAATCTGGATAATCACCCATGAAGGATTTCCATATGGGCGGCTAGACTAATTGAAGAGTAGTTGGTGAGCAACTTGGCAGGGAAAAAAATTACTGTACCAGTTTGGAAAGGCTAACATGGCCATGATAGCGGTGAGAATAAAATTCAGCAGCTATTCGTTTTTTAATTTGGACCACTGACAATACTTTTGGACGGTCTAGATGTGCTTGGCAGCATCTCCCAAGAAAGTGGAGGTGTAAATATTGGCAACGCTTAAGCTCAATTCCTCGGCGAAGTTCGGAAGGGAGATGGTAAAATTCAGAAGAGTCTAATTTTGGGTATGCAGTGGTTGTGCTATTAGACCATTAGCTAAATTGTGGTTAGGTGTGGCACAATAACCTGGGGTGACTCCAGAAATATGTGAGCATGGGTTCATTTATACTAATGAATAATTAATAATCTGTTTATAACAAACCACATATGAAAATGCTAGTTAACTTTTTAAATAATGGAGTAACTAAAAGATAGTACCAAAAAAGCAATTTTTTAATAATTTCTTTTCAATTTAATTTCCAAGTAATTTATATTGCATGAGCTCCTACGATGGCATTCAATGAGATTTCAAGTTTGAAAATTGTTCCATAATAGCCTCATTGTTTGAAGGTTTATGAGAGAAATAATCTAATACTATGGGTTCATCACTAAAATTTAGTGGGTTCATCACATGGCGTTGCCTCTGGTTGAACGTCACGTATATACTCGGCAAACTCGTGAACTAACATCGAACTGAATAATATGTCAAGCCTCCAAATACTTACAATCACAACAAACGCATTACTAATCTCCAAGTAACAATATAAATGGACTTAACAAGAACAAATTAGGCGGTGCTAATATATATAAACATTTACGCGCCTATGACTGGTTGAGGTTACCACTGGGATTGTTTTTGAAAAGTCATCGTCAATGTCATCTATCTATCTATCTATCTATTCTATTTCTATCTATATACTATAGGAATGTAGTTGAACTCAAAAGGCTCCCAATTCTTAATCCTAAATTCATAGAATTTAGAATTTTTTTTAAAAAGAAATTGAAAGAGAGAAAAACGTGGGAGTGGGGGGAGGGGGAGGGAACGTGGGAGTGGGGGAGGGGAAGAGAGAGAGGAAAAATTATTCTATGTCCCAGAGGTACCATCACATGGTACTCCAAATTCATTTTACACCACACATATGTCTTTCAGTATATAGAATAAGACTAATGCTAACGTGCATCGAACATGGGACCAAAAAAAATATTAGATTAAGGGTCAAAAAAAACCAATGTTAATTTTTTTTCCCCCATGCATTGAATGGGTACAATATTTGATTTTTTTTTGGTTACAAATTAATTTGATTTAATTTTTTGAAGTAATTTAATTTCATTTAATATTTGTTGCAATCTGAGTCGTCCATTGCCAATCATGGACGGTTCGGATTGGCCCAACGCTCATGTTGTTCCTGAGGGACTATACACACCTCGGGTTCCTTTTTTATCAACTAGCGTCGTTCCCGTTCGATGCACAAGACAAAATATTTGTGTGATTCTACTACAAAATATCGATCTCACACAAAATTTGTTGTTTGTCCCGTGCATCGAACGGGAACGATGATAGTCTATATACTATAGGAATGTAGTTGAAGTCAAAAGGCTCACAATTCTTAATCCTAAATTCACAGAATTTAGAATTTAAAAAAAAAAATTTGAAAGAGAGAAAAACGTGGGAGTGGGGGGAGGGGAAGAGAGAGAGAGAGAGAGGAGGAGGGAACGTGGGAGTGGGGGAAGGGAAGAGAGAGAGGAAAAATTATTCTATGTCCCAAAGGTACCGTCACATGGTACTCCAAATTCATTTTACACCACACATATGTCTTTCAATGTACAAAATAAGACTAATGCTAATGTGTATCGAACATGGGACCAAAAAAATATTAGATTAAGGGTAAAAAAAAACTAATGTTAATTTTTTTTCCCATGCATTGAATGGGTATAATATTTGATTTTTTTTGTTACAAATTAATTTGATTTAATTTAATTTGATTTAGTATTTGTTGAAATTTGAGTCGTCCATTGCCAAGCATGGACGGCTCGGATTGGCCCAACGCTCATGTTGTTCCTGAGGGACAGCACACACCTCGGGTTCTTTTTTTATCAACTAGCGTCGTTCCCGTTCGATGCACAAGACAAAATATTTGTGTGATTCTGCTACAAAATATCGAGCTCACACAAAATTTGTTGTTTGTCCCGTGCACAAAATTTGTTGTTTGTCCCGTGCATCGAACGGGAACGACGCTTTTAGTCTATGGGATTGTTTTTGATAGCAAGTTGGGCCACGAGTACTTGAAAAGTAGCTGATTGTTTGATAGCAACTGGCTAGATTTTGATTTCACCACTCTCATCTTCATCAATCCCCAACACCTATCTCATCTTCATCAATCATCTTCACCAATCCTCAACACCTATCTCATCTTCATCAATCATCTTCACCGGGGGGAAAAATTACTATTTTGAAAAGGTGACAATGGCCATGATAGCAGTGGAGGTGGTGGTGGAAAAATTGGTGATGCTCCTACCAGAAGAAGCTAAATTCCTCGGCGGAGTTAGGAGGGGAGTTAGTGAGTTACGTGATGATTTGGAAAGCATGAGATCTTTCCTGCAGGATGCTGAATCAAGAACTGAAAAAGAAAAAGGCGTCGAAACGTGGGTAAAGCAAGTGAGAGACGTAGCCCATGATACCGAGGACATCCTGGACGAGTTCTCTTTCCGCTTCTCACTGCTGTCTCGACCAGGGCGGCTTCCGAGATTCTTTCACTTCATTTGCCACTTGAGGACCCGACACCGCTTAGCGGGACAGATAGAGGACGTAAAGATGAAGATCAAAGATATTTCCAATAGACGGAATGCTTTTTCGTTTAGAAGGATTGAGGATGCCACAAGCTCGTCTTCTACATTGAACACATGGCATGATCTTCGACGTGCTTCTCTCTTCATAGACGAAGCCGATGTTGTGGGAATTGAGAATCCCAAACGTGTGTTGATTTCTTGGCTTCTAGAAGGAGAGAGGAATCTCACTGCTATCTCTGTGGTGGGGACGGGTGGTGTGGGAAAGACTACTCTGGTGAAGAAAGCTTATGATAGTCAAGTTGTTAAGAAGTACTTCGATTGCCGTGCTTGGATAACTGTTTCAAAGTCGTTTACAGCAGCGGAGCTTCTACGATCTGCGCTAAAGGATATGTTGGAAGAAGCAAAAGAGAGAATTCCAGAGGGATTTGATACAATGGGCGAATCACAAGTGGTGAGCAAGCTAAAGGAATATTTACAAGAAAAGAGGTACGTAGTTGTGTTTGATGATGTATGGAGCACAAATGCTTGGGAAATAATGAAATTTGCGCTCCCCGATTGTTGTTCTGGTAGTAGAATAGTTTTCACTACGCGAATAAGTGACGTAGCAGCCTCTATAGACATATTCAGTCATGTTTACCGTCTCCAACCTCTGCCAGAGGAGGAGGCTTGGAAACTCTTTTGTATGAAAGCTTTCCGAAGGAAAAACAAGGGTGTCTGCCCAAAAGAATTGGAGACCATGTCTCGAAGTATATTAAAGAAGTGTGGGGGGTTGCCACTAGCAATTGTGGCAATAGGCAGCTTGTTGTCTAAGAAGGATAAACATGTTTTGGAATGGACGAGAGTCCATGACAGCCTTTATTCTGAGATGAAGAGTAACTCCAGCCTTGAGAGTCTTGAAAGAATACTTCTACTAAGTTACCATGACTTACCATATCACCTTAAATGTTGCTTCTTGTACTTGAGCGTTTTCCCGGAGGATTATTTCATCAAACGGATGAAAATAATTCGGCTGTGGGTTGTTGAAAGATTTGTGGAAGAGAAGCGAGGCCTCACCATGGAAGAGGCTGCAGAGGAATACCTAAATGAACTTGTTAGTAGGAGCATGATTCAAGTAGTGCAAATAGACTACTTCAACAGGGTTAGGACTTGTCGCGTGCATGATGTTATGCGCGACATTATCCAGTTGAAATCCAGGAATGAGTCATTTGTTTTGATACTGAATGATAAAAGAATGTCACTCGATGAGAAGATTCGTCGAATGGCAATTCACGACAGTTGTGAGGAGCTCCCATTGGACATGAGATTTCCTAGCCTCAGATCTCTATTGGTTTTTGGGTCTTCAATGTCGTTGGGGAAGGCCTTTTTTAAGGGTTTTAGAATGTTAGGGTTGTTGGAGCTTGATGGTACACCGCTTTTCAAATTTCCTCCGGAGCTGTCCGAAATGATTCTCTTAAGATACTTGAGTTTGAGGAGGACGATGATAAGGGAGCTTCCGGAGTCCATTGGAAAGCTCAAGAACTTAGAAATACTAGATCTCAAATTCACTCCCATATCAACCCTGCCTCATGGGATATTGAAGTTAAAACATCTTTTCCGGTTGCAAAGCTATAGCCATAGATTTCCTAAAACGCATTTTCCCACCACACATGGGATGAGCCTTCCAGTCGGCATAGCAGGATTGACAAAGCTACAAAAGTTAGGACATGTGGAAGTGAATGGGAACGGTGATATGGTGAGAGAGTTTGGAAAGCTAACTGAGCTAAGGAGATTGGGAATCTTAAAACTGACAAGAGAGAACGGGATGGACTTATGTTATGCTTTAGAGAAATTAAAGCACCTTTCCGGATTATGCATAGTGTCTATAGGAATGAACGAACCCCTTCTCCATCTAGATTCTCTCTCAACACCTCCGCAGTTTATTCAACACCTATATCTTAAGTGCAGATTACCGAATTTGCCTAAATGGATCGCTTCCCTCAGTTGCCTAGCAAAGCTAGTTCTCCAATACTCCAATCTGAACGAGGATCCACTGAACGCACTTCAAGGATTACCAAACTTGGTGGTTCTTGAACTCCGTGATGCTTACGCAGGGAAGGAGTTATGTTGCGATGATGGAGGATACCCCAGGCTTAAAAAGCTTGGCCTCCTAATGTTAAGACAATTGAAGAGCGTAAGAATGGAGCAAGGATCAATGCCTGAGCTGAGAGTGCTAGATATTGCAGCCTGTGAGAAACTAGAAATGGTTCCATTGGGGATTCAGCACCTCAGAAACCTACAACATCTAACAGTATGGAACATGCCTGACGAATTCCACCAGAAAATAGAGCGACCACATGGTGAAGATTGCTGGAGGGTTCAAAATGTTGCCAACATCCAGCTATCCAAGTCTTCCTTTAGGTGAGCTAACATCTAACTACCCTTTCTTTTCCTATTTATTAGTCTTCTCGATGGACAAATGCTGCTTATGACATTGACATATTGTTTGCTTCATAACTGTGATTTTCTTTTTATCCGTCGATTAGGTGACACGTGGTAAGGGCATAGTTGGAAAATTAATAGGTGACTTTGGTTCACCATAATAAAGTGTGTTTGAGTTGTAAAACTTAACAAATATCGACAAAACTATGGGAATGTTTTAGGGGTTATTTCCCCGTCGAGTAGCCAATATGTGGCTCGTTTTCTTTAATTAATTCAATATTATTCGATTTGTTTCTTCCTTCGATCAGGTAGCAGGTATCAAAAGGAAGTACGTTCAGTTCTCCCATGACCAAAGGAGCAGTTTTTCATGATCGAGGAGGTAGTTTTTCTAGACGCGGGTGCCTTATTGTTCGTGGAAGTTATTTGCCAAAGTTTGAAAGAAGACTTAACTGCCACCTTAGAGGGAAGATTCAAATTCAAACTCAAAGAGGCCTCTATATATGGGAAAAATTCAAAATACCCCCCAACCTTTACACCAAAATTCAATTAGACTCCCAACCTCTTAAAAATTTCAATTTTACTCCAAACGTTATCTTCCGTTAATCAAAATGCTCCCTTCCGTCCGAATGACTAACGGATTTCGTTAAAGACTCTGTTAAATATTGTCCCGATCGAATTTTGATGATCCGAGCCGCTCAATGTGTTGAAAACATGATTTTAAGGGTACTCGCGAGAAATCAGCAAAAAAAAAATGACCGGGTAGGGCTTCATCTGAACAGTTTTTTTATTAAATAGTTCAATAAAAAACTGTTCAGATGAAGCCCTTCCCGATCATTTTTTTGTTGATTTCTCGTGAGTACCCTTAAAATCACGTTCTAATCACATTGAGAAGCTCGGATCATCGAAATTTGATCGGAAAAGGGGAGGTGCAGACCGAAGCAAAATCCGGACGTCCGGACTTGAACAAAATCCGGATCGATCCGCACCTCCCTTTTCCCAATCGAATTTCGATGATCCGAGCCGTTCAATGTGTTTAAAACGTGATTTCATGGTTACCCGCGAAAAATCAACAAAAAAAATGATCGGGAAGAGCATCATCTGAACAGTTTTTTATTGAACTATTCAATAAAAAACTGTTCAGATGAAGCCCTTCCTGGTCATTGTTTTTGCTGATTTCTTGCGGGTACCCTTAAAATCACGTTTTGAACACATTGAGCGGCTTGGATCATCAAAACTCGATCGAGACGCTATTTAACGGAGCTTTTAACGAAATCCGTTAATCATTCGGACGGAAGGGGGCGTTTTGATTAACGGAAGATAACGTTGGGAGTAAAATTGAAGTTTTTAAAAGGTTGGGAGTCTAATTGAATTTTGGTGTAAAGGTTGGGGGGTTTTTTGAAATTTTCCCTCTATATATATTTGAGATCGTGACGGTTTTAAAGGACACACAAAAAACAACGCCAAAAGGTCTTTATCTTTTTCTTTTCTTGCAGTAGGAGTAATCGTTAAGTAAATTGTACTTTGTCGATTAGGCCATACCCTATCGATTTTGTGCTTCTACTTGGAGATTCAATAAAAGTCTCTTTTATTAAGTCTTCAATTTCATTCCATTTCATTCCATATCACTACGTTTGCTTCCAAAGAAGTCCTGAAATACGGCTAGGAACCAAACTCCACTTCACAAAACACCCACATTCCAGCAAACATCAAATTCAATTCTGTCAATTGACTTGTCCCAGTCGATTGGATAGACACCAGAAAATTTAGTAACACATACCTGTGTGCTTAACTTTTTCTTGGGAAGATAAGGGTTGCGGTTCTGTTACTGTTTCCATTTGTACGTTCATGTGGTTTCCACAAACACACATGCACGCGCGCGCGCACCTTCACACCCACCACACACGACACGCACACGTGACACACACACGAATGTGCCCGTCAGATTCTACACCAGTTATTGAACCAGTATTGTAACTAAAATCGATCGTAACAAATAAATAGAGTACTAGTAGTTGCATCAAACATTTCTACTAGAAATTTTCCAGTTATCACGTAACCCAACCACGTGGCTCAGCACTGTGTCACCCATCCAAGCCAAAGCTCATTGTGTTGAAATGTTGAATAGGAATAATATGTGCTCTTCATTGAAAATGATCAAAGGGTTACCATTGATTCTTTCCTGAGTTTCCTCTGAATAAATTGAAGGCTACATAGAAGCCCGAGACCAGTCAAGTCGAACATATGCTTTCTGTCGGAACCGTTTCAGATCCGAGCACAGAAATTGCTCTTACATTCCATTCCAGATTGGTTCGGACCAGTTTACTTTTTTATTCTATTCTTTTTTTCCTTTTTCATTCTGTTCTCAAGGGCTATTGTTAAGGCTTTGATTCCTTAGCTCAATGAGAAGACATTGAAGTGCTGGTTAGTCTTAATAAAACTGACGAGGGAAGCCTAAAAGACAGGTTATCACTGGGATCAACGGGAACTCTGGAAGTCTCGCATTTGATTCTCCTTGGCAACGCTTTCACTTACCCAATACATGTGTGATGAATGTGCCTTGTGGTGGGTGGTTACAGCCTTACTGGTTTACCCTGCAAAGGCATGTCAAAAAGTGGCCCTACCTTGAAGGGGTTTTCTCATTACATGGAAAGAACATAGTTGTAATAGTGTTTCACACCTTAGCAAAGTTGAAGTTATCATTCTTCATCGCGATGTCTTAACCTTGGTATAATCCTTGCTCAGGAAACCATGGTGTTTGACATGCAAGGGGACAGCACTTGTTCATGACTGAATGACTCGCACTCGGAGTCTCGGATAATCTGTCAAAAAATCCTTCATTTCCTGCTGCCTCCACCCTTTAGGATGGACATGGGATTATCAATCCTCCCAATTCATGGGATTAACAATACCACCTCCTACCAGGTATTACTAATCATTTCCCAATCTTTGGCTGCAAAATGACCTCCTTGCCCATACTTCCTTCATCGATCAATTCTTCATTGATATCCACAAGGGCAATGTTGGAACTTCATTATTCCAATCCTATCCTATGTGTGCGAAACAAACGTGATATTCTTAATCTCATCTCCTTACGAATCCTACTCCCTAATCCCATCTCTTTACAAATCCCACCCTAATCTCATCTCCTTACGAATCCCACCATATCTAACACAGTTATCAAACGAGGCCTAAATCTCAAGCCAACCCCTCTACATGCCATCAAAAACACTGGCGTAATTTGGTATGGTTGGCCAAAGAACTACTTGTATTTTCCTGGGTAACTTTCAAACCTTTTTAAGAGTCTTTCTTGTGGCCATTTTAGATGAGGTCTGGACTCTGCTGTAGGGAAAAAAAATACTAGCATTATGCACGGGAAAGGGGAAAAAATATGAACTTTTTTCCTATCGTCCCGTATATCAGTGAATCAGCACATATGGCTCTTGTGATTGATTCTATTTTCTCGAAAAATATTAAGAAAATCCCGCAATAATTAAAAAAAAACAAAAGAATTAAGAAAATAGATAGATTTCGAGTATTTGTTATGTTATTGATTGAACTTAGTTTCCTTTTTGAGCAAAATAAAATATAGTATGTATTTTACATTTTGTAAAAAATGTAGAATAATAAATAAAAAGATAAAAAAAAAGAAGATAAAATTTCACGTAGGAGAGAGAGTTAAAAAGAGAGCTTGATTTTATTTTAGATAACTACATTCTTATGGTATATTGGTATAAATTTTGCCTTCACCTCATGTCTCCCTAATTTTTTGATTTGGAAGGTGATGGGGGAAGAAGAAAGAAATTGGTGCACACTAATTTTTTTATCATTTCACACATATTTATAGTGGGTTGGAAAAAATAGCCGTTGAAAAAATTGGCCGTTGACAAATTTACTGTTTGAGACACGGAGCAATCGGGGAGTTGGGAACACTGAATCACTTCTCTCCTCTTTTACTCTCTCCTCTCTCTCTCTCTCTCTCAAACCCCTTCTGCGTTTCAGCCAACACCCTCGTTCCAGGGCTATCAAATCGTCCCAATCCTCCACGCCGTTTCTCTCTCTCTCTCTCTCTCTCTCTCTCTCTCAAATCTCCGTTCCTCCACGCCTTGGTCTCACCCGATGAAACTCTCACTCAGTCAATTCCTCACTCGATCTCACCGATTCGCGATGAAACCCTCACAATGCCAGGGTTTTTACACTCACCCCAGCCCCCCGGTTCTCTCTCTCGACCACTCGGCTCTCCCTCCCTGTCTCTCTCGCTTGTCATCACTCCGGGAACCCAATCATCGTCGGCGGCGGTGCTCCGATCAGGTATCTCTCTCTCTTTCTCCCCCCGTTTGTCTTTCTCTCAGCAAAATGTCGTAGTAGTGGGTTAGTAGTGTGCATATGTAGGGAGTTTTTGATCGATATGACCACTTTTTTAAAACGATTTCGGGAAATATAACACTCTTGAAACGAATTTTGAAAATAGTCTTCCGCGCACTCCTAACACGCGTTATAACCGTTAATCAGGGCCGGCTTATGGCCAAGGCCGGGGAAGTTTGCGCTTCCAGCCCCCCCAAAAAAATTAAAAACGAGAGCCCTCAAAATTTTATGATCCCTATATCTATATATATATATATGTATGGTTCAAAAAAAATTGCATTAGTCTCCTTTACACAAAATAGGCCGAAATGATGAAATTACTCATTAGTAACACTAAGGCGTTAAAAAAAAAGAAAAAGAAACGGCTACAGCCTGGAAGATATTTTCAGTTCGGTGATTGCAAAGTACTCAATCAGGCCTTATCTCCTACGCTACCATCTATGTTGGATTATCAAATTTTTTATAGTTAGAGGGAATTAGAGAGAAAAAGAACTCCTAAAAGAAAAGTCGCGCAGCCGATCAAAAAAGAAGAAGAAATAAATGCAGACACTTGAGTCTAAGGGGAGAGAAGATATAGGGAGGCCTCATTCAAAAGGTTCGCTTCCGGCCTCTAAAACTTATGAGCCGGCCCTGCCGTTAATGGCCATGTGGTGCAAAACCGCGGCCACGTACGAAATAAATTCTTCATGGCCCCTGCGGTGATCAACTCAAGGACTAACTGATCTGAGTCATACGACCGACCCTATGTTTCTGGGTGCTACCTGAAAGGTCAGTCATTTAAATGGAGGAATGTGAATATTTGGTTCTTCATACTAGGCTTATCCGCTAAAATATTTGTCCACACAATGACTGACCTTTCAGGTACCTCTCTTCAATAATATACACATAACATATGATACGCCCTTTGAATGCAAAAAAGAAAAGAGAGATTCATGACAGACATGCTCTAAAATTTCTACGAGGTTTTTGAGCTATTAGTCAAAAACGTAATTTGTTCAAGATTCAACATTGTGGTGAGTGACTAGAGCCCACGTGGTATTAACTTGAGATCAAGGCAGTTGAACTACTCCCGCGGATCTAGAAAACACAGTAGAAGGGGTCGGATCGGACGAAACGACCATCCCTAGGAGGAAGGGAAGGAGGGAGTGAGAGCACCTGGTTGATGGTGCTCTATTTCCCCTGTGGAACTGAAACGGAGAGCCTTTTGAGACAATAGGTGTTGTACCATAATCTCCTTTCAGGCTTTATTCTTGTTGAAATTCAGCTGCTGAACAGTTCCGGAATTTTCTTATTTGTAGGATTGGGATTGAGGACACCATTGTCAAGGGCACCTTCAACATGATGTTTTTAGGCTATAGCTTATCTATGGGATATAGAAACGATACGAACATTATCTTTTTAAGGTACACACTTGACACTCCCTCTCTGTGTGTTTTCTGTATGTCGCTCTCATGCCTATACTTTGTAACGGAACATGTGACTTGCAGTTCATGCCATTGATTTACTTTATACTACGATTTAGCAGTGTTCTAAAACAAGGAATTAATCGGCGATTAACCGCCAATTAATCGTTGGTGGAGCCTATCCGATTAGGTCCGACTAACGATTAATCACCGAGTACTAATTAATATGCGCCGATTAATTGCTCGAAGGTGGCTGACCGCCCGAATAGCGCCGAGCGACTTTTAGAACATTGCGATTTAGATGGGATAAACTTGTACATGTAGGATAGAGCATTCTTATCTAGAAACAATATAGGCGGAAAAAAGCACGTGGGAAAAGGCATGCTAAAGTTGTTGTTCCATATTGATTGAGATCATAAGATATCATTTTGATTTCAATTTTCATGCGTGCGCGCGCTGGGAAGAAGGGGCCGCAGGGGGGTGGGGGGGCCATCCATGGGCATTCGGGTGGGTTGTGGTTTAGGGAGTATGTGTAAGTTTCTTCTATTGAGGTGGCCCCTAGTTGTACTACATCAGCGCCACATTAGCTTCCGTTAACCATGTCACCAGGTTGCGTCATTTAGTTGACGGAAAGGCAACAATGAAATGAAAAATCAAGTAAAAAATTGAAAAAATTAAAATTACAGGGACGAAATTGAAACCTAGACATGTTCATAGTGACCAAAATGCATTATGGAGAATCCTTAATCTATGAGCCGAGCAAATAATCTTTGCCAAACACCCGTGTTAACAGATAGCCTAGTGGGAGGACGAAAATTCCAATTCGCAAAATGCTTTCGAATCTCTAGTTTTCCCGTCACTTTCAATCCGTTAACCCAACTATCGGATCATAGACCGTCGGATAGTCATTAGGAATGCTATGAGCTTGAGGCATATGAGCAGGATTTTTCGTCGGAGCTAGCAATTCACGGAATGAGAGAGTAGAGTTCTAAAGGGATGATGATGGCAAGAATGCTTCTCTGCCAAGACCCAAGTCAAAATTCGGCAATGCCAGTGATATAAGTTGGGTGGAGCTGGGGGAGAAGGTGAACTTGAATGAAAAGAAGGCTGAGAAAGTTATGCACCTCATCTTCTGGGGTCCTATTACCTATAATTAACTAATTAGGGCCCGTTTGGTTGCAGCTGATTTGCTTATTGCTGATTGTTGAAAAATTAATCAAATAAGCACATGCAAAAATAAGCAAAGACGTTTTGCAAGTAGTTTCTTATTTTGTGTGTTGATTCTTTGCTTATTTTTTGAATAACACGCAAATAAGCAATAAGCAAGGGGAACTAAACAAGCCCTTAGTTGGCTTTTAGTTCTTGTTCTTTGCGTTTGTGTACTCTAGAATATTTTCTTTTCATCTTATATGCTTTCTAGGATCGGAGGTGGTGTTAGCTAAGACCCTTGGAGAGGGATAAGCGCCCCCCCACTCCATCCTTCTCCCACTAACAAAGACCATTCATCCTTCTCCCACTAACAAAGACCATTATTCCTTCTCCCACTCCCTCTGTTCTCCCCTGCCAAGTGGGCCCTTTGGAGCTCTAACAGATTCTCTCTCTCTTGTCCCCACAACCTCACTTTGTTTTGGCACCAACCACATTGACGCCATCGACGCCAGTGCTATGGAACTTTCTTGGCTTGCGCTTTTGTTGACCGTCATCGTCTCTGATCATCCACTTTCACCATCAACTTTACCAAGTCTGAACAATTGTCAACTACCAGATCTGCGCTCGTCTGATTCATTACTCAGGGGCAAGGATCTAGGGTTAATGCCAATCAATAAATTGGAAGAACTTCGTAAGTATATATCTTCGATATGGAAAAAGTTGTCGTGCCCCAGATCTAACAAAAACAATCTAGAGTAAGGCCTCGTTTTGACCAAAAAAAGGAGCTAGCTTTTGTACTTCAAAAGCATGTTGAAAAAGCATCATTTTTAAGCATAAAAGCCAACTTTTTTTTCATATGCCGAACAAGGCGCAACAAGCCTAGGTTCATTTCTATAGTAGCCAAAACTTTATTGTTTTAAAGGACGCTCGTATACTTGTGTCTGTATACACTGTGTCGGCATTTCTTCATTATTGCAGTGCAGCCACCATGATGGGTGCATGCACCCTGTTGCCGCCTTCCTTCTGGTACCACCCCGAGTCCAAAAATGTGATCTCATTCGTTCACTTTAAGGCATCTCAGATCCACCCTCCATTTCCTTAAATATAGAGTATAGATCTCAAGGGGTAAATATTTCTGCAAAAAATCATGTTGATCGGATATCGATAGCTATATGTTTGAAGACAAATTGTATTGCAAATGTGATTAGTTCACATTTGTATTTTAATACAAATGCGCTCCGATCCCCTGTCGGTGCCCAATTAACTTGATTTTTTGTAGGGACCTTTTATTCAAGAAGTTCTATGATGTAGTTGGTTCGGATGATACTTTAGAGCTCGAAATGATGCCCATATTTAGGCAGCACAGTGAGTTTACAGTTTTTTAGTTCCTAGATGTTAACAGCTCGCAAGTTATTTAAATAGTCACAATTTTATGAAGAGTGCCATTAACTTAACCGGAGCTACTTCTCAAGTAGCTAAGCTTCGTTTTATGTGTGCCATAAAGAATTTTGTGGATGTTGCATTTGACGAGCTCCTAAAGTAAAATGTATACACATGGGAAAATAAAGTAACAAAAACCATGAGATACTTGTGAGTTCAAGTACAGTACTCTATAATTCGTTGAATGTCTAGTACGAGCCCCCTATACAATGAACTTTCTCTCCCCCTCGCTCCCTTTGATGTGCATGAAAGTTTTGAAAGGGTTGCAGGCCTTCCATGATGTTGGTTGTTACCATGGAAACCTGCTTGCTGGTTTCTGGTTCAATACCAATTTTGAATTTAATGTCCCATGTTTGGTTTACAAACTTTTAAAATGTTGGAGCCTTGGAGGTAATGGTTTCCCTCCATTTATTTATTTAGAGCTCAAATGGGATGTCTACACAACCAACTTATTTTTCGTCATATTTTCATTATTAGTGATTTTTTTTTTTCAATTGAGATTTTTGGTAAAAAAATAATAATTTGAGATACAAGGCTTGACTTGGTTTGGTTTTAGTTAAAAAATTTGACCTAAGCATATATAAAGGTCACTGAACTATAAAAATAAACCAACTAATTTTAACTGCTAAATGAGATCTAGTTCTCTTTGTTCTATGACTTACAGATTATTCAGAATTTTGTCTAGCACTTTTTAGTCAGAAGATTGCTTATTTGGATCACTGGTCATTCAAATAATTTAATCATTTTTGCATTCGTTTTTGCTATTTGTATATGTAGTTCTAGTTCTTTCCTTTTGTCATGTGATAAAAGAGAGAAGCTTATTTCGTATAAAATCATCCCAGTTTAAACAACGGGGTAGAAAATCATACACTCCTTTAGAAGATTTTCTCCATCAAGTTAAAGAGCCAAAATACGTTTATTAAACTCGTGACTTTGAGAAAGTTTAAAAATTGTATAAATGTGGGGGCTATGGTGATTACTTTTGGAATGATTTCCAACAAAATTCGGAAACTTATAAGAATAAATTTACATCTCTTCTTGATTTTCACATCAATGCCGTGAAGAATCACAAGACACATCTAAGTGGATTTTTAATTTGAACAATGAAAAGAAAGGTAGGAAGTTTATTGTTTATTTACTTAAAAATGTAATAATCAAGGTACGAAGACTGAGCAAGATGACAAGAACCTAATTTGTGAAAAGCTCTAGAAGCTGTTCCCTGTGAGTACACGGCATTTGACACTACCAATCTACAGTTTTCTCTGTTGGTCAAAACTTTACTTCTGAAAGCAATTGGAGAGGGGCATAATATGCAATAAACTAAACTTGGAGAGGTAGTGAATAATATTTGAGGTTTCATTATATTGCAAATGTTGTACACGTCATAAGTGTATATATTAGCCACAGCATAATAACATCCAGATCCAAATTGCTTATTAGCCAAAGCATAATAACATGCAAATCAAGACACCATAGTCGATATAGATAGAGGTTGAAGTAAGTTAAACCATCAATATCACATGTCCAAACAGCAAATCCACCACAAATTGTAACTTCCCTTATAAATTCTTCTCTATAAACTGCAAAGTTGGCACGACACAACGTTAGCATATTACTTCATGCAATAGTTTCATTATGTTTTGATTACATTATTTTGCAATAGGGTTAAACCTCAAATATTCTTAACTATCTCTCTAGTTCAATTTATTGCATATGTGCCACTCTCCAATTGCTTTTCATTGCTTTCACTGAATCTAACATAAAAACATGTAGAAAATGGAATCAAAACGTCAGTTTTTACCAACAAAATTCAAAAAACTTACTTCCATGGAAGTAGATTGGTAGTGTCAAATACCTCGTATTCATAGTATATACAGTAATAAAACTAGGGAAGAGCTTCTGAAGCTTTTCACATATTAGGTTCTGGTCATTGCATTCAGTCTCCTTACCTTGATTCTTCAAGTACTTTGAAATCTACATATTCAAGTCAATACACAATAAACTTACATTTCCTTGTTCAAATTAAAATCTACTTACATTTGCCTTGTGATGTTTCACAGCATTGATGTGAAAATCAAGAAGAGAAGTAGATTTATTCTTATAAGTCTCCCAATTTTGTTGGAATCATTCCAAAAGTAATCACCATAGCCCACACGTTTATGCCAATTTTTGAACTTTTTCAAAGTCACTTGTTTGTCAAATGTATTTTGGCTCTGTAACTTGATGGAGTAAATCTTTTGAAAGAGTGTATGATTTTCCGCCCCGTTGTTTAAGACATGATGATTATATATGAAATAAGCTTGTCTTTTGTCACATGACAAAAGGAAAGAACTAGAGATACAAAAAGCAAAAATCAATGCAAAAATAATTAAATTGTTTTAATGGTTAGTGATCCAAATAAGCAATCTTCCGACTACAGTGCTAGACAAAATTTTGTATAAGTTGTAAGTAATGGAAAAAAGAGAACAAGATCTCGTTTGGATGTCTTATTTAGAAGTTAAATTTGTTGGGTTTTTTAATTGTTTAGTGAAGTTTTATTTTTGGGTCAAATTTTAGAACTTAAAACCATATCAAAAAAATTGAAGACGGTACAAAAAATAAGTTCGTTGTGGTGACGAAAAGGAGGAAAAACATTACGTCCAACATTTAAGTTTGTAAATTGAACTTGGACATTAAAATTCAAAATTGGTATTGAAGTAGAAACCATTAAGCAGGTTTTCATGGTAATAACGAACATCATGTAAGGCTTGCAACCATTTCAAAATTTTCCTGCACATCAAAGGGGGCGAGGGGAAAGAGTTATACAAAAATCAACTTAATAGATAAAATAGAAGAAAATGAGATACTTGTGAGTTAAAGTTAAGTACTTCATAATTTGTTCAATGTCTAGTGCAAACCCTATGGCCTCTTTTCCATCATCACTAAATAAAACATGGTTTTTGCTGCTTCATTTTGTCATGTCTATATATGAACTTTGGGAGCTTGTCAAATGCAACTTCTACAAATTACTTTGTGGCACTCATAAAATGGAGCTGAGTTACCTGAGAAAGCTCCTGTTAAGCTAACGACACTCCCTGTAAAATTGTGATTGTTATAAATAACTTGCACACTGGTAACATATAGGAGCCAAAAACTTGTATTTTTTTGGCACCTACAGACGGTAGGAACCGCAAACAGTGTGCTACCAATCTGCGGGATTTGAGGATTTACGTACCCCTGTAATTGCTTACGATAACTATCTAAGGAATAGCTGATTAGGAATTGCCCTTTACCGGGAGGAGGTTGCTGAACATTATGTGGCAGTTATATGGGATTGGATTTATGAGTGCAATTTTGTTCACCTTCCTTAAAAGAGGGTGAACATTACCCTTTCTCTTATTGGTTGAAATGATGTGGACCCCACCATAAAGTGATGTCATGCTTACCATGCAATATACTTTTTGGTAAGCATGACATCACTTTGTGGTGGAGTCCACATCATTTCAACCAATAAAGAGGGTAATGTTCACCCTCTTAGGTGGAGGGTGAGCAAAACTCAACTCGATGATTATATATGTTATCCGTGTTCACTTAATAAAGATTGAACAAATGGACAACTGTCGGCAAATTCTCATGTAAAGCTATCGCATTATAGCTTTTATCATGTTCTCCTTTCCCTTGAGATATGGAGCAATCTGGTGCGGGCCGCTTGCAATGGTAAATAAAGTTGGCTAGATGATTGAGCATGTTTACTTGGAAATGAGCATAGTATTTTCGTTTCTTCTCTTCCTCCCATATGTTGATTATTCTCAGGGACAATGCATCTCTTCCTGCGTGCTTATCCGAAGTAAAGCAGATCTGCTTGTCAGTCTATGGTCAAACATGTTTTAAGCGTTCACAGGGCCAGGCTCAAAAAGTTTGACTAAATATTCTTTCATGCAGTTTTGGTGACATTTTCCCCCTATTTAATTGTGACTTCTTTTTGGGTATTAGAATTGTTTCAGGATGTTTGCTGTTATGCTTCATTTTCGGAGATGTTGGAAGCCGAGAGTGACAAAAGTCTTTTTTGGAGTACAAATTATTGAAGAAGGTATTCCTCACATTGCTATCACCTCTTGTTACACAGGGTGTTGGCATATTTCCTGCCACGTTTATTTATGTTAGTGAAACAGAGCTCTCACATTATATTGAGGATATGGGATGCTTGAATAGTAGGACAGTGCCTAGAAAAGGGTAATAAAGTAGGGACAGTCATCGTAAGATTATGTACTCGTAAGATGAGAATTATTTCCAAGTCCCAACTTAATCAAATCCAACAAAAACTTCACCCCAGAACTAAACGAATCCTTCACCTAAATTTCCAGAAAAGTGTTGTAATCGAAAAACACACAACTGCCAAGTACTCTGCAAAGGAAATTCGTTGATTGGGATCTTTTTCGTCGTGACAGTTTTTATTCATATATGTACCATTGTATAAGTTTTTCAGAATTTTAGCATTTTCTTCTGTTTAATCTTATTACTTGTAGCTATAGACTTGGACCTAATTTATATCTTCTAAAATTTGTTGGTCTGTTGTTCTTGATTAGCAAAAACTGGATGTAATCTCCTTGGGAATCATTCAATAATATATCGGAAGTTCTTTCAATTCCTTTGTGTTTTCTTTCTCGTTGATTCAAGAACCCATATGTTAGAATGATTTCTGGTTGTTTTTCCGCTACAACGTTCCCTCAATTGGCATTTGTGGGAGGCACTTCTCAGTTGAGAGTGAGCGAGGATCACTTTACTTAATGTATATATGCATCTATATATCTGTAATTTTATACACCTAAACAAATGCTTTAGCCACATTATCGGAGCGCCCATACACTACCTATATTAGCATATACTTAACACAAAATTACGTCTAGTTTTATCGATTTTAGGAGCCAAATTTAGCTATCCCATTTAAAGATGCTCTAATCAACAAGGAGCTCTAATGAATAGGACAGCTTTTTGTGTAAAGAATCTATAATTTCTCAACAAAGTAATTGGTCCGAAATTTGGTGCGAAAAACACATCTAAACCAGCTTCTCTAAATTTAAATTTTAGACAGTTTTTTAGTTTTCCAGAATGTATAAGTGTTTTGAAAAATACTTTGTTTTATTAACACACATGCACATAGCAATCTTCAATGTCCCCAACCTCCTGGCTCCTAGTACTAGGTGTACTATGTATTAGAGACCATGTTTGGGTCCTTTTTCTTGTGAACATATTTAAGTCTCTGTTAACATCTTTAAATCCCTGAATTCTATTGAATACAGTAAATTGTAAAGTTTAAGATGTGTTAGGAAATGAGCTCAGTAATATATGTCAAACTACGCAACACTTTTCCTCACGTGCAATCTTGTCTTACACGCAGAGATATATTTATCCAAACGAAATAGAATACGAATAGGAAGAAGCAAAATGCAAATGTAACACAAACAGAAATAGAGAGACTTAAACCCAAAATTTATTCCTACATGAATTATGAATCCATGGTAAGTTATTTAACAGTGATATGATTCTTATTTGTTTTGTAATGCATGTACATATTTTCATCCTACTTCACATTTTCCAATTAATTATAATGAATGCACTTCTGGTTTTCTACTCTTGTTTCCAACTTTCTACGTAATACACAGTGAAACCTCAAGGTGTCGAGGATAGTGCTTTTGGTATTTTCTAATTTCAGGAAACACCAAAATCAGCATTTAGTTGCAATTTTTATTTTTTTTTGGAGCTTTTTGGGCTTATTGAGTTTTGTCTTTATTTAAAATTTTCACGTTTGTTAGTCTTGCTTCAAACTTTTGTGTTTATTGATTTGTCACGACAAGACGAATCGAGAAAGTAAAAAAATGACTTTTAACCAAATATTTTTGAAAATATTCAAGATGGCTTTTTGGGCTTTATCTTAGATATTTCCTAAAATATTGGGGGAAAAGTAAAAAAAAAAAAAAACTATTTTTCCTGATTCTCTCGCCAAGACGAATCAATAATCCGCAAAAGTAACAAACGCCAATTTTTTTTTTAATGAAAATAAAACAAGAAAAAAAGCCCAATAAACTAATTGGAACGGGGTACTGAAAACTAGGCTAGTTCTTGATGGTTAATAATATATTCTTTTTCAAACCTCTTTTTCTACGCCGTAAAAACTTTGCGTTATTCTTTTTTTTTTTTCTCTCTGGACGAGTATAGCTCCTCTGGAGCTCCCAATTGAGGAACTACTTCTTTACAGTTCAGTTAGGAATATATAGTTAACCATTTCAAAGCATGATTAACTCCTTATATGGTGAAAGGTAGCTCTATGAGGTTAATGCCAGAAAAGGTTTTAAAAATGTCATCATCAGTGTCATTTTAGTCTAGTGGAATCTGGATAATCACCCATGAAGGATTTCCATATGGGCGGCTAGACTAATTGAAGAGTAGTTGGTGAGCAACTTGGCAGGGAAAAAAATTACTGTACCAGTTTGGAAAGGCTAACATGGCCATGATAGCGGTGAGAATAAAATTCAGCAGCTATTCGTTTTTTAATTTGGACCACTGACAATACTTTTGGACGGTCTAGATGTGCTTGGCAGCATCTCCCAAGAAAGTGGAGGTGTAAATATTGGCAACGCTTAAGCTCAATTCCTCGGCGAAGTTCGGAAGGGAGATGGTAAAATTCAGAAGAGTCTAATTTTGGGTATGCAGTGGTTGTGCTATTAGACCATTAGCTAAATTGTGGTTAGGTGTGGCACAATAACCTGGGGTGACTCCAGAAATATGTGAGCATGGGTTCATTTATACTAATGAATAATTAATAATCTGTTTATAACAAACCACATATGAAAATGCTAGTTAACTTTTTAAATAATGGAGTAACTAAAAGATAGTACCAAAAAAGCAATTTTTTAATAATTTCTTTTCAATTTAATTTCCAAGTAATTTATATTGCATGAGCTCCTACGATGGCATTCAATGAGATTTCAAGTTTGAAAATTGTTCCATAATAGCCTCATTGTTTGAAGGTTTATGAGAGAAATAATCTAATACTATGGGTTCATCACTAAAATTTAGTGGGTTCATCACATGGCGTTGCCTCTGGTTGAACGTCACGTATATACTCGGCAAACTCGTGAACTAACATCGAACTGAATAATATGTCAAGCCTCCAAATACTTACAATCACAACAAACGCATTACTAATCTCCAAGTAACAATATAAATGGACTTAACAAGAACAAATTAGGCGGTGCTAATATATATAAACATTTACGCGCCTATGACTGGTTGAGGTTACCACTGGGATTGTTTTTGAAAAGTCATCGTCAATGTCATCTATCTATCTATCTATCTATTCTATTTCTATCTATATACTATAGGAATGTAGTTGAACTCAAAAGGCTCCCAATTCTTAATCCTAAATTCATAGAATTTAGAATTTTTTTTAAAAAGAAATTGAAAGAGAGAAAAACGTGGGAGTGGGGGGAGGGGGAGGGAACGTGGGAGTGGGGGAGGGGAAGAGAGAGAGGAAAAATTATTCTATGTCCCAGAGGTACCATCACATGGTACTCCAAATTCATTTTACACCACACATATGTCTTTCAGTATATAGAATAAGACTAATGCTAACGTGCATCGAACATGGGACCAAAAAAAATATTAGATTAAGGGTCAAAAAAAACCAATGTTAATTTTTTTTCCCCCATGCATTGAATGGGTACAATATTTGATTTTTTTTTGGTTACAAATTAATTTGATTTAATTTTTTGAAGTAATTTAATTTCATTTAATATTTGTTGCAATCTGAGTCGTCCATTGCCAATCATGGACGGTTCGGATTGGCCCAACGCTCATGTTGTTCCTGAGGGACTATACACACCTCGGGTTCCTTTTTTATCAACTAGCGTCGTTCCCGTTCGATGCACAAGACAAAATATTTGTGTGATTCTACTACAAAATATCGATCTCACACAAAATTTGTTGTTTGTCCCGTGCATCGAACGGGAACGATGATAGTCTATATACTATAGGAATGTAGTTGAAGTCAAAAGGCTCACAATTCTTAATCCTAAATTCACAGAATTTAGAATTTAAAAAAAAAAATTTGAAAGAGAGAAAAACGTGGGAGTGGGGGGAGGGGAAGAGAGAGAGAGAGAGAGGAGGAGGGAACGTGGGAGTGGGGGAAGGGAAGAGAGAGAGGAAAAATTATTCTATGTCCCAAAGGTACCGTCACATGGTACTCCAAATTCATTTTACACCACACATATGTCTTTCAATGTACAAAATAAGACTAATGCTAATGTGTATCGAACATGGGACCAAAAAAATATTAGATTAAGGGTAAAAAAAAACTAATGTTAATTTTTTTTCCCATGCATTGAATGGGTATAATATTTGATTTTTTTTGTTACAAATTAATTTGATTTAATTTAATTTGATTTAGTATTTGTTGAAATTTGAGTCGTCCATTGCCAAGCATGGACGGCTCGGATTGGCCCAACGCTCATGTTGTTCCTGAGGGACAGCACACACCTCGGGTTCTTTTTTTATCAACTAGCGTCGTTCCCGTTCGATGCACAAGACAAAATATTTGTGTGATTCTGCTACAAAATATCGAGCTCACACAAAATTTGTTGTTTGTCCCGTGCACAAAATTTGTTGTTTGTCCCGTGCATCGAACGGGAACGACGCTTTTAGTCTATGGGATTGTTTTTGATAGCAAGTTGGGCCACGAGTACTTGAAAAGTAGCTGATTGTTTGATAGCAACTGGCTAGATTTTGATTTCACCACTCTCATCTTCATCAATCCCCAACACCTATCTCATCTTCATCAATCATCTTCACCAATCCTCAACACCTATCTCATCTTCATCAATCATCTTCACCGGGGGGAAAAATTACTATTTTGAAAAGGTGACAATGGCCATGATAGCAGTGGAGGTGGTGGTGGAAAAATTGGTGATGCTCCTACCAGAAGAAGCTAAATTCCTCGGCGGAGTTAGGAGGGGAGTTAGTGAGTTACGTGATGATTTGGAAAGCATGAGATCTTTCCTGCAGGATGCTGAATCAAGAACTGAAAAAGAAAAAGGCGTCGAAACGTGGGTAAAGCAAGTGAGAGACGTAGCCCATGATACCGAGGACATCCTGGACGAGTTCTCTTTCCGCTTCTCACTGCTGTCTCGACCAGGGCGGCTTCCGAGATTCTTTCACTTCATTTGCCACTTGAGGACCCGACACCGCTTAGCGGGACAGATAGAGGACGTAAAGATGAAGATCAAAGATATTTCCAATAGACGGAATGCTTTTTCGTTTAGAAGGATTGAGGATGCCACAAGCTCGTCTTCTACATTGAACACATGGCATGATCTTCGACGTGCTTCTCTCTTCATAGACGAAGCCGATGTTGTGGGAATTGAGAATCCCAAACGTGTGTTGATTTCTTGGCTTCTAGAAGGAGAGAGGAATCTCACTGCTATCTCTGTGGTGGGGACGGGTGGTGTGGGAAAGACTACTCTGGTGAAGAAAGCTTATGATAGTCAAGTTGTTAAGAAGTACTTCGATTGCCGTGCTTGGATAACTGTTTCAAAGTCGTTTACAGCAGCGGAGCTTCTACGATCTGCGCTAAAGGATATGTTGGAAGAAGCAAAAGAGAGAATTCCAGAGGGATTTGATACAATGGGCGAATCACAAGTGGTGAGCAAGCTAAAGGAATATTTACAAGAAAAGAGGTACGTAGTTGTGTTTGATGATGTATGGAGCACAAATGCTTGGGAAATAATGAAATTTGCGCTCCCCGATTGTTGTTCTGGTAGTAGAATAGTTTTCACTACGCGAATAAGTGACGTAGCAGCCTCTATAGACATATTCAGTCATGTTTACCGTCTCCAACCTCTGCCAGAGGAGGAGGCTTGGAAACTCTTTTGTATGAAAGCTTTCCGAAGGAAAAACAAGGGTGTCTGCCCAAAAGAATTGGAGACCATGTCTCGAAGTATATTAAAGAAGTGTGGGGGGTTGCCACTAGCAATTGTGGCAATAGGCAGCTTGTTGTCTAAGAAGGATAAACATGTTTTGGAATGGACGAGAGTCCATGACAGCCTTTATTCTGAGATGAAGAGTAACTCCAGCCTTGAGAGTCTTGAAAGAATACTTCTACTAAGTTACCATGACTTACCATATCACCTTAAATGTTGCTTCTTGTACTTGAGCGTTTTCCCGGAGGATTATTTCATCAAACGGATGAAAATAATTCGGCTGTGGGTTGTTGAAAGATTTGTGGAAGAGAAGCGAGGCCTCACCATGGAAGAGGTTGCACAGGAATACCTAAATGAACTTGTTAGTAGGAGTATGATTGAAGTAGTGCACATAGACTACTTCAACAGGGTTACGACTTGTCGCGTGCACGATGTTATGCGCGAAATTATCCAGTTGAAATCCAGGAATGAGTCATTTGTTTGGATACTGAATGATAAAAGAATGTCACTCGATGAGAAGATTCGTCGAATGGCAATTCATGACAGGTTTGAGGAGCTCCCGTTGGACATGAGATTTGCTAGCCTCAGATCTCTACTGGTTTTTGGACCTTCAATGCCGTTGGGGAAGGCCTTTTTTAAGGGTTTTAGATTGTTAGGGTTGTTGGAGCTTGATGGTACGCCGCTTGTCGAATTTCCTCCGGAGCTGTCCGAAATGATTCTCTTAAGATACTTGAGTTTGAGGAGGACGAGGATAAGGGAGCTTCCGGAGTCCATTGGAAAGCTCAAGAACTTGGAAATACTAGATCTCAAACACACTCCCATATCAACCCTGCCTCATGGGATATTGAAGTTAAAACATCTTTTCCAGTTGCGAGGATATGGCTATAGTTTTCATTCATCAACGCGTTTTCCCCTTACACACGGCATGAACCTTCCAGTAGGCATAGGAGGATTGACAAAGCTACAACAGTTAAAAAATGTAGAAGTGAATGGGAACGGTGATATGGTGAGAGAGTTTGGAAAGCTAACTGAGCTAAGGAGATTGGGAATCTTACAACTGACAAGAGAGAATGGGATGGACCTATGTTATGCTTTAGAGAAATTAAAGCACCTTTCCGCTTTATACATGGTGTCCATAAGAACAACCGAACCCCTTCTCCATCTAGATTCTCTCTCAACACCTCCGCGGTTTATTCAACACCTGTATCTTAAGTGCAGATTACCGAATTTGCCTAAATGGATCGCTTCCCTCAGTTACATAGCAAAGCTAGTCCTCCAATACTCCAATCTGAACGACGATCCACTGAAAGCACTTCAAGGATTACCAAACTTGGTGGTTCTTGAACTCCGAGATGCTTACGCAGGGGAGGAGTTATGTTGCGATGATGGAGGATACCCCAGGCTTAAAAAGCTTGGCCTCCTAATGTTAAGACAATTGAAGAGCGTAAGAATGGAGCAAGGATCAATGCCTGAGCTAAGAGTGCTAGATATTGCAGCCTGTGAGAAACTAGAAATGGTTCCATTGGGGATTCAGCACCTCAGAAACCTACAAGATCTAACGGTATGGAATATGCCTGACAAATTCCACCAGAAAATAGAGCGACCACATGGTGAAGATTTCTGGAGGGTTCAAAATGTTACAAACATCCAGCTATCCAAGTACTCTTCCTTTGAAGTGGCTTATGTCAAGTCCATTGGTGAGCTAACATCTAACTACCCTTCTTTTCTCGATGGACAAATGCTGCTTATGACATTTTCACACCTATATGCTTAACTTTTTCTTGGGAAGATAAGGGTTGGAGTTCGGTTACTGTTTGCATTTGTACATTCATTTGGTCTCCACAAACACACGCGCGCAAACACACCATGCCCACCACACACACTGACTCCCCACTCCCACCACACCCACGACATGCACACGAACGTGTCTGTCTGATTCTACACTAGTTATTCAACCAGTATTTTAACTAAAATCGATCGTAACAAATAAGTACTAGTAGTTGCATCAAACATTTCTACCAGAAACTTTCCAGTTATCATGTAACCCAACCACTTGGCTCAGCACTGTGTCACCCATCCAAGCCAAAGCTCATTTTGTTGAAGTGTTGAATAGGATTAATATGTGGTCTTCATTGAAAATGATTAAAGGGTTACCATTGATTCTTTCCTGAGTTTCCTCTGTTTGTTTGGACAGGTATATATAATCGTCTGAGTAACGCAGGCTGAATAAAGTGAAGGCTACATGGAAGCCCAAGACCAGCCAAGTCGAATGTATGCTTTCTGTCTGTTGGAGCCCCGTTTTCAGATCTGAGCTCAGAAATTACTCTAACATTCCGTTCCAGATTGGTTCCGACCAGTTTAATTTTTCACTCTGTTCTTTTTTTTCCTTTTTCATTCTGTTCTTAAGTGCTATTGTTTAGGCTTTGATTTCTTTCGTGTAAGGCAACTTCCCCTGTTATGTTTTACTGATTTGTATCCTTCTTAGTTCTTATGGTTTTTGAGATTTGGTTTTAACATCAAAAAAGTATTACTGTGAAATGCTAATATTTTTAGAGCATTGTTTTGCTCTCTTTTCTGTCTCTCTCTTGGTTTTTTTTCTTGACAATTACTCTTGTTATACCTGTCCGATAAACAAGGTTTGACGTTCTTTTGGAATTAACAGGTTTCGAAAGGGTTATATTTGTCTCGAAAACTTACTCCTCCAATCAGGAAAGGTTGGATCAAAGGTCCTCTGTGTATTGTCCGGATTGGTTTGGTTTTGTGATATATCAAGAACCAAGCCTACTTTTACGGATTGAAGATTTTGAAAACCAAATCAGTCCATGAAAGCAGAGAGCCAAACAATCCAAACCATTAGACTATGGCAGTTCTGGTTTCGAATCACGCTTTACTTCAAGTTGAGATAATGTAGTTACAAAGCATTTGAAGCAATAAAAATTTGCATAAAAAATTAAAATAAAACTTGTCTTTTAGCCAATTTTATTAAAGTCAAAGGTATTGAGACAGAAAGTTACCAACAAAACATGCGTATTATATCATCTAGAATAAAACAATATCATGGTTGAGCCTTTTATTATCTAGTGTTTTCTAAATTTCATAACAACTAAATGTAATATGAAATTATGTTGTGCTCGTGCCTAAAGGCACTTACCGCCGAAATCCAATAAAAACCTTCACTAACAATATAGTTCTTTTTGCAATGTCAAATAATCTTGACTAATGCAAGAACAATGAAAACAGTTCAGAGAACATCATAAGATCGTTACCTATTTGAGTTCTTTCGATGTTCTCTGAACGTGTTTTAAGCACTCACGGAGGCCGGGCTCAAAAGGTTTGACTGAATATTCTTTCATGAAGTTTTTGTTAGAAAAACGGCTGCTGCAAATTCTGAATTGTTGGCGAAACCTCTACAAATGCTGAAAACACTTCGAGTCACGACTATGTCGCTTTCCTAAAGACAGTATTTGCCCCCACTAGACGGTATGCAAAGGGTTACAGCAAATCTGCCTTCAAGATAAATCGAAGCCCGAACTCGAAGTTCTTCCGTTTGCGTTTGCACTGACGAAACGGACAGAATACCTGCTGTGTGAATATGAGAACCGAGAATCACTGAATTCTGTTTTCTGTAGCAAAACTGCAGAAAACAGAACGCAGAATGAATGCTAGAAAATATAAAGAGAGACGTGGGAGAAATTTGGCATATGTGTGTGTCCGAATTCTGATAAGTAGTGGTCTATTTATAGGCCACTACGCACCCGTTGAGAAAGGGTACGCACCCGATCTAGTCTGACCGTTGGATCAGATCCTAAAGTCTTGATCGATCTGTCACACCCAGTCACACCGAACTGGTGTACTGTTTTATTCACACCCAATTGGAACCGCTCCGTGTGACTCAACTGCCACGCGTGTGACACGTCAGCGCCACCTTACTGCCAACTCGCAATAAGAAAGGGCGCCTAGCGCTGACGTGCTAAGTGCGCCGCTAAAGCGCCACAGCCCACGCCGCACGCGCGTGTGGGTGTGTACTGGTGCAAAGCACCGACTCCGGCGGTATGGTGCGAAGCACCATAAAGCTGCACCACCCTAGATCATTAGTTATTCATATTAGGAAGGTTTCCTAATATATACCACTCCAACATCTCTCAACTAACTAATGTGGGACAAAGCTCACAAAAGAGGAAAAACAAGCATTCTAAGGAAACAAGGAAATTTACAAAACCAAAACGACGACTCTTTTATTTTGAAAATCTCTAACAATTTTGGTAACATTTCCCCCCTATTTAATTGTGACTTCTTTTTGGGTATTAGAATTGTTTCAGGATCTTTGATTCTATTTAACAAATGCTTGGTGCTTCAAGTTCAGCTGATTACTATTGCAGTTCACCTGCACTCACTTATGCATTTTCCTCTTGAATCCATGCAGCTTAATTAACTTGCAGAATGTTCGCTTTTATGCTTCATTTTCGGAGATGTTGGAAGCCGAGTGTCTGACAAAAGTCCTTCCTGGTGTTGGCATATTTCCTGCCACGTTTATTTATGTTAGCGAAACAGAGCTCTCACATTATATTGAGGGTATGGGAAGCGCTTGAATGGTAGGACAGTGCCCAGAATAGGGTAATAAAGTACAGAGTGATGCCATTTGGGTTGAAGAATGCTGGTTGAACTTATCAGAGGGCCATGATGACCTTAGAGACATTCATCGGAAGATTATAAACTCGTAAGATGAGAATTATTCCCGAGTCCCAACTTAATCAAATCCAACGAACAATTCACCCCAGAACTAAACGAATCCTTCTCTATGGTCAACTTTATTGAGAGATATTTCCTTTGCAGAGTACTTGGCAATTGTGTGTCTTTCGATTACAACAATTTTCTGGAAAGATTCGATAAGCTGAAGTCAATGAAGAATCGCTTATTGGGATCTTTTTCATCGTGACAATTTCGATTCGTATATTTACCAATGTATAAGTTTTTCAGAATTTTAGCATTTTCTTCTCTTTAATCTTATTACTACTACCTTGTAGCTGTAGACTTGGACCTAATTTATAGTATCTTTTAAAATTTGTTGGTCTGTTGTTCTTGATTAGCAAAAACTACCTAGTTTGATTCCACCCTAAAATAAGATTTTTGTACCTGTAATTATGTAAATAAGGTTGTAATCATCCTTGGGAATATCGAGAGTTCTTTCAATTCCTTCTGAGCGAGTGTGTTATCTTTCTTGTGGATTCAAGGACCCATATGTGGTTCTTCCGCTACAACATTCCCTCAATTGGTATTTGTGGGAGGCACTTGTCAACATGCAGCAATTGAGAGCAAAGTTGTCAATCCCGTACCGGCCAGCGTACCGTTTTCACTACTGGAATGGTACGTACCGGTACCGGACTGTATCTCGGTACCGTTCCGGATTTACCGCAATTAATATTTTATATACATTTAATATATATCTACCATATATATTAGTTTAGAGCCCACAAGTTTTAAAAAAAAAAAAAAGGACCGGAACGGAACACCGGAAAATGTCCGAAACAGACCGGTATCATCCGGTACATCCGGTATTGGCCGGAACAGGCAGGTATTTCAACCGGAACGGATCTTGAGTTTTTGTGTTCCCTTTAAGCACCGGTACGGTACGTTCCGGCCGGTACTGGCCGGTACGGAACGGATTTCACAACTTTGATTGAGAGTGAGCGAGGATCACTTTACATAATGTATTATGCATCTATATATCTATAATTTTATACACCTAAACAAATGCTTTAGCCACATTATCTGTCACGCCCTCGATTTTCAACATATTTATAGAGGATTTTCATAAATAAAACCTCGCAACTATCCGTAAGATACCCAAAATAATATAGCATTTCCATCCTCATAATCTCACTTCAGCATCCAATAATTCTCAAAAAATTACATCTTTAGCTCCGAGGTCCAAATCAACATAAATATAGAGTATCGATAGAGAGTTAAGAGTTTACAATATTCCTTCGTCAAAAGGTTTACAATTAAAGTTACAAATACATCTTCCAAACGAAATTTACAAAATGAGTAAGTAACTCCTTTGACTAGCTTTCTAAAAGATATGTCCACACTCCAAGCACTCCAGTCATGCAAGCTACAGTTCCGGATTGGCACCTGAAAATGATATAAGGCTTGAGCTACACTAACCCAGTAGAAAAGTCTACGCAAACTCTATATGCAAATGAGGTGAATCAAGCACCCTAAGTGAGTGATCATAGACAGATACGCCCAATGCACAAGTGACTACCAACAAGCTGCAAGCTACAGTCTAAGGGTCATTGACTTCACATAAATGTCACTAACCGTTTACTTCTTTAACTAAATGCATTGGTAAACTCATGTCAATCCACATTAGTCTATAACTAATTCTAAAACATCTTATTATTCTTCATACGATACTACAATCTTTCTCGTGTCCATGTTTATCATCATCAAATCCCTTCATGACAAAATCTTTCCTTTCTTTAAATCAGTTGTTTCCCCTCAATCATCACTAGGGTCACCTCGGGTCTAGTTCCCTCGAGCGCAGGGTCACCCCGAGTCTATTCCCTCAATAATAATCATCAGTTGGGGTCACCTCGGGTCTAGTTCCCTCGTGCGCAGGGTCACCCCGAGTCTATTCCCTCAATAGTCATAATCACTTGGGTCACCTCGGGTCTAGTTCCCTCGTGCGCAGGGTCACCCCGAGTCTATTCCTTCAATAGTCATAATCACTTGGGTCACCTCGGGTCTAGTTCCCTCGTGCGCAGGGTCACCCCGAGTCTATTCCCTCAATAACGACCACTTGGGTCACCTCTCGCACTTTTCATAATCGTCATCATTTCATAATTAACTTTATCATCTATCTATCGGTTGTACCACGATTCTTCAATCCACCAAATTGATTACACTTCAAGACATTCCAAACTGTCAAGCATATCAAGATTCCGACTAATAAATTAATACACGCCATTCCTTTTAAACATATCACAATACCGCACATCCTCACTGTACCTATAAGTACACCCCGTACCTTCACATATCACATATCAAGCATAAGGAAAATGTCTTATGTATCCACGCCTAGCGTTGTTTAACTCAAATGAATGTTTTACTTGTTCGTTTTTCATAACGCATGCCAACACATACAACCTTCGACCACCTATATTCCTTATGTCCTCTAAACCCTCATTTCGATGTCAAAGGACTCATACGGAACTCAACGACCACTACAAAGCCTAGTACATCCCTAGCTTCGTCAAACCATTCAATTAAGTACTCAAGAGAGCCTAAGAACATCCGTGTCTCACCCACACGATTCTAAGGAAAAGGATTATCCGACGTTTACGAACACATCTATCTTATTTTGGCTACCAAACCTTATCGATTAAGAATTAGGAGATGAGACAACCACCATTGGAAAGTAGATCTCCGGTACATGAATTTCGATATAAAATTTGCCCAAAACCGAGTTCGGATGAAAAAGTTATGCTCGTTCGAAATTTTTTCAAAAATGCTGATTTTTCAATGTCTACCGGTAGACATTAATCTCTACCGGTAGAAGACCCAAATTTCACAAAAAAGACAGATTTTTGAATACCTACCGGTATACATTGAAATGTCTACCGGTAGAAGACCAAAATTTCACAAAAGTGACACTACTGGACAGCGTTTCTACCGGTAGGTCCACAATTTCTACCGGTAGGACTTGGGTTCTCAGTGCACGATTTTCAGATTTCACCGGAACAATTCCAACAACGAAACCAACGATCTATGGCACGATTTAAGTACCAAATCAACTCATAAAGCATATAAAGAGAGGTAGAATTCCCTACCTCGAGTTTTCAAGTCGAAATCGAAGAGATTGATCAAGCCCTAGCTTCCGGAATCCAAATCGAACCAAATACTCCGAACCGAGCTCTATCCAACGAGATACGAGCTCCAATACGCAAATAGAAGACGAGGTTGAGGTTGATTGTTGTGGGTTTTGAGTTGGAGATGAGTTCTTGGGGTGAGGGAGTGAGAGAGAGAAAGAACCGAGAGAGAGAGAGAGAGAGAGAGAGAGAGAGAGAGAGAGAGAGAGAGCGAGGGAGAGTGAGAGTGAGAGACCGAGAGATGGAGAGGGGAAATTATTCCCCTGCCACTCACACCACACACTTATATACACACACCTCACACACTTAGCCATAGCACCCAAAACTTCCAATTCTTTCACTTTAAACCCCAAATTTCATATAGACACATCTTTCACATTATAATATATCTCTTTCTCATTTACAAGTATTAAAACTAGGGAATTTAAATACGGGTCTCTACATTATCGGAGCGCCCGTACACTACCTATATTAGCATATACACATTTTTTTTTTGACTTAAAAAAAGAACTTCTTAGATAGATAAAAGTCAATACAAGAGTCATAGATAATAAATACAGCCCCAAAGACAAAAGGATACATAAACATTAAATCTAGATAGAGGGGTACAACAAGCATAAAAGATAGGCAACTCCCAAAGCAAAAAGATCCACTTGAGAAAGCTTATCCATTGTCAAAAGGATAAGATATGTTAACTTCAGAGTGAATCCTGGAAGCGGCTGCAAATCTTGCCAAAAAGAAAGCTTGATGAACTTTGATGCGCTCGCATAAGGTATACTGCAAATGTGGAGTTTTTAGTTTTCCAGAATGTATAGTGTTTTGAAAAATACTTGGTTTTATTAGCACACATGCACATAGCAATCTTCAATGTCCCCAACCTCCTGGCTCCTAGTACTAGGTGTACTATGTATTAGAGACCACGTTTTGGTCCTTTTTCTTGTGAACATATTTAAGTCTCTGTTAACATCTTTAAATCCCTGAATTCTATTGAATACAGTAAATTGTAAAGTTTAAGATGTGTTAGGAAATGAGCTCAGTAATATATGTCAAACTACGCACCACTTTTCCTCACGTGCAATCTTGTCTTACACGCAGGGATATATTTATCCAAACGAAATAGAATACGAAAGGAAGAAGCAAAATGCAAACGTAAAACAAAGAGAAATAGAGAGACTTAAACCCAAAATTTATTCCTACATGAATTATGAATCCTTGGTAAGTTATTTAACAGTGATATGATTCTTATTTGTTTTGTAATGCATGTACATATTTTCATCCTACTTCACATTTTCCAATTAATTATAATGAATGCACTTCTGGTTTTCTACTCTTGTTTCCAACTTTCTAGTTTCTACGTAATACACAGTGAAACCTCAAGTTGTCGAGGATAGTGCTTTTGGTATTATTTTCTAATTTCAGGAAACACCAAAATCAGCTTTTAGTTGCAATTTTGTAGTTTTTTTTTTTTTTTTGGAGCATTTTGGGCTTACTGAGTTTTGTCTTTATTTAAATTTTTTTTCGCGTTTGTTAGTCTTGCATCAAACTTTTGTGGTTTATTGATTTGTCACGACAAGACGAATCAAGAAAGTAAAAAAATGACTTTTAACCAAATATTTTTGAAAATATCCAAGATGGCTTTTTGGGCTTTATCTTAGATATTTCCTAAAATATTGGGGGAAAAGTATAAAAAAAAAAAAAACTATTGTTTCTGATTCTCTCCCCAAGACGAATCAATAATCCACAAAAGTATGGCGCAAAAGTTACAAACGTGAATTTTTTTTGAATAAAAATAAAACAAGAAAAAAAAGCCCAATAAACTAATTGGAGCGGGTTGAAAACTAGGCTACTTCTTGATGGTTATTAATATATTCTTTTTCAAACCTCTTTTTCTACGCCGTAACAACTTTGCATTATTCAATTTATTTTTTTTTCCCCTCTGGGCGAGTATAGCTCCTCTGGAGCTCCCAATTGAGGAACTACTTCTTTACAGTTCAGTTAGGAATTTATAGTTAACCATTTCAAGGCATGATTAACTCCTTATATGGTGAAAGGTAGCTGTATGAGGTTAATGCCAGAAAAGGTTTTAAAAATGTCATTATCAGTGTCATTTTAGTCTAGTGGAATCTGGATAATTACCCATGGGGGATTTCCATGTGGGCGGCTAGACTAATTGAAGAGTAGTTGGTGAGCAACTTGGCAGACTCTGACTAAATTAGTTTCGTCAATCCTCAGCAGCTATTCATTTGCAAGGGAAAAAATTACCCAGTTTGGAAAGGCTAACATGGCCATGATAGCGGTGAGAATAAAATTCAGCAGCTATTCGTTTTTTAATTCGAACCGCTGAAAATACTTTTGGACGGTCTGGATGCGCTTGGCAGCATCTCCCAAGAAAGTGGAGGTGTAAATATTGGCAACGCTTAAGCTCAATTCCTCGGCGAAGTTCGGAAGGGAGATGGTAAAATTCAAAAGAGTCTAATTTTGGGTGTGCAGAGGTTGTGATATTAGGCCATTAGCTAAATTATGGTTAGGTGTGGCACCATAACCAGGGGTGACTCCAGAAATATGTGAGCATGGGTTCATTTATACTAATGAATAATTAATAATCTGTTTATAACAAACCTCATATGAAAATGCTAGTTAACTTTTTAAATAATAACTAAAAGATAGTACCAAAAAAGCAATTTTTTAATAATTTCTTTTCAATTTAATTTCCAAGTAATTTATACTGCATGAGCTCCTACGATGGCATTCGATGAGATTTCAAGTTTGAAAATTGTTCCATAATAGCCTCATTGTTTGAAGGTTTATGAGAAATAATCTAATACTATGGGCGACCCCATACCTCTTGTTGAACGCCACGTATAACTTCGCAAACTCGTGAACTAACATCGCACTAATCAAACTGAAAACCCATTAATATGTCAAGCCTCCAAATACCAACAATCACAAAAAACGCATTACTAATCTCCAAGTAACAATATAAATGGACTTAACAAGAATAAATTAGGCGGTGCTAATACGAACATTTACGCGCCTATGACTGGTTGAGGTTACCACTGGGATTGTTGTTGAAAAGTCATCGTCAATGTCATATAGTCTATAGGAATGTTTGATAGTAGCAAAGTTGGACCACGAGTACCAACAATCACAAAAAACGCATTACTAATCTCCAAGTAACAATATAAATGGACTTAACAAGAATAAATTAGGCGGTGCTAATACGAACATTTACGCGCCTATGACTGGTTGAGGTTACCACTGGGATTGTTGTTGAAAAGTCATCGTCAATGTCATTTAGTCTATAGGAATGTTTGATAGTAGCAAAGTTGGACCACGAGTACCAACAATCACAAATAACGCATTACTAATCTCCAAGTAACAATATAAATGGACTTAACAAGAATAAATTAGGCAGTGCTAATACGAACATTTACGAGCCTATGACTGGTTGAGGTTACCACTGGGATTGTTTTTGAAAAGTCATCGTCAATGTCATATAGTCTATAGGAATGTTTGATAGTAGCAAAGTTGGACCACAAGTACCAACAATCACAAATAACGCATTACTAATCTCCAAGTAACAATATAAATGGACTTAACAAGAATAAATTAGGCGGTGCTAATACGAACATTTACGCGCCTATGACTGGTTGAGGTTACCACTGGGATTGTTGTTGAAAAGTCATCGTCAATGTCATTTAGTCTATAGGAATGTTTGATAGTAGCAAAGTTGGACCACGAGTACCAACAATCACAAATAACGCATTACTAATCTCCAAGTAACAATATAAATGGACTTAACAAGAATAAATTAGGCAGTGCTAATACGAACATTTACGAGCCTATGACTGGTTGAGGTTACCACTGGGATTGTTTTTGAAAAGTCATCGTCAATGTCATATAGTCTATAGGAATGTTTGATAGTAGCAAAGTTGGACCACAAGTACCAACAATCACAAATAACGCATTACTAATCTCCAAGTAACAATATAAATGGACTTAACAAGAATAAATTAGGCGGTGCTAATACGAACATTTACGCGCCTATGACTGGTTGAGGTTACCAATGGGATTGTTTTTGAAAAGTCATCGTCAATGTCATTTAGTCTATACTCTATAGGAATGTTTGATAGTAGCAAAGTTGGACCACGAGTACCATACATGCATCTAGATTACTTGAAAAGTAGCTGATCATGATTTCACCACTCTCATCTTCATCAATCCCCAACACCTATCCCATCTTCATCAATCATCTTCACCAATCATCTTCACCGGGGAAAAAAAATTACTATTTTGAAAAGGGTGACAATGGCCATGATAGCAGTGGTGGTGGTGGTGGTGGAAAAATTGGCGACGCTCCTAGCAGAAGAAGCTCAATTCCTCGGCGGAGTTAGGAGAGGAGTTAGTGAGTTACGTGATGATTTGGAAAGCATGAGATCTTTCCTGCAGGATGCCGAATCAAGAACTGAAACAGAAAAAGGCGTCGAAACGTGGGTAAAGCAAGTGAGAGACGTAGCCTATGATACCGAGGACATCCTGGATGAGTACTCTTTCCGCTTGTCACTGCCGTCTCGACCGGGCCGGCCGAATGGTAATTTCATCCTCTCTCTTCCGAGATTCTTTCACTTCATTCGCCACTTGAGGACGCGATGCCGCTTCGCGGGACAGATAGAGGACGTAAAGACGAAGATCAAGGATATTTCCAATAGACGGAATGCTTTTTCGTTTAGAAGGATTGAGGACGCCACAAGCTCGTCTTCTACATTGAACACGTGGCATGATCTTCGACGTGCTTCTCTCTTCATAGACGATGCCGATGTTGTGGGAATTGAGAATCCCAAAAGTGTGTTGATTTCTTGGCTTCTAGAAGGAGAGAGGAATCTGACTGCTATCTCTGTGGTGGGGACGGGTGGTGTGGGGAAGACTACTCTGGTGAAGAAAGCTTATGATAGTCAAGTTGTTAAGAAGTACTTTGATTGCCGTGCTTGGATAACTGTTTCAAATTCGTTTACAGCAGCGGAGCTTCTACGATCTGCGCTTAAGGACATGTTGGAAGAAACAAAAGAGAGAATTCCAGAGGGATTTGATACAATGGGCGAATCACAAGTGGTGAACAAGCTAAAGGAATATTTACAAGAAAAGAGGTACGTAGTTGTGTTTGATGATGTATGGAGCCCAAATGCTTGGGAAGTAATGAAATTTGCGCTCCCCGATTGTTGTTCTGGTAGTAGAATAGTTTTCACTACGCGAAAAAGTGACATAGCAGCCTCTATAGAAATATTCAGTCATGTTTACCGTCTCCAACCTCTGCCAGAGGAGGAGGCTTGGAAACTCTTTTGTATGAAAGCTTTCCGAAGGGAAAACAAGGGTATCTGCCCAAAAGAATTGGAGACCATGTCCCGAAGTATATTAAAGAAGTGTGGGGGGTTGCCACTAGCAATTGTGGCAATAGGAAGCTTGTTGTCTAAGAAGGATAAACAAGATCGGGAATGGATGAGAGTGCATGACAGCCTTTATTCTGAGATGAAGAGTGACTCCAGCCTTGAGAGTCTTGAAAGAATACTTCTACTAAGTTACCAAGACTTACCGTATCACCTTAAATGTTGCTTCTTGTACTTGAGCATTTTCCCGGAGGATTATTTAATCAAACGGATGAAAATAATTCGGCTGTGGGTTGTTGAAAGATTTGTGGAAGAGAAGCGAGGCCTCACCATGGAAGAGGCTGCAGAGGAATACCTAAATGAACTTGTTAGCAGGAGTATGATTGAAGTAGTGCACATAGACTACTTCAACAGGGTTAGGACTTGTCGCGTGCACGATGTTATGCGCGAAATTATCCAGTTGAAATCCAGGAATGAGTCATTTGTTTTGATACTGAATGATAAAAGAATGTCAATCGATGAGAAGATTCGTCGAATGGCAATTCATGACAGTTGTGAGGAGCTCCCGCTGGACATGAGATTTGCTAGCCTCAGATCTCTATTGGTTTTTGTACCTTCAATGCCGTTGGGGAAGGCCTTTTTCAAGGGTTTTAGATTGTTAGGGTTGTTGGAGCTTGATGGTACGCCGCTTGTCGAATTTCCTCCGGAGCTGTCCAAAATGATTCTCTTAAGATACTTGAGTTTGAGGAGGACGAAGATAAGGGAGCTTCCGGAGTCCATTGGAAAGCTCAAGAACTTGGAAATACTAGATCTCAAAAACACTCCCATATCAACCCTTCCTCATGGGATATTGAAGTTAAAACATCTTTTCCAGTTGCGAGGCTATAGCCATAGATTTCCTAAAACGCATTTTCCCACCACACATGGGATCAGCCTTCCAGTCGGCATAGGAGGATTGACAAAGCTACAAAAGTTAGGAAATGTGGAAGTGAATGGGAACGGTGATATGGTGAGAGAGTTTGGAAAGCTAACTGAGCTAAGGAGATTGGGAATCTTAAAACTGACAAAAGAGAACGGGATGGACTTATGTTATGCTTTAGAGAACTTAAAGCACCTTTCCGTATTATACGTAGTGTCCATAGACATGCACGAACCCCTTCTCCATCTAGATTGTCTCTCAACACCTCCGCGGTTTATTCAACGCCTATATCTTAAGTGCAGATTACCGAATTTGCCTAAATGGATCGCTTCCCTCAGTTACCTAGCAAAGCTAGTCCTCCAATACTCCAATCTGAACGACGACCCACTGAAAGCACTTCAAGGTTTACCAAACTTGGTGGTTCTTGAACTCCGCAATGCTTACGCAGGGGAGGAGTTATGTTGCAATGATGGAGGATACCCCAGGCTTAAAAAGCTTGGCCTCCTAATGTTAAGACAATTGAAGAGCGTAAGAATGGAGCAAGGATCAATGCCTGAGCTAAGAGTGCTAGATATTGCAGCCTGTGAGAAACTAGAAATGGTTCCATTGGGGATTCAGCACCTCAGAAACCTACAAGATCTAACAGTATGGAACATGCCTGACGAATTCCACCAGAAAATAGAGCGACCACATGGTGAAGATTGCTGGAGGGTTCAAAATGTTGCTAACATCCAGCTATCCAAGTCTTCCTTTAACGTGGCTTATGCCATGTCCTTTGGTGAGCTAACATCTAACATCTAACTACCCTTCTTTTCCTATTTATTAGTCTTCTCGATGGACAAATGCTGCTTATGACATTGACATACCTATATGCTTAACTTTTTCTTAGGAAGATAAGGGTTGCGGTTCGGTTTCTGTTTCCATTTGTACGTTCATGTGGTCTCCACAAACACACATGCACGCGCGCGCGCGCACACTCCCCCACGCCCACCACACACATGACACGCACGCGAATGTGCCCGTTAGATTCTACACTAGTTATTGAACCAGTATTTTAACTAAAATCAATCGTAACAAATAAGTAGAGTACTAGTAGTTGCATCAAACATTTCTACTAGAAATTTTCCAGTTATCACGTAACCCAACCGCGTGGCTCGGTACTGTGTCGCCCATCCAAGCCAAAGCTCATTGTGTTGAAATGTTGAATAGGAATAATATGTGCTCTTCATTGAAAATGATCAAAGGGTTAACATTGATTCTTTCCTGAGTTTCCTCTGTTTGTTTGGACAGGTCTAACGCAGGCTGAATAAAGTGAAGGCTACATAGAAGCCCGAGACCAGTCAAGTCGAATGTTTGCTTTCTGTCTGTTGGAACCCCGTTTTCAGATCCGAGCTCAGAAATTGCTCTAACATTCCATTCCAGATTGGTTCCGACCAGTTTACTTTTTCCTAAAGTTCTTTTTTTCCTTTTTTCAGTCTGTTCTTAAGGGCTATTGCTAAGGCTTTGATTTCTTTCGTGCAAGGCAACTTCCCCTGTTATGTTTTACTTATTTGTATTCTTATGGTTTTTGAGATTTGGTTTTACATTAAACAAGGATTACTGTGAAGTACTAATATTTTTAGATTTTTGTTTTGCTCTTTTTTTTTTAATCTCTTGTTTTTTTTTTTCTTGGACAATTACTCTTGTTATACTTGTCCGATAAACAAGGTTTGACGTTCTTTTGGAATTAACAGGTTTCGAAAGGGTGGGATCAGAGGTTGTAGAGACTTGTAATTTAAATTTTTTTATTTGCTAATCTTAATGTGGAGTTGTACATTTTAATATGAATAATGATGTGGATATCGATTTTGGGGTCAATGCTTAGTGACTTGGTTGTTGTGGGCTATTGAACTACTCCCTCCGTCCCTTTTTAAATGTCATGCTTCGTAACTCCAACTTATTAAAAAGACATCATCATTATACATTTCACATCAATTTTTTTCTCCACTTTTCCTACTTACCCATCATCATTACACTTTTACTCACTAACTTTTCAAAATGAAATCTACTTTTAGGGACAAAATAGACAATTCACCAATTTTTACCCACTAACTTTATAAAATGGACACTTATTAAGGGACAGCCCAAAATGAAATACTGAACTGTAATAAAGGGACGGAGGGAGTATTGATTAGTGACTTGGTTGTTGTGGGCTATTGAACTATTGATGTAGTGTTTAAAGAGTTGAGTGTAAGTGTTATATGTGATATGTATGTATGTTCGTGTGTGTGGAGGAGAACACACCACACACCTATCTCTTTCTCACACTCCACGCTTCTCTCTCTCTCTCTCCCTACCCAATATCTCTCTTTCTTCCACCCACTCTAAAGCTCCTCACACCCAAAACCCACCTAGATTTACCTCCTATCCACCCTTTGATCGCAAATTTGAGCTTGGGATTCGTTAGGTTGAGCTTTCGTTTCTCAAATTCGAGGTAGGGAGTTCTCACTTTATATTTATGAGTACATTTGGTGCCTAAATCTTGCCTTTGATCGTTGTTTTGAAGTGTGGTGTTAGCCCTTGAAAACTGTGTAATCGCGTTGAAATTTTCAGGTGCTACCCGTATCCCGTTTTTTGTCCTACCAATAGCCACTAGGGGTGTTGCAAACCCGACCGAAAAAGACCGAAAAAACCAACCGATTGGTTCGGTCTTCGGTCGGGGTGGTGGCGGAAAATTTCTGTTTCGCGGGGACCGAATCAAACCAATTTCTGTTCGGTCTAGGTTTTGTAAAACTGTCAACCGACCAAACCGAACCAAAGCGACATGACCAAACTGTCATGACCGAACCGAACCGACTATATATATTACATATATTTACATAATTTGGTTTAATCTTTACTGTAGATTTATTTTGTGTGTAATCTACACCGTCCACACAACACAAACCCTATAACCCTCTCTTAATCTCATTCCCGCAGTCACAGAGCTCACAACCCTTTCCTTTCAATGACAAAGAAGAGAGAGAGAGAGAAGAGAAATGGCGACTGGAGATCGTAGAAGAAGAAGAAGAAACCAGATCCACGACTAAGGGAAGAACGACCATTGCCCACTGGTATCTCTCTCTCTCTCTGAAAACGCACAGATCACGCCTCTCAGCCCACCACTCATCAGTCACCACGCACAGATCGAGTCTCCCCCTTCTCTGAAAACGCTTCTCTCTCAGACTCTCACAGATCGCGCCTCGAACCAACCAGACCGAATCTTCATCAAGTAAGCTACGGAGTATTAAGCTCTCTCTCTCTCTCTCTCTCTCGCAAGAACGTCTACAACTTTTTAAATTCGAGGTGTGGTTGTGACTGTGAAGTGTGAACAAAGATATTGGGTGCGGATAAATAAATAAAAAAGAGATTGGGCCAATAGGCCACTGAAATGAAAGCTTGCTTTTGTATTCGTGGATAACTACTCAGTAAATTGGGCCACGTGGGCCAAAAATCTTCTTTTCCATTAAAAAAACTGGTGTAATTGACTCACTATCAAAGAAATACATTTATCAAAAAAACAGGTGGAATGGGCCTATTTTTGGCCCAATATCAAGTTTTATTTCATTGGCCCATTTTCAATTTTTTATCTTTGGCCCAACTAGGCCCATTTCGGTCAGACCGAATTCTCCGACCAGACCGAATCCACCCCAAACCAAATTGGACCGATCGTAATTCACGGCCGGGATTGGTCCTGGCATTTTCCTCCCCAAACCCAATTGGTCTTCAACACAGTTGGACCGAACCGACTGATCCCGAACCGATAACACCCCTAGTTGTGACTGTGAAGTGTGAACAAAGAGATTGGGTGCAGATCAAAAAAAAACAAAGAGATTGGGCCAATAGGCCACTGAAATGAAGGCTTGTTTTTGTATTTGTGGATGACTGCTCAGTAGATTGGGCCAAAAATCTTATTTTGCCATTAAAAAAAACAGGTGAAATTGGCGCACTATCAAAGAAATATCTTCACAAAAAAAAACAGGTGGAATAAGCCTATTTTTGGCCTAATATCAAAGTTTTTTTTTTCATTGGCCCATTTTCAATTTTTTATCTTTGGCCCAATTCGGCCAGACCGAATTCCCTAAATCCACCCCGAACCGAATTGGACCAAATGTAATTCCAGTTGGGATTGGTCCTAGCATTTTCCTCCCCGAACCCGATCAGTCTTCAACACCGTTGGACCGAACCGATAACACCCCTAGTTGTGACTATAAAGTGTGAACAAAGAGATTGGGTGCGCATCAAAAAAAAAAAAAAACAAACAAAGAGATTGGGCCAATAGGCCACTGAAATGAATGCTTGTTTTTGTATTTGTGAATGACTGCTCAGTAGATTGGGCTATGTGGGCCAAAAATCTTCTTTTGCCATTTTTAATAGGTGAAATTGGCCCACTATCAAAGAAATACCTTTATAAAAAAACAGGTGGAATGGGCCTATTTTTTGCCCAATATCAAGTTTTTATTTTCATTGGCCCATTTTCAATTTTTTATCTTTGGCCCAACTAGGCCCAATTCGGTCAGACCGAATTCCCCGAATCCACCCCGAACCAAATTGGACCGATCATAATTCCGGTCGGGATCGGTCCTGGCATTTTCCTCCCTGAACCCTATCGGTCTTCAACTCCGTTGGATCGATCCGATCGACCCCGAACCGATAACACCTCTAATAGCCATTGATCAACATTGTGTTCTCCTACCCGTAGCCCATTTTTGGTTCTACCCATAGCCACTGATCAGAAACTGAACATTGTGTTCTTATACCCGTAGCCCGTTTTCGGTCCTACCCGTAGCTACTGCTGATTTTTGTAAAACTTCTTGTTTCCACATTCTAAGATTGTGGTTTGTTCCCATGAGTAGTGTTATGTATCTTTATGAGTTTGAGGACTTTAATTTATATTTAACATGGAGTATGATGATAACTTGGTGTATATGATCGCCGAATGTCGAAAGGAGAACTTATGACACTTTAGGTGAGGAATATGATTGAAATAGAACACATGACCATCTAATGCAAGTTGTGAACACATTCACGACCCATCGACGGGTGAAGTGTCTGAGAGGGGATATCGGGATCTCATAATTGGCCCGGTAGGAACAAACGCTCGTAATAAATTCAGGACCTACCAACAGGTGAGGTGCCTTGCAGGGAATATTGGGATTCATTAATTGGCCCGGCAGGAGCATTCACTCACGATTCACTGAGATGGCTTGAGCATCGCTTGCGATTCGTTGATATTGCTAGAGCATTCGCTCGCAATTCATTGATATCGCTTGAGCAATCGCTCGCTACACAGTAACGTCGAAATGAAAAGTTGATTGGAAATGATTAAATGGTAGATAACGTGGAACTACAAAGTAAATGTGTGACAGTATGAATATGTGATTTTCCAAAATTATGTTTATACCATTTATCATAGGAGATATTGTGAACTTGAATTTGAGTTGGCATTATGAATCATCTGATATGTTGATACTTGCTTTCCTTTCTTTCTCATATCTGTCTTCTCATTTACATAAAAAGTTAGTGTAGATTTTCCTACTGGGCCAATATAGCTCAACTTTTTTATTTTCGGGTGTGACCCAAAGATTATAGCATGGAGTGCATTGGCTTGGAATGGAATGGAAAATCCTTTCTAGAAGTTGACATCGAGAAGTTACTTGGCATCGTTGAAAATTATATTTTTGGAGATGTAACGCAACTTTCGTTATACTTGTTTTAACTAAGGATATATGTAAACACTTAACTCTTTTTTTTATTTCGTACTTATGTTAATTTGGGGCCGTGGAGCCATGAATTAATGTATCATTTTGGAATCTATTGGATTAGAAGATGTAGTTTGTGGAAATGGGAATGATAAACTCCTTTGGGTATTTATATGGGTTATCGTAAGGATTTTATTTACGGAAAGAACCAAACAAATCAGTTCATGAAAAGCTAGCAGAGAACCAAACAATTTAAACCATTAGACTACGGTGGTTCGTTTCGAATTACGTTTTACTTCAAGTTTAGATAATGTAGTTACAAAGCATTTGAAGCGACAAAAAAAATTGCGTAAAAAATTAAAATAAAACTTGTCTTTAAGCCAATTTTAAAAAAATGAGCCAACCCTCATTGTTTGATTTGCTCCGGACTGGGATAAAAGATTGGTAATAACTTGTTTGATTTTTTGTTGTAGTGATGAGGTTATGTAGTGATAATGTCAAAATTGCCCTTGGCTCCACCCACTCACAAAATTCATCCCACCATCAACATCCATTTTTTTTCCCAACAAAAGAACGAAGCATAGCATCATCATCCACTAAAGTATAGCATCATCATCCACTAATCTGAAATGCGGGGGGGGGGGGGGGGGGGGGGGGGGGGGGGGGGAAGATTGCCACTATCATATTGGCTTTTCAAGTAACTTTTTGTTAATAAGACAGAAAATGCATTTAATTAAAAAAAAAAAAAAGAAGAAGAAGATTGCCACTATCGTATTGGCTTTACAAGGAACTTTTTGTTAATAAGACAGAAAATGGATTTAATTATAAAAAAAAAATTCAACAAGAGAGGCAAATGAGGGCATTATTGTATTTTACAAAGTACCTAAGGGCACAATGGACCTTTCAACTGTAGCAACTCCGGACTGGCCTAACAATAACCAAACCCACCCACCCACCCACCCTCTCTTGGGTTTTGGTATAACTCCCATTTTGGGCCATTTTTCCTCCTTAAAAAATAAGTACTTATTTGTAATTTTCAACCTTAAAAATAATAGACTTACAAAAATTAAAAAATATACAATATGGATCTTATTTGATAGATTTTGATGAGATCTATCAAATCCTGCAAAAAAATTGAAAAATTATTTTCGTAAACTTATCAAATTTAAGTTTAAAAATAGATTATTATTTTTTAAGTACTTATTTGATAATCTAGAACGGGGCCTTATAGTCCAGAGGGACTCCTAGTCCACCCCTCCAAATGCAAACCAAACAAGGTTATAGCAAACCCATGCGATTGTTGATAACGACGGGATGGGCAGAGTCGGTCTTAAAGCGAAAATTAAAAATGAGGCCTCTTTTGTTGAATTATAATAAGGGATAATAAAATATGAGAGACCCTTACAATTCATAATTTTTTGAAGACCTAAAGCGGCCGCAACACAAGTTTTAGCTCAGGGCCGACTCTAGTGATGGGACGACATTGCAGAGGCAGTTGGAGTGGTGGTTGGAGAGGAGGCCGACTTTCCGACGGCAGGTAACGGACGGCGATGTTGGTGGGGTTGGGGTCAACGCCGATAACGACTCTGGTGGAAGAATCGAATCGGTAAACACCCCATTCAAGGGTCAAGGGTGTATTCTTGGCAAAGAAACAGAGACTATATTCTTGGGCGTGTATTTTTTGAAAATGGGCTGGAGTTGAAGGAAGAGTCAAGGAGATGGGACCGGCCGTAAATGTCCCATAAACCGATGAAACCGGACCGGACTAGTTTTGACCAGTTCCGGTTTCCATTTTCTCCAAATCGAATTGTCTGGTCCAGTCCTAAATATACCTCCAAACCGAATCAGACCGGACCGATATCACCCCTAGACTAGAGAGAATCTTTCAAAAAATAAAAAGACAAAACGTCAAAGAGGCACAAGTAACTTGGAAATAGACTTGCCAAAAAACAAACCAAAAAACAACTGGAAATAGCTATATATACGCGTATGCGGACATTACATGCATGGATGCATACGGTCTGTATCATGATGTATGGTGAAAACATACAAAAGTCTGAGAAATTTTTCGGTGCCGAGTGGGTACCACGTGGTGTCCGCTCGGCGCATCTGGACCGTACATTTCAGTTTTGAACGGCTCATATTTGAAAAAGAAAAAGGAGAGAGAAAGAGAAGAGAGAGTGATGGGGTGAGAGAAGAGAGAGTTTCAATTTAGGTCGTCCAACATACTTTTGGACTGCCCAAATGGACTGCTCGGACACCACGCGGGCATGCCCCGTGGTACCCACCCGGTATCCAGAAATTTCTCAGTCCAGGTACATTGAACTTGGACAAATTCCTAATGGAATTTATTACGTTGCAACTTTAAAAAAAAAAAAAAAAGATACTTCGGCCTGCAGGTTCAATGGATCTGGACAATTAGTAATTAGGTGGGATTTATGGCTTCAGTGCAATCGGTATACGGAGTATTAACTAACCCAACCACCGCCCTCCCCACCCTTCCCCTTTTCCCCTCCTTTTAGGGAGTGTTTGAATGCCTCAGTTTCGAATTATGAATTGTACTCTTTTGACCAATAATCACCTTGTTTGGTTGAACTTTTAGAAAGTTATTTTTGAGAGTTGAGTGGTAATGAGTGGAGAGAGATAGAGAGAGAAATTTATTGAAAACTGTGCCGAGAGTAAAAGTTACTCTCAAAATGCTCAACCAAACAAGGTGAATGTTTGGTGTATATTTTTGAAATTGATCTTAGACTTTTATCCCCCTTCTTATCTAAGCCACTCAAGTTTGATTAATAAAATTTAGAGGCTACTTCACTTATTGCCAATTGATTTTAAGTTGAAGAGTTAGATCTCGGGTGGTCTCACCTGTGACACCCCAAGGATCCCACATCGGTGGAAAATGGGAAAATGTTATGGTATATAAGTAAAGGCCGATCAGCTACGGTATAATTTGATGTTAATCTTTTGAGGCGAATGGTTAGTAGGTCAGCTGGGACGGGTCATTACAGTTGGTATCAGAACACAACACTAGTCTACATGGTGGGGGGCACCTCTAGAATCTGGCTCCGCTACTGTTCGGGCCGGCTTCTTCGTATCATAAATAATTTCGAGGCCCTAAAGTTAACTGTTAACGACTGGATGAACCCTCCAGTGACGTGAAGGTTCAAAATGTCGGGTTTTCATGAAGTTTGAACATGCAGTCTTATGGAGATCAAACAAACACTTATTGTAGCCCGCAGATTCAATGAATTTGGACAATTCCAAATTAGGGAGTGTTTGTTTGCCTTGGTTTTGAATTATGAATTGTACTTTTTTGACCAATACTGTTTGGCTGTATTTTTTGAAATTGATCCTACCAAAACGCATAACGAAAAACCAAGGGGAGACAAAAATATCTAAAAATGGAGTACCATAAATACGAGTTCTCGAATTCTCATTTATCTTCAGTGATAAATATATCAGTTACTTTCTTGATTATTATTTTTTTTTATCCACAAAAACCCGAAGGGCACTTTCTTGCTTAATTACCACTCCATCCCTCCGCGTAAGTTCAATTTTGTGTTGTTTCTCATTTTAATTGGGTGTACTTTTTGAAATTGAATGCTACCAATAAAAATTAAGCAAGGGCGAAGTGGTAAAAATAAAAATGATTCTCTGATATTCAGATTATATTTTCAAAAGAATATGGTAAAACTTATTGTTCACACATGCAAACAATTTTATAGGTCATAGTTTGCAATTTATATTTTATAGTAATTCATAGTCTATATATATATATATATATATATATATATATATATATATAATCTAAAAGAATGACTCTCAAACAGTCTGAGTAACTTAAAAGTCGATTTTAAACCTTTTTACAATAAAAACTATCGAATTAATTGTGCTTACAGTTATAATTAATCATCATGTTTATTCACTTCTATTAGAAAGAAATTATAATAAAAAAAAGGAGTTAAAGCTATAATCTAAAATATGTTTTCACACTTATTACAAAACACTCCTTATTTCATCAAGCTATGTTTTATGTGACTACAAATGGCCCTTTGCAAAGCTTATCTACACTTTGAGGTGGGAAAGCAAATTGCCTACCAACTAGAACTGTCCAAGTGTCTACTGATATTTTATTGATTAAATTTTCAGTGATACATCCTAGATGTTGTATATGCATAAAATGAGGTCGGTTTGGTTAACATTGCTTATTTCTATTCCAGATCTTTACTTGTTTTGCATAATCGTCAATCTTTTTCATGATTTTCGCACCCCCAAATTGTTAGCTGCACTCTAAAAGTTAACAATTTGGGGATGATTTTCGCATTGATATAGGGTTGATTTTCACACTCTCCAATTCGTTAACTTTTGGGATGTGGTTAACAATTTGGGGAGTGCAAAAATCACTTCCTTTTTTCATTACTCATATATATATTTTTTTTTATCAAAAAGGGTGAATTCGACAATATAAGTCACTTTTGACTGCTTCCATCACATGTTTGGTCGAATACTTTTTAGTTGGTTGTCGGGTGAAATGAATGTTGAAACCACCGTGATTTATAGTCATTTCTCGTACTTCTGTCGTTACAAAAAAATCTAAGGGGTGTCCGTGAATTTTGCACTACTTAAATTAAAATAGTGAAACGTCTAGATTCTTTCGTAATAAGAAACTCAAGAAGAAGAAGTCCATAAAAGTTTATAGTCATTTCTCATACTTATGTCGTTACAAAAAAATATAAGGGGTGTCCATAAATTTTGGACTACTTAAATTAAAATAGTCAAACGTCTACCCTAATAACAAATTCAAGAAGAAGAAGTCCAAGCGGATCAAAAAAGAAAAGAAAAAGAAGAACAAGTCCATAAAAGTTTAATGCACGATGATATAATAAAATGGTAGAGATGATATAGTATGGTAGGAGTACAGTTTATTTCGCAACTAGACCGTCCCGTTTGACTTTTTGTGAGCTCATTCCGAGCTCATTCTGATAATAAGAACCAAATTTTTAGACCTCGTTGAAAGCTTAACACCCGTAAAATCATATTTATTCAATATCATTTGACATGTTTTTAAAAACACATTTATGATGGAAAAATAAAAATTGAAACATTGTACAAAAACTTACATTTTTTTTTAAACAAAGAATGTGTTTCAAAACTATATCAATCACCATGCCATGAGTAAGAATTTTGACATGTTTAGCGTCCTCCAAAGGTGTGTGAAGTCCAATCAGGATTCGACACAAATTATCTGAGACGTTAGTTAATACTAAATTAATTTTCAAGTGGCCACCTAGAGAGAAAATCAGCTCAATCGAGTGATTGTAAATACTCCGTAGTTGATTTCAATTGTCCGATTTTCTTCTAAATTCATTCAAAATTTAGGACAATAAGTTCAGGATGTAAAAATGAAATTTTGGATCGAACATTTAAAACTATCCGATTGAGCTGATTTTTTTCCTCAGGTAGACTCACTATTTTTTAAAAAAATTAATAAACGGATTCGATTATTTGTGTGATATCTAATTTGTGTGGGATCCCGAAATGGCCCAACACACCCGTCCGTATACTACCAGTACCGTGGGCGTGTGGGTACCATAGTTGGTTCCATACATAAAGAATGCATGATGACGCATACATATGTGGCAACGTAGAACATGTGATATACTGTACTACATTATATTATATATATCCTCTCTCCTATCAGTTTGAGATCGCCCCCTCCAAAAACGGAAAGCAGAGAGAGAGAGAGAAGAGAGAGAAACAGAGTGGGGCCCTGTCGAAAGCTTCAGGGCTTGCGATAGAGCCTAACGCGTAAAACCCTATTCCCATTCTACTGTAAGCAATCCAATTCCCTCTCTGTTTGTAGTATTTTCCCATACCCATTTTATGTGTTCACAAGATCTACTACGTGTATCTCTATTTATGTGCGTATATATATTACTGTGAAATGCCGTCTGTTTGCCTAGGAAGTTGGGTGGGGGCTTGCGATAGTGCCTGACGCGTAAAACCCTATTCCCATTCTACTGTAAGCAATCCAATTCCCTCTCTGTTTGTACTAGTATTTTCCCATACCCATTTTATGTGTTCACAAGATCTACTACGTGTATCTCTATTTATGTGCGTATATATATTATTGTGAAATGCCGTCTGTTTGCCTAGGAAGTTGGGTGGGGGTGAAGCTCCCAGCCGTAACTCTACCTCAAGCGGGCAGGGCCGCTCTGGGCATATGTCGAGGATGCGGCCAAATCGGACCTCCAAATTTTATCTAATTTCGGAAGGCCCAATTTTTTCTATACTTTTTTTTATAACCGGATGTCGGGCTAGTTTGCGCGCACCTCGACTAATTATGGGGCGTCTGAAGGTAACAACTGGACATAACCAAGTGACCCCAAGGTTTGAAATGTTTGGTCTCTGTAGAAATAAAAGCTATGAACTTATGGCTTTCTCACAACCACTTGACAAAATCCCCTTGGAATTTTTTTTTTTACTCTTATATTATGCCTATACGCAAAACTAGTACAAGAATTTAATTACTGCTTTTTCCGCTATAAATGTGTGAGTGGTGATGTTTAAGTAATACCTTTTGAACAAACGAAATGGATATCAACATTTTTGTGGTTACGTGTTTGAATGCTTGAAATATTAAATGCTGTGTTTGGTTTGGTATTTGAAAAGTTTTTTGAAAAATAGTAAGGGTAATAAGTGGAGAGAGATAGAGAGAGAAATGTTGGAAGTAGGGAGAATTTTATGAAAAATGCTTTTTGAAAAGGAAAGAGAACAAGGCAATCTTTTTTAGAGTTTATTTTTTCTATTCAAAACTTTGATTAGTGAATTATATGGAAGGCCCAGTTAACAAGTTCGCATCAGGCCCCTAAAAACTCAGAGCCACCCTAACCTCAAGTCTCCGTCTTGGGCCTAAATCCAAATTGTTAATCTTGTACATCCCCCATAGAAAAATATGTCTGTAAAAGATCAGTTTGATCGAACGTCAATAGATACGTGTCTACTTCAACAACTTGCATTTTCTTTACACTGAACATAATTGTAAACTTGAAGCGATTCATTTTATTCATGCATGAGTTATTCATGCACGTACTGATGTTCGATCAGGCTGATTCTTCGTAGAGATAATATTAATGGTTTGGATCTTTGCTATGGGCCCACGAAGGAGAGTAGCTTGACCAGCTGCGTTGAATACCTTTATTGCTCTTCAAGTGGATAGGAATTCTGATTCTGATGATGAAGATAACTTGAAAGAATAATTAGCATACATCATTTTTGTTTGGCTTTTTTTCGTTTTCCTTGTCGGTTGAACATGGTTTAGTTTTGCACCCAAAAAAAAAAATGGTAGCATGGTTTAGTTTGATTCTTATTTGCTTTTTGTGGGTGGGTTTGTGGTTTGATTCTCAACTTTGGTTATACAAGCTCCTTAAATGTGGTTTGACTTCAATGCAACTTGTAATCTTCCCTGCATCTTCATATTGGTTGTGGATTTGGGTGATTTCTCATGGTAAGATCCATCCACAAAGCATGGTTACTTCTTAAACCATGTTGAACCATGCTGGTCGTCGTATTGGGTACACGAATCACATACTGAATTTTGTTGCTTTAGTTTTGTTGGACCTCTGAAGTACCAAATATATGCCCAACTGTTGTATTTTAGACAAAGATGATGTTAGCTTGATAAGACTTTTTTTTCTATGCTTGTGAAATTAAGATTTTTGGTCTATAGATTATTGAGTGCATTGGTATTCAACTGTGTTTGTACCTGATGTTTGGGTTCAACTATTGTTTCTATGTTAGATTCTTAGCCAAGTCATTTGACTATATCTGTAATTTTTCTATGCAATCATGCTATGCAAGGAGTCCCTCTAAATTATAAAATGTACCTTTTATGGACATATCTTTGCTATATTCATCTCTCCCTCTCTCTCTCTCTCTCTCTCTCTCTCTCTCTCTCATGTTTGCCGCATCAACTACCAATATCGTGCAAGAAGCCATATTCCTACCCGTACACATGCTTCATAGGAGTCCATTAACGGGTGCTCTGTAAAAGCTATTGTAGGATCTACCATCCTTCAACTACCTGGCTGGACAAAAAGGGGATATTAGCTACTGATACATTTCATTCGTTTCACTTAGTAGTTCTTTATGTATGAATAGAAAATTTGCACAGAGCAAATATGACTCACATAACACATATTCTCTATAGTTGCATTCTCTTAATGCCTGCTTGCGTGACCATGACATTTGTTATTATTACCAAAAATGGCTACATATAACGGCGTCTAGGGTTTGGTTTCTGTGGCAGTTGGACTAATGACCACTCGATCATTTTGTCTAATTGGCTGTATAATTTGTGACCTTTCCAGGGTAGCTGGATATTTTAACAGTTATTGTAATATGTACTATTTCCGTATTTCATGAATGCAAATTGTGAAGAGGCATACAACTTATGCATATTTTCTATGGTTGATAGTTTGCAGTGTTAATAGAACTTCATTCCCAACGATGGTGTTCTGGGTTTTTGGATATGGTTCCTTGATTTGGAACCCGACCTTGCCAGGGTAGCTGGATATTTTAACAACAGTTATTGTACTATGTACTATTTCATGAATGCAAATTCTGAAGAGGCATACAACTTATGCATATTTTCTATGGTTGATAGTTTGCAGTGTTAATAGAACTTCATTCCCAACAATGGTGTTCTGGGTTTTTGGATATGGTTCCTTGATTTGGAACCCTGTGTTCGAATATGATGAGAAAGTGATAGGCTTCATCAAGGATTACAAGCGTTGTTTTAATGTTGGTAAGTGGATCTTATGCTTAAGGGATGTTAGACTTTTCAAATCATACATGGCTTTAGCTTTCTACTTTTTCTTCTTCTTATTGCTTTTGCTCATCCCGTTTTTACGTTTCAGCTTGCTTCGATCATATGGGTACAGGTGAAAACCCTGCAAGAACTTGTTCCTTGGAACAAAATGAAGGAGCCATTTGTGTAAGTAGTTTAAACTTGAATGCATTTTTATTCTAGTTGTAACAATGAGTCTAGTTGGAAGTAATAAGATTACCATTTTTCTAGTGATTAAAGCTTATGCATTGGATTACTATTTTTCTTTTCTGATTGTTTTGCATTCTCTACACTGTACAATTCTCTCAGCTAATATCCATTTTCGCGTTTTTGTCCTTTCTTCTCTCAGTGGGGTGCTGCTTACTGTGTACGAGGAGGTCCACACAAGGAAAGGGCGGCAATGGAAGTATGTTCTGTCTCTAGCTGTACTTTTTGATTGTTGATGCAAGTCGCCACATGCTGAGTAGTTGGTGAAAGGGCGGCAATTGAGGCTACCAGCCTACCACTATTTTTAAAACTGGTTCTTAAAATTACAATTTTTAAGAGCTTTTTCTTTGTTTTGTAGTACCTGGAGAAGAGAGAATGCGAGTATGATCAAAAGGCTTCTGTGGACTTTTATAAGGTATTTTATCATCCGGTTTTATGAGAGTCTCATGCCTGAAATGCAAGTTTCGGGTGTAAATGAGTGTCGGTTTCATCAAATTCTCACGCCACTGATGCAGGGACACAAAAGTATCAAAATCCCTTTATATATTTCATTTATTTTTCAGGTTAATTGTCTGTAGAAGGTGTCATGGAGCATTTTGTCCACAATATGAGAATTTTATGCATACTCACCTGTAAACTTCTATTTTAGACAAGCTTGCGTTTTTTCCTCTCTTTTGATAAGCAACAAAACCTATTGTGTAAGGAAGCACAACCCATGTTCAATGAAGAAAAATGTTAGGTTGGTGGAGGAATGCCCAATTAAAAATGTCCGACCCATATGTCGAGAATCCGATTGGGGTACGGAATGCATTTTCAGGGGACTATGTGGCATGATTGGAATTTGTGAAGTTGTTTTCTTTCATCTGCGTGCTACTTATGTTGAGCATGCCAACAAAGTTGTTCCGCTAAAAATACCTTTCTATTGATTACCAGCAGCTGTACACCTTGCTCTGTTACATACATTGGATTACTCCTCCACCTAGGGTTGTCACAAACCACTCTAGGAAAGTTTCTCCTTCATTTTCTAAGAGTCACTTTTGACACACTCCGTGTGTACTCGGGAGTGCACTTCCATGTCCACTTTCCAAATATACACCTCCCAAATGAGGTCTTTCCCTAAATATCCTCAATGAACAGCTAGGATCATCTTGTTCTAAGGGTTCCCATTCTCCTAGGCAATATCATCATTTCTCCATCCCTTTGAACTCCCCACGCCATTCTTAAAATGTTTTGTTTGCTATTTTCGAGTCTCCAAACCATTTTTCACCCGTCTTTTCTACTAGTGTTTAATGTGAAAGTTGATACTCATTTGGTGATTGGAGGACTTGATAGCATCTAGTTAGACTTGACATACTCCTATGCTTGCTTGCTTTCTTTTTCTTGAGAAAGAAGTACTGCAATGTCATAGGGGGAAAAAAAAGGTTTGCATATATAGGTGAAGCAAACATGGTATTATGCTATAATAGAGTATTGGTTAAATCAGACGGACTCGCTGATTCAATACCACCTGTAATTTGAAATTCTTGTTGATATACCTTTGCATAGAGAAGTATGTTTCCATAATGTTAAACCGATTACGGTTAAATCAAATATAACTCAAATCTCTTGCAGTGGAACAAGTTTTTGTTATTGATTTGCAGTGAACTTGAATACTTATAATCTATATATCTTGTTTCAGATTTCTTCGATATGGTTTCTGTATGTCTATGATCCATTATTTGGAAAATGGTAAATTTTGATTTATAGTTAGATCTTGAGTTGACAACTACATGTGAATCGCTCAAAGTACATTTACCTTATGAGAATTTGATGTAATGCCAAGTTAAGCCAGCTATAGTGACTTGGACAAAAGGAATGCTGCGCTTGAAGACATGTATCGGTTTTAGTACACATCTGCTAATTCTGATTATATTTTTGTGTCCTGTTTAATTCAGGAAGGTGAAACTACACAACCTGCTTTAAGTGGGGTCATAGTGTAAGTCAATAAGTCATTTTGCTCTCACTTGGTTTCATTGATATTTCTTAGTGGCCAATCCTGAAGAATGGGATGGAATCTCCAACTAGTCCTGCTTCTTTCTCACTCACACACACATCCACGGCTTAAGATGAATTAGTAGCTGGGTATTTTAATCCAAAGAATATTCGTACCTCATATCTTCTTATTGCAGTTTTACATCCACTCCAGACCAAGAAACAAATAAATATTACCTTGGCCCTGCCCCAGTGGAGGATATGGCTAGGTAACTAGCATGAATGACATTCTTGCTCACCCCTTCCCCTTCTCTTTTTCCAAAACAGAAACTCTGCGGGATTGTTTTATCTTCACCAAATAGGTATTCAAGTTTTTTCGTTCTCATTTCTCATAATCCTTTCCAGACAAATTGCAAATGCTTCTGGCCCGTGTGGAAACAACAGAAACTATATCTTCATGTTGGAAAAGGCTATGTATGATATCGGTAAGTTTTCTTGCTCCAACCCAGCTCTTGTATATCAGACCGTATACCTTCCTTGAAATCTGAGTCGATTGTGGTATATTCTCTTGTGGTACATTAGATTGACTTTGGTAAACTTTATGGACAGGTCATGAAGATGATTTCGTAATAGAGCTGGCAAATGAAGTGAGGAAGGTCCTTGGAATTTTTGTAGTGATACCCACAGGAAAGAAGACAAAGAAGGTTTTGCCATCATCCCACAGCCCTCGCAAGTCCCAAATCCAACCTCTTCTGCTACATAGATCCTCTGAAGCCGTAGCGATGGACTCCTAATACAGAATACAAATTGCTGAAGAAGCTGGACAAAGGCAAAGCTGTTTCTAACTCTGAACCATAGCATTTAGTCATGCAGAATCTCCTTTCAACGATCTTGCCTAGGCTTTTCTTGTAACCCATAGTTCCTTTGAGTTCTTTAGATTTCCGGAACCTTAATTTCAAAAGATGGTCCGCTCGGCTTACGAGATCGGAATTTGTTAACCACCATCCAGAGTACTGCATTGTTTCGTGCTTAGACAATTCATTATCTCAAGTTTAGTTTCCAATCAATATTGATGATCTCCACTTGTGGCACTATTCTATATGCTAATCCAACACTTATTTTATTCCTGTTACATTTAAAGATGGAGCGTAAATGTTAAATTGAAGCAATGCGTGGTTCGATTTGGTCTATAGAAATATTGAGTAGTGGGTGACGTGTATACCTCTGTCATTTGGATTCTGTTTATTAATTGTCTTGAATGTTTGGAATGGGCTAATGAATTTGGGAACCGGGGACCCGTAGTGTACACAATCCGAACCCTCCAAAAGTGCGACTACAGTTAGGATCCCTGGACTTAGGGGGGCTATGGAGTCTACGCTCTCGAAAGTCCTGTTTCATTTTAGTCTTTTCAAATGAAAACTTCCAAATAGAATATGTTGATAGTTTTAAGAGGATTTGTCTCTCCTTATACAATGGATATTAATTAAAAGTTTGATTTTGAACTCTCTCCTAATTTCTAAACTTATTTTTGGAGATTTTAACACTGTTAGTAAGGGACCGGCTTACTTGTTTAATTGTTTGATATGTATTGCCAAAGCAAGTTCACCATTGAATTTAGCCCGGCTAGCCAGAATTTAGTATTTTGATTACCTTGACTTTAGTCAAATCAAGAGAAACTAATTTGATCAGCCAATCAGAAGGTAACTAAATTCTATCAAAATGAAGTAATTGTTTGACATGTATTGCAATGATTGCCTGTTCGGTTTGAATTTTGAAGGAGGTTTTAAAGTGTAATGAGTCGAGAGATATAGATAGAAAAAAGTGCGCAGACATTTTGAATACCCCAAACGAACAAGCCCGTGTGTTGGAAATATATACGTAGTATATACCAATCTCACAACTTTCTATTTACACGGTGATCTTGGCCTCATTTTGGGGGATTTCTCTCTCTTCCAACTCTTCATGCCTATTTTTTAGGTTCGTTTTGAAAACTTCACAAGTACACTTTTCGATTCTCCCATTCTGTGGAGATAGAGAGCGCTATAGAGAGAAGAGAGGCAGAAAAATAGGCAGTGTGGGGAAAAGACTAAAATGTCCTCCTAGAAAACACATTCAGGTGCACTGAACGTTGGAAATCGTAGCGAGCTTTAGGAGAAGGGCTATATTGGAACAATATTATCTACTCCATCCGTTTCTTTTTAAGTGTCCATTATGGTTCTGCGTATTATTTTCAATTGTTCATTTCTCCAAACGTATATTGTTAAAAATATGTAATATAGTTCTTATTTGATAGATCTTAATTATTTTTATAAAACAATGATTTTAAAAATATAAATAATAACATACGTCTATAGATTTACTTACCAAAAAAAAACATACTTCTATAGGGAGTAGATAATTACATCTGCACAGTCATAAAACGCATGATATAATCATAAAAAATCAGAGAGAGAGAGAGAGAGAGAATGGGATCGTCCTCAATGTCAGCGGGGCAGAGGCTTCACAACGTCTTCGTGTACGGAAGTCTGTTGGCTGATGAGGTTGTTACGGTTTTACTGAAGCGCGTGCCTGACTCTTCTCCCGCCATCCTACATGACTTGTAACTCTCTCTCTCTCTCTCTCTTCGATTGGAAGTGTAATTCTTCTTCTTCTTATTGCTGTTCCTTGTTTTTTCAGTTGCATAACTAATTTTCTGATCGGATATGAGATTTGGGTTTCTGGAAATGCCTTTTATTATCTTGGGTTTTAGTGTTTTACGAATTGGGTATGCTGTCCACACTCCTCACTCCTCAGTTATCACCTGTTTTGTTATTTTTGTTTTTTGCCAGACTAGTAGATGTTTAGAGACTATAGAATGTTAGTAGATGTTTTTTGCGTACGGGGGGCGAATATACACCATCAACAATCCACTTGCCCAAGCCTAGTATATATTCAACATAATAGTCATTTCAATTCAAGAATCAAGATTAAGTTCAATTAAAGAGTCACAAGGATCTCAATATCTCATAACCTCTAAAGAAATCAATAACTAACATTTGCTTGCCAAGTTCCTCGTTGCCCGTTGTGGAGTAATGAGCCTTACCCGTCGGTTCGTTTACCCTTCATTCCTTGAACTTCTTTGATTTCACGTTGAGAGATTTACGTTCGGTAGCTTTTTCCGTAACTTTAAGTAATTGTTGTTGCTATCCTTATCTTGTTTAAAAGGATTGTATTTAAATCTCATTAAGGTCAATTTTAGTACCAAGTTGTTTCATAGCTCGAAAAACATTAAAGCTGTTACTATTAACTTTTTTAACCAAAAAAAAAGAGGGAGGGGGATGTAGTTTGATGATAAATTGTAGGGGGGCGACTGCCATACTAGCCCCCCTTTGGCTCCATCCTTGGTAGTTGCAACGAGAGCCAAGCACCTCCTCCATGAAGACTTGAACTCAAGATCTTTCCCTTAGAAGGGAGAGTGAAGATCTCTCCTCCATGGAGAGTGAAGACCTCTCCATCCTTGGCTGTTCTTTCACCTGCTTTTGTTTAAGGGTGTCTTTTTTTGTATACCTACTGAAAGCTTTAGGCTATTATGCAGAGAGCCAGAGAGGTTGAACTTGTATATTACTACCTTGTACCATAAAGATTGTTCGGTCTTCAAAATGAGAACTTCAAAATAATGCGTCTTTGTTAGAAAAAACAAAATCAAACTTTTTGCCGCAACTTACTAAATGTCAATGAGTTCTTTCAATGCATAAAAAAAAAAGTTCGAATTTTTCTTGATAAAATGCATTTTTTAATTTTTCGTTTTATGTACTGGACAATCTTTTTGGGACTGAGGGGAGGGGGTACGTTGTAATCCTCCCAAATCAGAATCAGCGTGGGATTCTCACAATCTCTTTTTTGGTTTACATCATTGATCACACAGGCTTTTTCTTTTCTCAGCAAAAGAAATTTTTATTAATGTTTGAAAAGATATACAAAGATTATACGGAGTAAGGGCACAACGGCGAATGGCACCCAAGACCCAAAAAAAACAGGAAGGCAAGACCCAAGTGTTTTTTTTTTTCATGTACTTCAACATTTGAGGTAAAGAAAAGACTAGGCCTATAATGAAATTTGGTTATCCAAGAAGCTCATTTCTTAGTAATTGGGATGCGTTTCGCCTAATAGTTGTTTGTGTGTTTTTTGGATTTAGCATATCATATTATGCGCTACTAAAAAGATAGAAAAATGCCCATCTACTTAATATTGGCTAAAATGAGTCGAGGCTTATCCATTCACCAGTCAATCATGGCAAACTGTTCAACTTTGAACTCTACCACACTCTTATCTTTTCTCCTCACCTATGTCGATTTTTCAATCTTATTGTGAATAAGTGTGGTCCGATCCCAAAAATCAAACGTTTTTGGGTTCTCTGTCATCCATAGGAAGCTATAAGTCAGAATATTCATTAATTACAATATAAATCTATATATATACAATAATTTTTTCGTTTTTCTGTTTTTTTTTTAATTCTCATTTGGAGATGCAAACCGTGATCGTAGTTAGCACCATTATTTAGTGCTATTGGCGTACAACATTGATGAATGACTGTATATGCATTTTAAATATCATCGAACTTCGTCGTGTTGATCCTTGTTAGGATGTTACAATGTTAGAGAACAATTATTCCGTATAAAGTTGTTTTTACTCAGTTAGGATAATCATCAATGCAATATGCTAAAAATATCGAAGTAAGTTTTTTTAACTGGAGTATAATACTTCAGTTTTTAACTCTGTTCTTTTTAAAGAAAAAAACTTTTGCACATTTCTGGTCTCTAATGAACCGTTGAATGGCTTTTGTTTCTTTCAGCCATAGGTTTAGCATCAAGGGACGCGTTTATCCTGCTATTCTACCGGTTGAGAATAAGAAAGTCACTGGGAGGGTGGGTTCATCAAACTTTATAATTGCTGCTTCAGAGTGTTGTTATTGTTTTTGTTCGGAGCATCATTTTGATTTGAGCTTCATTTCATTGTTAAAAAAAATCCTTTCTTGTGTACTTGTCTAAAATGTTATTTCAGGGTCATAAACTGGCTAATTTTGTACATCGGAAAGTCATGTGTTAATAATTTCCATATCGTATCAAGGCCTAGGAGCATATCTACCAACTCATTAAACAGACCATGGTCCTAGCGATATCAATGATGCCATCTAGTTTGAAAACGAAGATCAGATATGTGAGATTCCATCTCTTTCGGATTTCCAGTATGCCATAATTATTCTTAGTTTTCAGTTAGTCTTTTGTTATAGGTTACTATGTAAACTGTTTTGAAGCAAAAATTTTACAATGATAATAAAATTTGTGTTGATGACCAAAATCACTTGAAGTTTCTGCCTTTCTTGGCGGAGAAGTAGCCTTTTAATGGTTTACCAGACTGTACTGGTCAAGCTGGTTGGTTCCACTGGAAACTATTGCAAAGAAGGCTGCTAAAATAACGCTCGGCTGACATGATTGTCTATTTAAGTTTTGAGCATAATATTTGATTGGTATCTAATTAGCTGTTGGTGTTTCTTATGAAAAGATCAGTCTTCATTTTCTTTGTTCTGCAGAATACTTGAAATAGGCTCACATTATTTTGGCTCAGACTATTCTGATAAAGTCATGCCCGCTAGCCTTAGACTACTAAGAGAAAAACACGGTTGAGCATTTTTATTTTTTACCTTGCAACTATATTGATTATTGGTATTAACAGCTTTCTGGGCAAATAAAATTTTGACCGTTAACATCTATGCTCTCATCCTAGCTTTTAAGTTAATGCTAGTATCTGGAGAACTTTACTAACAAAACAAATCCTAGTAAAATGTGAAATCATGTAAACTTGAAAATGTTGTTTTAAAACGGTCTCTTGGTTCTTGCATTATTATTATTATTATTATTATTATTATTATTATTATTATTATTATTTTTTTTTTTTTTTTTTTTTTTTTTTTTTTTTTTGAGTCTTCCTTGTGCTTGTATGGATATGGACATTTGTCCGTTGTTGGTAAATATGAAACGCTAGTGGATATTTGAGCTTGCAAACAAGCAGATTTACAAATATAAAACACTTTTTGTGATGCTTGTACCCGGCTTCTGCTTCATACTATACTTTTAGAGGCCCGTTAGGTTGAAGGCCTAAAGTAGTTTTGTTCCGGGGAATCGTTTATTTTTAGTGAAGTTTGTCAGCTTTTCTAGGTCAGTAGGGTTGTACTTTCTGCCTGCTCCTGAGGTGGCTGAAAGGAATTCGTTCTAGTTGTAGTGGAACGCTACCTATTATTTATTACACGTCTGATCCTTCTGAGCTAACAGCTGCAGACGAAGTTCCTATCAAATCCGTTAAAGGAAGGGCCATTTAAAGAACAGGGACATAAAGACAAGAAGGTAGCTAAGGCTAAGGTATGAGTAGGATGAAGAACACCTCCCGATGAATGGGTCAAGACGAATGATTAGCAGGACAATACGATAGTTAATGAGTCAAATCAAAGATAAGTGAGGCATTGCCGGACGTGTGAACTAGCAGCAGAATCTAGAATCAAACACAGAGGTGCAAGGATTGTGCACGCAGTATTACGTGGACAAGAAGAACAAGATGGCTGAGGCTGGGCTGTCAAAGACCTGATGTACGTAATTCTGTTTACCATACTTTGTCCAACAGCGATAAAAAAAAAAAATTTACTGTCCAACAATAGGGTCTTGTATACTAATAGCATCACCGTGAACACATTTCCTATCACCTTGAACACTAGTACGACCACCACTGCAAACTACCACAAAGTCCACAATTGCCTCCACGGCTCCACCAATGAGAACATTTCTATGGAAACTAGTGCGACCACTACTGCTTAGAAAGACTCTAGACCGGGAGGAAATGAGGTGGGCACACTAGTGATTGTCCCTAATATGAACGTGAGAAGCGAGAATATCCATGAGCAGTAGTTTGCATAGGCTCACTAGTAACTATTTGAAGTTTTGAACTGTAAACCTGCAAGGGCTAGGATCTGAACCAGAGTACGGAAGCAACCATACAATCCTCTCAATGACGCTCACTTTGTTTGGTTTTGAGGGAAAAAATTGATGTAATGAGTGGTAATGAGTGGAGAGAGATAGATAGAGAAACTTATTGAGGATCGTGTAGAGCGTAAAAATAATTCTTAAAACTTATAAGTGAACAAAGCAGCTGTTGTTGCACCACATCGGTGGTAGAGGGGTGATTTTTCGATAACTGATCTCACAAACTCTTAAAAGTGTTGTAATACTCAATACTGCTTAGTTGTGAATTTTTTTTGATGAACTAGAAACATCACTCTATTCTAAAAAGGATTCAGTAAGGGCATCCCGCAGTACTGAGTTCTGGTGAAAATAATATTTTACATATCTATTTATATTGTTATGTACTTGTATAATCATGGCATAAATTGATAAAGTTTTAGCTGAGCGAGCTGACAAATGGAAAGGAATTGACACTTGGCTGCCTCGGTTGGTAAGATGCCTTTGACTTAGTAGGGGTCCTTTCGAGTAAGTGAAAAGACGATGGAGGGAGGTTTTAGGATCAGGAAAGGATGGATGGAGACTCAGACGGAAAGAGAATTTACGAGCTTGGGGCTTCGAGATCCTTTTAGCTAAGAATTGAGACAAAAAGGATCACACTTTTGTTACAATCATTTCTTATTTGCTTCGTAGGTTATGTACTCCTGGTCAGTCATGGACCTCATGGTTGTTTAAGCATGTTGCAGGCTAAAAATCATGTTACACAGGTATTTAATTTGCCAAATATTTTCAGGGTTAGTTAGTCTTGACTTCATTTATGCAATATGTTTGAGAGGTTTTTTCTTCTATTATTCTTTATAATCGATTTATTTCTTTCCTTTGTAAATTTTTATTCGTTTCAGGTATTATCTGGTATCACAGATCCTGAATTAGATGTATTGGACACTTTTGAGGATGTTGAGTATGAGAGGCGCACTATTGAGGTTTCTCTAATGGTATGTAGGGCTGAATCATCTAGGAAATATCCTATGTCTAGGAACTTACATTATGCTTTTCAACTGGGAGCTATGAAATGGAGATTTATTTAGAAGGAAGACCAATCTCTTAATCAGTGGGAGAACTGCTCAGTTTTTTTACTACTTATAATCTTATATTGTTTCGTGGCTAGCTTATACTTAACATGGAAAGGGGACAGTACAAGGAGTTTGAAGAGGGCAACAATAACTAAACAGGAAATTTCAGCAATTTTGAGCAAATAATGAATTTATAAGAGACTGAGAATTTGGTCTTGGTGAAATTTACCAAGTCACTGCTGTATTCCATAGTAGTATAGTTTCCCAAGTCCTCTCAAGGAGACTGATATTAGAATTTTTTCGCAGGATAGTTCTCAAAAGTTAACTGCCTATGCATATGTTTGGGCAAACATTAACGATCCAAACTTATATGGAGATTGGCATTTTGAGGTAAACTTTCTTGCCTTCACATCTAGTTTTTATCATTTATACCACTTCTGGGGGTGTTCGGTTGTCCTAACGGCTAGGGTCTGACGGCGGCCGGAGGTGTTGAGGTAGAATGGATCCCACCACGCTTTCCGTTGCTGGACGGGCGTGGGTTTTGCTTAACAGCTGTTGTGGGTCTTTTCGGCCGGAGGTTGGCCGTGGAAGGTTAGGGGAGGTGGTGGTCGGCACGGCGGCGGTTTCGGTGTTGACGTATGGAAGTGCTCAGTTTCTGGCTTCCCAAATTGTTTGTGAGGACCGAATCGCCGGCTCCTCGGCGGTTAATCTCGGGTTCTAGTTGCTCGCGGGGTTCGCGTCTGCGTCGGAACTTGCTTGCCGTTTGTTTGGTGGGTGGTGGTAGCCGTAGGTTGCGGGTAAGGGTGGAGGTGCCTGGTGGTGGTTGGGCAGGTGGTGGTATGGTTGGAGGAGGCTGGTGTGGGGGCGGCTGGTGTTGAGGGGATGGGGTTCAGGTGGTGGTGGCTTGAGTTGGTGGAGGACGTGTTCTGTGGTGGCGGCGGCCTGTACGTATTTTGCTGGTGATTGGATGAGATCTAGGCTTAGGGTTTGTTTTGGCTCTTTTTGGGCCAGGCCCAGGTGGTTTCTAGGTTTATCTTTTGGGGCCTGGTCCTTTGGGTGTTGGTGGGCTTTGACCCACCAAGGGTTGGATTCCCCTTCCCCTCTCCCCCCACTTGATGTACCATTTGTCAAGTGTTCTTAATAAAACTTGTGTTGCCTATCAAAAAAAACTAGTTCAGGTAATTGAGGTGCTGCACTTGTTACAAAAGTTGAGTTTGTGAAAATGAGGGTGTAGGAAGAGAAGGGGGAATCTCTGCGTGTTACCCATCTTCCCCCAAGGTTTGTGATAAGATCGGTAGAACCTTCCAAGGATGTCTTTGACGCTATTTAAATTCTTGCCAGTGTTTTCCCAGCTTCCAGAACATGGTACCAGGAACTGAGCCATTGATGCAGTTCTTTTATTTTCATTTTTTTACTTGCGGAGCAAGTAAAGAAATATGCCTCTGATGCTTCAGATCTTCAATTTCCTAAATCTGTGGAGCACGCACTTCAGCTTGTTTTGCAGATTGTAGTTTGGATAGCCATGAAATTGATAGCACATCCAAGGATTTGCTGTCCTTATTTTTTGATAGGCATGAAATATTGTAGTCCTTTCCCCCCCCCCTTCTATTGTGTTGGCTGTCTTTGACCTATTTTCTTTGGTTCTTTTTTCATGACTTCCATTCCATTCCATTCGTTTCGTTTCTTTTTGGTTTGATCTTTTCTTCTTCCTTTTTCACATTTTCCATCTCTTACAAGGAATGGAGGCTAGCACACATGAAAGACTTCATCAACATGACGACGGGGTTTATGGAAGAACTGGAGCTACCGGAATCAAAACCAAGAGTCGAAACTTACGAAACTTTCTTCCAGCAGGGTGGCGACACTACCCCCATGTCTTGATATTATTATTCTTCGTCTGCTATATTTCTGGAAGATGATCACTCCTTCATCTCTCGGAAGGATTTCATTCCTTTTTACTCCCTATTTCGCGTGCAGTATTGTTGCATACTCTTTGATTTTACATTGGATATTACAGATGAAGATTAGTTCTCATAACTGTGTCCTCGTGCGTTTGACACATTTGATAAAGACTACCCTTTCTTTCGGGATGGGTGGCTGCATTTCGAAATCATATCAAATTTTTTCCGATCAATGTGATTTTTGGCGTGGTCAATGTTCTCGATAAGCTCTAAAAAGTGAATGGTTCTGATCATTGTTGTGAGTCTTGAGCCCACAAATGGTCCAAACTGGTTGGAACCCAACCGGACAATACCCTTGCCTAAATTCAAGGATCAACAAAAAGTTGGGGAACTGGTTGTTTTTAATTTTTTCTAAACAGGTTCATTCTTGTGTTCCAAAGGGAGAAGGGGATCCTACTCTCCCTTTCATTCCCGTCTTATCTCGAGCTTGAAAATGTAATCCAAATCTTTTATTTTACAGACTTCAATACGTCTAAAATTTTTGAAAAAAATAAAATTAATGAAAGGCCTTGGTAACTTGGTAAACAATCATGTTTTTCTTCAATAAATGAGCAGCATATACGGTTTGAAAAATACACAATAGAATAATTTGGTTTATTTACTAACCAAATGATACCCGATCAACTAGATTTTTGTTGATCTGTGTATACTTAAAAAGCTCTACGAAATGAACTGTTCAAATTATATTTTTGAAGTCCAAACAAGACTGCAAACTAGGTCCGGTGTTGGTTCCAAAACACTTTATGGTCCTAGATTGGAAATTTTTTTTTGGACCCAGCTTCTCTAAGCCATTGCAGTTTAGTCAGCCGTTCAACTCAATAAGTAATGATTCAAATTGACAGAAATATCCGACCGAAAAGACAGGGTACTTTTGGCACAAAACACTTGCCTTACTTGAAAACATTTTTGGACGACTATAGTCGCACGAACTGTTGGCAGTCAGTGCCTTTTTTTTAAACCCTAAGTCAGATTGGTGCTCAATCTTGATGTTTTAAACTTCAAGGGAAAAATTTCAAAATACACTCCAAACTCTGACCTCAATATTTAATACACCTAAACTTTCTTAAACTTCAACTTTACCCATAAACTATTCCTCCATTATCCAATTAGACCCCTACCGTACAAATCAGTTAAATTGAAGACAGATTTTGCTGAGAAAATATTAGATTAATTTGTTTTATTATTGGGTGTGGCCATGTGGGTTAGTTTTACTGTATTTGTGTTGATGAGTTTTTTTTTTTTTGCAAATTAGGCCATGTCACTGTCCAACTACCCCTCCAACGGAGACACCAGCCACCTCAGCAAAATCTGTCTTTTTTTTTTTTTTGAACCGTGCAAAATCTGTCTTCAATTTAACCACTTTACACCATGAGGGTCTAATTAAACAGTCTGTCTCCCGTAAAAATCACTTCATTTTAATAAAATGCGGACCTCCCATTCCTTATTGAATTTCAATGATCCGAGCCGCTCAATATGTTCAGAACGTGATTTTAAGGGTATGTGAGAGAAATCAGCAAAAAAAAAAGACCGGGAAGGGCTTCATCCGAGCAATTTTTTTTTATTATTTATCAAACGGTTCAAATAAAAACTGCTCGGATGAAGCTCTTCCCGATCTTTTTTTTTGCTAATTTCTTTCGGATACCCTTAAAATCATGTTTTGAACACATTAAGCGGCTCGGATTATCGAAATTTGATCAAAAAATGGAAGAAATGAGGAGGTCTGTATTTTAACTAAAATGAGGACCCCTTATGGAAGATTGACTGTTTAATTAAATAATGGAACAATAATTTAATCCGAACCGTCAAAAGTGTATCCAACGGCTTGGATGCATAGAGCGAATATCAGCAGGATATACTCACTCCGTGCTGAAAAATCTCTCTACACTCGCACACTTACTTAGAATTTTCCTAATTGAGAAAGGGCCGGCTTATTAACCAACAAACACCACTTGTGTGGCGGCTCCTCCAACACTGTCGCCGCTGCATTCTCTCTCTCTCTCTCTCTCTCCTGTTGTGGCTACTGATTCGTTGTATGTTACGTAAACTTGATCCGGGGAATTGAAGGATTTCAGTGAAAGGGCGCGGAGTCTAACTTTGCATGCCCTCTGGATTGGAGCAGAAGACGAAGAAGAGCCTGGAAACTCTCAGAAATCTGTTCAAGAGGTAAGGCCAATAGACTACGACGACTTTGTTTTTTGGGCACTTTATCAGATTCGGGTCAAATTATTTGAATCACTCATTCCTGTCTCGTATTCGGATAAGTATAAAATTATTGGCCGATATGGAAAAAAAGTTCACTAAAACGAATGAATTTGAAAATATGCACACCCTCGCGAAGGTGAACAAAATTGAATTACTCTGTGTAACTTTAGTTTCTTTTCCGCAGACTACGACCGTTTTAGGGTTTTATTATTCACTGTCCTCCTCGGTTAGCCGTAGAAATCTCTCTCTCCATGGCATCCCTGTTCACAAACCCTGCTATCATACCAGTATCTCAGCTCACCTCTACCAACCCAACTCGCTTCGTCCTCTACTACAACGGAACCACCGCCACCAAAGCCCCCTCAATTCGGCCAACAAAATCTTCTACCCCATTCACTGCCATCTTCTGCTCCGCCACCCGCCGCCCGGAATACATCCCCAACCGGATTCCCGACCCCCACTATGTCCGCGTGTTCGACACCACCCTCCGTGACGGCGAGCAATCCCCAGGTGCCTCCATGACTAGCAAAGAAAAGCTCGACGTCGCCCGACAGTTGGCGAAGCTCGGGGTCGACATAATCGAGGCTGGATTCCCCGCTGCCTCCAAGGACGATCTGGAGGCTGTCAGAATGATTGCGAAGGAGGTGGGCAACGAGGTGGACGAGAATGGGTACGTGCCTGTGATTTGCGGGCTGGCGCGGTGCAATAAGAAGGATATAGACGCGTCGTGGGAGGCCGTGAAGCATGCGAAGAGGCCGCGGATCCACACGTTTATAGCGACGAGTGAGATTCACATGAAGCACAAGCTGAAGAAGACTAAGGAGGAGGTGATCGAGACGGCAAGGAGTATGGTGAGTTATGCGAGGAGCTTGGGTTGCAATGATGTTGAGTTCAGTCCTGAAGACGCTGGAAGGTTCGTTTATGCTCTCTGTTTCTCTCTTAATTTTATTGTTGAATATTGTTTTGGGTGTTTAATATGTGTTGTAAAGATTCTGGATGTTGTTGTTGACCCACTTGAAACTCTTGTGCTGTAAAATTATTCCCAGGATAAGGTATCATGCTCTCTGTGTAGTCATGCTCTCTGTTTTTCTCTTAATTTTGTTGTTGGATAGTGTTTATGGGTGTTTTTTTTTTAATCTTTTGTAAAGATTATAGATGTTGCTGTTCACCCACTTGAGTCTCTTGTGTTGTAAAATAATTCCCAGGATAAGGAATCAAAGTAGGGTTATTTTTCCTTTTTTGTGTTAGAGCATCTCCAGCCTTTACTTAAATTTGGGTAAAAAATTGAGCATAGACTCCATTTCGTATTGGTGACTCTAGTGGAAAACCCATCTTTTACTCATTTAAAAAAAATTATCCTTTCCCATCAACACCTCTGCTGCCATGAACAACCCCACCTCCAAAATCCTTCCCATCATCGCCAACCAACACCACGAATGCCAAGGGATGCGGACTGAGATTTGAATCTGTTGATTTTTCTACGGTTTGATTGGTTTCAGATTTGGGAGCCTAGAGTTGCTTCTGATTGAAGTTCTGGAGGCCAGAGGCTTAAGTCTGACCGACCATAACCACCAATGTACTGGGCAACAAGAACTGTCAGATTCAATGTCCACCACCAGCAACCACCACCAAAAACTAGCCGTTGTAAATTTGATATAGGAATTGGGTCTTCTTGGTTTGGCTAAAAAAATAAGTAAAACTCAATTTGGTATAAGTTTGATTCTAGAATTGGAGTTGGATATTGAAGGGTTTTACCCTGATTTTAAATTTGGCTCTGGATTGGAGTAAGGGTTGGAGATGCTCTTAGTTTGACAAAATTTCAGGGAAAACGTCAAAATACTTTTTAGTTGAAAAGTATAATTCTTGAAGCAATTTTAGGGAAATCGAATTTTAGGAAAAGCTGGAAGACGTGGGTCCCACTAGTAGTTTTGAATCTTAGGTGATGTTGACTGTCTTTGGATGATGGATTAGTGCAGGAATAGCGAAAGATGAAGGAAAAAGGTCAAGTGAAAAGGCTAAATTTAGTACTCCATATGCTATTATTTCCCTGTCAATTTCCTTTCCTTTTGATCAAGAAAAGTATTTGTTACTACAATCAGTTCAGCTGGCCTCAACTAGTTGCATCAAGTTTGTTGATGATCTGTATATGTACTTTTTCTAGTTTGTTAGGACAAAGCCATATAGGGGACGATCGAAAAATGAAAAACCAATGGGAGAAAAGAAGAAGGGCTGGTTGTAGGTAGTGTATACAGTTGGATTAGTTGTTAAATACTTGAGACTGGATGAAGTGCCTTGCCCCTTTGTCACACGGTGGTTCTTTGAAGTCGTGTTTTCATGATTATGTCTAGGTCATTTCTGTAACACCCCGATTTTTGGGAACGTTTAGTAAATCTTTTTCAATGATTTAATAACATTAAAATAGAAATAACTTTTAAAGATAGAGTTTAGCAACGAAAGTCTTGAAATAAAGATAACAATATTTAAGTCTTACAAAAGATGCGACAGCAATTGCTTAAGATTACAATACTTCAAAATAAAACCAGGCTCTCTTCTGATAATTAACCCAGGGCTCGACAAACTCCCCTTCTTGGACCGGGAGGTCTTCAGTGGGTTATGAGTCTTCTAGTGGGGCGTATTGCTCTTCAGTATTTCCTTCCGAACCTGGCGTGGAAACGCCGTGAGTCGACACCCAGTAGATAAATCCTACCCTACCAACCCCTTACTTTACAGGTAGCAATTAAATTGAGCAATTTAATATTCAATAGCAGCACCGAAGAATAACGTGTCATTTTTTTTTTTCTTACTAACCATTAATCCTACATGTGATCTAAGCTCTTCTCCACAAGATCCTTTCCTCCCCAAACATTAATCATGACTGTCCCATGGGTTCACTCCCTCTTGTTCGTCCTGCACCGGGGTCCTAAGTGAATACACCTCAGTTATGTACCTCGCTTGGATTCACTTACGACCATAACAAGGGGGCAGCTTACCATGCCGATCCATGACTAGGGTTCACGTAGCACTACCTCCATCTCACAGGGTACTGTACCGTATCCAAGGCCCTTTACCGTTCCCCAGAAACTGTACCCAGGGTCTTTTACCATCCCCCAACACTTCAACCATCTCACACCGGGTACTGTACCATATTTGAGGTCCTTTACCGTCCCCCAAATTCTGTACCCAGGGTCCTTTACCATCCCCCAACACTTCAACCTACTTTACCAGTTTATCCTTTACCTACCATCATCTACGTGATCTACGTGATTACTACTCGCAACCAACCCATGAGCCTAAGTCCAACTAACATGCACAATCATAACATAGATCTCATAAAATTCACGGTTCATCATCATAGCATAATTGACAAGATAACAGCATAACATTTAATATGTACGATAAAGTAACATAATGTTATCATATTTAGATAATTTCCTAGTGTGATCAAGTAACTTTGTTACTTTTTATTCTAGTATAATAGGTAATAACACTTTACACACTTTGGTGACATTGTCATTCTAAAAATATATATATATATTTTTTATAATATAACATTTCAGTTGCATGAATAAAAGTAAAACCCTTATTATAAAAAAAAATGTTTTTAATATACTAATGTGACATTTGAGTTATAACAGTAAAAATAATTATTTACTAATTATAGAATGGTTTTCCTTTATATACAAATATAACATTTAAGTTGTAAAAAGAAATAAAAAAAAATAAAAGTAGAACATTTTGTTGGCCAGGACATAGAGTTTAGTGAACTCAGGGACTTAATTGTTACTTAAAAATAACTTGTAATTCCTGATTTGGGCTGAAATACTACACTCAAATAGATAAGGGGAAAGACTGTAATTATGTCATTAAATTTTCAAATTTCCAACGTCTATCAACAGTGGCAAAACGAAAACTGGGTTTCGACCATGGCGATCGTACCCGATTGATTTCTTCCACTAGTAACAGTACGATTCAATACATTAACACATAATATATTTAGGGAGAGGTAGGATAGAGATTAACCTACCTTGAACTCGGTCAGAAATTACAGTGAACGATTTCGGTGGATTTTCGGCGATCGGAGAAGATAACCGGAACAGGGGCTTCGGGAACGGCTTGGGATGATTGGAGATGGGTTCTGAGATGCTTGAGGGTACGTTGGCAGATGGTTAGCTCGAATTTGTGTTCAGATTAGTGTAGGGCCGAGACCCAGTTTTACTTTCTTCACTCTAAACCTCCATTAATGGAGTGAAGTTTTCTCTCATTCTTTCTTGTTTCTGGGTGCAGTAGGGGATGGATGTGTGTGCTGTGATTTTCAGATGGAGAGAAAGAGGTATTTATAGAGGAAGTGGAGGGAGAGGGAGGGAGGTAGTGATGATGGGAGGAGCCGGCTATGGAGGGGAAACGGCGGCTAGGTGGTGGCAGTAGCAGCTGGATTTGGGGAGAAAAATGGGGGACCATTGGGTATTGAGAGATGGCAGGAGGTGGTGGTTCGGCTGGCATGGGGGAGGGTGGAGTAGGGTGGTAATGGTGGTAGGTTGGTGTTCGGGTGGTAGGTTGGTGTTCGGCTGGAAATCCGCGGGAGAGAGAGAGAGAGAGAGAGAGAGAGAGAGAGAGAGAGAGAGAGAGAGAGAGAGAGAGAGAGAGAGAGAGAGAGAGAGAGAGAGAGAGAGAGAGAGAGAGAGAGAGAGAGAGAGAGAGAGAGAGAGAGAGAGAGAGAGAGAGAGAGAGAGAGAGAGAGAGAGAGAGAGAGAGAGAGAGAGAGAGAGAGAGAGAGAGAGAGAGAGAGAGAGAGAGAGAGAGAGAGAGAGAGAGAGAGAGAGAGAGAGAGAGAGAGAGAGAGAGAGAGAGAGAGAGAGAGAGAGAGAGAGAGAGAGAGAGAGAGAGAGAGAGAGAGAGAGCCCCTTAATTCTAGGAACAAAATGTTGTACACAACTTAACCATATATATATATATATTGTACATATATATAACTGTATATGAGGTATTCAAAAGAAAAAAAGAAAAGTGACAATGTGCATGCACTTTCCTTAATTAATTCTGACATAATAATTGATCTTATAAATTATTCATTTTCGAGAATGAAAAGAAATTTTTTTTTATATTAAATATTTAGAAATTTTCGGGTTATGACAATTTCCTTGCTGGTCAGCTTGATCATGCTTTTTTGGGTTTTAAGGGTTGAGAGTATTTCGCAGCAGAAATTGATTGCACAAAGGCTGAACTTTGGCCCTTGGTCTTAACTTATTGTTAGAACAAAACCCTGCTTTAGCCCATCAAAAACTGAGAAATAGGAAGGAAGAAAAGAACAAGCCCCGGTTGTAGTTTTTTTTTCTACAAGCCTGGTCCCTCACACTGTGGTTCTAGCTTATTTCCTTGCTGGCCAGCTTTATCATACTTCCTAGGGTTTTAAGGCTTGGGAGAATTTTTGGAACAAAAATCCATACAAGCTGAGTTTTTTTCCATGTTCTTAAATTAGGTGCTGCTGTTGTAGGCCTTTTTGTATGGCTTTCAAATTGGTAATTTGTGGCTTGGAAGTCGTTTTCAAGCTTGAAATTACTTATCATAAAAAAAAAGGAAGTTCCAAGTTTTGAGTTCAAGAGTCCTCCAGTGATACTTACCCTCAAAAACTGCACAAAGAAGAGTCTCCTGTGACAGTATATAGTCCTTAGAAGTTTTTACTTAGCCATGCAATGCTGTCGGTTCTATGAAGAGCAAGTCTGAGATTTTCAAGTAGTTCCGAGTAGTTCTATGTTTCTTTGCGGCTGTATGAGGCTGCTCAAACTCTACGTCTAGATGTTATACCAGGTTGGTTCTCTTCATCTTCCTTTTTGTCGTTGCAGTTGACAGATTCCTCACTCTTTTCAGCATAAAACTCCCTCAATTTATCCCCAAAATTGAAAACGAATATTGGTGAGGCGTGTTTGGTGCTGTCCAGAAAAAAACAACTGATAAAGCAATTTCTATGCATATCACTCCGGTCTCTGTAGGTGATTGTCTTTATCTAAGTGCATTGCATGCTTGGCTGCACAAGGTTGCTTAAGTTGATGGTACAGTCATTTTGGTAAGTTATTACTATCTTGTTTCTCTGTGTGTTAATAGAGATTCTGTATCGATCAATCAATGCAAGAATGCGTCATGTTTCCTTCTCATTTTTTCTTATTCTTGTCATATAAGTATAGAGAGATGAATTATTGGCGGAGAGTGAATGAGAATTCTCTATTTTTTCATGTAACCCATCCCAATTGATTGGGACATGAGGCTCGATTTGGTTGGATTTGGTTACCTTTCAAAATAGACAAATATTTTGGGATTTCCAATATCTAGAAAGGGGACAAACTAATTGGAACAAGTGGAGTAAGGTATTAGAAAAAAAGTTGACGAGTTTTCATATTTTGAAAGCATGGCGCAGATAGTCTTGTTGACAATTCAACCAAATACATCCTTTAATCCTTTTCACCAGACATACCTAACCAATCATTGATCCACCACTGATCAGTCATTTGTTGCACACACTGTTCTAAAAATCAGCCTAGGCGGTGCCCGGCCACCTGGACTAGGGGCCTAGGCGTTGAATTAGGTGTCGGGACGATTAGTCAGCGAATAATCGGCTAGGCGGCTGGGCGAGATTTGGCGGCTAGGCAGGATTAATCGGGGTTAAATATGTGATTTTTCAAATTTAAGGGGGTTAGTTGTCGTAATATACTACAAGGGGTTTCGGAGGATAGGTTATATTAAAAAGTTTGATTTTGGTAGTATTTACTACTCAGTTGCTTGGTAATACTTAGTTTTTATGTCTCCATATAGTATATATTAAAAAGTTTGATTATGATTTTCATGGATGGATAGATCAATGAAGGTTGAATGTTTCCATTTGGATGTTACGAAATGTTTTGTTCTACTTATGTTGTTCTACTTGGGGAGGGGGGTTGGAGAGAATGTTAGAAACCCCCAACTAATCTCTAGGGCAATAGGCTCTAGCAGTGCCCCGGCTACCTGACTAGCTCCTAACGATTAGAACACTGGTTGCACATATTGCTCTTTGCATCAGTCATTTGTAATATTTATGGTCAAATCATACTCTTAAATCTGGGTAAATTAAGTGTATAGATTTCTACTATACATTGTTGCATATGGGTAAATATTAGTTTTCAGAGTTCTTTGTTCTGCCCTCTGTGAACACACTTATGTGTTCTGTCCTCTTGCGATTTCGATTTCCATCTTTTCAGGCATTACCTAATCTTTTCCTATTTTGGGCAGAGTTCTTATAGGTGTTCAAATAGTGTGTGTTGAGTGGTCTATCATTCCACATTTTGGGCAGAGTTCTTATAGGTGTTCAAATAGTGTGGGTTGAGTGGTCAATCATTGTGGCATGAGGTGTTTCATAGCAGTAGGTACTATGCATAAAGAGTTTTTGTTGGCGCAGGTATTCAATTGCATACCCTCCTTCATGTAGCACCACCAAGAATGTGTTTTTCTCATTTTCTCCTTCTACACAAATGGAAAGATCTTTCGTGATCATCCCTTACCTGAACTTCTATGAGCTCCTTTTAATCTTTGTATCCTTCACAATTTATTAATGAAGTTTTTTTGCTGTTCCAAAAAAAGAAAAAAGAATTTCTATGAGCTGTTATCCTCTTAGCTTTTCTTTCTTATTTCCATATTTTATCCTATCTTGTATATTTAATGATTTCCTCATCAGAAGATGATGGCCAAGGGAATAATCTTCTTGAGATATTGATTAACAGATAAATTTTGACCTAATTCAAGCCAGCTGGCTCACGTAGTAATTTTAAATTTGGATGGTCCTATATGAAAACCTCCATTGGTGCATGCTCATGCTAACTTAGTGTTCATACTGGTTAAGTTGCTTTTTTCCAGGACACATAGGCTTCAAGATGTTATTGCGCTGGATAACGAGTGTAGGGTTATGCTTGAGTCCAACTAATGTTCCAGGGTTCTAAAACAAGGAATTATTCGGCGATTAATTGCTGGCGGGGGCCTATCCGATTATGTCCGACTAACGATTAATCGCCGATTACTAAGTAATATGCACCGATTAATCCGATTAGTCGCTCGAAGGTGGCGGACCGCCCGACTAGCGCCTAGCGACTTTTAGAACATTGATGTTCCTTCAAGCTCTATTTGTGGTCTAGTAATTCCCTACGATATGGTATTGCTGGCATCAGTACTCGTTCCCATCTTTGACTTCATCTTTTAATCTGGTCTTAAGGTGGTCTTGTAATTCGGATTTAGAACTTTTTGTTGTTGAATAGGGAAATCACAAATCAATATGGAAATGTAATTTGCAAGTCTGGTTGAATTTTAGAGAGAGAATCTTCTCTATTAATTGTCCATGGAAGGAAGAATAGTTTTTACTAGGGGAGAGCACGGGTCGGGTTTGGCCCTGGCCCGCCACCCGAACCGTTGTTGTTGGTTTGGCAAAATTTCCACCTGATATCAACCGAAGTTCTGGACGAACTCGTTGTCGGTTAGCTGGTCGGATCGGTCGGGTTAGTCGGTCAAAACTCTTGGCTCCCATATTCAAACGAAGATCTGCGGAAAGTTGGATAGAAAAGAAGAAAAATACTGCAGATCACCATCGATCACCGTTTCTCCTCAATAGTCCCTTGTCAATCATCATTGCGCTGTGGGAAATGGAGATTGTTGAGTGGGATTTGGACTTTGGAGGCAAAGTGAGGCAGTGAGTAGCTCCATGAATGGAGAGAGACGCAAAATCCCGATGCATTGAGACGTGTAAAGTATTTTGAAAAGGCAAGATAAGTCTGACTTTTTTGGAAGACAAATAAGAAGTGAATCATGTAATTACTCTCTGTAATCTGACCAACCAATCTATGTATGCCACGTGAGGTAGGTAGCACCGTAGAGTAGCACAGATATTTGATCGGGTCGGTTTCAGCGGGTGAGATTAAATTTACAACTGATTCCGACCGACCAACCACATTTTTCACATGTTCTGCACCCGATTTCGACCAATCAGTTCATGAAATCCGACCGTAGCTGCTCGGGTCGGTTCAGATCGATCGGGTAACTTGGTTTGATAGGATATCTGCTCACCCCTAGTTTTTAATGTATGTATGTATATATATTTATCTTCACTTATTTATTGGTGGCATTTCTTGAAGTTTTGGAGTGCCTATGGTCACTTGGGGGGAGTTGCTATAGCTGGCCTCCCCTGCTCACCTTTCTGTCTAGCAAAAAAAAAAGAAAGAGAGAATATGAAAGCACTATTCAAAAGCTTGTATAACTTGATAATATTAAACACTGATTATCTTTTGAGTTTCTTCCCTATTAAATTTAAAAACAAGTTTCGAGCAGCCTGGTCTTTGTTGGCAATGTCTTTCATGTTAACACAGCATTCCCTTATTTTTGGCTCTTAACAGATCTGACAGGGAGTTTCTTTACCAGATTTTGGGTGAAGTTATTAAGGCTGGGGCTACCACTCTTAATATTCCTGATACTGTTGGGTATAATATGCCAAATGAATTTGGACAATTAATTGCTGACATAAAAGCCAACACCAAAGGAATTGAAAATGTGATTATATCGACCCACTGCCAAAATGATCTTGGGCTTTCTACTGCCAACACATTAGCGGTATGTAATTGTTTTTGTCATGTACACATTGAGGGTCCCACCAACCAAGTTGCACTCATGTCTTACTTCATCTAATTTCAGGGGGCTTGTGCAGGTGCAAGACAAGTAGAAGTAACGGTTAACGGTATTGGTGAAAGAGCTGGTAATGCTGCATTGGAGGAGGTGAGTGTCTGTGTTGCACTCGACATTGGATTCTCATGACTTCTCCATTGTGCTTTATTGTATTGTACATGTAAGATTGGTCTCCAATCTGCTAAATTTCATCGAGGATTATTGTTAAGTGGTTTCTGGACTTCTGTTTCAGGAAGCTTCTAGGAACTTGTATTTCAGTTGCATTCTGCGCTTGATTATGATGTTCCTTTCTCCTTTTTTTCTTTATTGTCGTGGTGATTGTTTTTCTTGTTTCCCCTTCGGGCTTCAAGCTTTTAATGTCTGAGTAACCAACAAGAATATTAATAGCTACTTGTCATTTTGTACGGTGTTATTTTGTGAGTTCTTTTCTCCAACTTGGATTTGGTGGTTTTTGAGTAAGTTGTATACCATCTTCATCATGAATCATAACAATCACAACCTCCTTAATCTTTCTCATTTGCATACTGCCTATATCTATGAAACTGAAGCATAAATCAACAATGGAAATGGAATCTTCCATATGCTATTTGCCCCCTAAAAAAAGATAATGTAGCATCTCAAGACTTAAAAATGGGTACTCCATTGTAGTTAAAATGTAAATTCAGTATTATAACTGTTAAATTCATGACTCTTGGTGTTTATCTTCATAATTATTTTGAACCATCCCTCTGGCAGATATCTTACTATGGTGAAACTTGGTTTTGCGTTCCCCAACTTCATAGACTTGCAGTTTGTCTTCACTTGCCATTATTACATCTCATTAAGAATTTGAAGATTTTGTTCTTGACTGATATTCTCATTTATGATTTTAAGTGCCACTAATGATCATTATGGAACAAAATAGATCATGCATCTCTTGATTTATTTCACTATTACCTTTTATTTTTTTTTGGTATTTTAGTCCATAGCTAGTAACATGTTATTTTCTCTTCAATGTAGGTTGTTATGGCCCTTAAATGTCGTGGAGATCAAGTGTTAGGAGGACTTTATACAGGGATCAATACAAAGCAAATTATTATGTCAAGCAAGATGGTAATGATGTTAGGACTTGTGCTTACAAAATCCCAAGTGCTAAGATAATTTCCTCCGTGATAATTTGCTTCTCTTGAGTGCTTAATCAGAGCTAATCAAATTATGTTAGGTTGAAGAGTTTAGTGGATTGCATGTACAACCACACAAGGCCATTGTCGGGGAAAATGCTTTTGCGCATGAAAGTGGTATCCACCAGGTTGGTTATTCGTGGAACATTGTTCCATTTTACAAGTTTTGAATTTCTAACTTGGACCTTGTGCTTTGTTGCCATGTTTTTCATTTACACGACCTCTTGCTGCTTGATTTTGTGCTTTTTGTTTTCAAAGCATTTGCTTTTTGACGATTGTTATCTTTGCCATTTTAGTTTAGCTTCTTTATTTATTTTTATTTTTATTATTATTTTTTTATCTCATTGAATTTTTTTCTTGTGTTCCTTTTTATTTTTATTTTATAGACATGCTCATTAGTCGTTATCACGATCTCTTCGGGTGGTATTTGAACAGCCGGAACCTTTGCATGTGTTTATATTTTTATCTTTTGCATCAATAAGCAAATAAAGTTGTAATCTTGAATTAAAATTGCCGAAGCAAGCCTTCCCTCAAGAGGCACGCCACCCACTATTAGCCAAGGCACAATACAGTTGGAAGGAAGGTTTCACTATAGAAGGAATATGAGTTCAATATTTTATGTCGGCATATGCACCCACCTCTCAAGTTAACAATTGCACCCTCACTTTAATAAGCATTCAATTCATTTGAGTATGCCTCCACAAGTAGGGCTTCCACCACTTACATAGTCAATGGATTGTTTTATCAGCTTGATCCAAGGGCCACAATTATTTATTTATTTTTGATCTGCAAGGGCCACAATTTAAGCTCCATAATTTCCAAGGAGGATATTTCTTCCCCCTACTATATTTTGGAATCACTGAACCCACTCTAGTGCATGGTGGAGCTTTCTACACTTTCCTAGGATTCTCTATGATGTTTTGGACTCCTTGAGAACTCTCTAGATGTTCTACAACCTTCTCCCGTATTCTAGACCCTCCTAGAATGTTCTCCCACATTTTGGACCCTTCAAGAACATTGCCCCCACATTATAGAGAACTTATTAAAACCATCTAGAACTCTCTCAGATTCTGAAGTCTTCCAGGATGCCCTAGAACCTTCTGCAAGCCTCACCAACCTTGTGCCAGCCATCTCCAAGCTTCCAGTGCCACGGAAGCTAGCAGTTCGTGTCACTAATTCTCAACCTGCCTACCTACTTTAGTACTTGCCTTCCAACTTGCCATATTTAGCATTGAACGGGGCACAGGGCACCTAAGCATTTAGCGACCTGCTTGGGTGAGTTGCCTATGCAAGGGTCTCCTGAGCCATCCCCAACTAGGCATTCCACACCGTGATGGGGCGGCGGCCTAGGTGCCAAATGTGGGGTGACCAATGAGACATGTTAGTGCTTTCTTGGCGAAGTTGTTGAGACTCAGTCCTAGGAATTTTTGTGGTGCGGAAAAGGCTAATTTCTTTTCCTTCTATTTCAAACTTGATAAAGTTTTTCTGATCTATAAAGAGGCTCTAATGCATGTAGATAACGAGGAATAAACATCAATCTGTGAGTCCATAGGTAACGAGCCGTGCGAAAATAAAGAAACTTAACGTGCTAGCCATGTGAAAATAATGGAAGTAGTTGATGAGGTTGAACCTAGGGGTGTTTTGCAAATAAATTCTACTATCAAAGAATATTGTTTTTCATTTCTAATAGACTTTGAAACAATGTAGACATGTGTATGCGATGGACTTTTCCTGTAATGAATAATAATAACTAAAAATTGTTTGGGCGGCCACCTAGTGCGTGGTGATTGCCAGGGTAGTGGCGTATCCTTGCGCCTCTAGAGCAAATTTCAAACCATGCTTGATATATGACTCCAAAATAAACATATTAAATCACAAACTTTGTGTACTTGGTTTTTGTTAAGTTGTTTAATGTTGTTCTTTATATTAATTTAGTTTTCAATAAATAGTTCACATGTGACATGGTTTGCTGTTAAACATCTTCTGATAATTTTCATATCCAATGTCATATTTAATTCTATCCATTGAGTCAGGCCTTTAACAATTGGCTATAATCCTTATACCTTTGAAGGATGGAATGCTTAAACATAAAAATACATATGAAATTATATCTCCTGAAGATATTGGTCTCCATCGATCTAATGAGTCTGGCATTGTCCTTGGAAAGCTCAGGTACATCATTCCAAATTGTATGTGATCCTTTTCTTTGTATTGGTTTTGAAATTTCTTAACATTCAATATACGGTCATATGTGCAAGTTATCTTATTCGTGTTGTTTCAACCATTGGATACCCGTATGAAATAATATCTTAGTAATTTTTACAGTATCCTCCAGCTTGGTTTCGTTATATGAGTGGTTAACTAGATCTCACAAGAAGGGATTTGGCTATTCATTTTTTGTGTATGAAGCAAATTCTCGTCCAGAGATTTAGGTGTGAGCAGACACTTCCTCAGAAATACTAAAATGATCAGAGCTGATATGTCATTACTTCACATGGCTATGCGAGGGCTATGGGTAAAGAACTCATAGGATCTAGTATTTGGAGTCTAGCCAGCAAAAGCTACAGGTCTAGTGGAGATTTTCGAATATGGATACTAAGATATTGTGCATGGTTCCTCTCTTCACGTTGGAAGATTTCGTAGAGCTTTCTTTTGTAGTGGTCTCCCATAGATAATATTAGCTGAATTTAATGTCTAAAATCCTTAAATGATAACTTGTCTTAAAATATTACTCCTTCCGTCCCATTTTGTTGTGCCTATATTGACTTTCCCTAAATTTAAGGGAACACCGTAATTACATTGACTTTATGTCAATTTTACCATTTTACCCCTTTAATAGAATATTTTCAATATTGGAGCCAAATCCACAAGTAGTACTAGTCTTGTCATGCCATGAGGAGAGAATTAAGCCAAATCCTATTTGCATGTACGTATCTGCTCCACTTTCCTTTAAAATCAAGTTTAAAATTTGAATTTGGGAGGGAGAAAATGAGGGGTAAAATGGTACAATGAACATCCAAAAATAGAAAGTTTTGAAACAAGCATATCATTTTGGGACATCCCAAAAAGGAATAAGGGCATAACAAAGTGGGACAGATGGAGTAAATGCTTAATCCAAAGGATGCAGGATGTGAATGCTCACAGTCTTGGAAGATCTTTTCTTAGAATAAACCTGTGCTGTGTAACTGTGCAAGTGCTGAAGAGTCGTCTGACGACAAGCAAAACAGTATTGCTGTGGTACTCTTTTGCCGGTTACTTATGTTGTATAAGAGACGTAGCAAAATATGGTGGTTATGTGAAATAGTCAAACCATTTTTAAATGAAACTTGGATGAAATTTCCTTGGCTTGTCTATCGAACCGTCTCTCTCTCTCTCTCTCTCTAGATGTATGTATGCATGTCTGTATGTCTGTACTTTTCTCCTCTTCCTAGCGCACCAGTGCACTTGTAAACTGGTTCGGTTGCCTTCGAGATTTGGCTGGGTTACTAATGCCCTTGGACTGTTGAATCTTAAATAAACGCTATTAGAATGGGAATGGTCTTTTTCGCGTTTGATTGTAAATGTAACTGTCCTATGCTCTTGAAGGATACCGGAAGCAATGATGATAGGTATTCTGTATGATCTATTTATATCCATACGTGTGTTGATGGATCAATTCTATGTGTCTTTAGTTTTTTTTTTCTATTTTCTATTAATATTAATTAAAGTGATTTTTTTTGTAAAACGACCTGGGTTCAGTGGACGCCATGCTTTAAGATCTCGACTTTTAGAGGTAGGCTGCAATCTCATCTTCTTCAACGAGTTAAGTTGGAATTTTTCCCTTCAATGCCCAGCATTAATAGTTCTGCTCTACTTCCTCTCCAGCTTGGTTATGACATTGATAGTAAGGACCTTGATGATCTCTTCTGGCGTTTCAAAGCTGTAGCAGAAAAGAAGAAGGTAAGACTGGAATAATCCAGTGCTGGTTGACAAAGAAACAGGTGTAACTGGATTCATTTGGAAGACCATTATTGGCAAATGGATTTTGATGAGCAGGATGTGAAAATTTATCTTGTCCGACACTTTTGGGGGATGGATCTCTCAATATTCACCTCTCTGAATATCAAAAGAACCTGGTCACAACCTGACCTGAATCGTCGTGTCATTTCTATGAACTCGATATGAGCACGTTGATAATCGTGATTAAATTTACTAAGTGTTCCTGCAACTACATTAACTGAGGTTATCCAAACGGCATGAACAAGCTATATGGTATCCGGGTAGCCGTTGGTTATGGATTATCTGTTTGTGGTTATGAGTGAAAGAGAAGTGATTCCAAACTATTAATGAAGCAATTAATATGTATGGATACGGAAGATATTTGGGGTATTAGGCATTAATTGTATAATTGATTTAAGGTTAAATTTCACTGACCTCTCCTAAGGTTTCTGAGAAACCCAGAGACCTCCCATGAGGTTTTTGACATTACACTGCCCTCCCTTGCTTTTGAAACTATTATCGAGATTCCCCCTTCTGTTCTTTAAGGAGTTTTTATTGTCTCGGATTATTTTTTTGAATTATTTTATTTCGTGGAGTTGTTTTATTGACTAATATTAGTATTTTTTGGGTTACGAGATAAAGAAGTTAAATGAAGGTGAAAAGGGTGAGCACTGAATTATAGTCTCTGTAAATAAATACTAGTAGTAGTCAACAACATAACACCATGAAAAAAGTTTATCCAAAAAAATAATACAAATTACAAGACAATAAAAACTCCTTAAAGATTAAATAAAAGTAACATGAATCAATAACTCAAATCAATGAAGCCCTAATTAATATTAGTTACTTAATAAAATTGAACTAGAGATGAGAAGAAAATAAAAAGACTAGGGACATAATGTAGTTTAACGGCATTTTAGTCTTTTACCACTTCTATTTAACAGTCAATTAGTTAACGGAAGGTGGGACCTTGATAATAGTTTCAAAAGCAAGAGAGGGCAGTGCAATTTTAGAAACCTCAAAGGAGGTCTCTTCATTTGTCAGAAACCTCAAGGGAGGTCAGTGAAATTTATCCTTGATTGAATAACATGAACATGGTTGATTCATCAGTCATCTCCCAGCCAAACTGGCACTTGGACCTGGGACTATCCTAAATACTTGTACTAGTTGTGAAATGTGAAATGCTGTTTGGCTCCAAATTTCTGACTGTTTGTTTTATCCCAGATTAATTGTGCCCCATGTTGTCTGGACGGAGTCTATTTCTTAAAAACACATGATGTCTATTATTTTGAAAACCGATTTGCCATTGGCATCAATGTAGCAGACTCTTTCCTGTTTAGAATTGGCATGTCAGACACTTATGTGCCTCTCTCTGAGTGTTGTGTACCTCCAGAATCACCTACTTTACGCACTTAAGATTTAACTAAGCACCAATTTTGTGAAGGGCAGGCCTGGCGCAACGGTAAAGTTACTCCATTGTGACCTAGAGGCCACGGGTTCGAGTCGCGGAAACAGCCTCTCTGCTTGCAGGGGTAAGGCTGCGTACATCAACCCTTTCCTAGACCCCACAATGGTGGAAGCCTCGTGCACTGGTTTGCTGTTTTTTTTACCAATTTTGTGAAGCACGTGTAAATCTTTGTTGCAGTTAAAAAAAATCTTATTCTTCGGTTATTTATGCCACTGCTCTTCTTTTTTAATGTATAAGTTTAAATTTTTGTTTTGATCTCAGAATATTACTGATGATGATGTGATGGCACTGGTGTCCGATGTAGTTTTTCAGCCACAAGTGGTTTGGAAGCTTGGAGATGTGCAAGTACGCATTTACTCTCAACTTTCATGTTAGTTTTTAGTATTCAATTAAGCTGTGGCTCTGACAATTAGCGGGAATGATCTGACAACCAGGTTACTTGTGGAACTCTTGGTCTTCCAATGGCCACTGTTAGACTCATTGATGCAAATGGCGAAGAGCATATTGCGTGCGCAAATGGAACTGGGCCCATTGATTCTGCTTATAAGGCCGTTCTCCTCATTGTTAAGGTTTGCAAAAGAAAACTCTCTTAATTATTGCCCCGTAATATTCCTTTATGGTGGCAAAAGGGAAAGACATTGCACAAGATGCACTGTCCTCGTTAGGTAGTTTCTCTTCCGCCATTTGGTTGGTGGTATAAGGACAAACACATTTCGCGTATCCCAAAGAAGTAAAGGTATAGGTGCACATTTCTGATGCCAGATAAAAGATCCAAATGGCATAGATATGGTTGACAAGGTGCAGAATCATATCTCTGGGTCTTTTTTCTTTTTTTCTATCGGGCTGACTAGAATCTGACTAATCCCCATACAGATACTGCATCCTAGTCGCTAATGTTTCTAGCTGTGTTAAGCTGTTAATTCAGTTCCTCCATGTCCACTTGTAAGTTTTAACCTGATTGTTCATCCTTTGGTAGGAAGTGGATGGTAAATCTTCTCACCTGTTTATACATTGGAGTGGGGTTACACGTGTTGGGAGTTTGATCCGCCTGAGGTCTTCCCATGTGCGCACAGGCCCAATCCGTTGGGGAGTATCCATGGAGTCCACACCACATCACATGGACCCAATATACATTGAATGACTCATATACATTTAAAAGGCTAAGCCTTTGTAAGTGGTGAGCTATCCAATTGTATATTTAGCTCCAACCCTTGTTTCTATTTATCCGATGTGGGACTCAACCTTTCACACATGTTTCTAACAATCTCCCCAGACTCCCCCTCATGTGTGAACCATGCATTGGGCCTTAGCTCCCTCTCGATTTGATACATTTGACTCCCCCTTGATCCATGATCTTTTTACTCGCCAACACCGATTTAACCCTAGACTTCATCGCACCCACTCCATCTATCGAGAACCAACCCCTTTACTCCATCGAGAGCATCCATGCAGTGCTTTGCCTGCATCCTTGCTCCATCGAGAGCCACCTTAGATTTTTTCTCGCTCCACCGAGTCCGAGAGTATCTGTGCAAGTCCACCAAATCGGTTTGAGTCCACCCAAAGATCGTCAGCCATCGGCTCTGATACCACTTGTTGGGAGTCTGATCCGCCTGAGGTTCTCTAGTGTGCGCGCATGCCCAATTTGTTGAGGAGTGTCCGTGGAGTCCACACCACATCGCATAGACCCAATATACATTGAATGACTCATATCCACGTAAAAAGCTAAGCCTTGTAAGTGGTGAGCCATCCAATTATATATTAAGGTCCAGCCCTTTTTTCTATTTATCCGATGTGGGACTCAACCTTTCACACATGTTCCTAACAACACGATTGGGCTAAAAAAAGTTGCAAGGACTAATTTTATGGTCAGTAGTGGCTCCTTAGTCCTGACCCTTCGTTTTTATATTTTCAGCAATGTCGGTCGGATGTACTTAGACGGTTTATATGTCTATATTGGTGTTAGGTCTAGGAGTCCGAGCTATGTTCTCCTAAAGACGTTAATATATTATTAGCTTAAGCATTAGGTCTGAAGATAATTTAATATGTTAATAGCTTAGTATTAGACCTGAAAGCTATATTAGTGTACTTGAGAATTAACTTAAAACATTCACCAAGCCCTTTTTAATGTGTTGTTAATTTAGCTAAAACTTGGAATTTAGTTTGAAGTTCTTGCAGACCTTTCAACTTCCACAATGCACATACATATATTTATACATATACATATCGGGGCGGTTCAAGAGACACCCAAAAAAACACCTAAAAAAACACCCCATAGTTCTCGATCAAATTTTGATGATCCGAGCTGCTCAATGTGATCAGAATGTGATTTTAAGGGTACCCGCGAGAAATTAGCAAAAAAAATGACCGGAAAAGGCTTGATCTAAGCAGTTTTTAGATTAGATTTAATGAACGGTTCAATTAAAAACTGCTCAAAACAAGCACTTCCCGGTAATTTTTTTTGCCGATTTCTCGCAGGTACCCTTGAAATCACATTATGCACACATCGAGCGGCTCGGATCATAAAAATTTGATCGGGAACTATGAGATTGAGATTTGGGGTGTTTTTTTAGGTGTTTTTTTGGGTGTCCCTTGAATCGCCCCGCATAGTATACATATATTGATTGTTTGGTCCTAATTACAAAGTCAGAGAACCAGTTTCAACTATGTACATATAAATATTGATAGTCTGTAATTATATTGACCTTTCAACTACGAATATATACCTGTGCTTATAATGAGGAAATCAGAGAACCCAAAGCTGATGAGAAAATCAGTTTCAATTTGATGGATTGTTAGGGCCATTCATCGAGCTATTAGATTCAACATGTTAATATAATATATTTGACACAACAATAATTGAATGAGTTGATTTTTTACGGGACAAATACCGATCAAGCTCATGCCGATATCTGAATGAGTTGATTTTTTATGGAAATTCTTAAAAACATGTTCTAAACAAATTGAATGGTTCGATCATTTGTGTGGGACTCTAAAATGGATGCCACGCAAAACTTGTGTCAAATGTTGTGATGCAGCACATGACGGGGAGGAGAGGCAGTGCAAATGGGCCACAGCCCTAACACAAAGCCTCAGTCTTAAACTCAATTCTCATTAATCAATCGAAGAAGCTCTTATTTATATAACTGCATCCTAATAGAAAAGAAATTAGAATCCTAGCAAAACTAGAAAACCCAATCATATCTTATCTTGTCATAACTAAACAGTTATCAAGATCCTATCTTACTAAATAGTACTAGTAATGATGATGATAAAAATTATAAGTATATTTCTTGTGGACCAAATCTTCCTCCCACGACTAGGACATTTAAAATCCGCATTAGTTTGCCCCAACATATATATGTATGAATAAAGAGAGGGAGAAAAATTGGTATCCAGATGTTCCTCATTCTCATTGACTGCCTGCTGGGTTAAGTTTTCCACTATATGTTTTCCATTGGCCATCATGTTTGAAACTGTAAATAATAGTAACAATATACCCCCTTTCAATCTAGCCTCCAACTTGAAAGGTCTATATGTGGTGCCCCAGGCCCCTTTTCCATCACATTGTGGTGGGGCCCAAGACAAAGTGTATGGACCTCACCAAAATGTGTTGTGAAAAAGGGGCTTGAGCCTCACGTGGCGCAGGGGCACTGAATGATCCCTCGTCAGGAAGGGGCTATACCAGCTGTGTGTTACTGTCCATTTGCTTTAGAGGTTCAAAATAATCCCTGATTCCACTTGTATTTTTGAAAGGTCAAGGACGAACCCAATGAAATAGGACAAATCCAACAAAAAATATTCTTAATCCAAATTTAATGTCAATACACTTTATCATCTTGACACACATGCATCCATGTGTAATGCAGCCAAGGTTTAATAGAGAACTTGTTGTGTACTATCCCTAAGGCTTACTATAGGTGTGGATACATAATATCACATAAAAATACTAAAACATCCTAATTAGCTATAAACTTGATCTTCTTTAACAATGCCGCACAAGGATCGCTCTTGCGTGTCGTTCGCCTAATTATTGGCCCTTTCCGAACATGAACATTATGATGTTTCTTCCTCGCCATTTCCATTGTCCGCATTTGATGCAAAGGTGTATCATATTCGCTCACTCCTTCAAAATCTGGTGGAGGGGACAAGTCATGGTGAACACCGTCAGACGAATCTCCCATCGCCGCAGTAGATTCATCTAAGTCTTCCATATATTTCAATGAAGCCATCTTGTTTGTGCTTACATAATCATTCTTGGCGGATGAGTCCTTTCCACTTTCGTGAGATCCATATTCCGGTATTTCCCCAAACGGATGAATCTCCTGCCTCAATAGGGTCCTCTTCATCAGAAGAGATATCCACATAGACCTAATTTTCATTCAAAAGTCCTCGCCTAGCAAACACATTTCCCCATTCTTGAAACCAAAGAATGCTGGCAGGACTTGGTTGCGATGAAGAATCTACCAAAACTATGTTGAAAGGTGGTGAAAAATGAGCCGAAAACCAAATTATGTTCAATGGAATTTCCGAAGGCATGTTTGATGGAAAAACGGAAACCCAACTGAGAGATGGGAACAAAACAAAAGTTGTCTAGAATATGAAAATAATTGTCAATGATGCACTTCAAGTTCCATTGTGTCTAACTCCTATTTATAAGTGTAAAAGTGTTAAGACACAATGGAATTTTTTGTGTCTCCTTCCCACCTTTCGGTTGGGTTTATTTTTTTTCGTCAATATGCTTTCGGAAATTCCATTGAACATAATTCGGCTTTTGGCTCCTTTTTTTACCATCTTTCAACATAGTTTTGGGAGATTCTTCATCACAACCAAGTCCTGCCAACATTCTTTGGTTTCAAGAATGGAAAAATGTGTTTGCTAGAGGAGGACTTTTGGATGAAAATCAACAGGTCTATGCAGATATCTCTTCTGATGAAGAGGGACCCTATTGAGGCAGGAGATTCAGTTCAAGAAGTTGCAGCTGATCCGTTTGGGGAAATAGCAGAATATGGGTCTCACGAAAGTGGAAATGACTCATCTGCTAAGAATGATTTTGTGAGAAAAACGAGATGGCTCCATTAAAATATATGGAGGAATCTACTGGTGCGATGGGTGGTTTGCCTGACGGTGTCTATCGTGAATTGTCCCCTCCGCCACATTTTGAAGGTGTGCGCAAATATGATTATGCTCTAACTCCTTTGCGTCAAATGCAGACAATGGAAATGGCCAGGAAGAAACATAATGATGTTATTGTTCGGAAAGGGCCGATAATTAGGCACACGGCATGCAAGAGCATTTCTTGTGCGGCATCATTAAAGAAGATCAAGTTTACAGATAATTAGGATGATGTGTAGTATTAATGTAACCACATATTTTTAGGTTTTCTCCGTTTTTCTTTTAGGTGGTGTTTTTGGTATTCTTATGCTTATAATAAAGAATGGTAAATTAGTTTTTAGTACAATTCTTTATTTGTTATTTGATGCATTTTTTCTTGTTTAGAGTACACAATATATGGAATCAAATAGTTATGTCTCTAAGTGGCAGTTGGAGGTTTTAAAGGGAGTATTTGAAAGTGGCAATAAGGCTTTCCGCACGCACCATATATTTGGTGCACTCACCGTTTGATTTGAAAGAGTTAGTGCAGTATGCACGGTTGCCATTCATTCAGAATTTGGAATAGTTAGGAATTATTTTCAGATGCCGTGTTAGAGTTTTCGTGATTCAAAATAGTTGTATCGTTTTCCTTGCAATCTGTTCTATTTGCTTAAGCTTAATTTGCACCACTCTCCGGAGGAGTGATGCCATTTACTTCTCTTCATATATGGAGCATTTTCTTTCATTCATAGATAGAGAGCATCTCTCATTCAAGAAGGGTTTCTTTACACTTTGTTGGTTTGGATTTTTATTGCATGTGCATTGGTTATGTTATATGAAATATTTTCTTTTACGAGTATGGAAGTAAGGATTTATAGATGAAAATTGCCATGGATTTTTTTCGGATATATTTTATAGCCAATTGTTTTGTGGCCTATCGTTGGCGACACCACACATGGTAATTGTGTCATGGTGGTTTTATGTGATACGGAAAAGTGTTATTTGGCTCTTAATAAGCAATGTTTGACGGTTTGATCGACAACCAGATAATCATGTTGGAGTAAGCACAAGGTTAACACGTGGTCGGTTAATGACTGTATCGGTGGCTAATATGGCTATTTAAATTATCTCAAATGTTTTGCCTTATGCAAAGATAGATATGAGTTTTTGATATTCTTGATTTGGAAGCCAGTACATACAATCATATGTTTGTAAAATTTTATATGCATGTTCTTGCATAAAGTAAACATATTGGTGGGTGTTGTGAATTCTTTAAATAAATGGGTTCGTTTTTATGTAAACAAAATGGACGGTGTGGCTCTACTCGTGCTTTTTACCAAAATACACCTTCGAATACACACACACACAGTACCCTTCCAACAAGAAATATGACCGGGAAGGGCTTGATCCAAACAGTTTTTCATAAAAATGCATTTATAGCGTTTTTACATAAAACTACTCATATCAAACCCTTTCTGGTCATATTTTTTGCCGATTTCTAGCAAATACACTTAAAATCATGTTTTAAACACATTGAATGGTTTGGATCATCAAAATTTGATTGGGAACAATGTCAAACTCATGAAGCCCATAACTGAGCAAGTTAAGGATCCCTTAATGGGAGCTGTTAACATATATGTGGAGGTTAAGGATTTTAACCAATAGGCAATAGGTACTGTAACTTGAAAGATGTGGCTCTTAGATTTAACCTAAATGGTGTGACCACTAGAGATTAAACCGAGGGGTCTGGTGTTTGGATTAAAAGGAAGAGTCATGATTATTCCAATAAGTATGAAATAAATGAAACATAGTTGCATTGGATGGAATGTTGTTAATGTGGCCTTTAGGTCACATGTTCTCCTATGTATATTGTAGAGTAAACAAAGATGTGGAATAGCAAATTCTTACTATCTTGATTCCATAGTTGTTCCAGACAACTATGGCCCTCAAGTTCAGTAGTTCTAAATTAGGTTATTTAGTGGAATTAGTATATATGCTTGTAATGGGTATTCATCAATTATAATGGATACAAAGGCGCATGATAATTTATGCATGGAAATCATGGATAAATAGTAAATCTATTTCTGTGGGGTTCTCTCTCTTGAATTAAAATGAGGATTTTACAATGAGATTAGGTGACATGGTATTTTGTCACGAATATATTTCTCAATAAATCACTTAAGAGAGGGTTGGTAGTTGTGACTGTGGTGGTAGTCCGGACAAGTGAATCACGTCATAAACTATGGTGATATAGCTATGGAAAATAATGCTTTCGCGGCAATGGTTTTATTTACTCTTGCAAGAGGTTTGATGTGGAAAACATAGAGAGGGATGGGATTTTAGCCCAATTAGTTTTAATCACTCCTAGTGGAAACTCGAATCAACGCTTGAGCCATACCTTATGAAGCACCGACACCTCTAGGGGTCGACTTAGAGGTGTCGACGTTTTGCAGTGTCTGGAGACGGGGACACGCGAGGACACCTCGGGGACACGTACCATAATTTAATATAAATTTTTGAGGGAAACACGGCTAGGGACACCGATGGGGACACGGCGGGGGTCAAAGTGTAATTTTAAAAAAAAATTGGGGTCAAACTGTAAATTTAAAAAAAAAAATTCAGGGGTTAAACTGTAATTTTTCAATAGGGTTGTATTGAACTTATGGATGTCTTGTTTTGTTTAAATGGTATTGGAACTATGGAATTTTCGTTTTGTCCACATTTTGCCATTTAAATTTGGAAAAAAATTGAAAAAAAATATAAATAAATATACACTTGGCGTGTCCCCTACCGTGTCAGTGTCCCCATTTTTTTAGAATTCCCGTGTCCCCGTGTCCGTATCCGTTTCCATGCATCATAGGTCATCTATAGTTCAATTCAATGAGTGAAGTACACCATATGTTGTGGTTGTAACAACAATAACAACAACAAAATCCATGTAGTCCCCAATCATTGGGGGTATGGGCGGGGAAGGATCGGAGACAGACTTAATCTTTGGCAATATGCACAAAGTGACTGCTCACAAAATACCACTGAAATAGTGGCCCCCTTTATCTATTTTGCTGTAGAACCATGTCCCCAAATCAAAGCCTGTAGAACCATGTCCCCAAATCAAAGCCAAATGGCATCACAGAAGGCAGGACTAAAGACCCAATTCAATTTATGTGCATATTACCATGCTTCCTTCATTGATAGTCTAGAGCATCGGTATGCACACTTCCTGGTTGCAAGCACTTAATTTTTTAAATTGATCCATCTCAAGGTAAAGTGTTTGGTACCTGTAATGTAGAAAACAAGAGGGTGAACTACTTAGTTCTTAATATAATTTTTTGTGTTGTAGTTATAGGAACTGGCAAAATCCTACCTATATGAGTGTGGAGGTGGTGCAGCTTCCTATAAGTCTTGGGGGCTTTGACTTTAGAGCACTCATGTAATCAAGATATAGACCCAAGGCCAATCCACGGGTCGTCTTTTATGAATTACCTAAGGAGAAGAAAATTTGTGTGAGACGTGTCTGGTTAGTCAACAAGGATTGCTAGTTCAAAGACAAGTCTACTATGCTCTTCCAACTAACTTTGACGTGTCTTCACTAAGTGAATGGTTCAAATTGAAAGATACCTTGATTGATGCACAAGTTTTCCGAGCTTAAACAAGTTTTATTTTCAATATTTTGAAAATGGTGAGGGATTGTTGGAACATTTCCAAAATATTTAATGGATATTAAATGTAATTATTGGTTAACGGTTTTAATCCAAGAGGCGTGTCATTTCAGGTTAAATGAATAGATGTAAACATTGAATTTAAGCACAAAAGGTGTGTCTATTCAAGATAAGTGAATAGACGTGATCAAACCAAAAGGTATGACTATTAGGGTCTAATGAATAGACATGGCTATTAGGATTAATCAAAGGCAAGGGGTTCTGCCAATTCAGATCAGATAATTAGAACAATTCTGATTTTCTTTCTCTCTAGAATTATCTCCAACATTTATTCTTGGCGGGCTCGCAAAATCTGAAGGTGTTTGGGTTTCTCTTCGTTAGTGCATGACGGAGTTAGACAACAATCTAAAGACTGGGCGTCATTTTATCTTGGAGACGACTTCGCTACAATCCGGTGCACATCAGATTTTCTCAAACTAGTGGGGGCAAATACCATCTTAAGGACAACAACAATGTAACGCAACTTGAAGCATCCCTTCGCTCTACTCCGCGTTCATCCTCTTTCATCGGGTTCGACGAATTTGTACCAACATTTGGCGTCTCGGACTATCTGTCTCTCAACATTTGTATGATTCCTGTTTATGCTACCAACTTTTGGATGAGATTAAAAACCATTAGTGGTAGTATGTTGGGATGACAAAGGTGTCTCTCCATGGTTAAATCCCTGACTTTCATCGATGAAATAGTACATGTTTGGCACGGCCGTCCAATATCGGTCCACGAAAGGACTTTTGAAAGAATTACACATTGCGTGCACTTTCAAAAACTCATAGGGAGTTATGAATAGTATTTGAGCTGCATTCAAGCTCAATAAGAAGGGATGAGGACATAATTTATGCTCGTGATTCATGACCACTTAACGGATTAGGGTAGAAATACTAAAGATGTTGATGGATTCTTGGTTGGCCATAGTTTTTCTATTTAGGCAATATTGTTTGGTTGATGATTACAAAGTCAGCTGAACTTTTTCAATCACTTTGTTCATGGCTAAACGTGTTCTAGATTAAGTGGAATATTGATTTACCTCAGCTTATTCTCGAAGTCATGATCCTCCTCAAGAAATGACCAATTAATGAGTAAGCAGGGACCTCTTGGCTTGTATTGTTATGCTACCTGAATTTTGGCCTTGGCCGTGGGTATTTGTCTTGGTCATGGACTGCTACTAACTGAGTTGAAACATATTCTCGGATAGAATATATCGACTTCAGTCTATGACTATAATTTGTTACAACAAACTTACGTTTATTTAATTTTAGTTGAGGTGATCTCACAGTAGTGTATTCGTTAAGGGAAGAAACTTGTTCCCTATCTTTTCTTTCACTCTTGGACATTTTTCTCTACCTGGGGGCATTCATTTACAGTTGATATCGTAATCTTTCAACATAGAAGATTGTTTTTAATGACTCCTCTTTCTCCATATGTCCAGGTAGATGTAACCCTTCTTGAGTACTCCATGAATGCTGTAACAGAAGGTATCGATGCACTTGCCACCACACGAGTTTTAATTCGTGGGGAGAACAACCATATATCAACTCGTTCCAGTGGACAAAGTGGAGAAATCCTCCATCGTACATTCAGGTGTGACAATTGCCAAAATTTACAGTTCTTAAACTCAGCATTTCTCTTTATTCACCCTATGATTCATGTGCTTGTATCCTATTACCTAAGGCTCTTTAACAACTGCCTAGGCGGCATTGGTTAACAGAGCATAAAAACCATTATACATGCCATACAACATGCATTATCATGAAAATGAACTAACAATTCAAGGATGTCAACAAGTACCCTTAGGGTGCTCATTAACAAAATCCTATGGCCCTATCTGTTTGGTTGGACTAATGGTGGAGCAATATAGAATTTTGTTGGATAGCTATTCTCACCTGACTTGATCATGTTAGAAAAAATTCCAACCAAACAAAGGATATGTGTTTCTAATCTGATACTTTTAATCAGGACAAAAAAATGATTTGTAGTCTAATCTGTGCTGCTTTAATCAGGACAAACAAATGTGGCAACGTGTAATTGCACTTGCATATAGTTTGCAGTTTTTTAAGCTAGAAAGTTCAGCTCAAATGATTTATTTCCTCTTCTTTTGGCGGCAGTGGAACCGGGGCAGGAGTGGATATAGTTGTCTCCAGCGTCCGAGCTTTCGTTAATGCTTTAAACAAGATGTTAGGTTTCAATAACCAAGCTGGAGCGAAGTCAAATACAAGAAATTCTCAGGTTTCACCTTGAATGTAGAAGAAATTGGCAGGGTATTCCGCTCTGTGTGGATGTGCTTCCATGTTAATTTGTGCTAATGAGAGACGGTTGTAGGATTCTCTCGGGTTGATTTTCGGCCGAGTTGAATTCCCATTCTTCTTGTTATGTACTTGTTAGTTGTGAGAGCTCTCCAGGGTAGCTAAAAACTTTGAAGGATCTGTGAGAGACTCTAGAAAGCCATTTCTTTCTGTTAAACAGTTCACAGACGCAGAACTTTGTTTCCTGTGGCTGGATTTGTGAAGTTCCCTTCACAATTTATTGGTATTTCCATTGTTTTGAAAGTTCCGTTTATTATCTTTGCTCTTTGTTGTTTTCAAGAACTGGGTTGATTGCTACCTTTATGCTGAAAGTTTCAAACCTGCACAGCAGGGGCCCCGAATCCCTGATTCCGGTTCTTCTACTTACCCATAAAGAAATTTTTGTTCTACTCAAGTCCCGTTTCGCTAAAGTTATTAGTAGGTTTTTTTAAGTACTTATTTTCGGCTTTACGGTTTTGCTAAAGTTCTTATTTTTGACTTTACGAGATAGGTCATTCTCTCATAATATATCACCTTTAATTCAAAAAACAAAAATAAAAGTACTTATTTTTCTTAGCGGAACGAGGCCTTATTGTAATGGTGTCAATGCCTCTGCACATGGACCGCATTTGTTGTGTTACGCTTACGTTGTGTTATGCTTACGCGCATTACATCTTTCTCAAAAAAAATTCCATATAAATTGGAATAGTAGAAGGGGTATACATAACAAGGACACATCCCCCCGCTAAAGACAACATAGAAGACGTCCACCCTATCAAACGCGACGAAATGCTTTCCAAGATGCAACGAGTTCTAAGAATCTGGTATAAGGACATAAGAGATAAAACATTGATCTTCCTTTTGGATATTTAGGCTAACGTTGATTTCAACATTTCGGAAGGTGATTCTCTGATCCGTTTGGCTTATTTTTGTCTTTATTAAAAAATTATAATTTTCAATCATATTTTTTTGCTTTTCCGATTCCTTTTGAGGAGGCGAATCAATAATTCACAAAAATTTGACGCCAAACTAACAAATGCGGGAAAATTTTGAATTAAAAAAAAAAAGAGAGAAGCCAAATAGGCCTAAGAATTTTCCAAAAAAATTATGGGTACCCATATGGAGTCATTTAATTTGTTTAAAACTAGTGCTAGCATGCACGTGCCTACGGCACTACGCATCCCGGTTGGAAGGGGATGAGAGTTGTGTGATTTAGGTGAAAACCATGGGCACTAAACCGGGAAGTGGGAGGATGCACTACAGCCTTTGGATCAAATGAATCTAAGTCGTTCCAACAACTTGTCCCCACACCCTTCTGTTTTATAATAGAGATAGGTTTTTAAGAGTCCATAAAAAATTAGCTCATTCAAATGCCGTAAGGGCTTTGATCGATTTTCGTTCTTGAATTCACAGGGACGTACAGTAACCTGAATGAGCTAACTTTTTACCAAAGGTGGCCTTAAGGGGATTTTGAAATTAAGATGTATCAAACCTGTTCTTCAGTTCAGAACCTTCCACCTATGCTTAATCTGTTTCCCTCGAGAATGAACACAAAAAGCTATTATGGTGTTTACGCCATATTTGAGCACGACCGATACGAGGAGAAATTTGAGGTGAACTATCTCATTGTGATTATGTTTTTTGTTTTTAGGTAATGAAAAGTGTCCCAATGAACCGAACTAATCTTCAGTCCCCTCCCACAGCCCTTTCCATACATTTGCGTGATGTGAGGGGGCCCAAAGACATTCAAATTAATTTGCAGGTGGAGGATATATCCTCGGGGGGATTCGCAGGTGGATCATTCAAATTAATTTGTTCTTCTGGTGGAGGTGGTACAAGTGAGGGTGGAAGGTGGTTGGCTTTGCAAGAGTGTAAGGATTCTTTCTATCTGTTTTTTAGCCTTTCAAACTTTTGGCTCAATCCCATTATCAATTAGGGTAAATTTCACTGACCTCCCCTGAGGTTTCTGACACATGCAGAGACCTCCCCTGAGGTTTCTGAAATGCCACTGACCTCCCCTACTTTTGCTGACAATATCAATATCCCCCCTCAGCAACTTTTCCGTTAAAAAACCTAACAGAGTTATTGCTTCATGACATCATCAGTATTCTATACCACTAAAAAGTAATGTGTATTTTACCTCCAGTTGTTACACCTTCAAACTTTATGCTCCACAATTCCCCTTTTTTTTTTTGGGGGATTTGATGGTAAGGGTTGTTCGGGTTAGGTTACGCACACATAAAAATAAAACAAACTAATCTCTTCTCTAATTTGGTCAAAGGCAGACCATCTATGCTGATACTATAGTAAATTAATTTTTGTGCCTTTGTTGAATGATGAAGGCGGTCTTTTTGGCCACCGCTGGAGTTTAGCCCGCATTTGTACGTTCGAAGGATGGGTGCTTGGGTGTTGATCCTCTCTACTTGCAAACGTAAGTTTTTTCGAGGTGTTTGGGTGTTGACCCCACCTATTGACAAATGAGAATTTAGGCCGTAAAAAGGTATTTTAGCTGAGTTTCTTTCGCATTTTGGATATTTTTGTTTGTTTGCATTTAACCTTTGGTTGGATTTCCTTCCCCTGTTAAGTTTTCTGGAATAAATTGTTACTTTTGCAGATTAAAAAAAAAGAAAAAGTCAAACCTTGGTCAATTACGTAGAAAGCAAACTCACCAACCAACCGGAATACCCTTGAGACTAATTCACACTCTACTGTAACAAAACAAAAAAAAAAATTCACTCTCTCAATAAAGGTGAGCCAATAGGGTTTGCCAAGTTTGGAGGGTGTGTGCGCGCGTGAGAGAGAGAGAGAGAGAGAGAGAGAGAGAGAGAGGCGCTAAACGATGGAGGAGAGAGGAGGATGCGGTGTTACAAGTATACATTGGGAGATCCATTGAGTGGATTAAACTGAGTTTGCTCTTCTTCTATTTTTATTGAAAGTTTTGCTTAATTGTCCTATACCCACGGGATAATGGCACCACGCTAATACCCCACCTCCTGTGGAACACAAAGCATATAAAAAAAAATTAAAACGACTAAGAGAATAAAATGATGGCTTTGTTATTGATCGAGTTCGTGAAAAAGTTAACTTGTTGTGTTTGGGATTTGTACAGTTATTTATGCTTTTTATTAGAAGGTATTTTGTTCTTTTAAATGCCTAAGTTAACGCCAAGGTTATTTCGGTTGGTTTGTGAGTTTGCTCCCTACACAATTGACCAATGTTCGACTTTTGGGGTAATGCCGCAAAAATTAATTTCTTATAGTCCCGGCATAAATGGTCTGCTTTTGACCAGACCAATGAAGGAATTAGTTGATGTGCGTGTAACCTAGCCTGGACGCCCCTTACCGTTGAATTAAAAAAAAAAAGGTGAATTGTGGAGCATAAAGTTGGAAGGTGTGAGGAGGTAAAATAGACATTTTAGTAGTAGAGGATACTGATGATGTCATGAATCAACAGCTTCTGTTAAGTTGTTTAACGGAAAAGTGGCTGAGGGGAAATATTGATATTGTCAGCAAAAGTAGGGGAGGTCAGTGGCATTTCAGAAACCTCAGGGGAGGTCTCTGCACGTGTCAGAAACCTCAGGGGAGGTCAGTGAAATTTACCCTATAAATTAAGCTAAAAGAATACAATCATCACATAAACAAAAGTACTTATTTAAAACCATAATATAAACATTACACCACTTTATACAACACACTTGTCTCAATTATCTTAGGACTCTTATTTAAAGGGAAATGATATTGGCACTCCAAAAATTGATGCAGGCACTCCAAAATCAGTGTAACTCCAAAGCCACTTTCCTTTGTTTTTTGGAGTGCCTGCATCAATTTTTGGAGTGCCAATATCATTTCCCTATTTAAATTGTCACCGTATTTTTTCCTTTTCTTCACATCCTAGCCGCTAGGGATGTCTATATATAGGTACTGATGGTGCACTTCTTGGAGACACAGCTTTCACATTGCAGGAATTTCATTGGGAATGTGGTGGCGAATCCAAAGTGGAGGATTTTGCTTAGCCTTTCTTCCGAGCTTCTCTATTTCTTCTAGCTAGTTGTCCTTCAATCATTTCGAGTTCATCTTACTACATTAGGCAGTTGCTTTTAACATGTTTTTTAATATGAATTTCTTCCATTCCCTTGTGAAATAGCTAAAACATTCTTCTATTTTACTCATTTCGCCTGTTAGTGCTTCTTTGGCTCAGTACTTAACTCTTAGTTCATGAAAACTTCGATTTACATGCCTGGCCTGATTTCCTTTAAATCGAAAGGGACCCCATATGTCAATGGTGACAAAGTCTAAAGAACTAGACATCTTGAAACACACCCCACCTTTTATTTATAAAAGTTTATTGACACACTTCTTTTTCTTTACATTTTTAACGCTTCTGTACACTATTTACAACATTTTTTTTAAGGTGTACTTTTCCTAACTTCCTAATGGTACCCATTTGGTAATGGGTTGTCATTGTTGGTAGGGCTTGGTTCCTCTCTACTAGAAGGTGGTCTCCTGTAGTGGGAACCATTAGGAAGTTAAGAAAAGTACCCGTCCATGTTAAAAAAAATGGTGTGAATGGTACACAAAAGTGTAAAAAATTTAAAGAAAAAAAGTATTTAAATAAACTTGTATATAAATAAAAAGTGGTGTGTGTTTTAGAATGTATGTTCTTCAGACTCTGTCACTGTTGACGAATGGAATCCCTTTTAATTTAAAGGAAACCAGGCCAGGCATATAGATCGAAGTTCCCATGAACTAAGAGTTAAGTACCGAGCCAAGAAAGCACTAACAGGCGAAATGAGTAAAATAGAAGAATGCTTTGGCTACTACACAAAAGAACAGAAGAAATCCATGTTAAAGAAACGTGTTAAAAGCAACTGCCTAGTGTGGTAAGATGCACTCGAAATGATTGAAGGACAACCAAAACCAGAAGAAATAGAGAAACTCGAAAGAAATGCTAAGCAAAACCCTCCACTTCGGATTTGCCACCACATTCCCAGTGAAGGTTCCTGCAATGTGAAAGCTATGTCTCCAGGAAGTGCACCATCAGTACCTATAGACATCCCCAGCGAATAGGAGGTGATAAAAAAAAAGGGAGAATTTAAATAAGAGTTCTAAAATAAATAAGACAAGTGCGTTGCATAAAGTGGTGTAATATTCATATTGTGTTTATAAATATATACTTTTGTTTATAAACAAATACGACTGATTCGTCCAAGCTTTATATATATAGTCAAATGTGGTGTTCTTAGAAATAAACAATATTTTGTAATTAACGGCGATGAACCAAAAATAATTAATACAAATAAAAGAAAAAAGGCAAAATTAATAACGAAACAAAAAGCCGCTCATTTAGATAAAGTAAGAAACTCATATTTTCCCCCAATGGAAAAGAAAAAGAAAAAGAAACTCATATTTCCCCCCAATGGAACCATATATTGTGGTCTGGTCGAGTAATATATTGTACGTTTTCCCAACATTTGACCAAAAAGAAAATTAATCCCAAAAAAACTTAGACCAAAAAATAATTAACCAAAAACAATAATAACTCAAAACCCGCGGCTCATTTAGTTCAAGTAAGAAACTCGTATTTTCCTCACAACACTCAACACTCCGATGAGTCTGACCATTACATTGCTCAGTAGACAATACAAATTGTCGACCTCGCTAATCTCTCAGATTTCTGATTCAAATACAAGAACCTCAAGCTCTGATATACAGGCCAAGCACTACCCTGTTCTAATGCCACGCCTAGACAGGCTAGACTAGACAATGCATCAAAGGTGGCTCAAATAGCTCTGTCAACAGAAAATGTAGTTGGCCGTCCAACAAGTGGCCGAGAGAGATGTTACCTGATTTTCTCTTTGGTGTGCTTGTGAGTAGGATGGGAGCCACACCCCCTCTAGTCAAAAAAACAATAGGAATAGTACGTAGTAGCTAGCTAGTATACCATTCCTAGTCAAACCACAAGATTTTCCATCACAGTGATTTATGTATACGCGTTCTGTCCATTTCTGAAACAACCCCCCCCCCCCCCCCCCCCCCCCCCCCCCAGCTCTCTCTATAATACTGTATATAATCTGAAGTTCTGAACACGTACATATAGGCTAGGCTTGAACGGATCTCCCTTGATTACCAATCCATTTGACGAAGGAAGAGGAAAGTAATGGGTAGTTTGCAGACACGAAGTGGGTACAAACACGAAGTAGGTTAGGATCGAAAGAGAGAGAGAGAGAGAGAGTAATGGAGAACACAAGACACAAGTGATATTATTAAGAACACACTGACTTGGTGACTGACTTGGTTTTTACAATGGGGGAGCCCTCCTTTTATAGGCATAAGAAGGGGTTGATTACATCACTTATTGCCTCATTCAATTACACTACATCATAAACAGTACACCAATTATACTTCTTACAACAGTACACACTAATAATTTCACCCCCTCCTGGAAATGGAAGGGGCCCCACACAAAAGAGACAGCTGGCCTGAATACATGGTTGTCACTCCTCTGTATCGTCTGAATCACTTCTTCCAGAATAGTCTTCAGTTCTGTCGGTCAAGTAATATTGATCCAAAAGATAGCGAATATTTTGGCGCCATTCTTCTGGATATGTATCATTGAACTTCCAGTTTGCAGTTTCATAATGGAGGAGAGATGATGGAACTTCTGAAGGCGTCAATCCATTGAGTGAACACAGTGTTTGAGTCATGACCAGATAATTTCCACTATTGATCTGGATTCTCTGAGACTCTGGATATGCTGAGAGGAATATACTGTGATACTCCTTTTGCCAAGTGATAGAACCATCTGAATTAGGATGACACCTATTGTTGCGACTTGTCCAAAAAACAAATTGGAGATTTCCTCTTGCAGTGTTAGGAATTCCTCGAATCTTTCGTTGCCAAAAGGGTATACTTCCAAAGAGTAAGAGGAATTTCAAAAAGAAATCTTCCGGGGGATGGATTTGATTGAACATCGCATGTGCCAGATAAACCAAAACTGCTGATTTATTAAAACATACAGTTATGGTATAAGCATCTACTAGATACCATAAGAGGAGGTAGGCTTCTTTAATTTTTGAAATAAAAGACATTGTAGTCATATATTTCAAATTGGGTGAGAAAATGGTAGACATGATGGAAAGGTAAACCTGCTATAGGACCTTCATTGAGACCATATTTGAAAATACAGAGGTGTTGGAGATTTTGACACATTTGGACACACCTAGAAAGAAGGGTTAACTCCAAAATATGACACTAAACAGGAAGATTAACTGGGTGGAAGCAGGAAATCATGGGAAAACAACCAGGGACAAATGAATGGGATTTTGTTTTTGAAAACTGGTTAATTTCTTTTTTGAGCCTTGACAGAAAATCTGAGAGGACATTGGTTTTTCTTTTATGTGAACAGCATCAAAACTTCAATTAGAAAACCAATTTGCCCATCTAAGCAATTGTGCCTTTGGAAGGTGTTTCTGTTTGAATTTGAGCATGCTAGGAAAACTCATCATATCAGTCTCAATTGGAAAATGATGACCAATTAGATGAAATTCAAATTTCTCAATACTCCTTTTGATGGCCAGAATTTCTTTGTAGGTAGAGTGGTAATGAAGCTCTGCTGGAGAGAAACCAAAAACCACTCGTATCCACAAATTCTGCGCTTTTGTTCTGTGTTTTCTTCCAAAAGAACTGCTCCCCAATATAGATCAGAGGCATCTGTCTGAAATACTCTTTTTCCATCTAAAGGTATGGTTAACAGAGGAAGGGTTTTAGCTATGATTTTGAGGTCTTTGACGGCTTTGGTACAATAGGTGGACCAAGGAGGAGGGTTTTTCTTTAGCAGAGCTGAGAGAGAAGTACGGTATTGAGCAAGGTTGAGGATGAAATCAGCCATATAGTTAACAATTCCAAGGAACTGTTGAACTTGTTTGACTGTGAGGTTTTCATTGGGAAAGTGGTCAAACTGATAGGCTATATGAGGCTGGAGGATATATTGACCTTTAGAGATATGCATCCCTAAAAAATCAATCTCTGATTGGGCAAGAAGCATCTTTTTCTCTGAAAGCATAATACCATAGGTTTTGAACCAGGGAAAGTAAAGTTTGTAGCAAAACAGCATGAGACTCCATATCTGGGGAAAAGAACAATGGCAATCTTCGGTACCATAAGCATTTAGCTACTCACTGGTTGCTTAGCTGATTACCAGTTCAATACATCCAAGTAAAAGGAACAAGGGCTACCTTTGGCTGCTCGAACGGATTTGCTATTTAATTATCAAAATTTTGTCAATTCAAAGACAACCATTCCGCTTTTTCCCTTTCCTTTCGGGGAAACAACTTAAACACCACATAAATATGGAAAACAAAATATCAAAAACCCCTCTTCGTAAGAAGTGCATTGCATGTTTTTAAGTGCATTTAGTGCATCATACAACATCCAAACCAATCTTACTCATCTAAATCCAATTCAAGTACATACAGTCGTTACACAGCAAATAACTGCCCGTCAATGGATAACAGCCTTTAGAGGATGAGCTCTTAGTTTCGACAAATCAAGGCCGGCATCCAGTTCTTCATCAATCTCCCCCACAATGCTTCTGCGAATGGATAAGGTAGAAATAATGAAACACAGTTTGCGGAAAAAGAGAGATGCATGCTTGCTAATTATAATCAGATACGCGAGTTATAAGATTACGTACATGTTGTCCCCTCTGATGATGTAAAGACCTAACACAAGTTGCTGGACACCTTCCTGCAAAATATAGTGCATGTCAACAATTTTCAAGTTACTTTGTTGAGGTATGGATGAATTTCTGGATGCTAAAAATCAAAATATGATATCATGGGACACCTACCATCAATAACTGCGATTCTAATCATTAATTTCCATACCCCCACCACAAAAGCTGGTCAAATAAACAAGAAATGAAGAAAAACTAGTACGAGACTAGAATTTTCTGTTGTCTCATCTCATGACTCATGAGGCAAGAGCAAGGGCAAACAAAACTTGCTACCCAATGGCTTGCCCAATTTCTAGCCATCCATTATTTGAGAGCCAACTTTGGCCTCAAAACTAGCAAAGTCATTAGGTCTACACCACCAATGCATAAAGGAGCTATTTCGGTATATGTGAGGCAAAAATATCCAAGAGATGGTCAAGTAATATAATGGTTGTGATTGATTAAATTGGTAAAAGGGCACCGTAGCAAGCCGAAACATTATTGTGGCAGTGACAAAACTTAAAGCTCCGGTTCTGGGATAACTTGCGTTTCACCATTTCATTAGATAGTGAGTTTGGTAACAAAAAAGAAAGGAAGAACAAACTGTTTTGAGAAGGAGAGGAAAGTCCAAAGTATGCCTATAAAAGGCTTTGAGTAAATAAATAGACATTGAAACAGTTTCCAGTATTGGAACTGGAAGAAACCAGGAAGTACACACTAGCATAAGGAAAGAAAAATGGAAACTATTTTTAAAAGGATGGATTCTGCTATTTACAGAAACTGATCAAACCTTGGTTGAGTAAACGCGTTCATGAGATTCATCAAGAATTATGTTCGTAGCCTGGTCAAAACCTTTTAACACGCCCTGAAGAGAAAAAAGTAATAGTTAGCAAACATTTTTCTTTCTTGGAAATTTTGTTGCAAGGCACAAAATACAGCACTCACCACTATGTTGCGCCCGTCATTTGTTATCACAGAAATTGTTTCTACAAAACAAAAACAAAAACGTTTCAGCAACCTAATAAAAATACAACACATATATCTGATAGTTCAATCATTCAAACCACATGCAATAGACTTGCAGAGTAGGAAAGCTACTTAAATGGAGATAGAATGAAAACAAGAGATTAGACTGTAAATTTAGAAGAGTATATTTTAAAACAGGTATAAGATTGCATTACGATCTACTAGATTTTCGAGCCCAGTCCCACTTGACATTTTGCGAACTCCTGTTAGGGACTACTAGCCGATGCTTCACCGCACAGACGATCAGAAATTCGAAATGTCTGTCACACAAGGATAAAACAATCAAACCGTAAATTTTCCAAGACAACTTGCTGAATGGAAAATATTAACATGATGAAAAACAAACATTGAAATACCTTATAATACACAAACATAACATTAATGAATAATAAAAATCCTGATATGATTTTCACTGGAAGCTCGTTTTTTAGCTCATTCCACGATTTTTATGTTTTGTGCCCATTGAATTGCATTGTTATCATATTTTTGGGTCAGAAAAAGAAAGAGAGAGGGAGGGAGAGGTGGTGGTATTTTTGGTTGCACAGAACTTAAGCTGAAATGATTCCCTAAAATCTATAGTTGGAAAAAGGAGAATAAAGGAGAAAACGGCATGATAAAACCGCCTCTATTATCACCCTCTGAACTAAAGCATTAGACTACACCTCCAAGAATGTCATACTTGAACGCATCAGAAATGCCTCTTCAATTTTTCATCCTCACTCAGATGTCACCCAGTCTGTATTCAAAATTAACCTCAACACCACATGACACAAGTAACCAATCCCCGACAGTCTATACGAACATACTACCCTCATCAGCTATGCTTGGAATTGACCCAGTGAAATCAAAGACATGTAAAACCAGCTCAATAACCAAAATTAACCAGTAAAGTAAAAGCACCAACATACAAAAGATCTAACGATTACCACATGAACTGCCAAATAGTTGAAATCTCTGCACAATTCAACAATGATATCTAGAGATGCATAACACAGAAAACAAAGACCTCTTAAATGAACTTTTTGAATAGTTCTTTTGGCTTGAGCTGAGTTTAGTCGATCATTCTCTAGAACCGGCAAACATGGAAATTTGAGAATGAATATGGTCAGTGTCCCTTTCCAATGAGCTCAAGGTAATACCAGCAAAGGCTTCAAGGTAATAGCAGGAATAATGAACGTACCCAAAACTAATTTTGCTCAAATGGTACATGCAAAACATAAGACAGATGACAAAACAGACCAGACAAGAGTTTTCATTCCTGTTGCCTTGAGCATAATAATAAACAAAAAGTAAGCATAGCAAAAAGCAGAAGAATTGATTTGGAAGAGTTCACCATATGATAATTCCCACAGCCATGTAAATATTCTTTAGTCTTTGTTTCGTCTCTATTACCCATAGTGATCATTCTTAGAGCTCTAAATTGATACGATGGTATTGTTTCACATGGCCCAACTGTAAAAGCCGATCGTAAATAGTTCTTTAACAGTCGAATATGGTTTCATCTGCACTTATATTCTACCCTTTTCGATCATATAAACGAAGGCTTGGCAGTAAACAGTCCCATAAATGAAAAATCCCAAGGAGTGGAAAATAAAAACTTAACTGTAAGAAAGTACACACATTCAGTTCAGCCAACAAAAACACCAGCCATAAACATCAGATTCACACCAAACAGTCCCACGAATAAAGATCGTATCAGGAATGAAAATATGCTGGTGGCATGGGAAGCATGACATCTAGGTTTATATTTACAATGTGATAAAAGTCTGTAGTGCAGTAGGGTACGTAGAAACTACAGAAACAAAAGTAGGGAAATATAGTTTTGGAGTTGATAGGTTGCAAATTATGGACAGCAAAAGATTTGGTGTAGGAGTTATAAAGAACAGAAGTTTTGCCATGGCAGAATGCAGACGGTTCAAAAGCTGGTTGAACTTATGGTGATAAAGAAATGTTGGATTTCAATATGTAAATTTCAGAATGAATATGATCATATTCCCTTTGCAATAACTTTATTCTTGTTAAAAACAGCATACCAGTGGCCAGTAGCTGTCCATACAAAACAGCATTAATAATGGTAGCAAAGCAGTAGCAACTATAGCATTAAACAGAAGCAACAATAGATAAGTTTTGGACCTAATGCAGTAGTCATTAGCAGGAGACATCAGTTAAGAGCATCCGATCCAAAACAGAAGTAATAATGGCAGGATAGCAGTAGCAGGCATAGCAGAAGACAGTTTGATCTAAAAGCAATAGACATGAGCATCAGAATTAGGCAGATATTCCTTAGGAGTAGTAGTAAACAGCAGCAGAAAGAATTTTTTTGAGAAGAATATGGTAAAGTAGGTGCCATAAATAAGTAATGGAACCGGGAGAATCAAGATAAATTTTCATCAGAATGCAGAAACCAGTGAACAGCTCAGTTCCACATGGCAGCTTGGGTGAAGACCAACAGGAGAGCCTGAAGCTTTTTGCGATAACAAGTGGGACAAAATTCTACCTTGTTATCCACCAAGATCAGCAGCATGGTGGAGAATCAGAGATATGAGGAAATAAACGATACTAAAATAGCAGCATTATGAATAGAGTACAGCCACAGAGGACAAAAACGCCATAACAGTAGAAGTTTGGTCATTTGTGGGTACGAGAAGCATCACATGTAGGTTTACAATGTCATAAAAGTTTGTAGTGCAGTAGGGTACTTTGAACCTGCAGAAACAAAAGTAGGGAAATACAGTTTTGGAGTTCATAGGTTGCCAAATATGGACAGCAAAAGATTTGGTTCGGAGGTTATAAGTAACAGAAGTTTTCCCATGGTAGGATGCAGGTGGTTCAAAAGTTGGTTGAAGTGATACGATCTGGGCACATCTTAACTTGTTTCAGTAATGTTGCTCTTGTTTTTTTTAACCAGTGGATTTTCTGCTGATTCTTCACACTAAACAGTCCCACGATTAGAAATTCCGTAGTGGTGGGAAATAAAACATGAGCCATACGCATCAGATTCGCACTAAAAACAGATGGAAAAACATCACACTTGTCGAAGTGTAAGCACACCTAAAACATACAAACCCCGAAAACCTATGCCGAACAAAACTGTTAAAAAATTAAACCAAAAACCCAAGACCCATAAAATTAAAACCTTAGTTTCAAATCAAAACCTATGATCAAAAAACACACAAAAGCAAAGAAAACACGAGCAACGAACATCGATCAAAATTCATACCTGATTAACGAACCACAAACAAAGGCAAAACACGAAAGCCGAAACCCTGTAATATACATAAAAACGAACGAACAAAACACAGCAAAATTTCAGAAATTACCAAAATCACAAATAACAGAAATGCCACCACAGCAGAAGCAGAAAATGGGCGAAAGGAGAACACAGAAACCTGTAACGAACAAAACCTTCAAAAAAAAAAAAAACCCAAAATCCAAGACCCAAAATTTAAACCTTAGTTCGAAATCAAAACCCATGACCAAACCCACAGAAGTGAATAAAGGAGACGAGCAGCAAACATCGAGATCACAAGTCATACCTGATCAACGAACCATAGACGAAGGCGAAACACCAAAGCCCAAACCCTGTAACAATACCAACGAACAAAAACACCGAAAAATCTCAGAAATCACCCAAAAACAAAATCACAAATAATAGAAGCGAGAGAACAGAAGAAGCACAAAAAACCCGGCTAAAGGGGGGGAAAAAAAAAGGTGCAAAACTCATGGCCAAACCCCAACATTGACGACCCAAAAACCCTTTGAAGCTGACCTCGGAAGAGCGCGCCAAATCCAAACCAAACACACCCAAACTAGAACCCAAAACAAGAAGAAATCACTCACCATCAGTCGGAGCAAACAACCACAGCAAACACACCACAAGCAAAAGAAAAGAAATCTGGCAAAAACAAAACCAGGCTCTGTTTGGAACTTGTGGAAAGGAAAAGAAAAGAAAGGAGAGAAAAAGAAAAGAGAGGAAAAATGGGAAGAAAGTGAATTCTTTTCCCTTGTTTGATTGAAGAAAGAAAATGAAAAGAAACTATAAACGTTGTGTTTGGTTGAGAGTTTAGTTTAGTTTAGTTTTGGTAGTGGGTGGAGAGAGAAATAGAGTAATGATTGAAGATAGGGGTAATGATTGGAGAGAGATAGAGAGAGATGAGAAAGTAATAATTAAAAAAATAGGGTAATGATTGAAAAAAAAATAAAGTAATGATTGAAAACAAAACTAAAATTAAAACTAAACGGGTAACCAAACAAAAAATGGTTTTCTCTTGTTTGGCTTCAAGAGAAAAATGGAAAGAGAAGGTATTTTTTTTAATTACCTTTTCATTATAAATTCAAAAGCTTTCCTTTCCTTTCTCCAGACTCAGCTTTCCTTTCTTTTTCCTTTCTATTTTCTTTTCCTTTTCCTTATATAGGAACCAAACAACTCAAAATTTGAGCACTTAATTTTGACCCTTTAGAATAATATGATAAGAATAACAAGATCTTTGCACCGATTCAAACGGAGTGAAAATTTGAGCACTTAATTTTTTGAGACCGTTTATATATTAAAAAATATGATTAAAAAATTAAGTACTCCAATTTTTAATTCATTTGAACGGGTGTGAAGATCTTATTATTCTGATCATATTATTCTAAAGAGACATAATCAAATTTTGTCTCTAGGGCTTTCATAATCACGTTTCTGCTCCATAGGATTACAAATTAATGGTAAGGTTTTTATTTTAACCAAAAACGTTGACGTTTTTAGTCTGGGCTGCTGTGGCAGAGCCCCCGGCTCCTTAAAAAGGAGGGCAAAGTGGAGATTATCCCAAAAGGTAGAGGGTAGAGTTGTCTTTTGGCACACCTGGATTCAAGAATGGGAAAATGGGAATCCAAAAAGCTCCTAAAACCAGATTTTCCGTTTCGGCCTGGAAACTCAAAATTGGAAAATCCATTTTACCCAAAATCCATTTTCCTTCTTCCTACCAAACACTCAAAATCCAAAAATGGGAATTGGAAAATGCAAAATCAGGCCTTCCAAACACCCTTAATGGCCTCATTTGTAATTTCCACCTCGCTAGCGGCCCGTTTGACAAGCGGGGAAGGGAGGCGATAAGGCGTTTGGAAGATAAGTTAATCCGGGCTCACTCCTATTCGGTATTTGTTCTCCTTCTCCCTTTCACAGGAATTTTAGCGAAACCCACCTCACTCCAGGATAAGCTTATTCAGGTGGATGTAATTACTGATGTACCCCTCAGGCCTCAAACCTCTCCAAACCTTTTTGTATTCTCATGAAGAATTAATGAACTCTAACATTTTTTTATTTATCCACCATTTCAACTATCAAACAACCTTAGTTATTCTCTCTCTTTAATTGATTTCCGCTTATAGCATGTCCGTCTCTTATACACCATTCTTCTTTATTCCAAAAACCTTATCCGCCCGTCAAACGAGCTGTAAGATGTTTATTCAATAATAATAGAGTTATTCTAGTAGTAATCACTTCTGCTGAAGCAATTACAAATCTTATTTATTTATTTATTATAAGTGATAGGAAAATACAAGTATTTGATCAATTACATCAATATATAAATTTATAATTACCTTAAGCCCAAATAGACAAATAAGTGAACAAAGAAGCCCCATTTAGGATAAGAAATAATCAATCTCTAATTTGGAAAATATCGACATATCTACAGAAGTAAAGTACTTTTAACGTTCAGTTATTTTTGCTTATTTTGTCATCTATCTACTTTAGACCTATAAAATGCCGAGCAAAGTCATGAAGGAAAAACAATGACCAATCAACAACAAAGTGGGAAATTCTTGTACTCATTAATACAAAATAAAAGATGCTACCACGTCAAAGCTTTTCACTAAATTAATAAGAGGGTGTTTAGCGCTGATTATTTAAGTAGATTCTGGCATCCAGAATCACCTAAAATTAATCAGCACTAAACACCCACCAAACAATGTATTCGACCGGCCCTTCTTTGGTAACAAGATTACATGATCAAATAGGTAGCCAGATGACGATGTTCTCTAATTGGTTAAGAAACTATGATATAATTGGCCCGTAATGAAGTTCCGAAATTGGTCAAGAAATTCAATTTTCATTTACTTCTCTCTTCTATCTACGTAAAGTGGGAAATTCTTGTGATGCCATATAAAAGATGCAATCACTTCACGATATCAAAGTTTTCCAGGAAATAAATAAATAGTGGATTTTCAACCCCTTTTGTGTGATCCATGTTCTTTAAGTGGTTGAGAAATTAGATGGGCTACTTGAGTTCGAGTTTGTTTTCACTCGTTAAAACTCATTCGAGATCTGTTTGCTATACAAACTTGAATAGACAAGCTATATATTCTCGACTCGTTCAACTTATGATATTTAAGAAATTGAAGTTACTCGTGATCAACTTGATGTAAACTCGGTTGATGATGTTTCCAAATAACCATTCATTTGAAGACATGTTCCCACCTCACGAAGATCAGCACTCATTTTCCAATAACCAACATTAGTCTTTTCAAACCATGTCCAAAAACATCCCATGTCTCCAATTATTCCAAAGTGAAACACAACCAACACCACAAATTAAGGGTTACAAAATACACGAGCTGTGGAAAAAACAAGCAGCAAAAGACACGTTCGACAGAGGATCGATGCAAGCTAAGTGCATGCTGCTGAAATCAGGTGTTCTATTTTTGTGTAACGATCAGTTTAATCCCGCAAGAAATTGTGGTGATCATAAGCCCGAGTAAAGCAAGGAAGCCGAATTTCCTGCGCACAGAGAAGAAATTTTGTTAGAATGCACAACAAATAAGTTAATTATATACAACTGATTCGTGTTTGATTGTGTGAAATCAACTAATTAGGAGAATAAATGAAGTTTACCATGGGGATAAATCTTTTTTAAGGGATTAGAGAAAAAATGATTTGTCGAAGGATTTAGTACATTGAAAAAGAAAACAAGAGGGCCTCGTATTTTCTCCCTTAGCCCATTAAAAATTTCCAACTACCGAAATATGTTTGGACAGTTAGTTACCGAAATTGAGATACATTTTCAGCATCCAATTACCGAAATATATGTTTCTTGTGTTTTGTTATATGCATTTCCGACATGTAGTTACTGAAATATAATCTTGTTTTCAATAGCTATTTACTGAAATGTATGTTCGGCAGTTGTTTACCGAAGGTTGAACATATTTTCGACATGTAGTTACCGAAATATAATCTTCGGAAATTTTTAACGGGCTATGGGAGAAAATACGGGGCTGCGAATAGTCGCCAAGGAACCGATGTTTATTAACTTTATTCATTTAATTTGTACTAATCTCCCTCTGTTTTTTTCCCTTTATATTTTTTCCCCCTTCATATTTTTGTTGTATAATTTGCATAATCCAGGCACATTTCGTCTAATGTACGTAGACCCCTTATTATTTTGTGAGAATCTAGTGTGTATCAGACAGTTCCGAACACATTTGTTTCTTATGAATCTTATGCACGGATTTCAATGAGATCCTATTATCTTGGTGTTGAAGTTATAACATGGAGCCGTGCACGAAAAAGTTTTACTACCTCTGTCCCAAAAAAAATTACCCTAGCACGCAAAACGAAAAGTCTAGAATAATGCATTTTTGACAAGAAGAATTCAAATAAAAAATGTTTGATTTTTTCTCGACAACAATATATATATTTTTAAATTCTCATCTTACAGACGTACAATTTTTTGAAACGAACGGAGTGCTTAAGTATATAGGAGGAAGATGGGGTGATGAATAATTACCCAAGGCTCATGCGATTTTGGGGATTACCAGTGGCATATCCGGTGAAGTAGAAATAGCGTCCCGTGATATAAAGTAGTCCGAGCAAAACGCAGATCGATGGATGCTTAATTCCACCCACAATCATCAACATGAAGAAAATGGGCATCATTTCTAGCGAGTTCTGGTGCCCTCTCTGTCATCGCCCACCAAAATCGCTCTTCATTTCAGTTAGCAAGATGGAAAAAGAAAGAAAGAAAGTAGCAAAGCAAGAAAATCGAACGGGCTAGAGAAAAGGCAAAAACCTGAACGCAGTTGAAGAGTTTGGCATCCTTATTTTCTGATTCTGAGGCATAGAGTGTCGGATAGGAAACATTGTACCTTTAATAAAATTGACCAATTAATGATTTGGTCAAATGGAGGATCAGAAGACATCGGAATTGTTCCTTATACTGTACAAGATTCTCTAGAATAGCATTTGTGCCAAAAATCCGTTTGATAAGACATCGGTGTTTATATTAGCGAATCACGTCTGTGTAAGAAAAGAAAGAACAATCGAATTGAGCTTTTTTCTTTCAAAAGTTTAGAAATTTCATTGATAACATCAAAGGGCATATTCTTTCTTGAAGAAGGAGAGAATAGCCAATCAGGCGGATAGGCTCCGACGAGGAAAAATCTACACTCCAAACTTCTTACAAAGGCCACCGAGGTATAACACCTCACACAAAACTCACACCACCGACATCAAAAAAGAAAAACACACTACACCCAAAAGGGTTAGGAAGACCCCCGAAGGGAAGAATTGATAAAGAAACACCCGCAAGTGGGACATAACAGTAGAAAACTAGAAAGAAAAAAAAATTATGATTATGATTTGCTTATTTCTGAAAAAATAAATAAATAAATTATCGTCTAGACATCGTGGAGAACTGGGAATTAGAAATCGTTTCTATTTAAAAAATGGGAAATCAAATTTGCAGGTTTGGAACCGTCTATTTTTTTTTTCTTGCACGAACACCATTTGTTCATATAACGAACCACGTCTAATTGAATCGATTTTTGGCACATATGTTATTCTTGACGAGCTAGTTCAACAAAATTAACTATTTCGATCTTTTTTTTTTTTTTTGGGATTCGGGAGGAACCCCACAAAAACCTAAAATTAGTATGTTAAAAATGACAATGGAAGTTAAAATAAGTTAAGACAATTGAAAGACTTTACTTCGTGCGGGCTTTACAGACTTGGAAAGCCATCTAGAAATTGAGGAAGCAGTAGAAGACGAGGGTAAGGACCACGTATCCGTATCCGGATCCTTCCAACACCAAGTACTCTATTCCGGCCATTTTTTTTCCTCTTCTGATCGACGAAAACCCTCACCTTTTCCCCCCTCTCTCTCTCTCTCCTCAATTGTGATTGTATGTCATTATAATGTGCATGGGAGCTGTGCTAGGTTTATATAGCATCTTCCTGTCTTTCTTTCCAAGGCAGGCAAGATTTTGATTTTGACTTGGCTCTTCGCTTCAAAATTGAGACTTGCACAACAATTTAATACTATGATGACGATTTTCTAGAGGCGGAGCTACAGAGGGACCGATATATAGGACTAAAATTTATAGTATTTTTAACTGATATTATCAAGTAAACTTTGAGTATATTCGATATCATTGGTTCTTACGATATTCTAGTCAAAATTCAACTGATTTTCCCTCGTTATATATGATTTTCTTAAGTGCCCTCATGTATAAAAAAACAAAAACAAATATTGATGTTCTAGTTAACGCAAAGAAAACAGAGAGAACTTCATATATATATACTAATTATTCTATTGGGTTTTTGAATCATCTCAGTGTATATATATATATATATATATTTTTGGATAAATCAACTTGAAATTAAAAAGAGGATAACTGAATATACAGCTTACAAGGGGCATACCCCAGGAGGAAAAACAAAATAAAACCAAACCAAAAGAGAAAGCCTACGCCAAACGGCTACATAGGACTAGAAGCAAATTGAACAACTGTTTCCCATCCATCTAAGAGAGGGATACAAAACAGATGGCAAAAATACACATAAATGACACATTCCAGTCAAGCTAATCTTCCTAAATGAATGATCTTGGAAGTATGATGCACAGAGCAACGAACCAAAGCAGAACTGGTCAGCAGTAGCAGCTTACTGCAGCCCTTAGAGCAGCAATCAGCAGTAGTAACCACCAGTAATTAGCAACTGAGCGAATTCCACCAGTAATTAATCAAAAACCACAATAGACAACAGCAACTGAGCAACTATTAGCTGCTGCCATACAGCAGCTACTCGACACTTCAGCAACTTTCTGATGCCATGACGGCCAACAGATTGAGAACACAACAGATTGCGTGCAACTAAAGCAGCAGTCACATCTAAACCACAACCGTAGCAGATCAGATACCATAGAACGAGGAAATCATCTCAGTGTATATTGTAATATACTAGAATGAGGAAATCTTGTTTATAGAGCAGCTGTATCCTTATCCTTCCAACACCAAGTACTAGCCTTTTTTTTCCCTCTTCTGATCGACGAAAACCCTCACCTTTCCCACCCCCCCTCTCTCTCTCTCTCTCTCTCTCTCTCTCTCTCTCTCTCTCCTCAATTGTGATGGTATGTCATTATAATGTGCATGGGAGCTGTCACAACTTTTGTTCTCAACCCTTTGGGCTCTGGAAAGGACCAGTGCACACCCAGGACAAACTACGTAGTATATAAAACATATGTTGAGCAGTTTCAGATAGCAAAAATGAATCTAAAGAAACCAAATAGACAAAACACCCCATAAACAGTGTGGGGAAACAAATAGAGGCCAAAACTAAGCTACCATGCAAAGGCCAGCCATTGAATCTTGACCAAACCACCGTACGCCAGTCAAGGAAGACCGTACGCCATTGAGATCCCTTGTCCAATGCTTGGCTTTGCATCATCTGGGCTCTGGAACATGACCAGAAGGATCTCAGCGGCCTTTTAAAGCAGAAAATAATAGATAGACAGCTACACAGTTCTAAAGAACAGAAAGCAATAGACTGGTTTTTATCATGCTGGAAGGTGTCAAAATGAAAAGATAAGCAAGAAATAGATGATCAATGATCCCCACGCCAGTGTGCACATATCACCATTACTGGTGTACAACATACAAGTACTGGCGTGCGCCATTTATCACCTCACACGATCCTTGAAACCTTGTCAACTTTAGGGCCAGGACTGGCATTGATTACCAGTCTTGACCCTGCCAGCCCCCCTCAGGGGTCAGAACAAAAGGTTACGAAAGTTGGTATACCTTTGGTTTTGAGGTTGATAGAGTGTTTTGAGCTTGAACTTGGGGCTTGATGGATGGATGATGAATGGAAAGGGTGCTATGGTGAATGAGAGAGGTGTTCCTTGCTTGCTCTTTCAATAGATGAAAGAAGGAGCAAAGCAAACTAGAGAGAGAGGGAGAAAGAGAGCTTGGGAGTATTAATGGTGGTAACCCCTTGCATATAAATGCAATGGGGGTATTTATAGAGGGTGGAATGACTGAGAGAAGGCAGTAACCAGCTTGGTTAAGGGCTGGTTTGGTTAGCAAGGAAGTCTTCATGCATTAAATGCATGGGACTTGGCTTGAAAGGTGGTGTAGGAGAGAAGGGGACACTTCTGCACGTTTGCAATCATCAGGGGACTGTAGAGCGTACTGGGGTGGCCGCAAAAGTCTGGTGCACGTGGTTGAACAGTGACATTTGACCGACTTTGACTGGCGTATGCCTATGGATGACTGGCGTGCGCCAGTTACAACTGGGTCAACGGCCGATGACTGACACGTGGCAGTTCACCAGTGCACGCCAGTTGAGTACCAGCGTATGCAAGTAGGGTTTTGCTGAGGCCATTTGGTTCTGGCTCGAAGGGTTTGAAAGGGAATTCGAAAGGGTTTGAATGAGGTTCGAGACGCTGAAACACACTAACAATCTCGGGATGTTCTTGACTTTAATCATCATTGGGGAATCAAAGATCGTAAGTAAACTAATCCGGACTGTTTAGAATAGGGTGTCTACAATATCAATTCAAGAGCTATTAGAGTAATTTTTTATACTCCAAATAAACCCACGGGTCTCTCGTCTATCAAGAGTTTACGGGCTTGCATGTGAACAAAATTTCATAGACGCATAGTTCAAGTGATCTTACTAGAATGAGCTGTATCTAAGTACGTTTCGTTTAATAAAACGCCTGGACTTATAAGTTATAAAGTATAACCTACCAATCAACTCTGCAAATAATAACAAACATGTGTGCTTGTTTGACATTTAGAACTTCAAGTTCTATTTATAATTAGCTCAAACCCAAACCCATCCATGGGTTCGATAATATGGTTTCACCTAAATTCATCCATTTATGGTTAGCTTAAACCCACCCATATTTAAATATAGGTTGTAATTGGGCCAACTTAACAAAACCCATTGATTTTATGGGTTTAGATGGGTTGGATATGGGTTCAATATGGGTTAGAACTAAAAGATCCACTTGCCGTTATTTTTAATTTGCTCCCACCCAACTCAATTGCTTTCCACAACTAAACTCTCGTTATTTATAATCATTAATCTCTCTCTCTCTCTCCCCCTCTTCAATCCCGTTATTTTTAATCACTGATCTCTCTCTCTCTCTCTCTCTCTCTCCCATCTTGGACTCTGTTTTGTTGGAGAGATTAAAATTCTACTCTTTCTCTCTCTCTCTCTCTTCCATCTTGAACTCTGTTTTGTAAAATTCTACGAATTGGGGGTGGTACCAACCATACCGTGTTGTGCAGTGGTGTGCTCAGCACCGTGCTGCACACCTCTGAATCATCGGATCGTGCATCTGACGGCTCGAATCTTATCTCGGCAATGAACGACTCTCGATCGTTAGTTGCCAATATGAGATCCGAGCTGTCAGATGCACAATCTGACAGCTCGGAGGTGCACAACACCCGAAGTCCAAATTCTACACGGTGAGAAGGGAGAGAGGGTTTTACTCTGGATCATGCAACACACTTTTGGAGTGACTTATTTTTATTTTTATTCAATTTTTTTTTGCATTTGTTAGATTTGACTCAAACTTTTAGGACTTATAATCAAAAAAGTATAATGTTTTTCATCAAAACTCATAGTTTTCTTTAAAAAGAAAAAAAAGAAGAAGTTAAAAGCTGTCTTTTTATTTATTTTTGTCTTTTTTTAAAAAAAATATGAGTTTCAAACAAAAAAATTTATTTTTTCGATTCTTCTCGCCAAGACGAATCAATAAGTCACAAAAGTTTTACACATAATTAAACTAACAAATGCGATTTTTTTTAATAGAGAAAAAAAGTCACTTCTTACTTTTTAATCCAAACCACCCTAAACTGTTTTGAAAATCAAAAGAGACTTTTTTCCTACTCGACGCATGAAATAATATGGGAACGTCAGCCAAATGCCATATAAAAGAAGGAAAAGGGTCGGGTCGGGTTTGGGTATGAATTGACCCATATTTGACCCAGTCCGTTTTAACCCGTCTACTTTTGACCCGTTTCAACCCGTCCAAACTCACTCATTTGCCACCTCTAATTGAAAGGCATCCTCCTTGAATTTCCTCCTTGTTCTTCTTTTGCATTAATGTTTTATTTTATAGCCTTGTTTCCGAATTAATCTGTTGCTTATATATAGATTTTTTTTTGGGTAACCGAGGTGTCCGGACCAGCTTACGCGTATCTCGAAGGAGACTAGTACAGCAACCCACCGCCATGACCGCCTACTAAAATCATGGTTTGCTTCCGGGAGAATCGAACTCTGCCATATTGCAACCTTGCAGGCTCAGATTCGCCCTCGCCATTGGGACAATCCATAGGTGGGTATCTCTTGCTTCAACTATTAAACAACACCAAATGCTTGAAAGGCTAGAACAACAAATGGAAAGAATCCTTACACTCTCCCGTAATCTCTAGTAGTTTCTCTCTCTCCCTCTCTCACTTAAAACAGTAACGGTGTATATATATATATACTTAGTAATCCTTAGGATTTGGCTTGTCATGCTTAAATTGCCAAGTGCTCTACACATGGCACTTTGGTGTTTTAGATGTGTTGTACGGGTGACACCAAGTGATGAGGTGTCACCTCACTTCCGATTACCTCCTCTTTTACATCCATATTTAGAGGTCAGGGCACACACGATATGTGTACAAGTCAAATTTTGTATATTTTGTTAAAATTTCGATCAAACAATCAATAAGCGGGAAGCCATTGTGCATATTCTGTCGAAATTCGACCTGCACACGCATTGTGTGCGCCCCAGCCTCAGTGTAGATGTTTTGTGCGCGCGCGCGGCCGACACGTGAAAGAAAAGATACAATACCAAACAATTCGAATTTTGCATATTTTGTCAAAATTCGATCAAACAAATAATAAGCGGGAAGCTAATTCGATCAAACAATCAATAAGCGGAAAGCCATTGTGCATATTCTATCGAAATTTGACTTGCACACGTATTGTGTGTGCCCCAACCTCTAGTATATAGATGTTTTGTGCGCGTGCGGTCCACATGTGAAAGAAAAGATGCAATACCAAAACAAAATTATACAGAGTTTTAAGTCCCAATTAATTCGTAATTAGGATCGTCTCTCACATTCGAGAAATTTCAAATTCATCTTATTTGAAGCCGTGAAAGATCCATTATCCAGCATGGTCCTCGGCCATGGTTGTTTGCGTGATTTGCTTCCATAAAACTCACAACTTTCGAACTTCAAATCATTGTGAATTACTCCATAACCTTGAGCAAGTTTCTCTGTTCTTAATGACTTAACCTTACCACAAGAAAAATAAAAAACATCGTCATGGTCACCCTGAACAAAGTTTGCCATGACGCTTTACAGTACCAGTGATACTATGCCCACCGCTTTGTTTCACCACTCAACATTTCACTGTCTGTCTTGGCAATCCATAATCCGGATTTAAAAAAAACTCTTGTAGGGAAGAACTCTTTCCTGAAAGAGTCTTTTAAAATCCAGACCGTCCAACACTTTTGGACGGTGAGATTGAGAACAGTGGGGGAGCAATAAAAGTTGAGCGGTGGGCGTAGACTTTCTATTACAGTACACCATACGAAGTACAAAAAAAGCTTCGTTAAAAAAAATCAAAAAATATACTGGAGTCGAGGATTTATGAGATTGCAAAGTCTCAAGTTTTGATCATATTTATCAGTTGTGATTTGTACATACCAGTTCCTAATTTACACTATCGAGCCGAGCTAATTCGGCCCATATGAAGAGAATTCAACCATAAAACTGAAATACAAAATTCCATCTTAAGTGCAAAACATGCAAGTGATGTGGTAGAAACCCAAATATGTTTTGGCCTAGAGGGCCAATAAGCCTGGCAAAGTTCTTGTGCAAGTCTAACACAGTGTGTTTTTCACAAGGAAAATTTCATCTACTTCTTTCGCCGGGAATTTGCCTAATGAAAATGACAATGCAAAACTAACACATTTCACAAGATGAAACTGGAACCTTCAAAGTTCCGACTGCCCAAAGTATTTACCTGTAATTGTTGCTAATATATTGAGCATGACAACTTCATCATCCAATTCCAATTTTCCAGCTCGCAAACTCGCGCACTTCCTTAGCAAACACCGGAGGGCAGCACACGTGTCAGCATCTAAAGGAGTGTCAATTGCAGCGCAGAGAGCAAATAGCCATGCACAATCATTCCTTGACAAAGTGGTCATATTCTCTGCTAATCTTATCCGTCTTCTCAGTGATGACAATCGAGCTACGGAGTCCATCCCTAAAACAGCCGACAAAGTAGGTCTGTCACTAGAGCTTCCACACACGGAAGTCTTGGAACTATCATTTTCAAGAGAGGGGGAGGCGTCATTTTCGATCACAGACGGGACGGGTCGTGGATAATCAGGGCTTTCAGGAGTAGAACAATCAAGAGCCTCCAAGGATTCATCTCCACCATTGGTCAGCTTATCAAAATTTTCAGCAATGATAGTCTCAGGAAGCTGATTGGAGCTTTCTTCTGGATGGATGGTTGACGAAAACGGAAACTGAGCAGATATTTCAGCACGGGAATCCTCAAGACGTGACAGAGCCTGTAAAGGAAAGACAAGAAAGCGAAGTCATTTCTCTTCACACATAGATATTTGATAATACACGAGTATCAATCTGAGCTTTTCAGCTGTTCTCCTATTATATCAGCTATTGCCGCTTCATACGTATATCTTGGATTTGATTGGGTTGGGTTGGGTTTGCCAGTAGTTTCAAAATTGAAAATGAACAAACATTAAGGCTACAAATGGTAACACTTCTGTTTCAGTTCTGTTTTCATTTTCAAAGATATTAAAATGGCAAGTAAAAGTGTGTTTGGCAATACTTACCGCTTCCACAAAAATAAAGTATAGTTACCAGAGTTTGTGGAAGGAAAAGAAAAGAAAAGTGAAGACAAGTTCTTTGCATACATAATATTTCACAAGACGCTAATAAAAAATTCAACAGCATATAATAAATAAAAGACAAAACAGAGAAACGACAATAATCTCCCAAACACAAAACAAAGACTAAGGTTCTTTCCAACATCGAATGACCTCAATTTCCTATAGGCTACATCGTTCCTTTTGTGCAAAACACCAAATACTGAAACTACGTCTTCCTTCTCCTTCGTGGGCAGCCATAGCCCCAAAGGGTAAAGACAGGAAATTAAACCCCATGACTCAACTCTTGGGTCGCCAGATAATAAATTAGACTAACACCTTGTCTGCCCTTATGGACATGCAACGCCAGACAAAACAGAACTACAGTAATACCGTATCATGTGGCTTTGACTCTATGATTCAAATGGGGCAGTAATATTCTTTTGCTTTTGTTCAAGGAAGGGTTTTAGTTCCACCAGTAAGGCAAGAGTTTCCTTTTGATAAGTTTGGGAAATTAGATGGGATTTGGTACAACATTTTAGGCTTCAATGTCAGCTCCGGGAGCTCCCTTTTAAGGAGATCCGTCTAATTTCTAGTAACACTAATTCCAGACCAGTGTGTGGTTTGCAGTTTTCCTTTCTTTAAGTATTTCCTTGTTGGAATTGTCATACTTCTCTCTAAACTTTATCAAAGAAAAATTTGGCTGCTATGAAAAAATAAATACAAGGTAATCATTTTGCCCCCTGTGGAAAACATCCTTGATCCACAACGAAGTACAAAAAATGAGATGCATGTCATTCCTTTGAAGAGAGACAAAAGAATTGATTGTTTCTGGTTTTTGTCTCTCTTTTTCCCCTTATTTTCCTTAACTAATGACCTAGTGCAGTAAATTGGATAAACAAAAACACAAGAAAGTCGGGCCCAGTAACTTACAAGCCTCATCTCCGAAAAATCAGCCATGAATGCATCCTCCCACTGTTTCATTGGCAATAGGTGCTCTGGGCACTTCTCAATATCAGGTATTATTGGCATGTAAGCAGTCTGCTCTTTCTTCAACTTACTTCTTTCAAGCTTGGCAACCTTCACTTTCGGAACGTGTGCTGCTTCCCACCTAAGTAAAAGAGAAGACTTGAAACATTATACTACTCACAGATTTCTGAACTAATCTGAACAACACAGCTCTAGCACCCCCATGAATCTCCCACACAGTATAAAAGATAAATATATACCAGTTCGTTGCAGTTAGATTTTTGTACTTATTTGTGGTAAAGATTTATATGCAGTTAGAACACTTATTTGGATTTTCCCGGTTAAGCCAACTCAGATCCTGTCCAAAAAACAACTATTTGGATTTTCCCAGTTAAGCCAACTCAGATCCTGTCCAAAAAACAATTATTTGGATTTTCCCAGTTAAGCCAACTCAGATCCTGTCCAAAAAACAATTACAGTGAACCAAGGTCAGGAATTTTGCAAGTTTGTTATTTACAGGTAGTTCCTACAAATGTGATCAGCTTGCTATCAAGCATTATTCCGTATTTGAATACTATCCGTAATTCTGTAAACTATGTTGCAATATTCAGTGAGAAGGTGAACATAGAGGGGCCTTGCATGCCCAGTATTCTGCTGGCGTTGCCTCTAACAATGACCTCATGCTGAAAAAACTTTATAATGGTCTCAACTACATGATTAAGGGGATTTACAATCACAAGAAACACCGCTTACTATGAGAGATCACCCTCTGCCCCTGCAGACCTCTCAGAAGGAACCAACGAAAGCAGAAGTGAAGGCCAATGGCAACAAGAAAAGTAACAGAATTTAGGGCGTATCGCCAAATCATTGGTCAGGTACTAGATGTAGCCTTTCTTCAGACTCTGATATGGACGATCAAATGACCACTTCTCTTTCTTGTTAGAGTTGTTTGAAACCACTATGGTATGGATATAGATATGGCAACAAGAAAAGTAACAGAATTTAGGGCTTATCGCCAAATCATTAGCCTTTCTTCAGACTCTGATATGAATGATCAAATGACCACTTCTCTTTCTTATTAGAGTTGTTTGAAACCACTATGGTATAGATATAGATATAGATATAGATATAGCTATAGACATCGACTCTCCCTTGTGTAGATCAATCTGCATACAGAGATTACCGATAACTTTGCATAACCAAACAGTACAGAGAAACTGAATGACTATATGAATAAACCTACTCTCTCACTTCAAGAAGCTAAGCTAAGTAAAGTAGACAATTGGTGAGTATTCAAGCTTAACCATAGGTCCATATCACCATACACAAAATGTTTCCAAGACTTGTCATTATTCGAGATTTAAACACACAAAAGAAACACCGAGGATGACTCAAAGGGAAATATGACAATCTTCAGAGTATAAGAGTTTGAAATTTCCAGCAATACACAACTTAAAGTGGTTAACCTCAATTGCTGAAAACAACAAACAAAGAAACAAAATTATTGAAGTGCAGAGTGATAACTTGGCTAATTTCCTAAGGTGAACTGGAAAACGAAGATTTGGAGTAAGAAGTAATACCTTACGCGCCTAAGATATTCCAATCCATCTTGTGGAGGCCCAGCATCAAAATTGGGTTCTCCTGTAACAAAAAACGCAGGTCTTTGAATGCTACTGTAATCTTCATCACTGTCATCTTCCTCAATACATTCTTCCTCTACACCAACACCGAGATCACATGCAGGATCCAAGGGGTTGATGTTGTCGATTTCATCATCCATGACTTGAGAACAAGATAAATCTTCACCTGAAACGTTTCTAAACGTTGAGACCGAGAAGTTCTGCCAGTTATTAAAACCAGAAATGTTTACCCACCAGAAATAGTATACAAATAAAAGATGAATAACACCATTCCTAATGCTGAAGCAAAATTGCAGATAAGAAGAGAATAGTATCGATTCATTCATTAACAGAAGAATTTGTACACTGTTAAGAAGTCTCACTCATATTCCCTTAAAAGTGTGCTTGCGTTGTATCTAACATCATCCCGTTAACACATCAGATCACTAGACATAGGCATCTAAACTATAGCACATAAAGATTTTGCACATACAGTGACTCTGTACAATACGACCACGGATTGTATACAGGCAGTACACACAATTTGACCTACTATTTGCATAAGAGCCAACACGGGATATTTCGGGTGTTTTGCAGATAAAGTTTATTCCTTGTTCATTTATGCCATTCTTCAATGCACAAAGATTCTCAGATGGTTCCCTCTTCCCTTTGCAGCCTCCATGCCTGTGCAAAATACAAATTGAAGCCATCAAATTGATACATTAAAAGAACTCAGAAAAAGAAGAGGACAAAAAGTGGCTAAAATAAGAAAAATCATCCAAGAAAGAAAACGTCGACAAATTACATTGACCTTAAAATTCTGAAAAAGGAATTAGTAGAGTACTTTTCAAAGAACAAAATTAAAAGAAAACAAAAAGCATTTTGAAATGTGTCATGAGAGGTTGAGACTCTTGTTCAAATGTTAATAAGAAGGAAAAAGGAAGAACCAAAGATGATGGAGTAAAACGCCACAATAGAAGACGGAGAGGTCACTACATGATCAAGAGAGCAGAGCCAGACAAATTAATGCATAACAGATAACAATAGAAGAAACTGGAAAGATGGCAAACCAGGATCTGAAGAATGGGACTTTTTTTTAATCGGCACTGAAGAATGGGACTTATCCCAGATGCACAAAGAGGAAGTGAAGAAAACAGGATTATGACCATATGCTAGGCATCCAGAGAAAGATCAGGAAAGGAGAAGGCAAAAAAACACCAAAGATTTTAAACAAACAAGGAATTTTTTTTTCCCTTTTTCCTTTTGCACTGCAGCAACACATACCAGTTTATGAAATTTTAACCGAAGTAGGCACTTGAAGCGTCAGATTGGAAATCTTTACCTTTCTAAATTTTTCCGCCAAGCAAAAACAATCCAAGACAATCAAAATGCAAGAACCACTAAGTTTGACACATGCAAATAACCAACAAAAAAATCTGCCTTGATATAGGTCAATGAGGGTTTACTTATCAAGGATTTGGTAGATTTAATTAGCACGAGCGACACATATAAGGTAGTAAACTTTGAGAATCCTTTCATCTGACAAGTGCTTTCATTTCCTTCTTCAGCAGCAATCAAGTATTTGGAAGTCTATCCAAGAACCGCAAGTAGTTCTTCAACAATACTTGCATACTCTTTCAATTAAGTGTCACAAGTCAAAAAATAACACTTTATGAAATTTTACTCGAAGGAGGCACTCGCAGATTCAGATTGAAATATGTATCATTCTAACGTTTTTCCCAAGCAAAAGCAATCCAATACAATCAAAATGCAAGAGGCATCAAGTTTAACACAAGCAAAAAATCAGCCCAAAAGTCTGCCTGGGTATGGGTCAATGAGGGTTTATTGATCAAGGATTTGGTAGATTTAAATAGCACAAGCGCCCCATATAAGGTACTTAACTTTGAGAATCCACCATTTGAATAGTGTTTCCGTTTCCTTCTTGAGGAGCAATAAGGCCTTTTCAAGTCTATCCAAGAACATAAATAGTTCCCAAAAATTGACAGTACTTGCATACTTTTTCAAATGACAAGTCAACACATACACTTGTGAAATTTTACATGAAGGCACTCGCAGCGTCGGATTGGAAATCTTTACCCTTCTATCTTCTTCACCAAGCAAAAGAAATCCAAGACAATCAAAATGCAAGAGGCAATAGGTTGAACACATGCAAATAACCCGCAGAAAAATCTGTCTTGGATATGTATATGTTAACGAGGGTTTATTGATCAAGGATTTGGTAGATTTAATTAGCACAAGCGCCACATACAAGGTACTTGACTTTGAGATTCTTCATCTGACAAGTGTTCGTGTTTCCTTTTTCAGGATCAATCAAGTATTTTGAAGTCTATCCAAGAACTGCAAGTAGTTCCCGAAACTTGACAATAGTTTGCATACTTTCTCAATAGACAAGTCGTTGATCAATCAAACTGACCTATCAAAGGCAGATTTCAAATCTGAAATCACGGCCAGAGCATGTAGGCGGTCCCTAACTCAGAATTACTTATTACCTCAACCTGATAGGTACTGTTAGTGGAAGTTTTCAAGCTATAAATTTTTCAAAAAGAATTTAAAGCAGAAGCCAATAGCTAATTCAAGATTACTTGTTACCTCAACCAGATAGCTACTGCTAGAGAATTTCAAGATAGAATTAAAAGACATAAAAAGGGCGCATACATATTTCGAACTGGATTAGAAAGGGATGTAAGCACACGCACCATAGATAAACAAAAACAAGTAAACGGTAATTATTGTGGTGTTCTTGACCAGAGTCCACGTGTGAGACTGAATATGCAACCTTCTTGAAAACCTAATATAAACGCCAATCTTACAAAGCTCTGAAAACCTTTAAAAGTGACTAAAGAGGTTACAAAACACCAAAGTTGACTCAAGAGGTAATTTGATGGCTTCTTTTATTTAACATACAACACTATTTACTAAAGACAATCCAAAAGTCCACCTACTCACTTGCATATGGCCAAAGATACCTTTGTATATAAACAGACATAATCATATGCCTAGTTTATCGAGGTTATGTGTAAACGAGATAACCACCACATTGGCAATCTAAGTGTTCATTTTGAAAACTACAGATTGTGTACACAATATTAACTGATCCTCAAGCATAAGATATGAGCTTGAGCAATGTGTATAGTGACAAGAAACAGCTCTCCCTCCAGTAATTAGAAGAGATTTATAATCAAGAATCTAATGTTCTTATAATAATATAGTAATATATCTTATCTACTCCAGAGTAGTACTGCAAGCATAGCAATTCGAACTTCAAGCACTTCCTCTTATCTAAAGAATCATTCCCACTTCTCAGCCCTCCAAAATGATTTGTCTAAATTGCGTAAAGTAAAAACTCAAAACAACAAGATTTGAATACCTAGTTTGACTGTGGCATATAAAAACCTAATTGCATAACACTTAATGGCTGGGACAGTCTACCATCTTATTTTGCTCTGATAGTTCATTTGACTAGTATTAGGCTATTAGCACTTACGCATGTTTACAGTGGTAACTATTGTATTCAATGCAATGTGTCCTATTGGCAGGAAACAAACAGCATTTTCCAAATATAATGAATAGACAGACAAATGAGCATGTACATCATGAAAAAGAATGCATACCAAGAACTCCATGGATCTTCTTTCCCTTCTTTCCAAACTGTTGCCGCGGATCGAAGTTAACTTGAATGTGATTCTGATTATTAGAATCAATCAGGCCATCATAGTCCCTTGCCACATTGGGGCCAAGCCCACAGTAAACTTCAACCCACTTCTTCTGCTGAGCTTCTAAATTTACAAACCTCAAGGCCTCCATCTCCTCCCTTGTGTAAGTTCTTTCCGCTGACAGGTTGAGTTTGGACTAAATTAATTTATTGCAAAAGACAGTGGACTATTATCTAATGTTTAGTTACTTTTTTATTCAATTTCTATCATAATTTTTACCTCACATCATTCATACCGAGGGAATCAAAAAGTATGAACATATAAACCGAAGTTGAGAAAATTCATGACGACGCTAAAGACACTAAGATGTTGTTCTCCTCAGCTTTTTGAGTTTTGTCTTTATTCAATTTTTTCCCGCGTTAGTTAATCTTGTGTCAAACTTTTGTAGATTATTGATTTGTCTCGTCGCCGAATCAAAAAAGTAATTTTTTTTTAATTTTACCCAAATATTTTTTAAAATATCCAAGCTAAAGCTCAAAAATATTTCAGAAATATTTGGGTAGAACTAGAAGTAATTTTTTTTTACTTTTTTGATTCCTCTGCGAATCAATAATCTATATAAGTTTGGCGTAAAACTAAGAAATGCGAAAAAGAAGGAAAAAAGCCCAAAAGCTAAAGAGGAACAGGGGCTAAAATTGTCTTTTTGTCATTTTCAAACTTATTCTGTATTTAACGAACAAAATAAAAACATTTTTCAACTTTGTACTATATTTTTATGCTTTTTCGATTGATTGGTCGAGATAATCGATGCAACATAAAGATTTTACCCGAATCTAGTATAAATTACAAGAAAACAACTAACAAGACCCATAAATTTAGGTCAAATGGCACTTTCGTCACCTTTCTTGCTGAAGCCGATTTGAACTTGCGCCGTGTGAATCAGTATGTTTTCCTGCCCATTTGTCCCAACGAATTTTCTCGCTCCTTTTCCCCTTCTTCTATTCCGTTTCTCTTTCTTTCCATCAGTTTCTTGCCTCAGAACATTATTATCATCAGCACCATTGCCCTCAGAATCTTCACAAACAGGAGTTGTTGTCTCAATCACTGCAGTTTCATCTATCACTTCAATCTTCAGACCACATTCCGTTGTCTCTTCCATTTCTAATTGCGCTCTCTCACAAACACCACCCTTTCCAATTCAGGGCCGGCCCTGAATAGAAAGCCAAGAAAGCAACTGCTTGGGGCCACCCCGAAAACAATTGCTAATAAGAATGGTACTCTCTCAAGAAGCGATTATTTACTAGGGCCCAAACATATCCATGTTTAAGCATCTAAATTATGCATAAAGAAAACAGCAAACAGAGATATAGACGACGACATGAGAGAGAGAGAGAGAGTACCGCTCGATTTTGGGATGATTGTGATCGCGTTGAAATTGGATATGTATGGCGACGACGACGATTAGAAAGGACACCCTAGAATTTACTCGTAATTGTCACAAATTGGTGACTATATATGTAAATTCATCTTATAATTATACTCCCTCCGTCCAGATTTAATTGTCCCTAGTTCTATTCTAAACGGCTAAAAAAATAGGTTATATGTTCGAATCCGTAATGAATTTCATATCGAATATGGATCTTGTTTGATAATTCTCGATTAGTTCTATAATATTATATTTTCAAAATCACGTAAAATATTGTAAATTGGAAGATATAATCGATTGAAAAATGACACGGACTCTAAAAAAAAGACTATTAAATCCGGATAGAGAGAGTAATTAACATAAAGGAATGTGTTTGTGAAAAAAAATGGTGTAAAAATTAAGCACTCTAAAAAATATATTAAACAAATATTCTCATGAAGGAAATCTAGAACAATTTTATTGGGATGCTATCATAAATTCATTAGGTATAATTAAAATATTTAAAAATATTAATATAATTTTATAAAATCGAGTGGGGTCATGCCCTCACGGGACCCCACTTGGATTCGTCTCTTTACACACTACACATCACTTCTCAAATCCCTTCACGATATAGTGCCAACCCTATCTACTAGAATTGGTCGTTTGCCGACGAATATAGAGGGCTAATATACAACCAATCCCGGATAGTATTTTTTCTCTCGATCTCAAATCTGAGAGTTTCTTTGTGTTGTCACTTGTTCCTTCTTTTTCATTTATCTTGGCTTCTCTTTCGTCATCAAGGTGCCACTTTGGGTTCCGACAATGGTGGTGGTGATGATCCTTTGGTGGCGATGGTGGTCCGATGACAAATCAGATCGATTGAATCGGTTTTCCCATATCGATTCATATTTTGAATCGCAAAAGATCTTGTCCTATGGAAGTGAAAGTTGTCATCGAAGATATTTGTCGAGGAATTGATCGGTTAGGTTTTGTGATTTTTTTTTAATCGGCGAATGTAGTTGCTTACACTTTGGCAACTTGTGTGTTTATGAGATTCTGAAATTCATACTTGAGAAGCTAGACCTCCTAATTGGTTATTAGATCTTTTGTGAAGCAATAATCATTCTCTTTGATGTACTATTATGCTTTTTATTAATGGAAGTATCTTCTTCTTCTTCTTCTTTTTGAAAGGCGAAAAAAATTATTAATCTTTGAAAACAAATTACAAAGATTAAAAGGACCCTAAGCAGCATCAAGCCGGAGAAAAAGAAAACCCACATGGGGAAACAACAAGCTCCAGCAATCATATGCCGAGAAGGACCCAAAGGGAGGGAAAACAAAACAAAGTTGGCAAGAAGCCAATAAAGACAGAGCACCATCAATCCCAAATAGACTCCTGACGCCTAAGACCCAAAACAACACCCTAAAGAGATACATCCCAAGATCCGAAAAAGAAACACCCCATTCAAAACCTACTAATGGAAGTATCTTACCATTGACCAAAAGAAAAAAATTAGATTCTTGTGGTTGAGAATAATATAATAAAGGATTATATAAGTCTACTAAGACAACAAAAACTAAATCAATGCGAGATGAAATTAACACTAATGCGATTGATATAGCTCGAAGCTCTCACGATACACATCCACAGCATTACATGCATGCATATGCTTCTTCTTCTTTTTAAGAAATAAAGACTTATGCTTTGACACCACATTTGCCACAAATTATTTGGCATGAGCAGATGCGCTGATTGCTTGGAGCAGGATCACATCTGCACTTTGAAGCCATCCCACTTGCTCCACATCTTGAGTTCCATTCAAGGAAGCAATCAAAGTTTCCATTTGGGCCACATGAACCAGGCAATGTCAACTTAGCTGGGCAAAAATTGATTCCTCTGAAAAACAAATCACATCAATTTTAGTGTATGAGAGAGAGAGAGAGAGAGAGAGAGAGAGTGTGTTGTATACCTTGAGAGAGTAACTAAACAAAAGAAAATTGCCAAAGAAAACATGGAGAAGGCTGTGAATTTCCTCATGATCTTCCTACTCAAGTACTTTATGTTTGGTATGATCAGATGATGGTGTAGTACTTCACATGAACCAACCATATTTATAGGTGCTTAGGAAAAGAGGTGTATACCCTAGCTTGTGCCATCTTGTGGAAAAATTATTCAACGCCCAAGAGCATTGTCACGTAGTGCTCCAATTCTTCTTTCTACTGAACATTTGTATGGTCCACCATCACAAAGTATACGGAACCCATGTGGTGAAGAGATAATTGGCGCACCACGTGACAATGCTCTCGGGGCACTGAATCATCACTCCATTTTGCGGGGCTTGTATTTGTTGGGGCCCACTTGGCAATCTGGAAGCCAATTAATAGACTGGACCCCTATTTGATTAGAGAGATCAATGTCACTACAAGAAAATCGTTCTATAGCAACGGTCGAAAGCGTTGTCAAAAAGCCGAAAAACCGTTGGTAGAGACCCATTTAGGCTATACCAACGGTTGGTCAAACCGTTGCAATATATCCGTTGCTGTACGTTTTGACGAGCGTTGGTACAGATTTTTTTTTAGTAACGGTTTCTGCAAGTTTTTTTTTTTTTTAAATCTGGGGTAAAATATGACATGGCAGCCACGTGACCGCTGACGTGGATTCCACGTGTCGCCATGACGCTTGCGTGGCAGCCACGTGTCGCTGACGTGGCGCATGGAAGGCAACACAATTTTGCTCCTCCTGGGAATCGAACCCAGGACCTTGCGTATGCGCGCGTGAGTGCATACCAACTGGGCTAGCCCAGCACTTGTGTAATATTAAGGGACTACTAATATTTATATTATGCGAACTGTCATTAGAGCATCCATAATGTAATAATCAAAACCAAAAAGTTGTTAAAGTTAGCAATATTTGATCAAAAAATTGCTCACATTGTAATAACCAAACTTAGCAACCTCTTAATCAAATCAAATTTTGGCTTTTGAATAATCAAAACTAGCAACTTTTTTGCCAATAATCAAATCTAATGGTCTCCACATTTTTTTAATCAAATACACCCATCATTACATAAAAACTTTTTCTCTTTCTCAACAATGTTTCCAGAAAATTATTTTTAAATTATTTTTTTCCAGAAACTTATAAAAAAACAGTATTTACAAAAAACTTTTTTTTAAAGTGTTTTAACACAAAAAATTGTTTTTTTTTTAAACGGCTTTTAACAATTTTTCAAAAAAAAAAACTGTTTTTTAACACAATTTTTTTTTTTTAAATGGCTTTTAACAAATTTTCAAAAAATAATTTTTAGCAACAGTTATTGGAAAACCGTTGCTATAGTCAGGTTTTTAGCAACGGTTATTGGAAAACCGTTGCTATAGTCCGGTTTTTAGTAACGGTTATAGAAAACCGTTGCTATAGTCCGGTTTTTAGTAACGGTTATGGAAAACCGTTGCTATAGTCTTGTAATCTAGTAACGGTTGCATGAAAACCGTTGCTAGAGTCCTGTTTCTAGTAACATTTTGTAAACCGTTACTAAACACCATCTATACCGACGGTTTTTTGAACCGTTGCTAAAAAAACCGTTGCGAGATCCCAAATTTCTTGTAGTGTGTGTTCATATTCAACTATTGTTTGCAATATTTCATAAATATATAGGTTAAATGCATTCATACTCATCCAAGTTAAATAATATTCTGAAACCAAAAAAACACTAAATAATACTTAAGGCTCCAAATATCAAAACTATCCGCGTAGTTTACTTCATTAATAGTACGTTCATAAATATGGACCTACATATACTCTCTAGAACCAAGATGTTTATATTATCATATTTTTTATTTGAGGTAATATTGATCAATTACTTTTACTTCATTCATTCTATGATATTGCACATGCTCCATAATTATTTGTAATTGGTATGTGTCACACCCGATAGTGAGTAGTGATCACTCATGAACCACAACACCTCAGCCTATGAAACACGCAGCTTAAAATAATATTAAATACCAATGCCATGGAATACTAAACGACCAGTAATCATTTTTACCATGTAGCGGTGATTTGAAGATGGAGAATTTGGCTGAGACTCAAAGATGTATAGGGACCGCCGAGAGCATCTTTAAGGATATTGCAAGGTATTTGGCACAAATGTCTTAATTTCGAGAGATTAGATGATGACGCTGACAACATCTTGAAAAATTCTTGTATTTGACCAATGCTGCACTTTAACATCTTGAAATTGAAACCCATTTTTCAATTGGTGAGACATTTTTATTATTTGGTTCATGGCTTCGTGGTTCTTCATGCATGGTTATGGTTAAGACCTATTTGGTTATGAGTTTGTTTGATAAGAATTTGCTCTTTTAGTGTTCGATGGTATTTGATTCTAGGCTGCGTTTTTCATGGGGTGATGCCTTGTTTATGACCGGTCACTTCTCATTTTGAGGTATTGACAGTATGTATGAGGAACCTATTCTACCCATAGGCAGTAGAGGTACTTAAAAAATCTGGTAAACCGTGAAATCGGCCCAAACCGAACCGATCCATACGTTTTGGATTGAATCTGTGGATTAATGGTCCAGACAAGTATTCAAAATTAGAAAACCGTGTGGCTCGAATTGGTCAACAGATTTTTACTCCTATTTAGAAACCGTGGATTAACCGAATCACACCGTGAGAATTTTTATCATACATATATGTACATATATAAATAAATAAAATATACAGATATATATATATTTATATGGAAATAACTTTACCTATTGTCACTAATATTTTTAACTATTTAGTATTTTACGTTATTGTGATATAATTTTTCCCATATAAAACCTAAAAAGAGGGTAAAGTGTGATTCTTTTCTAAATGGCATAAAAAGGTGTTATACATGTATACTCCTAAAGTCTAAACCAGTAAACCCTAACCTTCAGCACTCACCACTCGGCCCCTCTCAGGTTGCTGATTCCTGTTATGCAAAAACGGGTTGCTACTTGCTACCTTGCTTCTTCCAGAATTTTTTTGGTTGCTGGTTGCTATTTACCTGATGGAATGTAATCCGGGGCTTGCTGATTGACTTGGAACAGAACCGTAGGACTTTTGGCCCGGACATAGATTGCATATTCTAAGAACCGTGACTCGCAATTTGATCATCAGATTCCTCTAATTTCTAGGAATTCGATCTGGACTGTGTGCAGCCCTAATAAGCAGTTCACTTAACTGATGAAAAAAATGAACAGTTCGAATCATTAAAGTAATATTTTAATGAGTTCCATTTAACGACCACAAGATAGTTAAGCTTGTAAATAAGGTGCATTGCTTAATAATCAGTCAAATTCGACACAACCAAGGGCACCAGTTCTCTGAAAAAGATATCCACCAAACGACCAAACAGCACTATCCATCCATGACTTTTTGGGGGAAAAAAAATAACTCACAGCAATCATAAAGCAACAGATATAACAAACCGCGGCCAACCCAAGCCTAAAACATCCAGTCCCAAATGCCAAAATAAAAAAAATGAAGAAAAAGAGAAAAAGATATCTATATGCATAGGAGTCTGAGAACGAAATTTGCCGGCACATGAAAACCAAACTGTGCAGAAGACGCCCAAAATCCAATATGATCCATTCATTCGAGCTTTAGATCTCAGGAGCTGGGGCAGGAGGAGGCTTCAGAAGGGGTTGGAGAGCCTTGACAACAATGCTCATATTTGGCCTGAACTCAGCCTCGTATTGCACGCATAACGCTGCGACAGCTGCCAGCTGCATCATCGAAATATAACCACATTGTTAGCTGCTGTATATCTGACCCCGTGCATGTGTGTGTGTATGCGGGCGCGAAAATATAACCACATTGTTAGGTACTGTATATCTGCCCCCCAGCAAGTGTGTATAATATGAGAGAGAGAAAGAGAGACCTTGGCAACTCCTTTTGGAGGATACTCGCCCTTGAGCTTTGGATCCACACATTGTTTGACCTTGTCTTCGCTTAGTCTTGGAGTAGCCTATCCAAAGAGTCATGAAAGAATTTTTAGCTAAAACTCTCAAACTAGGATGAAAATGAACTAAGATTAAGAATACATAAGGCAAAAGAAAATAAAACAGGGAAAGAAAAAGAGAGTCACCCAAGTAACGAGAGATTGTTGCCCACGAGGCATGGTATGATCAACAGGCTTGCGGCCAGTCAGAAGCTCGAGCAGAACCACACCAAAGCTATACACATCGCTCTTCTGTGTTAATTGTCCAGTCATTGCATACCTGCACGAGGTTTTCATTACCAAAATAATTGTAAAAGACTCCTCTTATACTGGAGGCAAACCTTAGTCTGCGATGCATATAGCATGAACATGAAAAATAAAGGGAATTGATTTTCACACTCCCCTTTTAACCATCTACACACCCTTTTTTGTCTTTATCCACTTGAATTTACTATCTTGCCCTTTATTTAATACACTTTTTCACACATTCAAGGACAATATTGTAAATTCATGTGGATAAAAACAAAAAAAAAGGAGTGTGGATAGTTAAAAGGGGAGTGTGAAAATCATTTTCCAAAATAAAAGGCAGACTTCAACCAGGCACAATGTATGAAAAAGCACCATTTCGACGACTATTGAACATAACTTGCCTAGAACAGCAATTACACTGAAGTTATAAAGCAGAGAATCGTCTACTTCTCAGAGATGTGAAGGCGGCTTACCCCAAGGTTGCCATACCTCAGGAATACATTACGCAAGCACTACCATCACTGACCACTTTTTGTAAAGGGGAGGATTGGGTGGGCAAGCACGTGTGCGTGCATGCGTGTGTCTCTGTGTGTGTGAGAGAGAGACAGAGAAAGAAAGAGAGGGCTACCAAGTCGCTTCAAACCTTCAGCAAACTGTTTCTCAGTCAGACAGCAGAAAAAGGAAGAATGACAGTGCAATGGCATTCTCATTGACACACCTAAGAAGCTATCGAAGAAACCCCATAGAGGGGTAATTGAAAATGGAATCAAAACCCTCATTCAAAGTACATTTAGCGTTTTACTGCCCAAAATGAAAATAGAAACATTATTTAAGAGAGCATTTATGCTGTTGCTGAAGAAAGAATCAGGATCAGAAGGAGTCAACCAACTCATGGGCATTAACATCATTAGGTTTCTATGATTATGTAATGCGGAAGTAAAACCATAAATCATGAAAGGAAAACACAGAGCAAATTAATATAAGAGCCCAAAATCAAAATAGCCATATAAATAAGGAGTGGGTTTCAGAGTTATTACTCAGGTGCATGATAGCCAAATGTTCCTAAAACCCGAGTAGAATGAAGACGAGCCGCCATGTCAGGAGTCTGATTCGACAGGTTAAAATCCGCAATTTTCGCCTTAAACTCTTCAAACAGAAGTACATTGCTAGATCTGATATCTCTGTGTATTGTTGAAGGTTGAACCTTCTCGTGCAAATACTCCAATCCCCTTGCAGCATCAACAGCAATCCTAACACGTTGCATCCAGTCCAGAACAGGGCCTGGTTGCGCTCCTTGGACTCCCTTTCTGCCTGTGAAGTGCAGATATGTCAAGAAATTGCTTCTAATTAGCACAACAAACCTAAGCCAAGTCTAACTCAGTCAAGAGAAGACACTACTTGTGAATACCATGCAAAATGTCGTGCAAAGATCCCATAGTTGCAAACTCGTATGCTAAAACGCGGAGATTTCCTTCTACACAGTAACCCAGCAACTCAACAAGATTTTCATGTTTCAGTCTTGAAACCATGGAAACCTAAAGTGGAAAGGACAAGTATAATAAGCTACAAGGATGGATAAAGGAATTGACTTGTGAAAAATAAATTGAACTTTGAATGAAAGCATGGTAATGAAACCATAAAACGAATTAAAAAAGATTGTGCACACACCTGAGAAAGAAACTCAACATTCGACTCAGGCTCAGCCGAAACATCAAGCTTTTTAACAGCAACAGCTTTTCCATTGCTCAAGATTGCATAGTACACTCTTCCATAGGATCCCTCACCAATCAATGCTTTGGATCCAAAGTTGTCAGTTTTTTCTTTCAGCTCATCTAAGGACAGCGAAGGAACTTCAATAGGCGGCACTGCCTTTTGAGCCTCAGCTTTGACAGGAGCTGTTGACTTTGACCCTTTTTGATACGCTAATATGCACATGCAGGATTAAACAGAATCATCAGAAGAATTGCAGGCAACGAATAATCTGATAAAAGCAGAAGTATTGCAGCCTAGCAGGGTAATCCACAAGAGTGCCAAAATACCGAAATAGAAAATAAGTCACTAGACACCAATAAATCCTTAGTTACACTCTTTTGTAAGAAGACTAACTCATAATTCACTCATCCTTCTCCTCTATTCATTTGTGTCGCCCCAACACATTTGTTGCTCTTTCTCTAAACCATTTCTCTGTTTAGAAGAAAAAAAATCAAATAACAAAAGATGTCTGCTCCCACTCCCTTTATCTGACTCACTCACATCTTCCTCCCATTTCTATATTAAGGTTTATAGGACAAACGAAAGAGCTAACAATATATCATTTTGAAAACAGCTTTAACCTAGCTCAACTAAAAAAACAAATCACGTGTATGAGGACTGCTCAAATAGACAATCCTAAGAAAAGCAAGCAGCATGATTACACAACACAATAGACAGCCACATACTGCTGCATTGTACGACCTTGCTATCATGAAAAATAGTTTCTGAAATTGCATAATCAGTTCTCAAGATATTGAGAGAAACACTATATTACAATCGTACTATAAGGTTCTCATGCAAACAAACGGCCCAATGAAACAAAAGTTTCAGCAACAGCTCAAATTTTAGTGCCAATGTCTCAGTCAACAAGATAGGAATTCATCCATTCCACGGGTGAGGAAATAGGGAGCGCATTATTTTTTTGGGTAGAATCTTAAGTGCTTCCAAGATATCTGGAATTCCGAAAGTAAACAACAAAAACACAGACATGCTCATGCTCATGCTCATGCACTTGTGAACACGGACGGGAGACCTCAGCAACCCACCATGGACACAGAAGCCCCAGAGAACAGTTACCCACACACACACACAGAGACTACAAACAACATAAACAATAGACTGAATCCATGATATGTAGGTACTCCTAAGTGGCTTTCAAGACTTCACTAAACAAGGGGATGTGGTATTCTTTCCAACTTTAACACAACTCTGTGGGGACGAGAAGAGAAACCATATGCCATTTCCATCGGAAGTTGACAAGCATTAAAAAAACAATTCCATCAACTTTGAGATCCACACCTAGAGGCCCGTAATTATATCTTCAGGCACAATAATAAAACATTAATTCAAATTCTCTGCCTTAACAGTAGAGACAGTTACTTCCGTCCCTTTTTCTTAGTCCTTTTTCGATAACCATGCCCTTTGATCCGAATCATCCGATCACTACAAATATACAAGCATCTGTCCCGTGCAAATAAGCAATAATTTGTGCTTTTTACAAAGAATATCGAAGTTATGCAATTAAAATGTCTAGCAGTTTTTAAAACCTAGAAGAACTATATATATGTGTATATTGACCACAATTTCCTTGGGAAAGAAAGTAATCTATTAAAAAGGAAGGTTGAAAAAAGAAGACTCAATATATATGTGTCTATTGACCACAATTACCCTGGGAAATAAAGAAATTGAGTTAAAAACGGAAGATTGGAACAAGAGGAGGTGAGAGAAAATTGGAGAGATCGGATTTTTCTTACATTTTTCTATTTTTTTTCAGAAAAAAAGAGAGTGCCACTGCCACAAGGCCTACACATGCTTTGTAAATAGTATATAGATTTCCAGAAATTGTTTAATGAACTTATTTGAGATTTCCTCCAATCAAAAATCTCAATTAGTTCACATAGACACAACTTTCAGAACTATCTAGGAAAAATAAAATATAAAATATAGACGACTTTTTAAGATGTCGGCAATAATGAAAATGGACCAACATAGGTAACAGAGGTAGTATATTGCAATTCCTATAGCTGCTAGATGGGCACATATATTAGAAGTTAACTGCATATTGAAAGCAGTAGCCAACGGTTTTGACACAGATCCATCAATGACCTTTTACACAACCATGTTCCCATCATCCAACATTTTATGAAATACGTTTCCTGCTAAACATCCTCTCATGCAACCCTCTAACATGTTAAAATGTAATTGAATTCACAAAGGAAAACACCATTATTAGTATCACTTTCATGAAATCAAATACTAGTCTCATAACAATCATTAAACCAACCAAGGAAAACAAGCTTAACCCATCTTACTCTGCACAGATACATTAAAACTTCTATATGTGATTGACAATACCAAACAAGAAGGGTAGTCAAGCTAAGTTACCATCTGCATGGTTCCTTGGGTTTTTGTAAGGCTCGTTGTCAGTTGATGGGTACGACTCTTCTACTTGACAAGTACAACACAACCATCTACGCATCCTTGCTTTCTTTCTCAAATAAAGATCGTCCTCGGCACTTGTTTTCTGCAGACGTACAAAGTAACCAGGAGGCGGTTCATGTGCCTGCATAATTCAAATCAAATAAATTCAAAATAGTGCCGCAAGATGTCTACAGGATCCAGTGTCCACACAATCCTACCCCCAAACATGAAGGCCCGATGAATTTCAACAATCACTTTATTTATAGAACAGACATTCTCAAACCAGACGTTTCCAGTTATTTACTTTCTTCAAGAAGAAGGAAATAAAAAGCCAATTCACAATAGCAGTCTTACGCATTTGCTAAACCGAGAGCACAAAATTTCTGGAGCCGTTTCTCTGTTTGCTTTAAAAATCCAATGATCTACATTATTTATCCAATATCCAGGTGTTTTTGACCCTCCACACTTTGTAAATAGCAAATTTCATGAAGCTTGACAAGCACTTTAACTTGCAGAAAGCAAGTTTCTAAGAGAGATGTTTTGAAAACATAATAAATACAACATAAATGCATCTAGCAGACAATAACTATGCTATAACATAAGGTGTCTGCCTACGGGTATATGACCTCACCATATACACGTGCATAAAGTTTAAAAACATTCCTAGAGAAATGTCAAAACAGACAAGGAGAAGAAACCTAGCAAAGCAAAGGAAAACATTGAAAATAACATGTCTTCACCTCATCTTAGGTAAATCTTACGTGACATTTCCAATAAATACGCACATGGCGAATGGGATTCGTTGATTTCGTTGTATACATAAGTGTGATATAAAAAATACATCAGTAGGGGAGCGTTTTGCCTTCTAGGGAAGCACCTGCGCGAGCAATGTTTTGGACGAATTATAACCGAGAATGTGGGCTTGAGTAAAGCAAATATGGGTGATAATCCAATGCCCGAAATCCTAAGAGTTCCTCTGCAAGGTTCGTCCACGGAGCATGAGTCAAGGCCTATGATTAGCCTGAAAGGCATTGTCCAGATGAATATTCCTGTACTACATGTTAGTCCCGAGGGATGAGGAGGCTAGGTTAGCCGAAAGATGGTTATCGGTTCAAGAACGTAAAAGGCCCCCATAAGAAGGGGAAGAGAACATGCCTCGAGCCAATGTTTCAAGTACCAGACCTTTTCCCATGCCAAACATCCAGGAAAAGCTCAAATGACCTTAAACAAAAGGTTCCCCGTACCTGAAACCGACACAGGTGGGTAGGTAGAGAACACCCATGGGTGCGACCGCGCGAAACAACTCTCTCTAAGGAACTCAGCAAAATAGCTTTGTATGCAAACAAAAATTCAAGAATCGAAAGTAATTCACAACTTCGTACGGATACCCGGGACGGATCCACATTTCAATTTGGTGAGGGAAAACCCTCACGATTTCACGATTATACAACAAATCATTGGTTTTTTTAAGTTTTCGGGTTACGATCACCCTCTAGCATTGAATAATTAAAGCAATTCACAACTATACAACAAATCATAGGTATATTTATGTTGAAGAATTTAAGGGATTCACGAAGAAAGAAAAGGGATAGGGCAATGAATTCTCACCACCAGACCCCGTCGAAGATAACTGTCGTCCATCGGAAAACAAACAACAGATTCAAGGTCTCAGAACAACCAACACAAAAAATAAATATCAAAAACAAAACAAACAAAAAAAACCCCCTAAATCTCTCTACACGGTTAACTGAAAACAAAAACAGACGTTTAAACGAGGAAATTCAACGAGTGAATTGCGGTGAATGTGAGAAGATCCGTGAATTGTGAGCGCGATTGACTAGATACAACTGGAAAAAAAAAAACAGAATGTCTAAAAGAGCAAATGGGTCAAGGAAATGAGATATATAAATGACTAAAAATATATGTATATAGAGAGAGAGAGATAGAAACAACAAGAATAGCAGAAACAGATCAACAACCGAAAATGAAGGATTACCTGCTCTTCCTCTCTCTCTCTCTCTCTCTCTCTCTCTACTTTTTCTCTGTGTCCTTTTATTTAGGGTTTCGAAAGTGGAATAGACAGGTAAGCAAAGAGGGAGGCAACGGGCGAGAGAGAGTTGCTTTGTGAAAATGGAACGAGAAACGGTTTTGATGGAGATCTCTGCCTTCGGATTTAAGTTTATCTCCCTTGGGAGGAGAGAGAGAGAGAGAGAGAGAGATGGTGGTAAAGTTGAGGTGGAGGAGAGAGAGGAGGTGCTTTGGACTTGGAAGTTTCTTTTTGTTTGCCAGCGCCGCGTTTTCCCAAACGGAAATGTTCCTTGACGCTTTTTATAGAAAAATATTCATTTTAAAAAAAAAATTATTATTATTATTATTTTTCCTGAATTTGCCCTCTCCTCTTTTCCACTCGCATTTTTTTAGTCTTTGACATTGGGAAATTAGTATTAAGCTAATCTTTAACTGTAATTAACTTCAAATACTTTCTAGATAATGCTACTACACTTTTTCAATTTTTAATTTAATTAGAGAAAATGATTTGGACACTCCAAATTTCGATAACCACACTCTAATATTTGACTTTTAGTGTACAAGAAGTAATTTACAAGAGAGAGATGCTACCTGCACTACACCAAACCACTACACCATCCACTACATTTTTTGTGGAGCCCACTTAGGATTTCACAAAAATACAAAAAAAATCCAAAAATTTTAAAATAATGTTTTCTGAGGTCCTGTAAAAAAAATTAGTTCTAACGGATATCGGTAAATATTATTTCTGGGTTCGTATGTCCGAAACTGCGTAGTTGAGCATTTTCGCTTCTACAAATCTAGAAATAATACTTACCGATACCCGTTAGAGCTGATTTTTTGCAAGGCCCCCTAAAATATTATTTTCAAATTTATGGATATTTTTCTGTATTTTTTGTGGAACCCGAAATGAGCCCCCATAAAAAATGTAGTGGATGATGTAGTGGTTTAGTGTAGTGTACCTAGACTTAGTGAATTTTACAACTTCATAAGTATACCTTCTTTGAGCATTTGTAGGGAGGTGATATGAGGTGAGTACGAAGATTAGGGGACTGGTGTCCACCCGAGAAGGAAGTATGAGGGCGAGAGAAGCTAAGGGAACAGAAGTGTCCAACGAATAGGTGCGAGAAGGAGTACCGATGGATAAAAGAACGTGGGAAGCATACGTGGATGAAGTTTTAATCGAAAAATCAAATCGAGCCGCTGAACTAGGCGTTTTTAGCAAATTCAATCGGTTTTGTTAGCCGGGAAAACCAGTTTCAAACACGGCCAAATTTGAATGTCTACGTCAAAAACACACACGAAATCACAAATTAACACGTGTGTATGTGGGAAAATCCAAAACGACGACGTTTTGGTCGAAAAGGACAAGGTGTCACAATGCAGATGACATCAAGATTAAGAAGGCTCGAGACGCGCGGAAGAAGCTCCAATAATAAGAAGCCAGCAAAATTGGAGCAGATGCATTTCAAATTTTTTAGAAAGAGCGGATGCATTCATGAGGTCATGATAGTGTTTCGACCACGACAACTCAACAGAAAAATTGAAAAGAAATGTTTAAATGTCAAAGGCAAGTCAAAAGAGAAAAGTTTTTACGGTCCAACTCTTCCAAGCTCAAGTCACTGCAACAACTCCATGTACTGTGATATGGAACTTCGATATAGGGACAGGACGGAGCTAGGATTTATACTGTAACGACCCGAAAATTCAGAGACATTAAAAGAAAATTGAAAAGGGGTTTCCAATTAGTTTTCCATTTCGAAGCATTTAAAATTCCAAAAGATCTGTCCATTTCAATCAAATCACAATGTATCAACCTTAAAGTATTTTGTCAGATTCTCTTACTGTACAATATTAAAATAATTAATTGAAATTACAAAGCAACAAAGGGTGTAACCAGAGTTCGATAATATCTTCTTCGGTCAACGTCAAATCATTCTTTGCATACGGCCCTTTTGTTCCGTTTTCAATACCTGGCGTTCGAGTTACCAGGACAACATAGTACCATGAGCGATGACGCTCAGTAGCCAAAACCCATCCGAACCCATAACTTACAAGCAGCAAGGAAATAGATTTACAATGCATTGACCTAACATAAAAAGAGAACAATTAATCATTTTATTACTATTCTTCAACCAAAGTGATATCTAGGATCTTATCCACAGATCCATTCCTACCCTTAACCTCTGGCACAAGACACTGGTGTGGTCCGACTCCCCTTTTCCAGATCCGGATGAAAGATACCTAAGTTATGTACTCGGGTATCCCATCCGTGACCATGAGTTCGGATAAAACTTCACCGGCAACGCACAAGTGTTGTCTAGCCCGGGTTGTGACGCAAGCACAATGCCACCCTTATGTCCCATCCCAGCATCCGAGAGTCGATCACTACCATGCCGTACCCAAGGTTTCGTAAGTCAACACTTTCAACAAATCACCACCAATCATCCTCCAACAATAATTCCATGGGTTCCAAATCAGGATTGCCCAGAATCCAAAATCACAGTCTCTCACATTATCCATTTTCCATTAAACCTACTTTCACGTCTAATATGTTAAATCCGCACATCGCAACCAACCCGAGAGCCTATTTGTCCAATTTATCAGTACAACAACATATCACACAGTCCAACATTTTTACGAACCGTGCTAAATGGCTAACAACCATTAATTTTGCAATAGCAAATCATGCAATAAAACTAATCACGCTAATAATTTATCTACAGTAAAATTAATCATGCGATTTAATAATCCAACTAAACATACCAACATGCTGAAAAAAATATTTAACCGTGTGATAATACTAATCATGCGATTAAAACAGATTAAATTATTCCTTTTATTTTCTCTTTTCTTTTTCGAAACTAAAGTCGACGATTTACTCTTATCCACCTCGGTGTTGACGGTATTAAAAGAATTCGTAATTGCAGCCAAAACTAGGGTCGAACCGGAAACTACTTAACCTCGGGAGTTAAGAGTATCATTTCTTAGTACGCTAGGGTGGAATTACAAACTAACCAAATACCAAGGACTAAACTGTAATTATAACAGCCCATTCAATATTTCCAGTGGCTGAAATTTGGAAAAATGACGGCCAATGACGTATTTTGATAATTAATATCTGTCAAGAACATTTTCAGCATTAACAAATATTTTCAGTATGTTTTTGACGGGTATTAATTATCAAAATACGTCCTAGGCCGCCATTTTTCCCTGGAATTTTCGAAAAGAAAACAGTGGGTTGGGCCCGGGCTCATCGGCGACGTTGGGTTCGAAAATCAACACACCGAAACACTACAAACAATATAGGAATGTAACATATACGTAGGGAGGTGAGTTCCGAATTACCTCTTGTCCGGCGAACGGTTTTTGGAGAGGTTCGGTGGCGGGTCGGAGCGGCGGCGGAGCTCGGTCGGATGGTGATGGTGTTCGGCTGTGGTGACCTCGGTGGTTGTCCGGTTGGTGGTGGAGATGAGTACGGTGGGGTAGAGGTGGTGCTCGGCAATGGTGAGGACCCGGTTGGTGGGATGATGGAGATGGTGTTGCTCCGGTCTCCTCCTCTCTCTCTCTCCCTCACGGTGCAACTCTCTCTCTCTCTCTCTCTCTCTCTCTCCCTGCCGAGTGGGAAAAAAGAAAAAAGAAAGGAGGCAGGGGAGTATGAGTTGGATTTATACATGAAAGATATTATCTCTTGGATAAAAATGATGTGTCAAATAGGGAGGGAAAAGAGGAGGAAATTAAGGGATTTTGCCTTTTTATATATTATTATTCTTTTTTTTTCGAAAATGCTAGAGGCACATCACCTAGAGCCACATCAACCACACCCCTCTCACATACAGGCCGGGGTGTGGTTGATGTGGCTCTAGGTGATGTGCCTCTAGCACTCCCCCTTTTTTTTTTTTCCTCTTCATCCGAAAATTGAAGAATGAGGGGGTTTGGGTTGGAAAATGATCCGGTGTAACACATTCACACACTAAGAAAATTAATCGTCGGATACGCGTGCACATAATCGATTACGGAATAAATTTTTTGTGTGACGATAAAAATAATTTTTTTGCATTAAATAAACTTAACAAAACAAAAATTATATTTGCAAATAAAAATTGTTACTCAAAAACTCGGACCGTTACATATATAGAGGGGAGGTTGAAACTTAGAACTTCGAATTTTGAATATTTATACGGTCAGTCCGGATCAGGTCAGGGATTCCAGTCTGCACCTCCCCTTTTCCGATCGAATTTCGATGATCCGAGCCACTCAATGTGATCAGAACGTGATTTTAAGGGTACCCGCAAAAAATCGGCAAAAAAAATGATCGAGAAGGGCTTCATCCGAATAGTTTTTTATTGAACGGTTCAATAAAAAACTGCTCAAATCAAGCCATTCCCAGTGTTTTTTTTTGCCGATTTCTGGCCGAGTATCCTTAAAATCACGTTCTGAACACATTGAGCGGCTTGGATCATCGAAATTCGATCGAAAAAGGGGAGGTGCGGACGGTGCGGACCGTAAGAGGTGTGGACTTGATCGGGACTGTTTATACGGTTGTTAAATTTTTACATTAATTTGAAACTCAAGCATGCATTCTAAGGAATAATATTTTACTCCCTCCGTCCCTTGTTAAGTGTCCTGCTTCGTAACTCCAACTTATTAAGAAAATATCATCATTACACATTTCATATCAACTTTTATTTCCACTTTCCTTACTTACCCTCTATGGAGACATCATTATTACACTTTTACTCACTAACTTTTCAAAATGGAATCTACTTTTAGGGGCAAAATGGAAAATACACCAACTTTTATCCTCTAACTTTACAAAATAGACACTTATTAAGAGACAGCCCAAAATGAAATACTAGACTCAAAAAAAGGGACGGAGAGAGTACAAGAAAACCGTCGCTAATTTCCATTCTTACTTGGCAAAACGTACACACGCGTAAAAAGAAAGTGGAGTAATTTTTTCCACTATACAACCACTTTCTATTTTATTTTTTAATGTTTGAGGAGGCCGATACAGTACATTAAGAACATTTAATGAGTATTTTACACCATATAAGGTGATTTTGGCAAGGTCGGGGATGGCCCCGGCCTCACCACGCTTACCTTTACCTCTGCCCCGCTTCGATGCATTACATTACTCCAAACGCAGAATCCATTTAGTAAAGGAAATTTTTAGTTCTCTCGTGCAACCACGAAACAAACACACACAAACACAAGCACCATGCGCCGAAAACAACCCATTTTTGTGCCAAATCTGCTATATTGACGGACCCAGAAAGAGCCTGCCGAGCGCATCCGAACCGTCCATCTCAGCAATCAATGGTCCGGATTGAAAGCAAACTCTTGGAAGAGTTTGTTTTTTAATCCGGACCGCTGAAAACACTTTTGGACTGTCCAGATGTCCAGATGCGCTCAGCAGGGTGCTTGGCAGCATTTGACAGGAATGATAACAAATTACAAGGTAGTCTGCTAGTTCAGTAGCTCCAACTAACATGAAAATATTGTGTCCAAGAATATAAGTCCAAACATGGTTGAAGATGTTGAGGAGTTCTTGGCAAACAACTCCAGAGCAAAAATCAAAAGAGAAGTTTCCGAATCCTAAAGAAGAATTCAAACAGCAGAAGCGTAATATAACCGCAAGATCCAGTTCCAAACAGTTTAAAACACTTGCACATATACCAAACAAACGTTCTTACAATATTGCAAATCTCATAGTAACTAAAAAAATACACAAGTTACACGAATAAAATGAATTTCAAGTAGCAACATATACAGAACGACAATGGGCGGCACCAAATCAAATATTTAGTCCACTGTATACTACGCAGACTAAATTGGAAATCCAGACATTAACTTTGATACTCATCTTCAAACCTAAAAAGCTTATTTGCCCTTCTTATTTATATGGTTCTTTACGGAAGAATATCAATGATCCACAACACAGAGGAACTGCTTCACACAAATCATACAAACCTCAGGAAGAAGCTGTTGCAGAGGATGGGTTGAAAGCTTTCTGCTCGGCACAGGAGAGATTTGGGCCTGCCAGCTCTCGCCCTACTCCCAACAAGTCAAGGTAATATTGGTAATGAGACATGATGACAGTCATCGGATCAATGTCACCTTGCCCGCAAACTTGGTCTCCAAAAAGGACATTCAAGGCGGTTCCAAAACCGGGGAGTCGATACGACAAGGTGTCGTTCTTTGTGGGCTTCCAGGTGCCCACAAATGCCTCATGAGGTGAAGGCTGGGACTTCTTGATTGGGGTCATCCACCTCCAAATTGCAGCTTGGAAAGCAAGTGTAGCGTTTTGCTCAATGTATTCTGGATGGTTCAACAGATCTGCCTTGAGGTTTTCCCCAGCAGCTCCATAGTTAAAATTCCTGCACGAATCAAGGGAAGAACATAACCGTTTCATTTATCTGGGGAAATAATATTAAAAGAAATGAATTACAAATGACCGATCAAAAACAGAATGATTTACGAAAAAGTTACATCCACAAAACCCATTTAGAATGACTCGGCAGTCGGCACTGATAAATTTGAAAGTACAAGCCACAATAGTGGGTGTTTTGGTTTTAACAAGGACTACGAAGGGTACAAGCACTGATACATGACACGTGAAATGGGAAAAATACCATACAGGCATGTCGATTAGTCTAAAATGTAAACAACTAGGATACTAAAATTGTGGGATACGACAATAGTTTGTATCATTATATTTTTAAAGATACCAATGCAGTTATGACAACAAGACTTCAAGATGCTCTTGCTCTTGTTTTGTATAACGTATGATACATCAACGATACCACAATTAAAACTTTGGACAAATAGTACAACCCTTTAACTTACTATTTCTATTTTACTCCCCTCTCAATAATTAAGGTATGTATTTGAACACTATTCCTGCTTTTATAACCCCATCTGCAGCAATGCTATGCGAGAAACATTATAATCTCAAGTTCAGGCTAGTTTGGTTATGCGACAACGAATATCAAGAGTATCCAACACTACTCTAAATTGAAGACAACAATTCTCGAACTACAAATACATTTAGGAAGTGGCGGATACATATGCATGAGTATTTGAGTATCGGTACCCACTAGTTACAAATATGACTTCATTCTTGAAGTATCTGTGCTTCAGAGAGCACATCATTCTGCATAAAGCTTTGTGCAACAAAGATCTCTAAAATTACCATAAAATAATCCCACCCATATGTTATGAAAAAAAATTGACTTTTCACACCAAAAATTTTAGGGAAAAAAACCAGACACAAAGATATAACTGTTTGTCGATATTACCACAAGTTATTTCCCCGGGGAAGCACAGGAAGCGAATGCTTCGGGCCCCCAAGGTTTTGGCCCAAATAGGGGACCCCTACAATAAAAATATACATCCCTGCAGTATTATTTATATGAAATAAACAGCAACAGTTTTAATAGTGTAGTGCCCTGGAGGAGTGGCAAAGGTCGTTTGTTTTTTCCCACCTGGTCCAGATTCGAATCCACTCCTACCCTGTTCCAGGATCACATCCCTAGCCTCTTCAATTGTTTTACTTTTGATGGACACTATAGTTGTTGGCCATATGACACTCACACAATCAAAAAGAAATATTGCCCGAAACTCAGATTGTTATTATTGTGTTTTTTTCTTGTCCAAAGGACATAAAAAAATTGAATAAGATGTTAAGTTTGTTTGTTCGGAAGTACATGACATATATACTGGAATGAATAATTTATTGTTACTTCAATAGTTAAAAACACGATAACATAAGGGATAAATGACACTTTACTTTAACTAATTCCAATTTTTTTGTCAAAAAGATTTGAACTTAACATTCGAGAGAACCTTTTATTTTTAGTAACTGAATTAGGTTAATATATGAGGCAAAAGGCCTAACTATTTAACAAATTCTTGCAATCATACCTCATCAGTTTGCTAATAAAGAAATTTGAATTTATTTTTCAAGAAATTTTCTTAAGCAAAACTATTCAAAAATATATAGATGACCGATATTGTGGCTTTGCTTTGACAGTTTGATCACTGACGAAAGAAAATGACAGACACGAAAAACAACAAAGTAAAAGGTAATAAGAAAAAAAATAGGAAACAAGTACCAATAGATAGGTATAGCACCACGTCCATAGTATTCAGCACCAGGAGAGCAAGGATAGGTGTATTTGTAGGAATCATCACAATACGATTGGCTAGGACTCATTTCTCTGTTATAGCACAGACCCCATGCTAAAGGTCCTCCTGTAGCCACACCATAGCCACCTGCATCAATTAGACCGACAATTATTGTTTTGTACAATTAAGAACGCAAAGATCCAAAAGGCATTCTAAGCAAAGACCAGACTCGGAGTTTCAAAACCAGACGAAATATGGTTATATTCAAATTCAGTTAACATATCCATTTATCCACAGAAAAAACAACCACGAAAAACAAGACTCATTAAAACCCGACACAGATAATACCAAATGTCAGTAGACATTCAGATAAATCCATCTTTATTTCAAATTGGTATAAAGCAGAAAGAATTTTAAAGCAAAGAGCTTCTTACTAAGTCTATTACCAAAGCAATCGTGCACCCCTGCACTATTAACTAAACTTCAAAAAGTGGTGCCAAACTAGTCAATGTAACCCCAAACAAAGCCAATTTACCAACGAATTATCTCTGTATGACTTTACTATGCTAGTGGAATAATCTAGTTCTCTCTTGACTGCCCCACTATTATTGCCATTTTCAAGCATTTTACTATCTGTGCCTCCATCAATCTCATTGCCGATGTAAAATCTTGGATCCTTAGTTCAACAATTTACTTGTAGGTTCGAATTTGCTAATGCCATCTCATTCTACTATATAGCGAGCCCATTGTACATACTAATTATAGAAGGTAAAGGGTTTGCAAATAAAATTGTCAAACAAAAAGTCATCCAAAATGATGTGACAGTGGCATTTATTATACAATATAAGCCAAGGTTTTTGCAATATTTTGAGTAAAATGGAATGACCATGATATGCCACATCAATTTGTAAGAATTCAATACCAAAAGTATGTTGTTATGGCATTACCTGCTATATTAGCAGGCTAATGCTATACAAACCAAACTTTTGTATGAATGTCAATACACCATGACTACATAGACCTTTCACTTCAAACTCAACAGCCACCATGAAGCTCACAATATCAAATGTCACTGTCACATCATTCCAAATGTGTTTTCTGCATGAAAATTACCTTTGCACATAATTACTTTCATGCTACGTAATTTCATATAATTATACATTCACAGTTTGGTATCTGTCCTATAGAAGAATATTTATGTCCATATTTGTGTCTATAGCTCTAGTTCCTGCAGCCCCACCTAGTCAAGTACTGTTGGGACTGCTTCCCCCAGAGATTCTAGAGGGGCCACAACAACGACACTCCAAATTACATAGAATTTGAAAAACCCATTATGTAACATCAATCAACTACGCAAAGATTAATAAAAAAAAATTGCCGTTCAAAAAAAAAAAAAACATCAATCAACTACTAAGCAGCTAACCTCTGTCTCACTGTGAAGAAAAGAAATGAAACGAACAACACGGAACGCCTTGACTCATCAACCCAAATCAAGTCAATCAGTGAGTGAATAATGAAGCCCAACCGACCTCAACAGCCAAATAGACCTTGAATCAGGGAAGGAGATCTAGGACGTTGTAATGAGATCTCCAAAAAATTGACTATGTGAACCCTTATCACTCTCAAGATTATCTTACAAGTAATTAAACTTACTGGAGGGGTTTCCAATTGATAAGATCTCCGCCAGTTTTTTATAGACCAGTTTGACAAAGTACATGAACCAATACTAGTCTATAGAAAGTACTAGAGAAGATCAGGGCCCCCAGAATGCTTCTCTATGCCCCTGGCCCCCCGGATGCTTCGGTTCACCCCTGGGATCCATCTAGGGTTTTAAATCGCGGCATCAAGAAACATAATGGTATCGGTGATATGGCTATATAGCGGCCGATATTGGACAATATTGACTGACACATAGGAAAATAATGGAATCGGTGGTCTCAAAATTTGTTACGTAACAGCTGATACGATACATAATAGCCTTTATTGCAAAACCTTAGATCCAGGCCTCTATTTAAAATGCTAGATCCGTCACTCTATCATCACCTTGAATTACAGCAAATTGGAACACTTACAAGAGGTTTGACTGCCCACAACACCAAGGAAGGCGGAGACCTCCCTCATCCCCATGAGCTTGCCGCCAGTTGTGCCGAAGCCCAAGGGCTGGTAAACGGCGGCGGCTGTGATGAAAGACTTGTAGTCCCAGAATCCGACGGCATGGGCTTGCGGTGAGTTCCTCTTGGAGAAGAAATTCTCGAACTGGTAGGTCTGGAAGTAGTCAGATATGGTCTCATTGCAACAGAATTTGGACCAACGTTCGCATTCCCAACCCTGGGTGCATACCGTCTCCCCCCTCACCTTCTTCTTCAGTGGCGGGTTCGACAGATCCCCTTCGACAATACCCACTGTTGCAATTACCATCGCCAAAATCCACCATTTCATTTCCATTTTGCCTGCAAAAACCCACACAAGTGGTCAGGGATGATAAACGAGCCGAACGAGCCAAGCAATTAATTGTCCAATCTTCATTGTAAAACTAGCTTCAAAACATTCTCAAACTTAGTTTGTTTACGAGACAAGCTGATCTCAAACGAGCTTTAATCGAGCTGACCGCGAGCCGATCTCGAGTAGCATGAATTTTGTTTACATCAAAAAACCGAACAAGCCGGACAGTAACTTGTTCGAGTTTGGTTTGAAAGGTTAACGAGCTTTTTAAATGATCACGCTTGGTTTGTTTATGCTACAAACCGACGTTGAGCGAGCTTTTAACGAACAAACAGGAACTCAAACTCGGGTAACTTGGTTCATTTATCAGCCCTAGGAGGGTCGAACCTTTCAGTCTGAGTTGGGTTGGGTTTCAGTTTTCGAAATAACGAAATGGGTCCAATGCGAAGGGCTCATTTTCACAGACTATATGGTATGATTTACCTAGATTTTTCCAAATATAAACCTAATAACGAGCATTCGATACAATTCTCAGTAATAGAAACTCTAAACCATGGAATTAGAGTGAAGATCTTGGCATGATATTTTAGAGAGAGAGAAAGGAACTTACTGGGTGTGGGGAGGAATCCAATTCTTGCTTTGTTGCGAGGACAGAGAGAGAGAGAGAGAGATGAGAGAGACTTAACTCATTCACTTGAGCTGCGATTAACTGGCGAACTAGTTGGGGAAAGAATCAACGGTGGATCTTGGATTTGGGTGGGAAAGATGATCGAGATTTAAGGGGAAACAGGCTGGAGTCGAGCAATCACAATTGGGAAAATTACCGGCAGGCGGTGTGCCAGGGGCTTATTTACCACTTTAATGGTCTCCACTCTTCAAATCACCAATACATGGTATTCCCTATTTTAATCACCAACACATGGTAACCATAACCAGAAATGACTCCTTTGCCCTTTCATTAACACGACGTCGTTCCACCCAAACCCCCTCTTCAGCTCTTCCTTTTCTTTCTGTGTCTGATACGTAATCTCTCTTCCTCTCTCTAGGGTTCGTTCCCTCTTCCTCTCCTCTGTGCTCCCATCCTTGGAACTCGGAAGACTTGCTCCTGCCCCGACACCCGACCTTGTTCCCCAACTTCCTCATTTTGCTGGAAACGCTACCTTTGAATCCGTTTCAATCGTCCACAATTCATCAGAGCTGATTCGTAGTCAATCGTCATCAGGTAAGTTTTCTACGGATTAGGGTTTTTGGAGTAAATGGTAGTATAGATTGAACACATACCATTTTTCTGGGAAGAGATCTGAAACACATACGAATCATGTGACTATGCATCTCCTCATACTTGATCAGTTCTGAATAGAGATCTATACGAATTTTCATAATTCATGTGGCGTGAAACACAAGCCTAATTTCTCCTTGGGGTTTTTGTAACTGGATTTAGGTTCCGTAGTTATGTATTTGCTTCGAATTTTTCCTTGATTTTGTTTTTCCTTTCTATTGGTGGTGAATGATTGACGGAACACAGCCTGCATGCCTTGTGTCTATGCTATTCTAGTGGTTCATGGAATGAATTTTCAAGATATTTGGTGACCTTACAAAATTAGTTGTGCTACTCTTGTTTATTTCGAATGCCACGCCAGCACGCCGCAAGTAATGTGTTTGATGAAATGCTCGTGCGAGATGCATACTCTGTTGGAAAAGATAAAATGAAACCATTGAAATGGCTTTTTGTCTGAACTTTCTAATGATGATAACGGTAATCCAAACGATGATGAAAGTAAGAGTAATTGGATTATTTTCCCATGGAACATAATTGGGTGGTTGTTAATTGAAGCAAAGCTGCAGCAATTAGGCTTTAAGTACAAATTAAGTCATAAGCACATATTGATCCCAGATGCTTTTGCAAATATAGATCACTCTATCCCAAATGTGCTTGTATTGACTACTATTGAGGGCCATACAAATTACAGATTTTGATTATCACTTTGAAGATGATTTTCTTTGCATTACAAGTATCATTAGCTATTTCTTTTTCTGAGAGAAATCAGAATTTGTCCTCTTTTTTTTTTTTTTTTTTCAGGTACAAGGAAGCAAAGCTAATGGGTGAAAATAGCTACATTCATCGCTTTGTTTCAAATGGTAAGATGTTGATTCTCTCTTAACATACACCTATTACTGTTTGACTTCTAAATTAGATAGAGTGATTTAAGGAATCCTTGCTGTTCTTCTATGACCAAAAAGCAGTTGAAACATCTACATGGTCTAGAATTTAATGGAATTGTGCCATCCTACAAAGTATGCTCTAGCATTACAATGACCTTCTACCATTGCTCCTAAAGTTTAATAGGCTTACATGCTAAGTACTGATGTACACTTCCCCTAGGTCTAGGGATGAAATTCTTTTGTTCTTAATGATGCATTATGGCTGCTTTACGGAAAGGCCCTCGAGAATCTTCCGTTAATGGGTTGACCCATGTTTTAATAGTAAAAAAGCGGGGTTTGGGGGAGGGAAGTAAGGAGGGTGCTAGATGTATTGGAGATAGAGTGAATTTGATGGCTTTGGTCTGTTGATGGATTTTTAGTGGGTAGATCTTGGATTTTTGTTTCGTTCTCTAGAGGTGCTAAAGCGATTTTTAGTTCTCTATAATTGGACTTTAAATCCCAATCGCAACTAATATTCTTTTACAACTAATATTTTTCCACTCCTATCAATATGGGTTCTCGGATGGTGACTTTAGTAACAAATTTCATTCAAGCATATTGTCGAACAATGGATAGGCAAAATAAAAGGTCGTGGTGTATAATTTCAAATCACTAAGTCTCCAAAATACAAGAAACAAAGTAAGAAAAAAAAAACACCACAAAATCAATAGCGAATACGGAAGTCTAATCCAAGAACTAAGAACAAAGCAAAGGGCAGGACTTGAGTGTGATAAATTAGTGGGCCGGCCAACTCCCTTCCGCTCCTTAAAAGTTTTGTCCATGACATTGAATCACAGATCACCCAAAACATATTTAGGCATATTAATCATATTATCCTAAACGCAGCACATATGTATTCTGAAACCTCAAGTTCTTACATTGAATAGCAGAAGAATGTAAGAGGTTGAATCTTTTCACGCTCCTATGTACTTCACTGCCAACTTTTCAATTTTAACCAATAAAAGATATGTTGTGTTTCAATATTAAGATGCTTTGTGTAATAAGTGTCAAACTTAATTTGCTCAATTTGTAGGTACCTTTATCTTGCTGACAAGGTAGACATTGAAGATCTTACGGCGGAACAAAGATACTTATATGCAAGTAATGAGCAATTTTTTAAGGTCATTTTGCATATGTTTAAGTTGTGTTTAGACTCTTATAGATTACTTCAAGCTAACAACTATCTATCTTTATTGTATATAACTTCTCTGTTATATTTTTACTTATCGGACTTAATTACACTTGTTTATTTTTTACTAGGATGAGCATAGATATTGAAGTCCACTTTGCAACTGAACTTGAATGTTACTGTCTCCCTTGCTGAGGTATGTAATGCTCTATTTTGGAGTTCATCTTTTAACTTCCTTGTTAGTGGTTTGATTATGCTGTCACTTATCCATTTCCATTCTTTTTGAATTGCAGGTCTAAGAGTTGAAGGGTTGTCAATTCAGTGTTGATCATTCTCTAGCACTTATTGTTTTTTAGTAGAAAGATTTCTTTTAGCAACAAAGAGATGTACATTAGTTTTTTTTATTTTTTTATTTATCACTACATGTATAGAGTTCTTTTCTAAATACTTGGAACTTCCGATGCAATTTATGGTGAAGATGCATTAACATTCTCATTTTTATGATACTGGCTTATTAGTTTGTTGATACCAAGGAATGAGTAGTCATTGGGACATTTTTGTTATTTTTGTATGAGTTTTGTATGAAATGATATTCAAGTTATCGCAACAGTAGTGGTGGTGGTTAAACATACAGAATATATCTTTCATAGGACCATCTCAGCAATGAAAATCTTTCATGTCGAGCTCTTTGGGGGAGCTGTCAAGTGTTGTGTCACAATTGGAATCCACCAGTGCCATCTCCCATTGATGAAGGCGACTCCAACAATATATGGACACAGATGATATAAACAAGATATTGGCGAACTGGAGGGGAAGTCGATCTAACTATCCATGATACCACTTTCGCTCCCCACTTATATAAACAAGATGTTGGCACTTTTGTTTCCCACTTATATAAATAAGATGTCGGCAGACTTTAGGGGAAGTCGATGTGACTATCCATGACACCATTTTCATGATTTTTCTCCAGACCTCCCATACTAAAGATGGATCACCCAATAAATGTATATAAAAGACCAAGTTATTAATTATAACTTTTCACATTTACCACTTGCCAAAAAAATATGACGTGGTCTTTATACAATAAAGGTATGGTCCACAAAGACATACAATGTAGTCTTTTAGCAATATGGATTTGGTCTTGGTCTTGAAAGAACCACCAACTAACTTTCCACGCTTATCACTTGCCAAAAAATATGACGTGCTCTTTATACAAGCAACATATGGTCCACAAAGACATAGAGTGTAGTCTTTTAACAATATGGACTTGATCTTTGTCTTAAAAGAACTACCACCTAACTTTTCACTTATCACTTGCCAAGAAATATGACTTGCTCTATATACAATAAACATGTGGTCCACACAGACATAGAGTGTAGTCTTTTGGCAATATGGACTTGGTCTTGGTCTTGAAGGAACCACCACCTAACTTTTCACATTTATCACTTCCCAAAAAATATGACTTGCTCTTTATACAATAAACATGTGGTTCACACAGACATAGAGTGTAGCCTTTTGGCAATATGGACTTGGTCTTGGTCTTGAAGGAACCACCACCTAACTTTTCACACTTATCATTTCCCAAAAAATATGACGTGCTCTTTATACAATAAACATGTGGTCCACACAGACATAGAGTGTAACCTTTTGACAATATGGACTTGGTCTCGAGTAAATTAAAATTTGGTCATTAAAGATAAAAAGTGTAGTCTTTAGGAACCATAGACTGTCTTTCATGATGGTTTAGTAGAAAATGTTTTCTATCTTTTTAGTTGCCACTGATATAATTATAAACATGAGGGTAGAAAGTTTGGATTAAGAAATGAGTCCATCTATGATATGTCTCCCCAATGGGACCTATCCTCCATTCAACCTCAACCAAGTTTATTTAGGCCAAAAATGGCAACTAAAAAGATACAAAAGACTTTCTATTACACCATCATGAAAGACAGTCTATGGTTCCTAAAGACTACACTTTTTATCTTTAACGATCAAATTTTAATTTACCCGAAACCAAAGCCATATTGCTAAAAGGCTACACTCTATATCTGTGTGGACCATATGTTTATTGTATAAAGAGCACGTCATATTTTTGGACAAGTGGTAAGTGTGGAAAGTTGGTGGTTCTTTCAAGACCAAGACCAAGTCCATATTGCAAAAAGACTACACCCTATGTCTGTATGGACCACATGTTTATTGTATAAAGAGCACATCATATTTTTTGACAAGTGATAAGCGTGAAAAGTTGGTGGTTCTTTCAAGACCAACACCAAGTCCATATTGCAAAAAGACTACACCCTATATCTGTATGGACCACATATTTATTGTATAAAGAGCACATCATATTTTTTGGCAAGTGATAAGCGTGGAAAGTTGGTGGTTCTTTCAAGACCAAGACCAAGTCCATATTGCAAAAAGACTACACCCTATGTCTGTATGGACCACATGTTTATTGTATAAAGAGCACATCATATTTTTTGGCAAGTGATAAGCGTGGAAAGTTGGTGGTTCTTTCAAGACCAACACCAAGTCCATATTGCAAAAAGACTACACCCTATATCTGTATGGACCACATATTTATTGTATAAAGAGCACATCATATTTTTTGGCAAGTGATAAGTGTGGAAAGTTGGTGGTTCTTTCAAGACCAAGACCAAGTCCATATTGCAAAAAGACTACACCCTATATCTGTATGGACCACATATTTATTGTATAAAGGGCACATCATATTTTTTGGCAAGTGATAAGCGTGGAAAGTTGGTGGTTCTTTCAAGACCAAGACCAAGTCCATATTGCAAAAAGACTACACCCTATGTCTGTATGGACCACATGTTTATTGTATAAAGAGCACGTCATATTTTTTGGCAAGTGATAAGTGTGAAAAGTTAGGTGGTGGTTCTTTGAAGACCAAGACCAAGTCCATATTGCAAAAAGATTACACTCTATGTCTTTGTGAACCATATGTTTATTGTCTAAATAGCACGCCATATTTTTTGGCAAGTGGTAGGCGTTAAAAGTTAGGTGGTGGTTCTTTGAAGACCAAGACCAAGTTCATATTGCAAAAAGACTACACTCTATGTCTTTATGAACCATATGTTTATTGTATAAAGAGCACGTCATATTTTTGGGTAAGTGGTAAGCGTGGAAAGTTGGTGGTTCTTTCAAGACCAAGACCAAGTCTATATTGCTAAAAGACTACACCCTATGTATGTATGGACCACATGTTTATTGTATAAAGAGCACGTCGTATTATTGGGCAAGTGGTAAGCGTGGAAAGTTTGTGGTTCTTTCAAAATCAAGACCAAGTCCATATTGGTAAAAGACTACACATTATGTCTTTGTGGACCATATCTTTATTGTAAAAAGACCACGTCCTAAAGACTACACTTCAATGTTGCCAATATAATTAACCAAATTCATTCAATCGGGCAAGTATTCATTACACCAGCTTTCGAAACAACTCGAAAACACAAATTACATGAAAGGGTTGCAAGAATTACAATGGATTCATATAGTATCCAGGTGTCCAATGTTACCAAAGATAGCCATAAACAAGCTAACCAACATATTACTTGAAAAGTTCCTATGCTGCAAGCTTGTTGAAATTGATGCAATCTTTCGAGCAATTTGGTCTTTCTTTCCTCCCAAAGCCTAGCATGTGGAATTGATGCAATCTTCTTAATTCCCTGTGGTACAAAATTTTGGATCAATAGATAGGTGTAGAATAAGCACATGATTCGCAAAAGTATTTATACTATAAATGCACAAGCATTATTAACTTGGGGAATTCATTTTGTTTGACCTCCTTAAGGTGTCTCATCTTAGTTTCATTTTATTAATCGCTTCCGCATTTGAAACTTTTGACAGATAATGGATTCTTTTATTATGGTTCGATCAATGGATAATATTTGGTTTATGGGATGTTTGTGCCCCATACTTTTTTGAGGAACTTAATTGGTTGGAGCTGTTCTTAATAAATAAATAAAAAGAGTTGGTTGTTTGGTAGTTCATTACTTTGGTATTTAATTAAATTTTTATTTAGGCTGCATGTTCTACGAGTTGGGTCTTGTGGTTCATGGCCGGTCACTTCTCATTTTGAGGTGTGACAAAAATAGGGAACATCTAACAAGGGAGCATAATGAGGCAGCATATAACAAGGCATCAGTGCCATTTCTTGGACAAATCTAGCAACCTCATACACAAGTGGGAACATGGCATTCAACGTCACACAAGCAAACCAATCCAATACTAAGGCTAGCTGGACATGAACGATAGCTGGACACGTACCCACCACAGAACTTGTAACCAACTACGCACAAAAGAGTTTTGGGGCATCCCCCATGGATAGACAAAAATGATACTTGCTGGAAGTATAAACAACTATCAACCTCGACAACATGCCTCATTAGGCAAAAGCATACTATATTGGCTTATCTCAACTACCAAATAGAGTCATGCAAAACAGCAACACATACAAATTTGTAGTTCTAAGTGAAAGAAAACTCACCGAACAAGGTAAATGAATGATGACGACTGGGGTAGTAAACTGTGCACAAAAGTAGATGACATCTCCCACATCAACTACACTGTGCTTTGAACGGTAAAACCCATGGGCCATCTAGATAACAACACCAAGTCCACCATTTAAACTTCCAGATGTTGAAATCATGAACCAAAACAAAATGATGCCATTCAGCCAAGATTCATGTCACAACAAAGGTAATTAACATTAAACTAAAGCAGCGTAACAGGATTTCCCAAGCTCAATATGAGGTCTCAGTGACTTATATCTCCCTAAAAAGCTAAACTCCCACTCATCTTTTTTCTCGCAAGCATTGGGACTTGAGGGCTCCACCAATTCCCTCCAATAATTCTCACATGATGCCCCCGCTATTTATTACCTCCTCTCCAAGAAAGGATGAGGCTCTAACACACAACTCACCAGAAAACACACATGTTAGTAGATCTCTCTCAAACCAAGAAGCCCAAATGGCCTATATAATAGCATGCCTACTGATGGCTTTGAAAAGTTAACATCATAAGGATTTAAGATAATTACCATTGATAATAGAAGTAATAGCTCCACGACTGCCTTTACTCCCTTCCAACTCTGATGGGTGAGGCCCATTTGGTACCAAACAGCGACACACCAAGTCTTCCAACTGGAAGTGCTGGAATAGATTCTTTGGAGATGCTCACAACATGTGACATGCCCACCTGCACACCTGTACCTGCACAATCTGTACCCAACTTCACCAAAGCAGTTCCATTCGACACAATCTGCTTGCTAACTGAACCTGCTAGCTGTTAGCTGCACAAGCTTGGCAGGTTGCACAGACACACCACCAAATACCAATCAGTTAGAGATGAATATCAAACAGGCTGCTAGGTCGCAAGGCAAGTTAACGGCTAGGTCGCAAGGCAAGTCCGAACTTATTAGAGTGATCAAGCTAAACAACGAACATTTGCACACTGCACACGACATGGCTTCTTTTTCAATAAAATTTGCCTAAAAAATACCTACAAAGTTTCGCCAACTATTCAATAATTATAAAACCTAACAAAGTTTCACCAACTATTCAAGACTTGTTTTAATCTGACATTACTGGGAAATTTTCCTAGCGAATAAGATTCGACCTTCAGCTACAGAGCAAAGCATTCAAATCTATATTACTCCAGAAAAACAAAACCTATGACACGATGCACAAAAATCAAACACAAAAAACAAGTATCATTGTACCCAAAAAAGAAACAAGACCCAAGATGCATTTCTTGCTTCATTTTCTTCCATTTTCTCATAAACCAAACAAGAAAATCAAGAAAGCAGATGATATTTACCAAGATAATCAACGGGGATTCTCCAATTACAAAACCATCCAGTAGGCATAAGGGTGTCGAAATCTCGCCCGTAAGGAGGACAATCGGCCCGCGCAAAAGTACTAAGAAATTGTTGGTCTCGCCGTCGACGGTCGAGTTTTTTTACCCCCACTTGTTGTTGGGTTTACCTTTTCAGAGAGAGAGAGGAACATAGAAGAAGATAAAAAGTTGGGAGCAATTCTTCAAATAGTCATCTGGAAAAATGTTGAACAAGTTTCAAAAAACCAAAGAAAATAAGATGCTATGCCGATTCCATGTACAAAACTAGTTCTATTCATTGCTTCCGAAGGGAATGCTCGAGAACCAACCTTAATCGTCGACCCAATACGTCCAACTCCGCAACTCTTTATTCCCTCCACCTCTTCTCCAAACCGTCTACCACCGGTCCATCTGACTGCAAATCGCTAACAAGAACCGTTCTAGAGAGAGAGAGAGGAACTGTTCTACAGAGAGAGAGAGAGAGAGAGAGAGATGGGAGAGTCGGTGAGAGAAGGTTCCCAGGAGACATTGGGGATTTGGGAGGAAAATGGGTGTTAGGGTTTTTTTACTGATATATATGAGAGGGTATAATTGTCAATTCAACTTCTCACACCATGTGTTGGTGAATATTTTTCCTTGTGTCATCAGGTTGGTGATTTGGAGAGTGGAGTCCATGAGGTGGTGAATAAGGCTGGTCAACTCCGCCTGCCGGTAATTTTCCCATCACAATTCACAGATCATGAAAGGGCTAACCCACCAACCAATCCCATTGTCAGCAGCACCGACAGTCGTCTCCTCGAAGATTAAACAAAAAAAAAAACAACAACAATGCTACTCACGCAACGATTCAAACACAACAACTTACATAACCTCTCACATGCATGTGGGGTCCACACATAGTAGTGTGTGGAGCCCACATGTATGTGAGACGTTGCGCTTGGTGTTATGTTTGGATTGTTGTTTGAATATCATTTTCGAAAAAACGTACTTGATGTTATGTTTGGATTGTTACGTGAATGGAGTATCATTTTTGAAAAAAAAAAAATGATTTTTGTCAGTGGGGAAAAAAAGACAATGGTCTCTCAGAATCCAGTTTTATATTCTTTTTTGCAAGTATTCTCTGAGAATTTACCCAAAAATGTACTCGTATTCTCGAAGGTTTCATTTTTTATTTTATAAAATATTTGTATTAGTTTTTTGGGGTCAAACAGAAATATAAAATATTTGTATCAGTACTATCTGAAGTTACTATGCTCGAGAAACTATATTTATATATAGCTCAAGAAATTAAAAAAGGCAAATGCTAAGGCTGTGTTCTTTTTAATTTAAAAGTCTGGAACTTATTTTGATATTTTTTACCTTTTCGTAACTTTTTGTTTAGTTTTTCGTCGTAATTTTTGGGATTAATCATTCGTCTCGACGAGACGAATCGGAAAAATATGAAAGTATGGACAGATATTGAAAGAATTTGAGTAAGACGACACTTTAGACAAAATAAGACATATGTTTGATACTTTTTCCATATTTAGTGAACTTTTTTTTTTTGCTTTCGGTCATAATTTTGTACTTTTTAGACTCCTCTCGTCGAGACGAATGATTAATCTAAAAAATACACTCAAATCTAATAAAATTTTAAAAAACAAGAACAAAACAAACAAGAAAATTATGTTTAAAAAGAATGCAAACGAGCCGAGCTCTGTCAAGTTTGAGCTCGGCTCGTTTAGTCAAAGACTTGAACTCGAGCCTCTCTTAACGAACTGAGCTTTTGTCGAACGCAGCTCGAGTAAACGAGCTGAAGACTTGAGCTCGAACTGTGCGTTAAGTAAACGAGCCGAACTAAGTTGAGCGTTAACAAGCCGAGCTCGCGAGCTGCACGGTTCATTTGCAGCCCTACCGGCAACACTTGCTTTTAAGTACAACCAGGGTGCATTTCCGCTAAGTAAATGGACTAAAAGCACATGTTTTTATGGATTTCTAAGCGGACCATTCTCCTCATGACATCAACTAAAATACCATTTAGCGAAAACAACTAAACTATTGTCATTAATATGAAGTCTATTTAGTTTAGCAAAAATGCACTCTTAAAACTGCTATTAAGTGTTAAAAGTTAGTAAGTTCATGTATCCATCGAGGTCTTATTCCTATTTTATGATTTATTAACCTCACGTACTCCATTCACTGTCACAATAAAGTTAATGTCATCATCAACTATACAATCCTGAGCTTGGAAACACATGAGGGGGTTAGATTGGGCTATTGTACCAATCTTTTGGGTACTGAATCTGCTACTAGAATTGATGTTGGAGGGGTGAGAAACTTTTGTATATTACGGGGATAGGAGGGGGATATCCTCTTCCGGTCAGTTTTTAATTTTTCAGTCATTTTTTTTAGTACATTTTGATGATCGGCTCTGTTTATTTTGTAGAGCTAGGTGAGAACATTAATTTTGCCAAAAATCATGTTCATCGGATTTTATTAGATACATGATTGGCACATGTGAAAATTACAGAAAATAAAAAATTGGGTTGTGATTCAGAGTTTTTTTTTTTTTTTTTGATTGGCATTCAGTGTGTTTTTGGATCCAATTTTTTTTTTCCTGCAATTTCCACGTGTGCTAATAATGTATCTACTAAAGTCCGATGAATATGATTTTCGGCAAAAACTAATGTTATCGCCGAACTCTACAAAATGAACGGAACCGATCATCAAAGTGTGCTCGAAAAATTAAAAACAGACCTGAGGGGGACACCACCACCCCTCCTATACCCATGATATACAAAAGTTTCTCGGGAGGGGTGGCCAATTTCAGGAAGCCGTTTTGAATATTCTTGAGGCTTCTCTTCCTGTTAAGTACCTGGGAGTCCCTCTGATATATGCTTAGATACACTGGTTGTGTGTGGTGCTTTAAGGAAAAAAATGGTGATTAGAGTCTCCTCTTGGGCCAACAAAATGGTGTCCTATGGTCGAAGAGATCAACTGATTGGTTCTATGCGGTCCGGCATTCAAAATTACTGGCGCTTCACATTTATTCTTCCACAACAACCCGTGAAAGAAATCGAGTCTATCATAAGATGTTTTTTTCTGGGAAAAGGTGTTGAGAATTGAGATGAAGTCTACAGAAGCTAAAAACAGTTGGTAGGATATTTGCTGCCCTAAGTCTGAAGGAGGTCTTGGGTTTAGCCGTTTAGGCTTCTATCAAGGATTGGAATAGAGCCACAATGATCAAGCATTTGTGGGCTCTTAGCATGAAGGAAGACGTCACGTGGACTATGGTTACATGGTTAAAAAGGCATTGTTTGGGTGGGTAAGATGGTCGAGATTTAAAGGATAATAAAAGCGAAAATGCAATGCACATCGACGGTGGCCATATCGACCTTGCACTAACAGTCACGCGAAGCCCACTATGGGTCTCGCAAAAAAATTCGAGTCGTTCAATAATTTTAAGAAAAAAGAACCTGAGTGACCTCTGTGGAAAATCAGCTCATGCTCAATTCAATCTTCTTATTTTTCATTCATATTTTTGGTATAACCACCGTCGGTGGCCGTAGAAGGATTCTAATACTAATAGGTTGGAGTCAAGCAATCACAGATCATTAAAGGGCTGACCCACCAGCCCCCACCGACAGTGGTCTCCTTCGAAATCCAAGGGCTGACATTTTCTCATGATTTCGTACCTATATTCCAACATTCAACAGGTAATCCAATTCTTATAAAATAAAATAAAAGGTAATCCAGTTTTATACGGAGTATTCTCTTTTTCAAGTATTCTCAAGTCTTTTTTTCTTATTTTTTAATATTTTTATTTGTATTATTACTATCTGAAGTAACTATATATATATGCTCGGAAAATTACACTATTAATTAGAAAATTGTACTTTTTCACGTTCTTATTTTATGGACCAGACAATCCTTTTAGGACGGAAGTAGAAATTTTTGGTGCCGTTCCGTTTTCTTTTTAAACCTTCTTTTTCAAAAAGAATGTAATTTCAAGCTCAAATATAATGAAAATGAAAAATAATTTTTTTTAATTTTTTTTGCACCGTTTAAAAGATCTCAATGAGATCTATTAAACAAGATCCATATTGGTAAGAAAATTATTTACGTAAACATATAATTTTTGAGCTTGAAATTACCTTCATTTTCTAAAAGTTCTTTTTTCCGAAACTGAAATGGGGCAGTATCGCTTATACAAAAAGGAATATTTTTTTTCTTTTCTAAAGGGCAATATTGGAAGGTGAGGAAACATAACAATGATGGAGTAACTAATAAATGCTCCCGAAATTACCCACGAAAGTGTTTCCAAGTCTTCAAACATCTTTTTCACCCAAAAAAAAAGAGAAAGTCTTCAACATTTAAATGCACCCTAAGCGAGAGAGATCATCATTTAATAATACTTGAGCGTGCACGTGCCCCATGGGCGTTAGTTAGCTAGCGCTGGACCGACTAAAATATACGGGAGTGTTTGGATAGTCCATTTTCTCATTTTCCGTTTCCCATTTTCCTGTTTTGTCTATTTGCCTGAAACTTGCAGAATCCATTCCATGAGAATGAGTTCTCTGATTTAGAGAATGGAGAAGAGAAGAGAAAAAGAGGGGAAGAGGAGCTTTTCCCATTCTCCTTTTCCCATTTTCGTTTACCAGCAGCTTCAAAAGACTGCTATGCCCTCTCCTTTTGTCCATAATTTCCTAAAACCCTCATTTGAACTTCATCGGACAATTGTAGAAGGGACGAACCTCGTCGGACAACTGAAGAAGGGAGAAGCAGATGAACCTCGTCGGAAATGGGTCCTTTAGTCTTTGAATTTATCCTAGCTTTGATTGCATCGATATTGGTCCTGTTGTATCTGGGTTTGTATTTTACTGCCGTGATCGATATTTTTGTGAATACAGGAGCCTGGCAGATTGCAGCCCCTTTTGATTTACGTAGTGTTTTTTTCTCAATCAATTGCATACAAATCGGATCAAAAAATAAAATAAAATTGCATACAAATGTACAGATGTGATAAGGGCAACATGGTAAAAATCAAGTCATAATTCATTTTCATCACATATCTCCCAAACACTACTCCTGTTGCAAAATGCATTCTGCACATATCATCCAAACACTCTAACAAATTCAAAATACATTATGACCATAATCCAAAAAGTCAAAAAGCAAAAAAGTTAAAAATGAAAAGCCAAAAAATAGGCTCCCAAACCCCCCCTACATAAGCTAACTTTTCTTTAACCTTCCCTCCTCTTTTGGACGTAAATGCGTTAAATACCTTACGGCAATGTTGGACTGGGTTTTGGTTGTCGAATGGTGGCTGCTATGTCTGTGGATGTTGTGTGAAGGCGGTGTTGATGGCGGTCAGAGTGGGGGTGCCATTGCCTGTGTTTCAGCGTGGGTGGCGGCAGCGGTGGACGGTGTGGCTGGTGGTGGGTGGCTAGGGTTAGGGTTTGGGGCTTTAAGTGTTGGGCTAGGCCCATTCTGGTGTATTTAGGTTTGTGTTGGTTTCTTACCAACCTTGGGCTGTTAGGTGTTTTATTTCTTTCTAGTTTGGGCTCAGCCTGTTGGGTTTAAATCAGTTCCTCCATGTGGTTAAGAGAAGAGGGTCTTGGGTGGTCAGGCCGGTGTACCCAAGACACTATTAGCTCTATACTTCGTGTTATGAGTTAATGAATCTTTTTCTTGCCGATCAAAAAAAATACCCTACGGCAAATATTAATTTTGGTTTTTAGGCTTCTAGTATCATTGCATGTATACGCAATTATTGGCAATTACAATTATCAGTGTTGTTAAAGAATCAACCAACAACACTGATAATTGTAATTGCCAATAATTGTAATTTAGGATACATGCATGTCTTAGTTTTTCAAGTTCTCATATGTAAATTTCTCATACAAGTAAAATTACCATATGTTCTACGTACTCAACATTCATTCTCTTCATAGTTATACAAATACTCACTTTCTTTCTTTTAGGCTCCGTTTGTTTCGATGTAAAATGTTTTTTCAGAAAATAAATTTCAAACTTTTATTTTTCGGTGTTTGGTTGACACTTGAAAATATTTTCAGAAATCAACAAAATAGTGTAGAGAGAGAGGGGGGCTTAAATGGTGGAGAAATCTGAGAATATTGGAATTGAACATGGGTCAGGACTGACGATTGAAGAAACTGAGCAGTGAGAATTGCAGTAGAAGGCAACAGGTTCATTTCGAAAAATAACTTATGGAAGATTTAAGGGTAAGTCATTTTCATCCAATTGATGGAAACTATTTTACATGTAAAATGTTTTCCTAATTTTTTACACAACCAAACACCGGAAAATAGGTAAAACATTTTACCAGAAAATTTTTTACGCCCAAACAAACGGAGCCTTAATTTAAGCATGTTTTCAAAATGTACGTAGGACATACTTTTTTCACTTACTACTCTTAAGTTGTGTTTCCTTTATATATTTACCAAAAAAAAAAGAGAAGAAATAATTATTAAAGGAAAACAAAGGATAGATAGAAAGAACACTAAACTTAGGTTTATAACATTGTTTCAAAAGTATGTATTGGTACATTTTATCATCACTCCATAAATCACTTGGACAGATATTATTCTGTAATTGATTTTCGTACTCCTCTTTTTTATAACCACACCCTTTTTTTGTACTCTTGTGATGTGAATTTACAAAAGTAACATTTCATTTGTATATTCTTTCACACTTGAAAGAACAACATTGTAAATTCACATCACAACATAACAAAAAAGAGAATGTGATTATCGATAAAGGGAGTGTGAAAATCGAGTCGAGCCTCCCTTAACGAGCCGAGCTCCACTCGGCTTATTTAGTAAACGAGCCGAATACTCGAGCTCGAGCTCGACTCGTTTAGTAAACGAGCCGAGTCTAAACGAGCCGAGTCTAAACGAGCCGAGTCGAACCGAGCCTTAACGAGCCGAGCCGAGCTCGCGAGTAACTCGGCTCACTTACAGCCCTACCTGCATGTAGGGATTCCTAATTAAATGTAAATTCTTCTCGCCTTTATCCTTTATCATTGTCCCATGAATAGAATCGAAATGGACCTTTGCTCAGAATGTGACATCGTTGCATCAAGGCCTAACCTTCTGGTTGTTGAGTTACTTTACGGGTTGGGCGTGCGCTTCCACGGGTTATACTTGCGTGTTATCGGCCTTAATGAACGGTTGGGCCTTACGTATAGCCCATGTCCGGTCGACCCAAGCAAAGCCATTAAAGTCGGCTACCCGTATTGTCAGGCCCAAAGTCTTATTCACCAAAGCGCTTTTAAATGATAAGTTCCAATATTTCGAGAAATGCCGGGTGTCACATAACAATTCCTTATTGTGGAGTGTGTGAGGACCACATTCTGTGGTCTCAATTGTATTGATAATTTCGTACGACAAAACACATATTTTATATTAAGTTATAATTTTATTATTTTTTATAGGCTAGTAAATCTGTATAGATTTAGAGCGGAATGAGTCATTATTATTTATAATCGAGAGCGAGCGGTTTGGGTTAAAATGGAAGTCAACTACAGCGAGACGGATTTTGGCGAAGACGGATCGATGGAGGGATCAATTTGGTAATTAATCGACATGTTTTGTCTTTTTAAATGAAAAGCTACGTGAGGAAAAAAAAAAGAAAAAAGAGTCTATATACAGACTTGTCCTTTCCTTCCTAGGCTGGGAATATTGCCTTATAAAAAGAAAAGTGAGGGTAAAAGAAAGGCAGCCACATTATAGCAACTGGTGTGGAGAAAACGAAAAGGCAGCAGAAGGATTTCCGTGAAGTCAATCGACTGTTTCATGAGAGCTATTTTTATGGGAGATTTTCGTTAGGTTTTTTGGAGGGCTTGCGGACTCAAGGCTATTAGCGATCAAGATCACTGGGTGCGGTGTACGTGTGACTCGGCATGTGATACTTAGAACGTTGTGATGATTTATTTTGTTTGGATTGGTATATCTGTAACTACACAATGATTATAGTGATTTGATTCATTCCCATGATTTTTACCCATTGTGGGATTTTCCACGTATATCTCTGCGTTGTGCGATTGGTTGCTAGCGTAGTTTTTTATTGATAGTATTAATTTGTGATTCGCTTTCATACTGTTAGGGTTTTAACGGATTGTTAGGGAACCCTGTTTTTTTCAAAGTGTAAAATCAATGACTTGTTTTATGTGGACTAAGATGTTAGGTTTACTTTTGGGTTATAGAAATTTGGAAAAATGACGGCTCATGACGTGTTTTGATAATTAGTATCCGTTAAGGATATTTTCAGCATTAATAAATGTTCTCAGCATGTTCTTGACGGGTATTAATTATCAAAACACGTCCGGGGCCGTCATTTTCCCTAGAAATTTATGTTGTAATTGGTCATGTTTTTAGTTATTTTGTTGTTGGGCCGCTACATGAAATGAAAAGTATAGTATGAGGCCCAATATCGTAAGTGTAAATATCACATAATTAAGCAAGAACTAGTATCTAGCGGGGAAGGGAAAAAGATCAATCAACACTTCCCCTATTGCTTTGTTCCTGCGTGCGTATCCCAAGAGACCAACTAGAGGCAATCAATAAGTTTTTGGCTCCAATTGGTCCTGTTCCGTTAAGATTCTTATTTTTTAAGTACTTATTTTCCGTCTTACGAGACAGATCATTCTCTCATAATACATTACTTTTAATTCAAAAAATAAATACTTATTTTAAACAGTCGAACCATCCCGAGACCAACTAGAGTTTCATGGTAGTCTTTTGGTTGAGCTGTGTCGGCTTTAGGGATTTGAGTGTCTGTTTCCTATTTACGGCCAACTTAGTTTCGATTTGCATTGTTGCAGTAGGTGTAGAGGGTGTATTCTTGCGTCCAGATTCGGGCATTAGATCTCCCTTGTTATGTGGATCCGATCGGTACGTATAGTTTTCATATCATCGTTGTTGGAGACATGCCTATCGAGATGAGAGAATATGTAATTAGAGATCGATAGCCTGAATATCAGGCAAGTACTTGACTAGGTTGCGAGCTCATATGCTCAGTTGCCCAAAACTTTGGTTGTATTCTTGATGTGGTACTCTCTTGCTTAAGTTTTAATGAATTTCCGTTTGATCGAAAAAAAGAAGTAATTCTTGTAAGTGCCGAGAGGCTTTTATGAATGAAAGATTTTCTTCTGATAAAACAAAAAAAAAAACAAAAAAACTAGAGGCAATCTTTGGTTCCAATTTCTCCCTTAATCACTTACCCCTATATATTATCAATAAGTATTTGGTTGCAATATGTGTCTTTGAGATCAATTTCTCCCTTAACCACTTATAATTAACTACTGCCACTGTGGTGGGGAGAGGGATTGGGGCTATATAGTACTGGCACTAAAATAATCTCTCTCAAAAAGAGGGAAATGTTCAGACAAATGAAAATAGTTAGTAGTAGTAATTAATGACTAAAACCCCCAGTAAATTAAGGCTCTAGAGGAACCTTAATCCATTTTCCTAGCTAGTCTGTCTCTTCTTCTTCTTTTTTCGTAACAAGTTGACTCAGACCTTCTTGCGTGCATCTCGGACTAATTCTTATAGCTCCTCCCATAGCTCTCTATCAACTCTACTATACACAGGAGGCGAGGAGACCAATAAACCTGTTGGCAAGGAGCTGGAAATCAACCGGAGATCTAAAGAGGGAGCAAATACTTAAGTCCTAGGCAGAGACTACCAGAGCTAATCATTTGAGTTGCCATGCACTGACCTATTATATTTTGGTCATTTGGTGGGTCGATCTTAATTCAAAGACAACAGTCTCATATTAGGTATATGCTCCTACATAGTATATATGCCACGCTACGGCTTTCAATACTCCCCCATCCTTATTTAATTATCCACTATGATTTTGCGTGCATTTTCAACGGCTTATATCTCTCAACGTATATTATGTTTTTGAAATCATTGTCTTATAGAAAAAATTGAGATATATCAAATAAGACTTATATTGCATATTTTTAATTAGCAATATACGTCGAGAGATATAAGCCATTAAAAATGAACGCAAAACCGTAGTGAACAATTAAATAGGGACGGAGGAAGTATTATTTTTTGTTGTATGGATAAGAGCACGAAGAAGGCCATTTGGTGGAATTCACTTTAGGCTTGCATGGGGACCAAATTAGGTGAGGAAGAGAGTTCAATATAATTGCGTGCATGGGAAGTTGGGTTAAGAGCGGCTGGACAATTACTATTTTGGAGCTCAACTGCTAGGTGTGTGTTCAGTTGGAATCTTGGCAACTAGGAGTATATATTGTATTACATTTTCTTTTTTTTCCCTTTTTTTTTTGAAAAAATCGAGAGGCGAGGGATAGGTCGAGATTTTGCGAGTAGCAGTACAAGAAGAGTCGATGTCTACTTTTCGAAGCTTTCTCATGCATTTACTTTTCTTTGTATTTTAATTTCACGCTTTTGCCGTTTATGATAATGAAAATTTTCTTTGCCGATAAAAAAAAACATATAGTATGCACTTGGGTGTCGGTGTTGGGATAGCTGTTTCTTTTGCCCTAACCACCTGTGAATCTGTGATCAATCCATGAAAACTAATATGAAATAAATAGAAACTCAAAACAATGCTCGAGCACAGAGCCGGTCCTGACTTTTCAAGGGCTTAAAGTGAAAATTAAAAATAGGGCCTCTTTTGTTGGACTATAATAAGGGATAAAAAAGTAGCTAGGAGGGACCCTTACAATTCAAATTTTTTTAGTGGCCTAAAGCGATCGCAACACTTGCTTTAGCTGAAGACCGACTCTGCTCGAGCATTATTGACCCACAACAACTACTGGGGTTATCAACCCAACATTTTATAACTACTTTATTTTGGTAACTACATAAACTACTTTTGTTGCAGGTTTTGGGCTTTCCTTTTTTGGTTTTCTGCGGCTTTGGTTTGGTGTGGCCTTCTTTGCAGGGTTCAGATGTTTTTCGGGTGTTTTCTTTGGTTTGGTCATTACAACAAAATACACTTTTAGCGACGAAATCTGGAGACGAACATTTGTCTGAACATTTCCCAAGTAAAGGCTCTAGAGGAACCTTAATCCATTTTCCTAGTCTGTCTGTCTCTTTTTTTTTTTTTCCGTAACAAGTTGTCCTAGGCCTGCTTGCGTGCATCTTGGACTAATTCTTATAGCTCCTCTCATATATAGCTCTCTATCAACTCTTACACGGGAGGCGAGGAGACCAATAGACCTATTGGCAAGGAGTTGGAAATCAACCGGAGATCTAAAGAGGGAGCAAACACCTAAGTCCTAGACAAAGACTACCAGAGCTGATCATTTGAGTTACCATGCACTGACCTATTATATTTTGGTCATTTGGTGGGTCGATCTTAAATTCTTAATTCGAAGACAACAGTCTCATATTAGGTATATACTCCTATATAGTATGCCACGCTACGGCTTTCAATACTCCCCCGTCCTTATTTAATTATCCATTATGATTTTGCGTTCATTTTCAATGGCTTATATCTCTCAACGTATATTATGTTTTATGTTTTTGAAATCATTGTCTTATAGAAAAAATTGAAATCTATCAAATAAGATCCATATTACATATTTTTAATTAGCAATATACGTTGAGAGATATAAGTTATTAAAAATGCACGCAAAATCATAGTGGACAATTAAATAGAGACGGAAGGAGTATTATTTTTTGTTGTATGGATAAGAGCACGAAGGAGGCCATTTGGTGGTATTCACTTTTGACTTGCATGGGGACCAAATTAGGTGAGGAAGAGAGTTCAATATAATTGCGTGCATGGGAAGTTGGGTTAAGAGCGGCTGGACAATTACTATTTTGGAGCTCAACTACTGGGTGTGTGTTCAGTTGGAATCTTGGCAACTAGGAGTATATATTGGATTACATTTTCTTTTCTTTCCCTTTTTTAAAGAAAAAATCGAGAGGCGAGGGATAGGTCGAGATTTTGCGAGTAGCAGTACAAGAAGAGTCGATGTCTACTTTTCGAAGCTTTCTCATGCATTTACTTTCCTTTGTATTTTAATTTCACGCTTTTGCCGTTTATGATAATGAAAATTTTCTTTACCGATAAAAAAAAACATATAGTATGCACTTGGGTGTCGGTGTTGGGCTAGCTGTTTCTTTTGTCCTAACCACCTGTGCATCTTTGATCAATCCATGAAAACTAATATGAAATAAATAGAAACTCAAAACAATGCTCGAGCACAGAGTCGGCCCTGACTTTTGAAGGGCTTAAAGCGAAAATTAAAAATAGAGCATCTTTTATTGAACTATAATAAGGGATAAAAAAGTAGCTAGGAGGGATTCTTACAATTCAAATTTTTTTGGAGGCTTAAAGCGACCGCAACACTTGCTTTAGCTTAGGACCGACTCTGCTCGAGCATTAATATTGACCAACCCAACATTTTATAACTACTTTATTTTGGTAACTACATAAACTACTTTTGTTGCAGGTTTTGGGCTTTCCTTTGTTGGTTTTCTGCGGCTTTGGTTTGGTGTGGCCTTCTTTGCAGGGTTCAGGTATTTTTCGGTTGATTTCTTTGGTTTGTTCATTACAACAAAATACACTTTTAGCACGAAATCTGGAGACGAAATCCGAAATTCGTCACCAAATGGCACATTTTTGGGTGTTTGGTCTGTTGTTTTGGTTGGCATGTTGCCTTCCTAGTTTTTGGATTTCGGGTGATGTTTGCCATTGCGCTCTTGATCAATTTAATCTATATATTTAATTTCAAAGATTAATGAATTAATTTCTTTTGTCGAGAAAAAAAAAGACATATACTAATATGTATGCAAGGTCAGTGACTAATATTGTACAAATATAGGAGTAATTGACAATCTTAGTACGTTCATTAATTTCTAAGTTAATGGTTCCTACAATTTTATTTCAGCAAACTCCATTTTTTTGTCCTTATTCAATTTTTTTTTCGTATTTTTAAGTTTTGCGTCAATTTTTTGGGGATTATTGCATCTCCATGACGAGAGAAATCTAAAAAGTAAAAAATTTCGATCAAAACCTAATTTTTTTGAAAAAAGACAAAAATAAGCCAATAAGCCAATTTTTTCGGTTTTATTCAAAAAAAATTGGATTTCGATCAAATTTTTTTACTTTTTATATTCCTCTCGTCATGGAGATGCAATAATCCCCAAAAAAATTGACGCGAAACTAACAAATACGAAAAAAATCTGAATAAGGACAAAAAAATAAGCCACTTGGCTTATTTAGCCGAACGGATTACTATAGATGAAACTACTTTTTACCGTACGTAGCCGCAACCAAGAGTATCCATTTCAAGTTTCAACTGTCAAATTTAATTCATATCACAAGCCATTAAATTCTTAAACTTACAAACCGATAATTGTTGAACTTACACAAACCGATAGTTGTCAGGTGTCCATGCCAGCTTACGCATGACTCGACTTATTCTAGGAATTAATCCCACCGCTCACTTGTGCGGGAGAACTTACACACCATAACAGAAAGCAAACAATATACTTGTAAATTGCCGATAAAAAAACAAAACAAAAACAATACACTTGTAACAACAAAGCAAACACCACAATAATATCAGTCGCGATCCTGACTTCTGCCATCGCTCTTGTCCTCAATTAAATGTTCATAAGTTCTTCAAAGATCTTCATGGAAGAAGCTGGGAAACTTAGCAGCACATCAATGAAATTCTTCTCTTTCGGATTAGGGCAGAATATCGCGAGTTCCCTCCCCGGAACGAACGCGGGACCTACGAGAAAAGGTTTTCCCCATCCGAAGTCCATAGTGTCGAGAGATAACCTTGTCCAGGTAGTAATCAAAAGGGTCGAGGTTATGGTAAAGTAAGGTTGTTTCACTTCCACATAGTCGATGACCGACCTCATGTATCGATCCGTGACCTTTTGAATCGCCTCTCGGATTAGTCCCACAGCAAATGACAGTGGTTTTTCTATTAGATCACCTGCATTACAAACAGTTAGTAAACAAGAAGTTCAAATAGAAATTTTTGTTTCGATCGGCAAAGGAAAATTTTTATACTTAGAAAGAAACTCGACAAGCTAGGTACATCGAGAGAGGGAAAAAGCCGGCGTCAATGAGAGGCGAAGGCATCCCTACAAGGTTGGCAAGCACACCCAATCTAATCATGCGCTAAGGATAAGTTTAGGCAAGTATAAAACAAAAGAACAGCCTTGATGGGATTAGAATCTAGTTGGTAACCTGATTTTATCTTGTTTTTTTGGGTATCATCCAATTCTTTATTGGATGTTTGTTTGTTTTTTTTTCTTTTTTTGGGTTGTGCTACGTACATATATATATATATATATATTTTGTTTTGGTAACGGAGGTACAGCCCTACAGTCAAATCATTAAATGGACCCGATCGATTACGCAACCCGAACCTCCGGGGGAGCTAGCACGACCACACCAGTCACGGCCCCCCCACTTACTTCAGGCCAGGATACTCACCCAGTGGAAAATCGAACCCCAAACCTTGAAAAGTACTCTCAAAGTCTGGGTATCCGCCCGAACCACTGGGGCAACCCCTGGGTGTGTGTATATATGTAAATGATTTTTCTTAGACATAGATGCAACTTTGTATGTATGTCTGGGATGTGATGCCTTTGCATCCCCTCGATGTACCATTTCGAGTTATCGATATACTGCCGAACAAAAAAAAAATTAAAAAAAAAATAGAAACATAAAAAAACAATTAGAGCATGAAAATGAAAGAAAAATGTATAACTTGCCTGCGGTAGTAAGGCAACTTGTCATGACAATTCCGTTACCAAAGTAGTTCTCTGGTAATGGTGGATCAAATCTCAGCCGTCCATCAACAACCAAAACGGACTTTACCGGTTGATCATAATGCAGTTTCAAAGCTTGAGTTCTGCTCTTCCAAATAAAAGCCGATACGACTTCAAATGTGGAGCACTTATCCACAATCCCGTCTTCCATGGCTGCCATCTTCAGTTTTTGAATCTTTTCGTGCTCGAAACAAAACGATTTGTAGATAACGTTTTCGTTGTAAAGATCATCGGTGTTCGATACATCTTCGATACTTGCGAATTCGTGATGCGGGAATTCGATCTTAGGCGGGTTTCGAGCCCTGAGTATGCTTCTGTCCACAAATGGAGGAACCTTTAACGACAAGCCCCGAGCAATTTCAGCCCAGGCGTTAATGAAGTCCATGGCAGCACGTCCATCAAGTATCAAATGGTTCATGCATAACCCCAGAACAAATCCTCCATTCTTAAACGTGGTCACCTGGAAGAGCGTATTCGGTTAACGATAACCATTTTTTCGTATTTATTCAAAAAAATTGAGTTTTGATCGTAATTTTTTACTTTTTGGATTCTTTTTGTTATGACGAAGCAATACCACAAAAAATTGACGAAAAACTAACAAATGCAAAAAAAAATTGAATAAAGACAAAAAAAAAGGCCAAATAAATAGGCCAAAATAGATAAAGAAAAATCATGTGGAAGATTGGTGTTCCATCATGAGAGCAAGTGATATTCTTGTAGTAGTTTGAATTAATTAACCAGGCAGTTGATGGACAGTTATGGTATTCTTTTGTGAGATTAAATTCTTTACACCGCCGGTGTAAACATTTGTTTTCTCCAAATCAATTATATTGCGCTACGTCGCCATGTTTTATTGATTGAGACCACTGTTTTGCAACGTGGCGCAATGTAATTGATTTGGAAGAAACAAATGTTTACACCGAGGGTGTAAAGAATTTATTCTCTTCTTTTGTTGTCCAAAAGGAGAACTTATAACGATTTATTTTTCTCAAGATAATTGTACATTTTTCAAAAATTGTAATTACCAATGTCTGATCAACCTCTTTTTTTTTTTTTTTTTTACGAATAATTTACATTTTGTGACCTACAAAATTGACTGTGTGGATCATCAAAATAGGGTGTGAAACTCACACCGTTAGGTGCTGTGTGAATAGAATTACTACTATCATTTTTTTAAAGGCATAAAAAACCTAATTACTATAATAGGTTGTATAGTGCCCATTGAACCCATATACATGGTTCCCCGTATTTGGCTTCTTGCCAAAATTGGGTTTGGGTTTCGGATGGATATAAAATTATCCTTAGCTTTGTAGCTCTAGAATAAGTTTCGGGTTAGGGATATGATGTTATTACTCATTGTCCTATTAATCTTTGTAATAATTTCATAAAAAAAACTTCTTTCGCCTTTCAAAAAAAAAATTGTCCTGCACAAGGGATGAACGTCAACAGAAAAAGCAGCCAAGCAAAACGAACATCTAAAATGGAAATAAATCCGAGTTTTTTTTTCTTTCGAAATGTTTTCTCTAAACCCATTCATGCTTACCAAACAAAACAAAACTCAAAAAAAAAAAAAAATGGTTTAAGAGAAAATAACAAACCTGAGCAGCCAAAGGTGGCACCTCAATAATGTTTTTCGCAGCAGGAGACTCGTACACCAGCTCTGCCATGGCCACCGTATCATCGCCTATCTCTCGTATCGTACAATGGGCTTTCGCCTCGACGAAAACAGCGCCTTCGTCCGTGCAATCCACCACCAGCCTGCCCTCCGGGTCGGTGGTTAGCCGCCCGGCAAGCGGGTAGTAGTGAACAAGAACCTTCGACAATGAACTCTTCAAGACCTCCACCAGTTTTTCCTCCTCGATATTGCCTTCGTTCTCCGTCGGTCGATAGCAATAGACTGTGGTTATCTTCAGAGGGAAGCACTTGTCAATGTTTGAGAGGAAGTACAGATTGCCCTTCTCGATTGTATCCTCTGCCGGAGGAACCAGAGTTGGCTCTCCCCTGATCTCCACATTGAGTTCCAACATATTGTTCTTTGTTTGTTCTAATCACCAGTGCTAGAAATGAACAACTTTTGCTTGCCAGCATTGACACTACCAAGGTTATATATAGATATATGGAAAACCTAGCCATCTATCTACTTATCTATCTGTATTATGAGAAGTTTTTTTGGGTGCAAATTGGGTACCGCCACGACGCGCATCCGAGCCGTCCAAACGTGTTTTGGATGGCCCAGATCCGAGCACTCTCTTTCCTACTCAGCCGACCACTATCTCTCCTCTTTCTCGGCCTCTAAATCTTGACCGTCCAAAATATGTTTGAACGACTCGAATGCGTGCTCGGATATCACGTGAAGTATACCCTATTTGGACACACAAATTTCTCATGTAATTTTTTGAACGGCAAATTTTATTTTATTAATCCATGAAATTATTATAAAAATTAAAAGGATAAGGGATGATGGCATCAAATCCTAAGCAAAGTTAAGAACTATTTTTTGCCCACCGGAGACCCAAATTCTAAGTTAGCAAGAAACCAACCTAGGAGAACAGTACCCATTGGGGCAAAGCCCTGGCTCATAACACCCATTGGGCCAAGCCCATAAACCTATGGGCCTCAAACCTAGATCTATAACATAGACGTCACGTGGACTATGGTTACATATATGGTTAAAAAGGCGTTGTTTGGGTGGGTAAGATGGTCGAAATTTAAAGGATAATAAAAGCGAAAATGCAATGCCCATCCACGGTGGCCATATCGACCTTGCACTAACAGTCACGCCGGGCCCACCATGGGTTTCGCACAAAAAATTTGACCCATTTAATAATTTTAAAAAAAACTTGGAGTGACCTCTGTGAATAATCAGCTCATGCTCGACTCAATCTTCTCATTTTTCATTCATATTTCTGGTATGGCCACTGTCGGTGGTGGTAGAAGGATTCTAATAATAGGTTGGAGTCGAGCAATGACAGATCATTAACGGGCTGACCCACCAGCCCACACCGACAGTGGTCTCCTTCGGAATCCAAGGGCTGACATTTTCTCATGATTTCGTACTTATATTCCAACATTCAACAGGTAATCCAATTCTAATAAAAAAAGAAAAGAAAAAGGTAATCTAGTTTTATATTCTCTTTTTCAAAAAAAAAAAAAAATTCTTTCCACCTTAGGTAGAAAACCATGAGATTTCCACCACGCATTGCGGGCCCCGCAGTGTAATTTTTTCAGTAATCTAAACTGTTAATCTTGTAGGACCCGCATAGTAGTACATTTGCACAAAAAATCATATTTATCGGGTATCGATAGGTATATTAAAAATTAAATTTTAGTTTATAAAATAGATGGGTATGGATAGTTTAACTTTAAACTCATCTACCGTCGATTTTTTAAACTAAACTTCAATTTTTTATATACCTATCGATGTCCGATAAAATTAATTTTTTGTGAAGATGTACTACTTTGCCAGCTCTACAAGATGAATGATTCAGATCACTATAATATACGCATAGTGGGGCCCACAATTGATGGTGGTGGAATTTACACTCATACGCAATTATTGGCAATTACAACTGTTAGTGTTGTTAAAGAATCAACCAAAATTAGGATACATGTCTTAGTTTTTCAAGTTCTCATATGTAAATTTTTCATACAAGTAAAACTCCCATATGTTCTACTCAACATTCATTCTCTTCATAGTTATATACGGAGAAATTTTTCAATGCCGGGTGGGCATGGCCACGTGGTGCTTGTGCGCGTATCTCGAATATCCAAACGTGTTTTGGACGGCCTAAATTTGTTGGGGTAATTACAAGTTTGGACGGTCAAGATGCGCGTACGGGCACCACATGGCCATGAAAAATTTCTCTTATATACAAATACTTACTTTCTTTCTTTCAAGCATGTTTCAAAATATACGTAGGACATACTTTTTGCACTTACTACTCTTAAGTTGTGTTTCCTTTATATATATTTACCCAAAAATGAAGAAGAAATAATTAAAGGAAAACAAAGGATAGATAGAAAGAACACTAAACTTAGGTTTTTAACATTGTTTCAAAAGCCAATGGGCTTGTAGCTCAGTTGGCTAACTCCTGGTTCTCCCCATGGGCTTGTAGCCCAGGGTTCAAGTCCCGTTGTGGGCGTGTGGTGTTCAGGATTATGGATAGCCTCTAACACCTTTGTGGACTAACATACTAACTTCTTGCTGGCAAAAACATTGTTTCAAAACTACAAATTGGTACATTTTATCATCATTCCATAAATCACCTGGACAGATATTATAATGTAATTGATTTTCGTACTCCTCTTTTTTTTTATAACCACACCCGTTTTTTTGTACTCTTGTGATGTGAATTTTACCAATTTTCGCACAACCGCCTCCTCTTAGGGTTTTGAGAGCTCTAAGGCGATTTTGAGAAGTCACAGCCGCCTTACTTTTCTGCCGGGGGGGGAGGCGCCCCTCTCCCTCCTCCCCCCGGGCTCCTCCTCCTCTTCCACCCGCTCTCCTCTTTCTTCCCCCTTTTCCCTATAGTTTTTTTCTTTTTCTTTTCTCCTCCCTCAGATCTGACCCTCTCTGTTCAGCAGGCTCCGCCGTCACCGGAGTCGTTTGTCCGCATGTAATCCGTCGCCGGAGCCCTTATGGCAACAGTGGTGGAGGCACTGAGGGTTGTGATCTGTTCGGCGGTTTTTGGGCGGCTGGATTTAGAGCAAGATCTGGGGGAGTTTTGTTTACCCTTGTGGGAGTTTTGTCTCTCCGTATGAGAGTTTTGTCTCTCCTTGTGAGAGTAATAAAGTTCGCCTTTGGGCGATTTGTTTACTGTTCGGGCTCGAGAAGATTAAAATGCATCTATTGATGGTTTGCTAGAAATTCATTAGTGTGTTTATTTCTGGTCGAAATTCATCTGATCGTCTGGGTTCTTGTTGTCTTTTCTTTTCTTGGCTAGCAATGTATCTCTTTTTGAGACTGCTATAGGATATATGAATTTTTCGCTCAGCAGAAGGTGCGTCAGGTCATGCTTGGGCTAGAGATGAAAGACATCAATCGCCTCGTTCTTTCTCGTTTTGTATTAATTAGATGATTAGTTTGGTTTTGTCTAAATTATCTGTAATGAATTTCGTTGTGTAAGTGCCGTTGGATTTTATCAATGCAGTACCTCTCACTTTTGTCAAAAAAAAGATGTGAATTTACAAAAGTAAAATTTCATTCGTATATTCTTTTACACTTGAAAGAACAACATTGTAAATTCACTTCACAAGATAACAAAAAAGAGAATGTGATTATAATAAAGGGAGTGTGAAAATTACTACTCTTATATTGTACATATCTCCAAACATAGCCCTAAACCTTACCCCCAAACACAGCCCTCCGGTGGCCCTAGGACCAATATGATGATTGGTTTAATTAGGTGGGGCGGCTGGCGTCCTACGAGCTCCTGTAGGAATTCCCATTTTTTTTTAATGTGAATTCTTCTCGCCTTTATTCTTTATCATTATCCCATGGATAGAATCGCAATGGACATGTGCTCAGAATGTGACATCGTTGCATCAAGGCGAAACTTTCTAGTTGTTGATGAGTCCCTTGACATGTTTTGTTCCGTTCCATCATCATTGTTGAAAAAATGGGAAACTAGTTCAGCTCGTCATAGTATATAGGCTAAGAACCCTGGTACGACGACTTCGGAGAGATCAAGTTAGACCTATTTCACTTCCTTATTTATTTAGGTCAATATAGAAAGTAGACCTGTCACGATTCGAATAAGAAAGAGGGAGTTCAGGATGTATAAATCTTATTTTGCTTATCACGCCACCTGGAACCAAAGTTCACTTGAGAATTGAAACAGAGAATGATCTTCTTGAAATCAACATGGTTCGCTCGACAGGCCCCTCAGAATCGAAACCAGCCCTTAGCAGGAATGGTGTCCGGGCACAGTCCCCACAGACAATCCCCTTTCTTAAAGTTCCCGAGGTTTAAGATTAATGACAGGCACAGGTTGGGCGTGCGCTTATCCTGTCTGACCCTGCAATTTCCACGGGCTATAGTACTTGCGTGTTATGGGCCTTAATGAACCGTTGGGCCTTAGGTACGTCGGCCCATGTGCGTTCGACCCAAGCAATTAAGCCGAGTGTAGTCGGCTACCCATATATTGTCAGGCCCAAAGTCTTATTTACCAAAGCGCTTTTAAAGGATAAGTTCCAATATTTAGAGAAATGCTGGGTGTCACATAACAAGGAGTGCAATTTTGTTCACCTTCCTTAAAAGAGGGTGACCATTACCTTCCTTCCTATTGGTTGAAATGACGAGGATCCCACCATAAAGTGATGTCATGCTTACCATGCAATACACTTTTTTGATAAGCATGACATCACTTTGTGGTGGGATCCACGCCATTTCAACCAATAAAATTAAAAAGGAAGGTAATAGTCACCCTCTTAACTGAAGGGTGAATAAAATTCAACTCCATAAGAAGTCATTATTTTGGAATGTTAAAATCAATGTCTTGTTGTACTTTTGTATGTGGGCTAAGATGTTAGGTTTACTTTTGGGCCATAAAAATTTATGTTGTAATTGGTAATGTTTTTAGTTATTTTGTTGTTGGGCCACTATATGAAATGAAAAGTATAGTCTAAGGCCCAATATTGTAAGTGTAAATATCACATAAGCAAGAACTAGTATCTAGCGGGAATGGAAAAAGATCAATCAATTAACTAGAGGCAATCATAAGTTTTTGGTTCCAATTTCTCCCTTAGTTCCATCCCGAGACCAACTAGATCAAGTTTCATGGCTGTGCCGGTCCTCGGGATATATTTGAGTCTCTCTTATTTACGGTTCCACTACTAGCCGACTAGGTTTCGGTTTGCATTGTTGCAGTACGTGTAGAGGGTTTTATTTTCTTGTCCGGATTTGGGCATTAGATCTCCCTTGTTATGTGGATCGGTATAGTTTTCATATCATCGTTGTCGGTTGGAATTCTTGTAAGTGCTGAGAGGCTTTTATGAATGAATGATTTTCTTCTTATTAATAAAAAAAAAAAACTAGAGGCAATCTTTGGTTCCAATTTCTCCCTTAATCACTTAGACCCCGTTTGCTTAAGGATTTTGAATTTTAAAAGATCGATACAGCTAATTTTTTGAGATGTCCCAAATAGTAAACAAGATCAAGAATTTGGGACAGAAGGAGTATTATATATGTTAGAGCAAATGGAAAAAATAAAGGTTATACACATTAATCAAATACAGGAAATTAACTATTGATTCGCCAGAGAGGGACCAGCAGTATACTCCTTCCTTAGCCAAACATGCACCCAGACGTTCCACTAAAGTATGTCCAAACCCAAACAACAAAAATAAACAGCAAACAGCCTGGTGAGAATGACAACAAAAATGGTTAGTAATTAGTGACAAAACCCCCCAAGTAAAGGCTCTAGAGGACCTTAGTCCATTTTCTTAGTCTGTCTGTCGGTCTGTCTTTTTTCTTCTTTTTGTTGTTGTTGGTAATATTACAGAATATTCTGGGCCAGTTTGCGTGCACCACGGACTAATTCTTACGGCTCCTCCCACAACTTTATCCACGCTTACACGGGAGGTGAGGGAACCCCAAGGGCTGTTGGCAAGGAGCTGGAAATCAACCAGAGACCTAAGAAGATAGCAAACCCCTAAGTCCAAGGCCAAGACTACCGGGGCTAATCATTTGATCATTATTTTGGTCATTTGGTGGGTCTTAATTCAAATACAACAGTCTCATATCATGTATATATATAGTATGCCACGCTACGCTTTCAATATTTTTTGTTGTACGGTAAACATTCTTGGAGAAGACCATTTGTTGGTACAATAACAAATTCTGGCCGTCCAGATGTGTTTGGACGGTCCAGATTTTAAGTAAACTATTCGCGCGAATAGTTTATTTATTCCCTTAGCGAATCTGGACCGTCCATTACAACAATAGACGGGTAGAGATCGGTTGTGCAAAACTCAACCGTTGTGCGTGTAGCATTTTTGTTTTTGGTATTCACTTTTGAGTTGCATGGGGATTGGGGACCAAATTAGGTGAGAAAGAGAGTTCAATATAATTGCGTGCATGGGAAGTTGGGCTAAGAGCGGTTGGACAATTATTTTGGAGCTCAACTACTAGCTACGTGTGTTCAGTTGGAATCTTGGCAACCATATATTGTATACATTTTCTTTTTTTTCTTTCTTTCTTTTTTTGAGAAAAAATCGAGAGGCGAGGGATAGGTCGAGATTTTGCGAGTAGCAGTACAAGAAGAGTCGATGTCTACTTTTCGAAGCTTTCTCATGCATTTATTTTTCTTTGTATTTTAAATTTCACGCTTTTGTCGTTTACGATAATGAAAATTTTATTTGCCGATTAAAAAAACATATAGTATGCACGCTTGGGTGTCGGTGTTCGGCTAGCTTTTTCTTTTGCTTTAACCACCTCTGATCAATCCATGAAAACTAGTATGAAATAAATAGAAACTCAAAACAATGCTCGAGCATCATTGACCCACAACAACTACTGGGGTTATCCAACCCAACATTTTATAACTACTTTTGTTGCAGGTTTTGGGCTTTCCTTTTTTGGTTTTCTACAGCTTTGGTTTGGTGTGGGCCGTGTGGCTATCTCTGCAGGTTCAGATGTTTTTGGGTTGTTGCGACGAAATCTGGCGACGAAGTCCGAAATTCGTCGCTAAATGCCACATTTTTGGGTGTTTGGTCTGAGCTTTTTATTCGTTGATCCGTGTTGTTCTGGTTGGCATGTTGCCTTCTGTTAGCTCCAAAAAGCGACGCTATTTTTTGGTTATCACACAAGTTAATTATAGTATCTGATTCCTTCCCGTGCATGGTTCTTACCCATTTTTAGGATTTTTCATGTATATCCACTTGGTTTGGATTGGAGTATCTCCTGGGACTTTTCCCTTCCTAGTTTTTGAATTTTGGGTGGTGTTTGCCGTCATGCTCTTGATCAATTTAATCTAAATATCAATTTCAAAGAATAATGAATTAATTTCTTTTGCCGAGAAAATTAAAAAAGACATATAGTAGTATGCAAGGTCAATGACTAATATTGTACAAATATAATTGACAATCTTAGTACGTTCATTAATTTCTAAGTTAATAATGATTCCTACAATTTTATTTCAGCAAACTCCATTTCAAGTTTCAACTGTCACATTTCATATCACTAGTAACAAAATGAACTTTTATTGCCATTAAATTCTTAAACTTACAAACCAATAATTGCATGTTGAACTTACACAAACCGATAGTTGTTCAACTTACACACCACAATTATTATTACTATTATTTTTTGAAATAACTCAGGTGTCCGGGCCAGCTTACCCGTGCCTCGACTAATCTTGAAAGCCAATCCCACCGCTCACTTGCGGGGGAACTTACACACCGTAACGGAAATTAGCAAACAATATACTAGTAACAACAAAGCAAACACCACAATAACATCAGTCGCGCGATCCTGACTTCTGTGATCACTCTTGTCCTTAAATGTTCATAAGTTCTTCAAAGATCTTCATGGAAGAAGCTGGAAAACTAAGAAGCACATCAATGACATTCTTCTCTTTCGGATTAGGGCAGAATATCGCGAGTTCCCTCCCGGGAACGTACGCAGGACCTACGAGAAAAGGTTTTCCCCATCCGAAGTCCATTGTGTTCAGAGATAACCTTGTCCAGGTAGTAATCAAAAGGGTCGAGGTCATGGTAAGGTGAGGTTGTTTCACTTCCACATAGTCGATGACCGACCTCATGTATCGATCCGTCAACATTTGAATCGCCTCTCGGATTAGTCCCACAGCAAATGACAGTGGTTTTTCTATTAGATCACCTGCATTAGAAACAGTTAGTAAATAAGAAGTTCAAATAGAAATTTTGTTTTCATTGGTGAAGGAAATTTTTTATAGAAAGAAACTCGACAAGGTACATCGAGAGAGGGGAAAAACCAGCGTCAATGAGATGCGAAGGCAGCCCTACAAGGTTGGCAAGCACGCCCAATCTAATCATGCGCTAAGGATAAGTTTTTCAGGCAAGTATAAAACAAAAGAACAGCCTTGATGGGATTAGGAGAATTAGAATCTAGTTGGTAACCTGATTTTATCTTGTTTTTTTGGGTATCATCCAATTCTTTATTGGATGTTTGTTTGTTTTTTTTTTCTTTTTTGGTTGTGGTACATACATTTTTTTTTGTGGTAACGGAGGAACAATCCTACTGTCAGGCTACTAGCTAAATGAATCCGACTGCGCAATCCTAACTTCGGGGGAGCTAGCGCGGCCACGCCTACTTAAGGATACTTATCCGATGGGAAATCGAACCCCAAATCTTGAAGATAACTACCAAAATCTGGACATCCGCCCAAATCCGTGGGACAATCCCTGTGTGTGCATGTACATGATTTTTCTTAGCCATAGATGGCAACTTTGTATGTTTGTCTCGAATGTGATGCTTTTGCATCCCCTTGACGTACCCTTTCGAGTTATCAATATAATCTTCTTCGGCCGGGAACCCAAAAAAAAAAAAACAGGAGTAGAACATACAAAAACAATTAGAGCATGAAAATGAAAGAAAAATGTATGACTTGCCTGCGGTAGTAACGCAACTCGTAATGACAACTCCATTACCAAAGTAGTTCTCCGGTAATGGCGGATCAAATCTCAGCCGTCCATCAACGACCAAAACATACTTTGCCCGTTGATCATAACGCAGTTTCAGAGCTTGAGTTCTGCTCTTCCAAATAAAAGCTGATACGACTTCAAATGTGGAGCACTTATCCACAACCCCATCTTCCATGGCTGCCATCTTCAGTTTTTGAATCTTTTCGTACTCGAAACAAAACGATTTGTAGATAATGTTTTCGTTGTAAATATCATCGGTGTTCGATACGTCTTCAATACTTGCGTATTCGTGATGCGGGAATTCGATCTTAGGCGGGTTTCGAGCTCTGAGTATGCTTCTGTCCAAAAATGGAGGAACCTTTAAGGACAAGCCACGAGCAATTTCAGCCCAGGAGTTAATGAAGTCCATGGCAGCACGTCCATCAAGTATCAAATGGTTCATGCATAACCCCAGAACAAATCCTCCATTCTTAAACGTGGTCACCTGGAAGAGCGTGATCGGTTAGCGATAACCAATTACCAATTTTTCGTCTTTATTCAAAAAAATTGGGTTTTGATTGTAATTTTTTACTTTTTAGATTCCTCTTATCATGACGAAGCAATACCACAAAAAATTGACGAAAAACTAACAAATGTGAATTTTTTTTGAATAAAGACAAAAAAAAGGCCAAATAAATAAGCCGAAATTGATAAAGAAAAATCATGTGGAAGATTGGTGTTCTATCATGAGAGCAAGTGATATTCTTGTAGTAGTTTGAATTAATTAACCAGGCAGTTGATGGACAATTATGGGATTCTTTTGTGAGATTAAATTCTTTACACCGCCGGTGTAAACATTTATTTTCTCCAAATCAATTATATTGCGTTACGTCGCCATGTTTTATTGATTGGGATCACTGTTTTGCAACGTGGCGCAATATAATTGATTTGGAAGAAACAAATGTTTATATCGGCGATGTAAAAAATTTATTCTCTTCTTTGTTGTCCAAAAGGAGAATTTATAACCATCTATTTTTCTCAAGATAATTGTGCATTTTTCAAAAATTGCAATTACCAATGTCTGATGACTCTGATCAACCTCTTTTTTTTTTCGGAAATGATACACCCACCGAAGGTGTTCCACCGCACCGCCCACCGCCCGCCCGCTGGGCCCACTCCGGCCACCGGACGGCCGATCCGAACTGTCCAAAAATTCTAAAAAAAAAAACCGAGTGGGCCTACGCGAGAATCAACGGCATCCGACGTGTGTAGGTGCTCGATCCGAACTTTCAAAAATCAGATGATCCGAACCGTTAAAAAATGTAAGATTGGTTCGAGCACCTACACAGGTCGGATGCCGTTTATTCTCGCATAGGTCCACTCGGTTTTTTTTTATAGAATTTTTGGACGGTTCGGATCGGCCGTCCGGTGGCCGGAGTGGGCCCAGCAGGCGTGCGGTGGGCGGTGCGGTGGAACACCCTTCGGTGGGTGTATCACGACTCTTTTTTTTTTTGACGAATAATTTACATTTTGTGACCTACAAAATTGACCGTGTGGATCATCAAAATAGGGTGTGAAACTCACACCGTTAGGTGGTGTGTGAATAGAATTACTACTATCATTTATTTAAAGGCATAAAAAACCTAATTACTATAAGAGGTTGTATAGTGCGGATTGAACCCATATACATGGTTCCCATATTTGGCTTCTTGCCAAAATTGAGTTTGAGTTTTGGATGAACATAGAATTATCCTTAGCTTTGTAGCTATAGAATAAGTCTCGGGTCAAGGATATGATGTCAATCATTCCTTGTCCTATTAATCTTTGTAATAATTTCAAAAAAACCTTCTTTCGCCTTTCAAAAAAAAAAAATGTTCTGCACAAGGGATGAACGTCGTTCAACATTCTGCTAGATGATTTGCGCCTCCCCCTCCCCTGGTTGAGTTTGAGCATTTGTGCTCCTCAGCCTCCCCTCTCGATGTAACCTTTCGAGTTTTATAAAATTTCGTTTGCCGAGTAAAAAAAAAGGGATGAACGTCAACAGAAAAAGCACAAGCAAAACGAACATCTAAAATGGAAATAAATCCGAGTTTTTTTTTCTTCTTTCGAAATGTTTTCTCTAAACCCATTCATGCTTACCAAACAAAACAAAACTCAAAAAAAAAAAAAAAATGGTTTAAGAGAAAATAACAAACCTGAGCAGCCAAAGGTGGCACCTCAATAATGTTTTTCGCGGCAGGAGACTCGTACACCAGCTCTGCCATGGCCACCGTATCATCGCCTATCTCTTGTATCGTACAATGGGCTTTTGCCTCGACGAAAACAGCGCCTTCATCCGTGCAATCCACCACCAGCCTGCCCTCCGAGTCGGTGGTTAGCCGCCCGGCAAGCGGGTAGTAGTGAACAAGAACCTTCGACAGCGAACTCTTCAAGACCTCCACCAGTTTTTCCTCCTCAATATTGCCTTCGTTCTCCGTCGGTTGATAGCAATAGACTGTGGTTATTTTCAAAGGGAAGTTGTCAATGTTTGAGAGGAAGTAGAGATTGCCCTTCTCGATTGTATCCTCTGCCGGAGGAACCAGAGTTGGCTCTCCCCTGATCTCCACATTGAGTTCCAACATATTGTTCTTTGTTTGTTCTAATCACCAGTGCTAGAAATGAACAACTTTTGCTTGCCAGCATTGACACTACCAAGGTTATATATAGATATATGGAAAACCTAGCCATCTATCTACTTATCTATCTGTATTATGAGAAGTTTTTTTGGTGCAAATTGGGTAGCGCCACAACGCGCATCCGAGCCGTCCAAACGTGTTTTGGACGGCCCAGATCTGAGCACTCTCTTTCCTATTCAGCCGACCACTATCTCTCCTCTTTCTCGGCCTCTAAATCTTGACTGTCCAAAATATGTTTGGACGACTCGAATGCGTGCTTGGATACCACGTGAAGTATACCGTATTTACACCCACAAATTTCTCATGTATTTTTTTTTGAACGGCAAATTTTATTTTATTAATCCATGAAATTATTATAAAGATTAAAAGGACAAGGGATGATGACATCAAATCCTAAGCAAAGTTAAGAACTATTTTTTGCCCACCCGAGACCCAAACTCTAGGTTAGCAAGAAACCAACTTAGGAGAACAGTACCCATTGGGGCAAAACCCTGGCCTATAACACCCATTGGGCCAAGCCCATAAACTTATGGGCCTCAAACCCAGATCTATAACATACAGCTCAAGAACAGGCCAAGCCCAGCCTGAAAACGGACCAAGCCCAGCCAGTGCAACACCTAAACAAAATCCTAAACCTAATGAAATTTCCACATAAATTTCTCACTACATCCCTAATATCAAAATTTTCATCCAAATGCTATGTACTATGCATATGTCAGATGCACGACACACATTAATTTTCGTTTTAAAAAATGTAAATAAAATCCAAAAAAATCCACCTCGTCTACAAACGTCCTCTCTCCCTCTATTGGGTTTTCCTTAATTGGCAAAAAAATTTCAAACTTCCCCCCACAATTTCCTTCATATATACAAAGGTGAAGGCAGTGGCGGCTCCAGAAATATTTTCTAGGGTGTTCAAAAAAAAATCTTAATCTCCGCTAACTTTGTTCAACACTAAAAGTTAAACAAAATTTTACTAGAAACTATTAAACCAAGCAAAACTGTCGTCGATGAGTTAGATTATTTTGAAACTGTTGCGTAATAATTTCATAATCAACAATATTTGGTTCATCTTCCCAAATATAATTAATCATGGCAACATTCATCTATCTCTCCTTGGTTTAAGTAGTTTAACAAATTAGAAGTTTTTTTTAAAAAAATAATGGAATATATATTCAACTTGAAATGGATCATTAGTTTACACAGTGAACAACTAAAAAATCAGCAGAATGACAATTTTATCATTCTCTCCTTCACTTGATTTCTTAGTTTTTACTAGCATTTATGGATGTGGGTTGGTTTTTTTCTCAGGATAACTTGGTATCCGGTTACATGCACCTCGACTAATTTTAAGAGACCATAAACACGCCGTTCACTAGTTGTGCCAAAGCAAATGTTGTATGGACTAGCCTTAAAGGAATTGATAGCACCTGAAAGGTTTTGAACTTGAATATGAGCTAATTGGCTATCTTATAAGCTGATGAGTGTTCAAACTTTATTGGATTGGGTGTTCAAATCAAGGATATAATAAAAGAACATAGGACTCATATACACCCTATAAAATTTCTAGGGTGTTCAGTTGAACACCCATGCTTCAATGTGCGCCGCCTCTGGGTGAAGGGTTGTATTTGCACATCAACCATATGGGGTGTAGAGCATCTCCTACCTTTGCCCAAAATTTTACCTATATTTGAGTGAAAATGTGTGTAACAACTTTATGTCGGTTGCCAGGGTAGGAGCATCTCCAATGACAAAACCCAATCTTTACTGAAACAAAGGCTTTCAATGGCAACATGGTAAATAAGAGGGAGAAGATTGAGCCTTGACAAAAAGGATAAAGGAAATGAGTTGAGGCTTGAATTTTGCCACAACAACCTTTTTGGCAACGGAAAATGGATATGGCTTTTGCCCGGATAGAGAAAAGGGATGGGGTTATATTCGGGGTGTTTGTTTACTTTTTGCTACTTGGATGTAATATGCCTTGGATTTTCCTTTCCACCGAGAGTAAAATTTGGAAACCCCCCATTCAAAACATATCCGGCTCCACTTTATTACCAATAAATCCCCTTTGGCCTCACCACTATTTGCCCTTTTATGATTTGTTTGTTGGTGACAAAATGGGATTTTCACATGATTGTGCATTATCGAAACCCTCATATCCCTCTTCTCTACAATAACTAAACAGACTGAGTAACTTTTAAACTCCCCTTTTAAAATTATACCATTCCAACACATCCACCTCTTTATATATCACCCCTTTTATTATATCCTCCTTTGCCGCTTCAAAATTTTAACCTCTGTCAAACAAGCCGTAATGTGGTAAAGAAATGGGCAAAACTCATTTTGGTGTAGATAAATAATTATGGCATTGGAGATGTGTTTTTGCTCCTTTGTCAAAAAAAAAAAAAAAAAGGTGTTCAAGCGAAGAAATGAATTAAAGGCTGGAGGATTTTATTCAGTTTGAGTTTTGATGGAGGTTTTTTAGAGTAATAAGTAAAGAGAAATAGATAGAGAAAATTTATTGGGAATCGTGTGCAAAGGTTTTGAGATCCAAAATGAACAAACTGCATGGAGAAGTTCACCCCGTAAACAACTATTTAATTATGGAGCTGCGCGATCTCGACCATCCATTTCGACTTTGGACGCACGCGATTCACCTCTGTAAACAACTATTAACGGAGCTCCGTGAATAAGTTTTTCCAAGGAAAAAAATGGGAATTCCGGTGATAAGAAAAGATGAGGAAGAAAGGTCAACGACTCAACAGGAATATGCCGAAGTACAAAAAAAAGAAAAAGAAAGGTCAACAGGAGTGTCGTAGTCAATCAATTGAATATGAGGATTTGCTCGTGCGGCACAATCTCATCACCGGGGACACAGGGATCATCAGATCAATAGTCATCCATTAGCTGAACAGTAACTCTTGCTAAGAATGAGGCTATGGCTCGCCATGTTTCACGCCCCTCTTTGAGAGCTGCATTACTCCATTTTCTACGACTTTCTTTCTTGGTATCCCCTTCCGCTCTCTCTCTCTCTGCTTTCTCTCTCCTTGCTACTGCTGCTGCCGTCGGCTGCTATGCCAATTGAGTGAGTGACGATGCCGACAATCGCTTTCCCATTGGTACTACTCTCTAGCTATCGATCGATCAGCCCGACTGATAATCTACAACTACAAAAAAAATGTCGCCCAAAACTGTTGAGTTCAAAATTTCGACTTCAATGCCAACCTAAGGTAATATTTCTGGTCATTTCAATATTTCGCCCTAAGGCTTACAGTTATAGCTCGATGGTGTGAAAGGGAGAGATAGGAAAGGGGAGTCATTCGCCTTTCAAAAAAAAGAAAAGAAAGGGGAGTCATTACTCACCAAATCTCATCATTTTTGGTGGAATTGGGTGAGAAAGGGAAATGGTAAATGGTCAATCAAAACATGTGTTTTTCCCCTCTCCATTTCTCACCCAAATGTTCAATCCTAATGAGAAATCACAAGAAACCCAGGGGCGGACCCACGTTGGGGCACGTGGGGTCACGTGCCCCAGGGTCTTTGAAGAATCCCAAAAAAAAAAAAAAAAATTATACATAGATAGGTTAAATATAATACATCTGTAGAAGTCAACACCGAATACTGCTTTGGCCGAGTGGAAATCGTGTAACATTTAAAGACTGAGAAACTGGGGTTCGATTCCCCCTTTCCCACCTTTTTTTGCATGTTATCCTATTACTATTTAATTGCTCTCTCTCTCTCTCTCTCTCTCTCTCTCTCTCTCTCTCTCTCTCTCTCTCTCTCTCTATTATGGCTTAAATTCTCACAAGATTTGTAATGTTTTTCACTAATTGAAAATGTACGTGATGCGTGTGGACATTAAATTTTTACTTGACTTATTTGAACACATTTTTTAAAAAAGACTAATGTGATACGATTATGTACTTAAGAGTATGCCAAAAAAAAATACTTTATACAAATACTGTAAAAATTGCAATTTAAAGAATGATCGGTTTGGATCAAAAATAGTAAGCAAAATTTAGATATAAATACAAAAAAGTCTCCTATACCATTACAAACCATTAGCATGGTGCAGTGGTCATCACAAATTGTAAAAAGTTTCAAGGGCTTGAGTTCAATTTTCAGGACCCTCTATTCCTTGTTTTTCTTTATTTTTTCATTTTTGTTCTAACTCTTTCATTTATTTTTTCATTTCGTTCTACCTCTCTTCCTTTTTCTTTTTTTTGTTCTACCTCTTTCTTTTATTTCTCCATTTTTGTTCTATCTCTTTTTATTTTCCTCCCAATCCATAATATTATGAAAATTAAATTACTATATCTTTTTAGTTTACTTGCTCTTGACTTTGGCATTAATCTTACGGTTGCCACTACGACAGTTGAAAGAGTATTTTTAGCATAAATATTGTGAAAAATCGGTTGCGGAATAGAATGAGTGATCAATATTTAATGGTTAAACGATATATTTTTTTTTTTCCTTCTTCACGGAGAAGCACTGCTCAAGGATGAGTTGCTCATATCTCCTCAAAGCAACCAACAACTTTAGTGAATCAGTGATGATAATGTTATTGGGTTAGGGAAATTTACAAATTTGTACAAATTAAACAGCAATTGGGAACGGTAATTTCCTCGCTGTAAAGAGGTTTTGAGATTTTCCCCACCTCGAGCAAAAGTTTATGTGCGAAATAAAGACCAACGGCCAGTTAAGACAGAAATTTGCTATCCCTATTGGGTTTCTGCAAAGAAAAGGAAGAGAAGCTTCTAGTTTACAACTACATGGCAAATGGTAGCCTATATGACTGGTTGCATCCAATGGAAGTGGGATACAAAAAGCCTAGTTTGAATTGGCCTCTGAGATCGATATGTAATCTCAATTGTCTTTTTGGAAGTGGGATACAGAAAGACAATTTTGCAAAGAAAAGGAAGAGAAGCTTCTAGTTTACAATTACATGGCAAATGGTAGCCTATATGACTGGTTGCATCCAATGGAGTGGGATACAAAAGACCTACTTTGAATTAGCCTCTGAGATTCAGTTGGGATGGCAACCTCCACCAAAATTGTAACTACAGAGAAACTCATGGCAATGTATGCTCCAAATTTATCTTGCTAGATAAGAAGTTGGGATTATTACCAATAGGTCCAGAAAATAAAAAGTATTTCCTATAAAATTAAGGTAAGATAGAACACTTAATTACCACTAGGTCCACTTTTTACAAAATACATTTACCATTAATGGAAGTGTCACCCTAGTGTTTTAGGATACCATAGAATTTTAGGGAACCCTAGGGTTTAAGTTTAGGCGCTTTCATAGAGCCATAGGATTTAGGTTTAGGCACTTTCATAAGGGTTTTAGCGATTTAGGCACGTCTTTGGCTTTACGAGAGAGAGCCCGCCGGAGAAAAAAGTCTTTCTTCCCATCCCGGGTCATACTCTGGTGCGTCCACAGAAGAGAAAATCAATCAAAATGGGGATATAATTACAAAATTCAATGAAAAGATGGCGAACTCGGAACTCAAAAGTGAAAATTACTATTGATCTACTACAGCAAAGGACGGATGCCTTCATAGGGTACCTTAGGGTTTAGGTATTTTCATAGGATACCCTATGATTTAAGCACTTTTATAGGGTACCTTAGGATTTGGGCACTTTGTTAGGGTACCTTAGGGTTTAGGCACTTTCAGGGTTTAGGATTTTAGGTACTTTCATAGGGTTTTGATGTTTCATTAATTGGAGGTGACCTGGTGGGAAATACGTTTTATTTTCTGTACCTAGTGGTAAAAGCCCTAAGAAGTTTGATCTGAAAAGGTCATCTTTTGGAGGGAGAATGATCGGGGAATCCAATTCTGGAAATTTGAGGATGAGAATCTGTGAGGAGTGAATTTAAAGAAGGGAAAAAAATCGAAATGGTCCTTGTAGTTAAGTGTTTGTGTCAACTTGGTCCCTACAGTTTTAATTGGCTCGATTTACACTCTGTACTTTCCATTTTGTTCCAACTTGGTCCAATTACAAACTGCCATTAGCCTTTTTAACGCCAAACGCGAATGAGTCCCTTTTCTGGGGTTAAAACAGTAATTCTCTCATTCCCCTCTTGCCTTAATATACATCTGAACCAAAATACAGCTCATTCCTCCATTCCTAATGTTAATCACTGATATTAAGTTTGGATTTTGGTAATGAGCAAAATTTGGTTATAGTTTTCTACAAAAAAAAAGTTGCCCTCAAATTCAGCATTTTCATGATTAGCCATGAGGCAACATAACCACTGGCATAAATACTAAGATGCCTTATTTTTCTGCATAGTACTTTGAACTTAACTTAAATCTGAAAATTTTATCCTTATTTCAATTTTTTTTTCGCATTTGTTAGTTTTGCGCCAAATTTTTGTGGGTTATTGATTTGTCTCGATTTGTCTCGACGAGAGCAACCTGAATATGTATATAGAACCATGTCCAAAAGTCACAACATAATAAAGAAACCATGTCCAAAAGTCAGAATATTACATAAACTCAGTTCCAAATTTAGCAAGTCATAACCTAATACATAGACATAACAAACCACTCAACTAGATTATATTAAACCTAACTTAACAGCCCAAGTGGTTACAAAAAATAGTGCCCTGTCATTTCATTCATTTTCCTACACTTGGCCCATGCACTGATTCCTAATTAGGGATGTTGAAGTTTGAGTAGTCCCACATAGGGGAATGAGAGAATTACTGTTTTAACCCCAGAAAAGGGGCCCATTCGCGTTTGGTGTTAAAAAGGCTAACGGCAGTCAGTAATTGGACCAAGTTGGAACAAAAGGGAAAGTACGGAGTGTAAATCGAGCCAATTAAAACTGTAGGAACCAAGTTGACACAAACACTTAATTACAGGGACCATTACGGTTTTTTTTTTTCCCCAAAAATCAGACGATGTGTATGCCTTTGAAATTTCTGCTTGTTGAAGGCCTTTCTCTTCTCGCGCTCCTTGACAAATACCACCGGCCCCACCACCCCTTTGACTGTTCTACCCCCCCCCCCCAGTTTGTTTTTTTTTTTTTTAACTTTTATTTATCTAACTATTTTTATTTAAATTTCTTAATTCTGTTATATTATTTAATTATTTTCTTCATTATCTTTTTTCACTTTTATTTATGTAATATTTTTTTGACTTCTATTTACGTATTTGTAATTAATTTTCTTTTTTATTTAATTTCTTAATCCATTTACGTTATTTAATTAATTACACATTTATCTATTTATTTAGGTCTTTTAATTTATATATTTTACTCTTTATATGTTTTTCTAATTATTTAATATTATATACGTGAGTAAATTTCTTTTTTTTTTTTTAAATTTTATAATTCTTTTATGTTGTTGAATTTATTAATTTTGTATTTATTTATATCTTTTATCTATTTTATTTCTAACCATTTATTCAGATTTCTTTTTATCTTCAACTATAACCACTCATTTAGATTTTCTTTTTATCTTCAATTACAACCACACATTCAGATTTTTTTGTTATCTTCTTATCTTTAACTATAACTATTCATCCATCACCCATTATTCTTATATATCCAGTATTATCCTTCCAAAATCATCATCTTCTTCCTATCACCTTCCTTTCCTGGTTATCCCTCCAACATCACCGTCTTTCCATCATCTATCTATCTCTCATTTCCTCTGTCACGGCACCTCCCTCATTTTTCACACCGATTTCGTAAAACGTAAAAGAATTTTATGGATGACTATAACTTCTCATTGTCAGATAGTTGGTCCGTTGAGAATGATGTTCCTAGTGGAGAGGGCGTCTCTCTCAATTTTCGCAATTATACACCCGAATTCACAACTGAAGAGGTTAGTTATTACCGTTGTTCTTATGCATATTAGTTATTTAATTTAAAAGTACAGAAATTATGATAAGATTGGATCATATTGTACTTATACATATTTTATTTCCTTATTTATAGATTTTTCAAAGTAGAGACGACATGATAGCTTGGGTGTGGAGAGTCGGTAGGGAAAATGGTATTGTTGTTGTCATTAAGAAATCTGCTAGTTTAATTGGTGGCAAGCTGCCAAAGTACATTCTTAGTTGTGAAAGAAGTGGAAAGTATAGATCGGCACAGAATGTAGTTGAAGGGCAATCCTTGTAAAAGAATACTGAGACTAAAAATGCGAGTGCCCATTTAAGCTGCGAGGTATACCAATACCTCCAGCGGGTGTCATGTGGGGTGTAAAGGTTGAATGTGGTTTCTATAACCATGAAACAACAGAATATTTTGATGGGCATGAGTACCCGTCAAGGTTAACACCAGAGGAGAAAGAAATTGTGCGCAACATGACGAACAACACTGCACCTCGTGAAATTCTTAGTATTTTGAAGAAAAGAAACCCGTTAAACACTACAAATGCCCAGAGCATTTATAACCTCAAATATACAGATAACCTAGCAGAACGGGACGGTCTAAGTCCTACTCAATTTGTCTTACATCAACTAATAGAGAAAAGATACCTCCATGAATATCTTACAAATCCACACACCAACGAAACCACAGATATTGTTTGGGCTCATCCTCAAAGCCTAGAGCTATCTGTGAACTTTCCATCCGTATTGGTCATCGATGCCACATACAAGACCAACGAGTACCGGTTACCACTATTGGATGTTGTGGGTATGACATCCACAATGTGCACTTACTTTCTCATGTTTGCACATCTTACAAATGAGAGGGTAGAGAACCTAACATGGGTCTTGAGTACCTTAAAGAAATGGATGCTTGGAAGGGGGGCATTGTTGCCATCGGTGTTTGTTACAGATCGGGATTTGGTGCTTCCCCTCGGCACGTCACATCCTTTGCATTTGGCATATCAAACAGTGCATAAGAAAGCACTGCAGATGGGTCCTTGGTCCGTCGTTTAACGACTTTAACATGTCATGGCACTCGCTTATTAACTCAACGACCAAAGTGTCTTTCAATCAGAAGTGGAATGCCATGTGCGATGACTATAAACAACACCCACAGCTCTTACAATACCTTCTCAATACATGGTTAAGGCCGTACAGAGATAGGTTTGTGGCAGCATGGACAAATACGTGTATACACCTCAAAAGCAATTTAAGCCAGAGGTATAGTCACTTTATGTATTGTTACATTCACTATTTCAATTATGTACATTATTCTACTACACTAAAGAATATTTCTGTAACTTTTGTATTTAAACACAGTTCATTATTATATTACAGGGCAAAGTCCGCACATGCGAGGCTGAAGCTATATTTAGGGGGTACCATGTCATCCTTACAAAAAGCTTTTGGGATAATATACAAAATGTTGGAAAATCAGTTCGGGGAGATTTGGAGGTCATTCCAGAGATCTATCAACATCCTCCGCCATTGGCAAATACATGACGAACTTTTTCAACAAGTAAGAACTCGCATTTCATTAATTAGAGGCAATGGAGTTCATCAATGTTCAGCTACAATGCGCTGAAGATGCATCCCCCCTCCAGTTCGGGTTGTGCGACTGTACAATAAAAATTACACACGAATTGCCATGCAGGCATGATCTTGCATATTATCGTTGGTATTCCATGCCAATTCCGATTCAGAGTATCCACATTCATTGGACTAGGTTGTCCATGCGCGCGCCCATTGTGAATGATGAGGGAGAACGACCGGACAGAACATCTGAAGTTATGGACATATTACGTGGGATGGATTGATTTACACGAGAGCACATGATAGACAGGATTATCGATATGACAGATCCATCTCAGAGCACAGTTCAAGGCCCAGCATATAACATGGCTCATAGAGGTCGATCTACTGGTAGAGTGGAGCAAAGTGGACGACGCATTCCTTCCTTTACAGAAACATCTACTTCGTCATCTAGAGTCGAATTTAGGAGACGTGGGAGGGGCGCGGGAGTTCGCAAAACTCAAGCAAACCATGCTCAATTTTCAGTTCCATCCATCCCTACCGACTACGTTCAGCATTTACCTCAGGCTTATCAGCATTACATTTCTCACATTAATGGCGTCCGAGGTGACGGTCATTGTGGATTCAGGGCGATAGCCGCTCATATAGGGTATATTGAAGATGGTTGGGCTTAAGTTCGAATAGATCGATCTCATTGAGAAGATTCAACAAAATAAGGATCTATAAGATGAGCTATATTCAGAAAGGGGTTGGCAGACCACCTAATACACTCTTTAAATTGCTTTGAAGATTCGGCACCACCGGAGCATTGGATGGACGCTATGAGTTTGGGAGTTGTCATCGTTTCAGCGTACAACCTTGTTCTGCATACATTTGAAGGGCATGCTTCAGGTTGTTTTACTCACTTGCCATTGAGATCCCCTCTATTTCTAGTCCAAGAGCTCATTGAAATAGCTATTGCTCGTATTGGGAGCAATCACTTTGTGCAACTTTTCTTGCAGCCTCAATACCTTGTACCACCTTTCCCAACATGGTGGAGGAACAATGCATCAAATCAAGCTAAAGGATGGGCTGCTCGTTATGCAACACGAATTAATTTGTGGAAAGAAATAATGGATACAAGACCAAGCGGGGCAGGAACAGAATTTGGTGGAAACATTGATTAGAAATTGGATTTTCATGTATGTTCACTCTTCGAACTGTGCTCTGAGATGGATCCGTCATATCGATAATCCTGTCTATCATGTGCTCTCGCATAGATCGATCCATCCCACGTAATCTGTCCATAACTTCAAATGTTCTGTCCGGTCGTTCTCCCTCGTCATTCACAATGGACGCGCGCATGGACAACCTAGTCTAATGATCATGGATACTCTGAATCGAAATTGGCATGGAATACCAACGGTAATATGAAAGATCATGCCTGCATGACAATCCGTGTGTAATTTTTATTGTACAGTCGCACAATCCGAACTGGAGGGGGGATGCATCTTCAGCGCATTGTAGCTGAACATTGATGAGCTCTATTGCCTCTAATGAAATGCGAGTTCTTACTTGTTGAAAAAGTTTGTCATGTATTTGCTAATGGGGGGGATGTTGATAGATCTCTAGAATGACCTCCGAATCTCCCCGAACTGATTTTCCAACATCTTATGTATTATCCCAAAAGCTTTTTATATGGATGACATGGTACCCCCCAAATATAGCTTCAGCCTCGTATGTGCGGACTCTGCCCTGTAATATAATAATGAACTGTGTTTAAATACGAAAGTTACAGAAATATTCTTTAGTATAGTACAATAATGTACATAATTGAAATAGTAAAGGTAACAATGCATAAAGTGACTATACCTCTGACTTGAATTGATTCTGAGGTGCATACACGTATTTGTCCAAGCTGTCACAAACCTATCTCTGTACGGCCTTAACCATGTATTGAGAAGGTAATGTAAGAGCTGTGGGTGTTGTTTATAGTCATCACACATGACATTCCACTTCTGTTTGAAAGACGTTTCGGTTGTTGAATTAATAAGCGAGTGCTATGACATGTTAAAGTCGTTAAACGACGAACCAAGGACCCCTCTGCAGTGCATTATTATGCACTGGTTGATGTGTCAAATGCAAAAGATGTGATGTGCCGAGGGGAAACATGCTTCAATGGCGCTAAGAAGTGCCAAATCCCGATCTGTAACAAACACCGATGACAACAATGCCCCCCTTCCAAGCATCCATTTCTTTAAGGTACTCAAGGCCCATGTCAGGTTCTCTACCTTTTCATTTGTAAGATGTGCAAACATGAGAGAGTAAGTGCACATTGTGGATGTCATACCCATAACCTCCAATAGTGGTAATCGGTACTCATTGGTCTTATATGTGGCATCAATGACCAATACGGACGGAAAGTTCACAGATAGCTCTAGGCTTTGAGGATGAGCCCAAACAACATTTGTGATTTCCTTGGTGTGTGGATTTGTAAGATATTCATGGAGATATCTTTTCTCTATTAGTTGATGTACGACAAACTGAGTAGGACTTAGACTGCCCTGTTCTACTATGTTATCTGTATATTTGAGGTTGTAAATGCTCTGGGCACTTGTAGTGTTTAACGGGTTTCTTTTCTTCAAAACACTAAGAATTTCACGAGGCGCGGTGTTGTTCGCCATGTCGCGCACAATTTTTTTCTCCTCTGGTGTTAGCCTTGACGGGTACTCATGCCCATCAAAATATTTTGCTGTTTCATGGTTATAGAAACCACATTCAACCTTTACACCCCACATGACACCCGCTGGAGGTATTGGTATACCTCGCAGCTCAAATGGGCACTCGCATTTTTTAGTCCCAGTATTCTTTTGCAAGGATTGCCCTTCAACTACATTCTGTACTGATCTATACTTTCTACTTCTTTCACAACTAAGAATGCACTTTAGCAACTTGCCACCAATTAAACTAGCAGATTTCTTAATGACAACAGCAATACCATTTTCCCTATCGACTCTCCGCACCCAAGCTATCATGTTGTCTCTACTTTGAAAAATCTATAAACAAGAAAAAAGAATATGTATAAGTACAACATGATCCAGTCTTATCATAATTTCTGTACTTTTAAATTAAATAACTAATATGCATAAGAACAATGGTAATAACTAATCTCGTCAGTTGTGAATTCGGGTGTATAATCGCAAAAATTATGGGAGATGCTCTCCCCACTAGAAACATCATTCTCAATGGATCAACTATCTGAAAATGAGAAGTTGTAGTCATCTATAATGTTCTTCTACGTTTTACGAAACTGGTGTGAAAAAGGAGGGAAGAGCCGTGACAGATGAAGGGAGAGAGAGATAGATGATGGAAAGATGGTGATGTTGGAGGGATAAGCAGGGAGAGGGTGGTGATGGGAAGAAGATGGTGATTTTGGAAGGATAATGCTGTATGTATAAGGATAAGGGGTGCTAGATGAATGGCTATAGTTAAAGATAAGAAGATAACAAAAAAATCTGAATGTATAGTTGTAATTGAAGATAAAAAGGAAATCTAAATGAGTGGTTATAGTTGAAGATAAGAAGATAAAAGGAAATCTATATAAATAAATATGTAGACACCCCAATCTGGGCTTCCAGATTAGTTTACTTTCGATTTCTGATTCCCCGATGATGAATCGAATCAAGAACACCCTGGAAATGTTAAGTGTTTGATACCCTTTTGAACTCTTGAACCTAGCCTAAGCCTTTCAAAACCCCCAAAACCCTACTAGCTCGCGTTGGTTGAGACCAAATGCGCATGGGTCAAAGTGCCAGGTATTGGTCAAATGGTCAGGTTTGACCGTGGACCAGCTCTGGGTGGCTTGGACTCGCGCGCGCTAGTCCACAACTGATGCGCGCTGGTCAACCTATGGCGTTGACTCGCGAGCGGATGTCCTAGACTCGCGCGCACTGGTTTGGTCAGCGTCTGGTCAAACTTGCTTTATTCAGCGTGCAAAAGTCATTATCAGAGGAGTACAGCCCGTTGGAAGCTTCCATTTTGTCGGAAAAGCACCCCGAAAATGTTGAGTGTTTGATACCCTTTTGAACCCTTGAACCTAGCTTTTCAAAACCCCCAAAACTCTACTAGCGCGCATTGGTTGAGACCAAATGCGCATGGGTCAAAGTGCCAGGTATTGGTCAAATGGTTAGGTTTGACCGTGGACCAGCTCTGGGTGGCTTGGACTCGCGCGCGCTAGTCCATAACTGATGCGCGCTGGTCAACCTATGGCATTGACTCACAAGCGCATGTCCCAGACTCGCACGCGCTGGTCAGCGTCTGGTCAAACTTGCTTTATGCAGCGTGCAAAAGTCATTATCAGGGGAGTATAGTCCGTTGGAAGCTTCCATTTTGTCGAAAAAGCAGTATTCGGACAAGAGGTGTCCACATCCCTACCAACCTTTCCAAAGGTGGAAACTTGGCCACCAAAGCAACACCAACCAGCCCTTGTTGGCTGGTTGCACCTCCATATCTACCACCTCCATATCTACCACCACTCTCTCCTATAAATAGCCCACATGGTTCTTCTTCCTAAGGGTTACAAAAATTCATACTAAAAAGGGTTATTACTTTGTACTTGTCACGCCCCGCCCCGCAAACGGCACCCAAAGTGGGCCCGAGTCGGTGCGACCACGTGGCATTCCAAACAGAAGACCAAATCACACCTCACAACCTGTCAGAAATAAACATCCAGCGGAAGACTTATCACCTCAACATAAAAATTAGTCAACGTACTGACCAACCAACTACAACTTCAATTACAATACTCTACAAAATTTCGTACTTCAATATGTCCACCGACAACTTAATTACAACTTAAATGAATCAACTATTTAGTTCACTATCTATAACCAACTCACACATCCACATCATCCAACGCTAACTCAAACACTCCTCAACACGATGACCGGTAGTGGACCCACTCTAAGCAACCTGCTACCTGGCAGACCAAAAAGGAAAGCCAGAGTGTATGAGATATAGAAATGCTCGATAAATTATCACAATACCCAAAGGAATATCATCATAAATGAATTCACTAGTCTAACAAAATATCCAATTGAATACAATAGATATAACCACCACATCCTCCAAAACACACAGTATTAACCCATGAATAACCACATAACAATAACTGAATCAACAACAGCATGAATATAAATCACACAAGCATGCAGTGACACGTCTGCCACAATCCCATATACCCCAGGAGTGGTGTCCCACACACCATGCTCCCACTGCCGTTAATTAGGCGGCATGGCTTACGACATGGTGTGCCTCACACACAAACCTTCAGCGGTATAATCAACATCCAACAAGCATGCATATCATTAGCTAAAATAGCATATAGCATGATATACAATCTCCACCACATATATCCATATCAATAGCTAAACCTCGGTTAGCAGGATATCATTGATATACAATCACCTCCACCGCATTATCTATTTAACGATAATCATGTCGAAAGCTAAAATACCACTAGCAAAATATACACTAACCACCACAGCAATATTTTATTGAGAAGAACCATATCAGACACACTCACCTTTGCATCGACCGAGATATGCCAAACTTACGATTTCGGCACCTCCTAATTGACCGGCTTGACACCTAACCACAAGTTAACCATATCAATTTATTGAACGCTTAAACGTCAAAACCAACCCTTAACAACAATCTATAACACCAAAAATTGATTAAAGATGCTTAACACGTACTAGCATGTCCATCTCAAAGGTTTAGAAGTATCCCTAAACAAACATAACACTTGAACACCATATAACCCCTACCTTTGATTTAAAATCTACGACCAGCCTGTCGTATTCTGCCTACAACTTCTTATAGTGTTAAAACCAGATTATGAAACCACCACCATTAGAAAGTACACCTCCGGTACAAGAATTTTGATATAAAATTTACCCAACATAGAGTCCGGACGACAAAGTTATGCTCGTTCGAAACTACACAAGAAACTGCCCAAAATTGCAGATTCTGCACGTTTATCAACTTCAAATCAAAAACTGATTTAACCTAGTACAAACTAAGCCACAATCCCTACATATTCCGAAAGGTATACAAGTCTAGTTTCAGAATCAAAAACCCGAGCGCAAACCCGATACCTGAGCTAAGAGATATGACCATTTTCCCAAAACATGTCAATGCAGCGAATACGAAATTCAGCAGGGACACACAAACTTGTAAAATCCGTCAAACTTAGACCGTACAACAAAATGACCTGAAATTTGGTAGAGATCATAACAACATCTCAAAGTTTAACCCTGATTTTTCCCAGATTTTACAAAGCAAGGAAACCTAGTCAAATCCACCTCCAAACTCAGAAATTCTGTGCAGCGAAGCACAATTTCCAGCAGAGTAGTCCGTGTTCGAAAATTCATTAAAAATCGAATACTCAATACTTTTTAGTGATTCCAACGCCAAAACATCACCAACTTAGCAATCTATCAGACTCATAAGGACCCAAAATCAGGAGGGTCATTTAACTAAAAAAAACGTGATGCATAACACAGATCTGAAAACTGTTTGCACAAAACCAGCAATCCGACCACAACTTGGTTTATGATTTTTATCTTTTTCCACACTTCTCAGAAAATTCTGAAAATTTAACACGATACAATAGACACACTAATGAACCTTCAGTAAAAATACCAGAAATTAACAAGCTTTCTAGGTACCTTGAATAATTTCGTGAAGAGCAGCTCTGCACCTATTTTCTTCTTCTTTTTCCTCTTCTCTTCTTCTCATCCGTTTCTCTCTCTCTCTCTCTCTCTCTCTCTCGTGTCGGCAAACAATGAAGATTAAGGGGAAAATATCAGTAAAAATACTCCCTTAAGAGAGATTATAAGGTGTAGCCACACCCCCTCCCCACTTATGCAACCGACCCAAAACACACACAAGCCCCTCAAACTTCTAATGCATGCAATCTAACCCCGAACCATATAATTCAAATAAAAAGTGAATTAAATATTCTAAATATCCGGAACGGGTATTACAACTCTCCCCCCCTTAGAAAATTTCGTCCTCGAAATTAAAACCACCAGCCTCACACCGGCGACAACCAAACTATATGGTTACCAAAACAGTCTTGTCCCACAACCACATGTAAGAGCAAGAACAACACATATACTATACCACAAACAAGTTACTCCTTCAAATACACCATCGTGTAATTCACTCCCATTCACCTTCACCTCTAAACAAAACTCCCTTAAAGTCATGCCTCTATGCACAAAATACATAGAAAATAACACCCTTATGATTCACATTTTTAAAACTTCCTAGTTTTACATCAACTCTCGACGAAAATAATCATATGAGTCTCGAAGATACCAACTTAACATCAACTCAACTTCCCACAAAGTATTCGTGACTCTCAACTTACATCACGGTACCCAACATGCCTACATATTAAAACCACCTTCACCACTTCATACGATTCCACCGTAGGAAATTTATGAGCTTATCCTTTAATAGAGTAAATTCTAACCAGAAATTCTCTAACTTCTCGTTAAAATCAATACAACGCAACCTTAACAATTTTCCTTGTAAAATTAATTTCATCATCAGTACCAACTTAATAAACTACCGTAACCCCCATATCACCACGTACTCTCAAAACATGAGTATAACCTTTTAGGAAAACTAAGTTTTAACCTCGTACTATCAATCAGCACATTTACACTACTTGACACACCAACAAACATCAATCTTGAAACAACATTATATGAATATTATATAATCGCGCTCCACTACCCATTTTATCACTCAGGTATACCAAAACAAACACATCTATTGCACACAAATAACACCTCAAGAAATTTGTATACTAGCATACAATCCAACCCAACATATACCAATATGAATCGTCAACCCACCTAACTTCCTATTCATCAACCCATCACAAACCTGCTACCACCGTAGCTAAACTTTTACTTAAGATTTCACCTCTTACCCTAACAAACGTTGGTGCTTCACTTAACCCACTTTCTCTACGCACTCCCTCATAAATCCCAACATCCTCTCCATCATTCCATCACAACCAAGATCCCAACACTGTTCCACAACTCACTGTCAACTCAGTACTACCCCCGAATTCTGTTTCAGAAACCCGAACTCAGTTCTGTTGTAACGTGTCCCTTCAAAACAAGGTTAGTCCACAACATAAATATCATTGATGGCATGCGAATATGACAATATGCAAGACATGTCGTGATTTGATAGGCACGTTGCCTATTTCATCCCAACACCACTGACACTCCAGTCGACTGGACTGACTCTGACCCAAAGCCATAATGCATGATCATGTTATCAAATCAAATAACAAATAAAAGTTATACCTGTTCCATTCTCTCAGAATGGTTTCCAAGAACACCTGCAATCTGCCCCAGTTTCACTTCTGCGAAGTTAACCCATTTCTCATCTGACCCTTGCAACTGTTTATAGACATTGCTCACTTTCTCAACACAATTCAATCCCAGTCAAACTTGTACCTCTCCTACTTGCATCATTCGAACCCTGTTAAACAAATTAGAGCCTAAGACACAGCTCCCCCTTTGTGAAACCCAAATATCCATAGTTACCATTTGTATCTGCCCCCATCTTCCAACTAACTTCCATTGCCCTCAATGCGACTCTCAATCCCTTCCAAACCCACCACTTCTAACCATTAGACAACTATTGCACCCATTAACGCTACACTCGACAACTAACTCACCAAACTTTTCTCACTCATCCGCACAGGTGATAAAATATCAAATTATACTTACCCTCACCTATCCCCTCACAGATAACCAAAACCATATACTAGTTTACACAGAACCAATAAAATCATCTTCACATAACATAAATTCATTATGCTTTACATCCACTCATATACATCAACTTATAACACTTGCGCCCACATACTCACACCACACGTATACACATATTCAAACCCCTTGTCGCACGTTAACCTCCTTGCAATATTATAACCTACTATTCACGCTACAAAAAGTAAGTGACGTAAGCTTGCTCACCCTTTTTTTTTAAACATACTTGGAAACCTAAATTGTACCCTTCCAAATTCTCACTATCAAGTAAAAATTCATCTTAAGATACGTTACGGTCCTTTCAACACCAAAAAATGGATTTATGTTCCTCGACTACTAAGTACAATTTTTTTTTTCCAAACCTTTTCAAAGAATACAAAACCCTTTTGTACATGCTTTCAGTTTTTAAACAATGTACTACATACCACTTCTATAATACCATACGAGCCACTTAAGCATACACGACCAGATGCAAGTAGTACATATATACACATTCACTACTTATTCGAGCCCCCATAAGTAACATCATAATGTTACCAAATATACCTACTCCACGCTACACCATCATTTATAAGATTCTCAACTTCCATTTTATTTGATTCTTTCAACTAAACGAAAGTATTCACATCCCCACATCATTTCCTTAGGCACTATGCCCAAAAACATTACTACACTAGATGTATACATACCCACAATTTTTTTATTTTTTTTTTTATAGAAAGTTCAAAGTTCTCCACACATCTTTAACACGTTTCACAAGTTTTTAACTTTTATAACAGTTAATACTTCCCACACCACCGATGGATAACAACCATCCTAAACCTTGTATTTAGCAATACATTAATCTCAATTTGAGTGTTATCCCTTCTCGTGCACATAACACACACGTATCCGATCACATATCAATGAAGCATCATAGCTTCTAAAGACACACCCATTTTCTCAACCACACTAAACGGTTACAAATGTGAACGAGTACCATTAAGACTATTAGGTATTTTCATATTCGCGTCACCCCACAAGTTTCACACTTCTTTCAATACCCTCCCAATTTACTACGAAACCTACAATTTCGACGTTAACATTTCAACTTCAAAATGAACCCTCTCTAACGCGTAGCTCCCAACTCTCAAGAATCTTCCCACCGCCAACTTACACTATAGCAAGGTTGACATACCACATAGCAATACAACCTTCTCACTACACATAAACTACATCTTACAAAAGCACATAATTACTCTAAGTGCACAATAAGCATTAATAACATGGTACTTAGGTTTAACCCTACATTCATTGCCATTTACACCTGACGTCAATCAATATTGAAAATACCTATCTCCTTCACACGCATAAGCACATACTCTCCATAACGCCATGAACCCTCAATCTATTTACCTCCACACACAGAACACGACCCACATACAACACCGCCAGTACCAGCACAATCTGCCATGGAACAATTACCATTTGCTGCTCCAAGAACTGAGTCACACCAATAACCTGTTTCAACAATTCAAACCACTAACAACATAGTGCTAAGTATCAAATACGGACACGTTAGTCACCCACTAACCCCTACTCGACAGACACAACACCATATGGTCCACTACCAAAACCCCAATCGACTCTCAACACAGAGACTAGAAAGTACTAGCTTTGATACCAAGCTGTCACGCCCCGCCCCGCAAACGGCACCCAAAGTGGGCCCGAGTCGGTGCGACCACGTGGCATTCCAAACAGAAGACCAAATCACACCTCACAACCTGTCAGAAATAAACATCCAGCGGAAGACTTATCACCTCAACATAAAAATTAGTCAACGTACTGACCAACCAACTACAACTTCAATTACAATACTCTACAAAATTTCGTACTTCAATATGTCCACCGACAACTTAATTACAACTTAAATGAATCAACTATTTAGTTCACTATCTATAACCAACTCACACATCCACATCATCCAACGCTAACTCAAACACTCCTCAACACGATGACCGGTAGTGGACCCACTCTAAGCAACCTGCTACCTGGCAGACCAAAAAGGAAAGCCAGAGTGTATGAGATATAGAAATGCTCGATAAATTATCACAATACCCAAAGGAATATCATCATAAATGAATTCACTAGTCTAACAAAATATCCAATTGAATACAATAGATATAACCACCACATCCTCCAAAACACACAGTATTAACCCATGAATAACCACATAACAATAACTGAATCAACAACAGCATGAATATAAATCACACAAGCATGCAGTGACACGTCTGCCACAATCCCATATACCCCAGGAGTGGTGTCCCACACACCATGCTCCCACTGCCGTTAATTAGGCGGCATGGCTTACGACATGGTGTGCCTCACACACAAACCTTCAGCGGTATAATCAACATCCAACAAGCATGCATATCATTAGCTAAAATAGCATATAGCATGATATACAATCTCCACCACATATATCCATATCAATAGCTAAACCTCGGTTAGCAGGATATCATTGATATACAATCACCTCCACCGCATTATCTATTTAACGATAATCATGTCGAAAGCTAAAATACCACTAGCAAAATATACACTAACCACCACAGCAATATTTTATTGAGAAGAACCATATCAGACACACTCACCTTTGCATCGACCGAGATATGCCAAACTTACGATTTCGGCACCTCCTAATTGACCGGCTTGACACCTAACCACAAGTTAACCATATCAATTTATTGAACGCTTAAACGTCAAAACCAACCCTTAACAACAATCTATAACACCAAAAATTGATTAAAGATGCTTAACACGTACTAGCATGTCCATCTCAAAGGTTTAGAAGTATCCCTAAACAAACATAACACTTGAACACCATATAACCCCTACCTTTGATTTAAAATCTACGACCAGCCTGTCGTATTCTGCCTACAACTTCTTATAGTGTTAAAACCAGATTATGAAACCACCACCATTAGAAAGTACACCTCCGGTACAAGAATTTTGATATAAAATTTACCCAACATAGAGTCCGGACGACAAAGTTATGCTCGTTCGAAACTACACAAGAAACTGCCCAAAATTGCAGATTCTGCACGTTTATCAACTTCAAATCAAAAACTGATTTAACCTAGTACAAACTAAGCCACAATCCCTACATATTCCGAAAGGTATACAAGTCTAGTTTCAGAATCAAAAACCCGAGCGCAAACCCGATACCTGAGCTAAGAGATATGACCATTTTCCCAAAACATGTCAATGCAGCGAATACGAAATTCAGCAGGGACACACAAACTTGTAAAATCCGTCAAACTTAGACCGTACAACAAAATGACCTGAAATTTGGTAGAGATCATAACAACATCTCAAAGTTTAACCCTGATTTTTCCCAGATTTTACAAAGCAAGGAAACCTAGTCAAATCCACCTCCAAACTCAGAAATTCTGTGCAGCGAAGCACAATTTCCAGCAGAGTAGTCCGTGTTCGAAAATTCATTAAAAATCGAATACTCAATACTTTTTAGTGATTCCAACGCCAAAACATCACCAACTTAGCAATCTATCAGACTCATAAGGACCCAAAATCAGGAGGGTCATTTAACTAAAAAAAACGTGATGCATAACACAGATCTGAAAACTGTTTGCACAAAACCAGCAATCCGACCACAACTTGGTTTATGATTTTTATCTTTTTCCACACTTCTCAGAAAATTCTGAAAATTTAACACGATACAATAGACACACTAATGAACCTTCAGTAAAAATACCAGAAATTAACAAGCTTTCTAGGTACCTTGAATAATTTCGTGAAGAGCAGCTCTGCACCTATTTTCTTCTTCTTTTTCCTCTTCTCTTCTTCTCATCCGTTTCTCTCTCTCTCTCTCTCTCTCTCTCTCGTGTCGGCAAACAATGAAGATTAAGGGGAAAATATCAGTAAAAATACTCCCTTAAGAGAGATTATAAGGTGTAGCCACACCCCCTCCCCACTTATGCAACCGACCCAAAACACACACAAGCCCCTCAAACTTCTAATGCATGCAATCTAACCCCGAACCATATAATTCAAATAAAAAGTGAATTAAATATTCTAAATATCCGGAACGGGTATTACAGTACTCTTTTAAGCAAACTAAAGAGATACAAAGGCACCCAAGAACATAGCTTGTGCTTGTTCTCACTCAAATACCTCATACAACCTCAAAGCTCAATCACCTTTCAAACCTCAAAGGCCAAAGGTATAATTCATTTGTTCTGCTCTCTGTTCTGATCCCTGAGGGGGGCTGGTAGGGTCAAGGCTGGTAATCAATATCATGTCTTGGCCCTAAAGCTGACAAGGTTTCAAAAACCGTAGTGGCACCTTACCAGCGCGTGCTCGTCGTTAGCACGCGCGCGCCACTCCGTGGCTGCCCGCGCGGATCTGCGTGGGGATTGGTGACTTGCTGTTTTAAGCTCTTCCTTCCATACATATCACTACAAGCATGCTAATAACCAGTTTACTGCTTTCCTTAGTTAGAAATGCTAGTTGTATTTCAATATGCATATCTGCTGCGTACCCCTGGGAGCTTTCTGAACATGTCTCAGAACCCAGAAACATGTAAACCAAGCACTGGTTAAGTGCCTTTGACAAGTGCACACCTGTGGGTTACCTGCGCGCCTGTCTGTCTCTGACCAGTGGCTGACTTTGCATGGGTAACTAGGCCTTTGGTTTCTGTTTTTATCCCTACACTGTTTATGGGGTGTTATTATTAATTTGTAGGGCTTTTCAGCCTTTAAACTGTGTAGTGTAGTTACTATAAATTGCTTGGTTTGTTCTGGGTGTGCACTGGTCCTTCGAGAGCTCAGAGGGTTGAAAATAAGAGCTGTGGGCTTAGACTTACTGGCACGCGCATGTCTTGTAGTAGCGCGCGCAGGTCTGGTCAGCATGCAGTGACTTGATCAGTGCATGATGGTTTCTTCCTGCGCACGTCACTTCAAGACAGGGGCCTTCCAGTCTGTTTAAACTCCCACAACAGTCTGTTTTCATCCTATACTAACTGTTAAATAAGTGAGCATGCCATATACCACATACTGCAAATCTGTTACAGTTTTAATCCCCATTAAACTGTTCCCTGCCTTAATTGGCTAAAAATCGATTAACAAAAGAAGAATCGCAATATTTTCACAAAATACCTAAGTAGAGACCGATCTTCGGATTGGGCGAGAGGGGTGCCTTAAAACCCTTCCCCTCTAGTAACCTGGCTCCCGAACCCAGATATGGTTATGAAGGACTGGTGCTTTCACTTTTTCAAATCAAACAGCGCGACACGTGCTTCGAATTACGGTTCCTTGGGTGTCGGACCTTCAAACCCGAGTGGCGACTCTGTATTCCGAGTGCTTGCCCCATCTGCTGGCGCTCCCTCGATCCGAGAGCTTCTTGTTAGAAAGGAACGGAATCCTTTTTAAGGGCATGCTGCCCACAAAATGGTTAGAAATAAAATAGATAAAAGATATAAATAAATACAAAATTAATAAATTCAACAACATAAAAGAATTATAAAATTTAAAAAAAAAAGAAATTTACTCATGTATATAATATTAAATAATTAAAAAAACATATAAAAAGTAAAATATATAAATAAAAAGACCTAAATAAATAGATAAATGTGTAATGAATTAAATAACGTAAATGGATTAAGAAATTAAATTAAAAAGAAAATTAATTGCTTATACATAAATAAAAGACAAAAAAATGAATATTACATAAATAAAAGTGAAAAAAGATAATAAAGAAAATAATATAACAGAATTAAGAAATTTAAAAAAAATAGTAAAGATAAATAAAAGGTAAAAAAAAAAACTTGGGGGGGGGGGGGGAGGGTGGTTTGTGAATTGTGTGGGGGTAAACTAGGAACTTTACCTATTGGGGACAAAAAGAGGAGCGCCTCTGGATAAATTTGGAGCGAGAAAATCAAAACCCATTGATAATACCAATTTCTAGAAACAGTTGGGAAGAAAGATCATTTCGCTCACAAATAATTCAAAATACCTTAAAAACGAAGCATTACATTTTAAAACAGAATGTTGAAGAAGCTCAACCCAAGATTTAATTACTTTAAATAGAAGATTTGTATTTTTCCTAGAATACTCTAAAAAAAAAAGGGTCCCATTTCTCAACTCTCTACAGAGACATAATGAAGTTATTAAGCCCCTTGACAACGAAAGACGTATGAAAAAAACAAATTTTTACCGGTAAAAAACATTTATTACCTGTGAAAGTTAAAAACATATCTCAACCAATATTGATAGCCAAGATCAATGGTCCGGGTGTGCACAGCGATGCTGCACAGCACCTCCCCGGTTCAACAAAAACAGGAACGCGGGCCAAAAGGATTGGGAAAATTAGAACTAGAATTAGCTTCTCCGAAATTTTAGATGACAGCTCGAGGGCAGGGAGAAAGGATAAGCATTCACTAGAACCATCTTTCTTATTGCCATTAGGTATCCCATCCCTTCCAGATATCCTATCAGATAGGCCCTGATCAGAATACTAGGCAAGGAAATAAGTAAAGTAGGAGAAACTTTCAAGAAATGTATCTCTTAGCTATAGCCTTGGAAAGAGTTATTACGATTGATTAATTGCCTCAGGTCGTGCCAGGAAAGCCAAGCTTCCCTTACTCAATGTCCCTACTTTTTGTTGCGCCTAATTCTCCTAGCGGAGATGCAGGCGGAAAAGAGGATTAAGGGACCTACTTCTCATACTAAGAGTTCGCGGGTATGATAGAGTCCCCTCTCTGTCTGTCTCTCCGAGTTTCCTACTACTAAGTAGCACTTCCACAATGATCATGTCAAATATCCAAATTAAAAGCTAAAATTGCAGAACCCAATCCTTTTTAAACAAAAAACAAAAACGAGGAACTCAGTTCAAGAGTTGATACCTTATTTCAGCTACATCTACTGAGCCATACCAGCACATCTTTTCAGAATAGGAGGGAAAGTAATGAAACAAGAAGGATTGAGAAGCGTCGGGCCTTGATTCAAACTTGATTCAAGCGAGCGTTTGGAATTCTTTTCTAACGATAAGCGTTTTCGAATGTGCCCCATTGTCAAAAGACGGAGATTGGGTTACAGAGAGTGAGGCAGAAGGGGGGGGGGGGGTTGGGGGGAGAGGACAGAAGAAAGAGAGAAGAGATAAGTTGGAGAGAGAAGAGATAAGTTATAAGCCCGTTGAGTTCAAAATGCAATCTGAAAGGAGAGAGAAGAGATAAGACCGTTGAGTTCATCGAGAGATAAAATGTAATCTGAAAAGGACCTATAGGAAAAGGCCACATGTTGGTAGAATTGAAGATAATGAGTCAGAGTGACAAGTTATAGTCTTTTTACAACGTCTCCGCATTATTGGATATGATAACGTTACGTATGGCACATGTAGATTTGGACAAAGATTTTACGGAGTTCAATCACGTGCATTCGCGGATCAAAAAAAAAAATCACGTGCATTCAAAGTGGTTTTGAACGATCCGGATTGAAAATCAATTTTGACCGGTAAAAACTAATTGTGACTGGTCAAAATTGAAAAGTAATCTCAACCATTGATTGCCGAAATGAACGGGTGAGATTGTGTGGAGCCGTAAAGAATTTATTAATGACTCCTCTGTGAATAGGTTTCTCTCATTGGTAAAACCATGCTTGAAATGAGTGAATTCTAGACTCGTGAATATATATATCTTCGTTCCAAATCGTGTTGCCAGTTTTGTTTTTGAACCTTTCGGAGAGTCCCAAGGTGTTGTGCTTGTTTTTTTTCCGGGTCCTTTCAAAAAATTGTTTATATCTTTTAAATTCTTTTTATATTTAATATGAATTTTTTTTATAGATCTCAATTAATTTTGCTAAACAAGGATTTCCAAATCATAAAAAATAGTAAGATTGTGAAATGTTGACACCCAAATTTGGCCCCACAACTCACAAAATCAAGTTTAGAGAAACATTGAACGAGGCCAACTTCACCATATTTATCTTCGAATCACAACAAGAATTTTAAGTGTGTTCATACTCCGATCAAACTCCGTTAAAAATTAGTCGAGAGCATCGCGAACCCTTGATCAACACCGCTTGCGGAATTGAAGTGCATATTTTGCTGAAAATTAAAGTGGAAAAGTCCAAATGGGGTGATTTGAAGCATTGAGTGTCGGCAATTCAGAAAATGGAGTAATTGATTGGAATTACATGTTGGAAGGACCAATAATGGAATTCACTTGGCCCCATTTCCACTAACAAAAAAAAGCAAAAAAATTTAATGCATTTTATCATCTCGTTTTCACTAATTTTTTTTTAAAACATTTTCACTACCGAAAACACTCCAATCATGTACTCCCTCCGTCCCAAAATATTCGTCCGGTCCGCAAAACGATGACCAAAAAATAATGCATTTCTTTCAAGAAAAAATTCAAAATATTTCCATAAATTTAAAGAACTCATCGATATCTAGTGAATTGTTGAAAAAAATTGGAGTTTTTCTTGCAAAAAGTGTATTATTTTTACGTTCTCGTTTGACGGACCGGAAAAACATTGTGGGACGGATGGAGTATGAAGGAGTAGGGAAATTACCCTTGCAAGTGGATATAAAAGTGGTGTGCCACATTCAACTCACTGGGGTTTTGTACGAAGAGAAAACAGGGGTGAACAAAGTCCTACACCAACTGCCACCCACTTTTGTTGCACCTATTTATAGGCCAGCTTCTCATATATATGTGCCATCAAAGGGAAAATTTCAAAATAGCCCATAGTCTTTACACCAAAATTCAATTAGACTTCCAGCCTTTTAAAAACTTCAATTTACTCCCAACGTTATCTTCCGTTAATTAAAATGCCCCCTTCCGTCCGAATAACTAACGGATTTTGTTAAAGGCTCCGTTAAATATCGTCCCGGTCGAATTTTGATGAGCCGAGCCGCTCAATGTGTTCAAAACATGATTTTAAGGTTATCTACAAGAAATCAACAAAAAAAATAACCGCGAAGGGCTTCATCTGAACAGTTTTTTTTCAATAAAAAACTGCTCAAATCAAGCCTTTTTCGGTCATTTTTTTGTTGATTTCTCGCGGGTACCTTGAAAATCACGTTCTAAACACATTGAGCGCCTCGGATCATCGAAATTCGATCAGAAAAAGGGGAGGTGTAGACCGAAGCAAAATTTGGATGTCCGGACTTGAACAAAATCCGGATCGATCCGCACCTCCTCTTTCCCAATCGAATTTCGATTATCCGAGCCGCTCAATATGATTAAAACGTGATTTTAAGGGTACTCGCAAGAAATCAGCAAAAAAAACGAGAAGCTATTCAATAAAAAACTATTCAGATGAAGCCCTCCCGGTCGTTTTTTTTTTGCTGATTTTTTGCGGGTTCCCTTAAAATCATGTTTTGAACATATTGAGCGGCTCAGATCATTGAAATTCGATTGGGACGCTATTTAACGGAGCCTTTAACGAAATCCGTTAGTCATTTGGACGGAAATGGGCGTTTTGATTAACGAAAGATAATGTTGGGAGTAAAATTGAAGTTTTTAAAAAGTTTAGAGTCTAATTAAATTTTGGTGTAAAGGTTGGGGGTATTTTGATATTTACCCGCCTAAAAATGCCAAGCCTTTGGCTGAAACAAAAGGGTAAACTATTTCTCCACCAAAAAAAGAAGAAAAGAAGCCAAAGCTCTTTCTCTCTCAGTCCAAAAACAAAACCCCTCTCTCTCTCTCTCTCCATCCCAAGTCAAAAGGCCGAGAACAGATCCCATCTTTCTCCACACAAAAATTTCCTCCGTCTCCACCACAAAAAAACCAGGTAGAAACCTCTTTCCCTCAACCAAAAAAAAAAAAATCCAAAAAACACATCACTCCAAATTCCCGAGGCCGAAGCCCTCTTAGTTTAGGTTCGAGGAAGAATTCCCGATCCCCACAATTATATAGCTAAAAATAAGTTTGGACAGAATTATGTGCAATTTTTAGTTATATTATTTCTAGTTTAATTTCTGAACACACCTCTGTAAAAATTCACCGCACAAGGTGAGAAAGATTTAATAAAGGGGGTATTTCCCCTTCCAGTTCTAATTTCAATTCAACTCCAATGTTTTTTTTTTTTACTTAGATTATTATCACAACGATGTTCTATGCTGTAAAACATAAGAGTACCCAAGGTACCGTTTGTCGGCGATTTTTTGAAGGTAGCCTACATTCGAGTCCCGGCGAATAAGGGTTTGGCGTACATTAAAACTAAAAATAAGGTTGCATTGTTCGGATTACCACTTTGCACTCTTATTTCTGTGTAAATAAAAACAACATCATTATGTATGTTCTAATAAATGAGGTGCTCTTCTTGTGTCTATAAAAATGGCATTGAGATTAAATTAGCTCGTCCATTGTCGTTGAAATCACGTAATCGACATTTGGGTCCCGGTAAAATAAGATTCCACATGCCTTAAACATGAAAAGAGGACCGACGGTTATATTATCAATAAACAGCTTCATTGCATGCAACTCATTTGTTTTTATTTCTTGCCAAAGATAATTAATTGAAAAAGACCAACTTTGAAAAGTAAAGTATGGAGAGGACAATGTGGGGTGACTAACACCTTCCCCATACGTAACAGTAAATCCGGTGTCCAACTTATCTCTGTTTCGCAAACCCCCGAACGAAAGTCAATTAGCCAAATTTAATTTGAAAGAAAAATTTGCTCAAAATGGAATTCCTTTTAAAAACTGAGTTAAAGCCATTTCTTAAAAAAAAAAAAAGCTTTAGCGGGTGACCTAACACACTTGAACTTAATATTAGGTGGCGACTCTATTTTTCATCCAACAGTCCGAGTCACAGCGATCAAAATCAGAATTCATAATCGTCTTGTTTAAAAGTCAGGATTTTGAAAGCGTAGCCTCTTTGCCCTAAAAATGGGTAGGCGATCGCTGGTAAATTAAAATTGGGGCGCGACATGAAATATAGACAATTTTGCAAAGAAAAGGAAGAGAAGCTTCTAGTCTACAATTACATGGCAAATGGTAGCCTATATGACTGGTTGCATCCAATGGAAGTGGGATACAAAAGGCCTACGTTGAATTAGCCTCTGAGATTCAGTTGGGATAGCAACTTCCACCAAAATTGTAACTACAGAGTAACTCATGGCAGCGTATGCTCCAAATTTATCTTGCTAGATAAGAAGTTTGATCCGGAAAATCGTCTTTTGGAGAGAGAATGATCGGGGGATCAAATTCCGGAAATTTGAGAATAAGAACCTTTTGAGGAGTGAATTTAATGAATCAGACGATGTGTATGCCTTTGAAATTTCTGCTTGTTGAAATGGTAACCGGGAAAACCCCCTGAGGATGTAACCAATTCGTGCGAAGGTTTTGATGGGACTTTGATTTGTGGAGATATGTGCAATGCTGTATATAGTTCATTGATTGGAAAAGCATTTGATAGCAAGATTTCTCAGTTTCTCAAAGTAGCACTTGACTGTATCAGGCTTTCTTTAAACGAAAGGCCTACAATGCTAGAAGTATACAAAATTCCATTGGAGTAGCAAAAAGAAGGAAGCGCGTATATATACTTTTGGGATACCAATGCAAATTGGAGATGGATGTGGTACTTCAAATGGCTGAACACTAAGGTATTGGTATTATACTATTATTATTGAAGAAGTTTAATGAAATACATCCCTAAAAGCATTGTACTTTTACAGATAATCACAGTGTACAATATACACCGATTTTGGGTACTGATCGATGAATATGGTAGAATTATTTGTTTGGACTTGAATACAAATTGAATATGTATTGAAATTGTACATTAATTGTAACGCCCCGATTTTCGGACACGTTAATTAAATCATTTTTAATTGATTTAATAATCCATAAAACTGATTTAAGAAATAAAATTTTATTTAAACAGAGTTTAGCAGCGGAAATCTCAAATACTAAATTCAAAACTACTTAATTGTCTTACAACTGAACAAAAATAAAACGGAGTTTGACAAATGTAATAACACTTTTGGAAATTCAAATAACAGAGCACTTCAAATTAACAGAGCTTCTAAGGGTAAGACATCCAAGACTCAACAAACTCTCCTTCCCCAGCTGGGAGGTCCTCACTCTGGTACGCATCAGCTTGAAGAGGATGATTCTGTTCTTCGGTCTCCGGATTACCTGGCATGAAACGCCAGCCCAACGGCACTATGATGAGTTTTGAAACTCAGTAGATAATCTCAACCCTACTAACCCTTTACTCTACAGTTAGCAGTTTAACAATATAATAATTGATCATACACAGAAGGTACAAAATAATAGCACATCATCTTTTTCTTTACTATCCATCAACTTACATGAAATCTAAGGATTCTCTCCACGAGATCCTTTCCTCCCACATCCACCAACTTTGACCGTCCCATGGAATAACTCTCCTGGCCTTTATTTGTCCTGCACCAGGGTTCTAAGCGAATACTACTAAATTATGTACTCAGTCGGGATTCGCCTACAACCAGAATAAAGGAACAGCTCACCATGACAACTCAGCATCAGGGGTCGCACTATCTTATTGTCAGGATCATTTACCGTCTCCCAACTCTACACACTAGGTACTTTACCGTACCCCTAATCTACACACTGGTACTATACCGTATTCAGGGATCCTTTACCGTTTCCCAAAATACTGTACCTGAAGTCTTTTACCATCCTTCACACACACACTGGGTACTGTACCGCATTTAGGATCCTTTACCGTATCCCAAATACTGTACCCGGAATCCTTTACCGTCCTCCACACACACTGGGTATTGTACCGCATTTATGATCCTTTACCGTATCACAAATCCTGTACCCGGAGTCCTTTACCGTCCTCCACACACTCTGAGTACTTTACCATACTCGGGGTCCTTTACTGGCACCCAACATCCTCAATCAACTTTACTATTTTTTTCCTTTACTTAAACATCATCTACGTGAGTCACTACTCGTAACCACCCAATGAACCTAAGTCCATTCTAGCACGTACAACATGATACGATCAATTAACAACTCAAACATGATACATTTCAGTGATACAACAATATAACAATTTATATGGTGCGAGAAAGTAAAGCACGTAGTGTTTTATGAGCGGGCCGATGTCCTTAAATTTGTTCATCAGTCAAGAAATTTTCTTAAAAACTAGAAGGTTGGTTTAGTCTATACTCAAATGTAAAGGTAACATAGTCATTTTATTCTTCTAGAATTTATTACGTCTATAGCTATATATCCACTAGATTGGCTATCAATTTGACAAGGAATAAAATGTTTCATAACATATCATATCCATTGTTCTGCAGTAACATACAAGTATTATTATTATTAACAAATAATAATTTTACATTATTATATACTCTTACGACATTACAGTAGCATTAGTTCCAGGCATAAGAGAAAGATGATTATAAACATATTTTTATAATACAAGAAACTGATTTACGATGTCTAGTAATAAACTATTCTAATAACAATTAGTTTTAGGCTTTAATCGGCAAATTCAAAAAAAACACAAGGACTAATCTGTAGTAAAAATACTTTCCCTGCAATCTGTTTCGTTCTAGTTACGCTCGACCGGCCCACGCTAACTCCGGTCCGGACATTGTGCACCGAAAGCAGAGTATGGTTTTGTTTGGATGGGTTTTGATGCTTAGGTCTAAATCTTTAGATATTAATCTATCAAGTTCATTATTTTAGGACTAGATTGTAATAAAACACCCTTCATGCAAACTGTTTTCATTTTCAGTCACGTCCAAACCGAAAACAGAGAATAGTTATGGTGGTTTGAGTCTTGACGTATGGCGTTTGATTTTTACTATTTCTATACGTTAAAACAATACTACAAGAAATAAATATACATAGGAGAGAGAGTAGGGAAGTGATTATTCTACCTCGAATCCGGATGAAAAGTAAAAACGGTTAATGGCTTCGGAGAAATCGAAGGTGACAACAGGAACGGGGAACCTCGGGTGGCCGATTCGGGACTATTTTTTCTGACGGTATTGTAACATTTTTTTCTGGGTCGAAATGGACTGTTTTGAAGTTGAAATGGGGCAGCGTTCGGGTTGTTTCGGAGGTGAAATAGGGCTGGTTTTGGCTGTTTTCAGAGCTACAATAGAGCCGGAAAATTAGAAACTAAAATGGGTTGGTACGGTGGTAATTGATAGGTGGAATGCAGGGACGGACCCATGATTTGGTTGCAGTGGGGTCAAATATCTACCACACATATAATTTATTTTTCGTACGTAAAAATCGGAAAAGGAATTGAATTATACGAAAATGAAAAATATAGAGTAGAAACTATTCATATTAGTATATTAACAAAACTCATCTACCATTGCTAAGGAAAATTGTTATTTGTAGAAATTGACTACTTGCTTTTGTCTTTGCAAGAGTCTATGCTTGCTTTTGTCTTTGTAAGAGCCTATGTTTGCTTTTGTCTATATATATAGAGAGAGAAGAACAGAGTATAGAGTATAGAGACTCGTAGACTTTGTGGAGAGAGGAAAAACGTTGAGTTATTTGCATAATGTCACAATCAAATAGAGCAAGAATTGTAAATTCCATGGGATCTTCAGGGCAAAAATATTACTCCCTCCGTCCCTTTATTACGGTCCAGTATTCTATTTTGGGCTGTCCCTTAATAAGTGTCCATTTTGTAAAGTTAGTGGGTAAAAATTGATGAATTGTCTATTTTGTCCTTAAAAGTAGATTCCATTTTGAAAAGTTAGTGAGTAAAAGTGTAATGATGATGGGTAAGTAGGGAAAGTGAAGGAAAAAGATGATGTGAAAGGTATAATGATGATGTATTTTTAATAAGTTGGAGTTACGAAGCAGGACACTTAAAAAGGGACGGAGGGAGTATCTTTTGGGGCAAAATTACGAAATACTCTTCAAAACTATACCTGCTCCAGGGGTATTTTGGAACTCAACGGGGTCACGTGACCCCGCTTGCCATAGTGTGGTTCCGCCACTGGTGGAATGGCACTTAAGGATGGTGCTTGCAAGTAGTGGTAAGTATGGGGAAGGAGAAGCAATTTCTTTGCCAAAGGAGTAAAAAAAAAGAAGAAGATAAAATCAATAATGGACATTGGCATATGGGTTTGCTGGAAGATATGGACGAAGGAGAAGAAATAAATAAGGGTGCTGGTGGTTATCCCTCCCTCTCTCTGCCGAAATTAAGGAGGAAGTGGGGTGGATGATTTTTATAGAGATAAGAGTGGGGGTAGTTGGAGTGGGGGAGGATAAGTATGAAGGTGGTTGAGTGTGGGAGGGAAGTAGAGAGTTAGTTCGTATAGGATTCTAGTTAGGGTTTAGATAGGAATGATAAGAGATGAGGATTGTGGGAACAAAATCTCATAATTTGTGGGATGATTACTAGTATCTATAATATCTATAATATAGATATAAGATACGCATATATAGTTACCAGTTGAATAATTTTGCTAAACTAATTTTATTCACGAAAAATTAATCTAGGTTCTTGTTTAATCTAATTATACTTTTAAATAATTAATCGATTACGATAGACTATTTGATTAACAATAATTTCTTTATTCGAAAAGAAAAAAAAATAGGGCAAAAATCCGGGTCTTTACATTAATCCCACAATATATAACATAAATGCCATGTTAATTGATATTGTATTTACCATGTCTTGGAAAAATCCATGATGCTCTTTAGTCTTTATATGTTTCTTTCAAATTGCTGCGCTCTTCTCTTTATTGTCATTCAACATGATAATAGTGGATAGTAGAGCTAGGGGAGGAGGAAGATCTAAACTGACTTTGGATGCCGTAATACAGAAGGATTTATGCTTACTAAATCTAAGTAAATAGGTAACCTTGACGTGCTAAATGGAAACACGGAATTCATCTTGCTGACCCTAATTGATTGAGACACAAGGCTCAGTTTGGTTTGGCCAAGGGTACCAATGAAAATGGAAAAAAATGCATTTATAAGGTCCAAAAAGTGCATTGTCAAAATAGATAGTACCAACGAAAATGAAAAAGAAAACATAATGATAATTCTTTGGTGACCAAGAACGTGCAACACACTGCACTGCTCCAGAACACAAACATACATAAAATAAAAAGCTTCATCAGCTTACCAAATGAAAAAAAAAAGAAGGGAAAATAAGCACACTTGTTTGAACAAACAATATTCTTGAAATGAAAAAGAAAAATTATATCAACAGTAACTTATTATTGTTGCTTAGTAAGCCCACTCATCAAGATCCAATGGGGGGTCTGGGGCAGGGATGTGGCGTAGTCTATCTGGGAGCGGGTACCAATAATTGTTGCCTTCTTGTAAGAAACCCTTGAGCATAGGCATTGCTCCTCCTTCCAGTTGGAACTCATCCACATCACAGTATGAAAGTTGTAGGATCTCGAGTTGAGGGAATCCTCCATTGGCGCAAACCAATTTATTTCCATGATAAAAACCCAACACAAGAACTGTCAATTTTGGAAGCTTCTCCAACATTGACACAGGATCTTCAGTGACAAAATTTAGATCTAAGTAGAGGTGCTTGAGATTTGGAAGCTTCCAATCTGTTGGAAACTTCCAATCTGCCGAGATAAAATTTTTGTGCCCGCTGAGCAACCTCAATTGGAGGAGGGGTTGGCAGTGAGAGAGCGGGTGCAAGTGGACCTCAGGAATCCTATTTATGTCCCCTACCGAAACTTCTAACTGCAATGATTGGAGGCTTCTTAATCCACCAACAGAATCTAGTGTACATCTTTTTCCATCCTCTCGCACATAAAATAATTGAAGCTCGCGAAGATTGATCATGTCCATTGGGTTAAACTCCATCTGGTCCTCGACAATAACCTTTTTGAGAGTTTGAAGATTTTTCATATTGTCCATTCGAAACGGCCACTTGAAAAGTCCAATTAAATGTCTGAGCTGCTTTGCTTCGCATATCTCATTAGGTAACTGTATTGGATCATGGTACGGATTTGTACTCAATTCCAGGGTTTGCAGGGCATGCAAACTACCTATGAACTGTGAGAGAGGATTTATATTGGTACCACATAACCCCAGGTACCTCAAGTGAATCAATTTCCCGATTTCATCAGGCAGTCTTTGCTTCTCTTTAGAGCCAAGAAATAATTGACGGTGCTCAAGATCTAACACTCTTAGTAATCTCAACTCCCTACATAAGGACTGTAACTGTTTTGTTTTGGAATCTTTATATTCAAAATTGAAAAACAAGAGGGTTCGTAAATGCATATCTGAAATGTCCAACGAAACAAACCTTCAAGTACACCATTAAAGGCTAGTCTTCGACTGTTGGGAGCGAGTCTTCCTCCATAGATTTGAAGAAAATTTAGCTCTTTCGACTTTTCGATTGCAAAATCACGGAGCAGATCATGCACTCGACATGTTATGATTCTCTTCCAATTTATTTTCACGATTTGAATCAAATTTCTATCAATTAGCTCTCTCAAATACGCCTCTGCCTCCTCCTCCTCCTCCTCAAAAGATTCTTTACCTAGTTTTATGAAACCCTCTGCCTCCCACAATCGATAGAGTTTCTCTGCATCAATTTCAAAGTCTTCCGGGAACAAACCCAAGTAAAGAAAGCATGACTTCAAGCGATAAGGCAAATCGTTGAAACTTAACGCCAATATATGTTGAACACGATTTGAGTCATCATCCCTTACATGGCGCCACATGTGCTCTTTGAACTTTGGCCACTCATCAGGATCTTTTCTTCGCAGTAGACCACCCAATACGACTATGGCTAGGGGTAAGCCACGACATTTGCTAGCCATCTCTCTTGCCAAACTCTCCAAGCATGGTGGGCAATGACTTTTTTCGTCTCCAACCTTGTTGTCGTACTTAGGAAATGCTTTACTACAAAACAATTCCCAACTTTCTTCGTCCTTTAAAAATGGGAGCTCATGGACATATGTTCTCTCGTTGCTAGCATGGGCAACAACTTTGTTTCGGGTTGTCATGATTACTCTGCTTCCATTATTCTCATCTGGAAATGCTCTCATCAAACTTGGCCAAGCATTTACGTCCCATACATCATCAAGCACCACCAAATACCGACGTCCTTTCAAGTAATCACGCAAATGAGGCTCCAAATCTTCTTCTTTCATCTTTTCTAGAAACTCTAATTCCTCTTTGGTGCTCGGCCTTTTGAAAGATTTTATGGTTGATCGAAGAAGATCTTGGATGTCGTAATCAGTGGACACAGAAAGCCAAGCATAGCAATCAAATTCTTGTGTACGACTAAGAGTGTTGTAAAGCTTCCGAGCCATAGTTGTCTTACCCAAGCCTCCGGTGCCCACGATTGAGATCACATACCGATCTTTCACTTCCTTGATAAGTTCAGACGTCAATTTGTCAGCATCCTCCTTGAAGCCTACAACATGCTCATTGTCTTTATATGGGCGTTCTTTTCGTAGCCAATTTTCTCTCCTATTCATGTGGTCGGATTGTTCTCTTACATCATCAATACTTCTTATACCGAAAGTTACTCGACTTTGTTCTATCTGAGTGAGCTTGGTCTTCAGTGCATTTATTTCCCGTCCAATACCATAAAGATTTGCTTGTTGGATGAGGATAGTAAGTTTGCTGCAAATGCAAAAATACTTCTCAAAGCAATCTTTTAACCCCATATTCTTTGGAGTCCCTGCTTCTACTTTAAGGATGAAATTGTCAATAATATCCTCGGCCTCATAAGCAACATCTCTGATATCGGTTATCCACTCGCGCATCCGATTGTCGACACCTTGCTTTTCTTCTGCATCTTTCAAAAAACACAACATATATTGCAATTGGCCTCTCAACCATACAACATCATCTTTCACTCCTCGTAAAAAAACAACTTGTTCTATGAGAAGGTCACCAAGTCTATCCACTACGAATGAGACAACAGCGTCAACCATCCTTAGTTATTGTGTTCCTTGCACACTAATCAACAAGGATAAACAACCAAAATTCACATGTCAGACCAAAATTCTCGCTGGAGTAGTACATAAGTTTACGTTTAGATGGACTACATAAAGTTCGGTTTGCATGAGGGAGAAATTGAATACCTCAAATAATGGCAACTTTTTGATTTGGCATTGGCTCACAAAAATCTTGGATACATATCTGTAACCCTGTATCATTTGAATAACAAAATGAGTTGGAGTTAAGAGACAATCAAATGAGTTGGAAACTACACATCATTTAGACTACTAGTCTTTTCACTGCCAAAACCAAGAAAAATAGAGACAAAAAGCATTTTTAGCAGAAAGTCTAATGGTACAGATATAAGTCTGTACCAGTGTGTACAAACCTCTTTTTGGGTCCGTTTTGGGTCTCAAAAAAATGATCGGAGCTGCTCATTTTGTTTAAAATACTTTGTTTATGGTCCTTGCAAAAAATAAGCTCAATCCGGTATCGGTAAGAGTATTTACGAAACATCCAACTTTGCTTTAGAATCCAGGCTTGAATTCTAGAACAAAGTTGGACGTTTTGTAGATGCCCTAACCGATACCGGATTGAGCTTATTTTTCGTAGGAGCCTTCAACATAGTATTTTAAACAAAATGAGCGGTTTCGATCATGTTTTGAGACTCAAAATGGGATCAAAAAGAGGTTTGTACACACCAGTAGCACCTCTCTTTAGTTTTAGTGCCAACTGTGGTTAACAAATAGAAAACAAAGCAGTAACAGTGTAACACAAAATTTTTTTTTTTCTTTCGAACAAAGGATTAGAAATTTTTATTACACAAGTATATATGTGTAATATACTATCTGACTACATCATCATTTTTAAAAGAGAGCTGGCCGGCATCCATGCATGATACCATTTATATGAATTCATTTAAGAGTAGTTCGTAACCACTACATCTTTGTAGGGCCCATTCACGTAATTAGGGTCGTATTTTTACAATTCGATTAGTATGGTGGACAAAACATTCAAAAGCTATTTAACATCCATATATGACCATTCACTCAACTAAGATCGATCATATAGACCAGTAGTAACTTATCGTGCAACTTACTAATTTTTCTGAAAAGTATGAATACAGTCCTACTTCCAAGCTCGTTTAAGAACGACAAAAGTAGTTCAATATAAGTGCAGGTTTGAGTTCAATTTGAGAGAAAAACAATTAGTGAAGAATTAAATCTACTAAGTATACATGATTGTAACAACTACATCTGCCATACCAAATTTCAGCTTTTAAACCTCTGCTGCTCCACCCAACCTGGAACAAAAGGGAAAAACAAATGTAATTTCTGTCTTGCGAATCCATGAAGACCAAACAAAATAAATAAAGAATGACTTAAGGCTTATGAATAATGAACTAGACTAATTCATACAATCAATACAATTTTGATCCATGGTTGAACAATTACTGGCACCAAAACATTAATTCTAAGGGAAAATGACGGCGAATGACGTGTTTTGATAATTAATACCCGCCAAGTACATTTTCAGCATTAACAAATGTTCTTAACTTGTCTTTGGCGGGTATTAATTATCAAAATATGTCCTGGACCGTCATTTTCCCTAATTCTTCTTCTAAAGAATCTATACTACTTATTTGATCACGCGGACAAACCTCTTAAACAGTTAAACTACACAGAAAAACTGTTCTCAGATATTTATGGTTTGATTTGGCTCAAACAAGAAATTAATGCAGGTTGTCACGTTTGACATTCCTCTCCACTTTGGGAGCAAGCTCCCGACATGTCTTACCTTTAGATTTTAATTTTTTTAATTTTTTTCTCTACAAGCGAAAATCCCACAATAGTAAGTACAGTATGAACCAAAATTGTAAGAGAGGTTCGAAATTGTAACGACCCAAAATTTTTAAATCAAGCTTCTGTTTCACATAGTTGGTTCAGTATGAACCAATTTCTAGAACAGTTGGGAAGGAAGATCATTTCGCGCAGACGAGTGAATCATCAACAAATAAAGTCAAAATACGTACCCATTAAAAAAAAGGGTCCCATTTCTCAACCTAAAATTGCAGAACCTAATCCTTTTTAAACAAAACACAAAACGGGGAACTCAGTTCAAGAGTTGATACCTTATTTCAGCAACTTAACCACGGAAACAATACCACCACATCTTTTCAAAATAGGAGAGAAAATAATGAAACAAAGAAGGATTAGGAGGACAATATAGCTTTAGAAGCGTCAGACCTTGATTCAAGCGTTTCGAATTCTTTTCTATTGTGCAATGCATCACTCATATGACATTGTGAATCTGGACCAGTTGGAACCTTCCCTCAAATGGTCAACTGCAATTTATCCACTATTATATATATACGTTGACATCCGCAACCCGGTGTCAATTTAAATTAATGATATATAACTTTCACTGTCTTGCGAAAACCGAAAAAAAAGGAGGAAGAAGTCATAACTCTTGAAAGTTACCACCTCTTATGGCACTCCAACTACATCCGGGGTTTTTTCTTGTTCTATCATGATCCATGTCTAGTATGGTAAGGGTAAGTTAGTAACTATATAAATAATTTCCTGCAAGATTCTTAAAATAATTCTCTTTCTTTTTTCACTTCAGTTTCTCTCATTTTTACTTTCCAACATTATTTTGTTCTAATCAAACAAACGCTTAGGTTTTTATCCAACGAAATCCTAAGCTAAGCTACCCTAGGAAAAAAGGGGAATCACGAAGTGAATTGCCCAAATCTTGCTCGACCAATTGGGTTAGGAGGACCCAACCAGGGTTGTCTCTACTGACTACGGTGTTTGCTTCCACTCCGAAGGTGTGAGTTTGACTCTTGGGGGTAGGCTAATTACTAGTTGGGAGGTGAAACTCCATGTAGATATATAGCCTCATAAACGTGTCCAGTGGTCCACCTCCTAGTTGCTTCTTATTGTTTTTCGCGGGTGTTGGTTCCCTATGGCCGACCCTAGGTGAATTAGTCTCATCCCGTTTGGATGTGGTGATCTTTCTTATGCTGTAACAAAAAAAAAAAGGGCTAGGAGGCAACTTTTGTTTACGAAATACTACCTGCAACTTGCCTATTTGATGTGAAGATACCGTCAATTGTTGGCCAATCACAGTATAATACCTAAAATATCACCAATTGGTGAGAAGTTGACCCTGAATATTACTTGAAAAAATCACCGAGTAACAACTCATACAAGATACGAGTTTGAATAAAGACGTGGAGAGATTTTGGTGACGTTTTTATTTTTATTTTATGAAAATGAGATTTAATCTATGATTCGAGGTAGTGCCAGAAATACCCTTACCTCATTCATCTAGACAACAGAATTCGGAAAATTTCCGTGAAAAAAAAAAAAAAGAATTTGGAAAATTTTTGGAGAAATTGTATTTTAGTGCAATAAGGGGCAACAAATTGCGAGGTCATGGAGAGATTTTCATGTAATTGTGCTTGACATGGGAAGAAAATTAATAATTGCACATACATGGAATTTGGTGCGTGAAAAGACGAATATGCCCCATTGTTAAAACACAAAGATTGGGTTATAGAGGCGAGGGAGATCGTGTGGGGAGAGAGGACAGAGGAAAGAGAGAAGAATAAGTTGGAGAGAGAAGCCTGGATTCATTGGAAAATAAGATACTCCTTCCATCCAATTTTATTTGTACTTTTTTTTATATTTGTATCAGTTTTCAATCGTTTATATGTTTCAATATGAATATCTAAAAATATGCAATATGATTCTTGTTTGATAGTTCGCAATTATATCTATACATTTCAAACGGTGAGTGCAGTGGAGGAGGTTATTGCCCGTATCGCCACAAGGATATCTGGCTTTATCTTAGCTCGATCTTGGAGGAATGTGAAAAGGTCTGAAGTTGAATTTGGCTTGTCTGCAGTTCAGTTTTGGACTGCAGAGGTGCGGTTCAAGTGATCGCGCGCAGCCGTCGGATGAAGTTTTTAAGGGTTCAGATTTGTTTTCAATTTATGACCGGTAATAAACGATTATATATGATCAGTAATAAATTCAACAAATCTCAACCATTTATTTTCAAGATGAACGGTTCAGATAGAATCGCACGCCCTTTTCTACGGTTGGCTGCAGAGAAGCCGGGAGGTTCTGCTGTACTGATTGGCAGATTCATGAAATGGTTTTTGTTGTTTCATAAGGTGTGTCTAGAATCTAGATGATTGCTGTTTGGTTGGCTAGTCTAGGGCCTAGGCAACCCCTTAATTGTATGGGTGTTTTTGGGTTGCATTTTGCTTGTATTGTTGATGTACTTCTGGGCTTTTGCCGTTTGTTCCTATTTTGGTTTTGTGCAATAAAATCTAATATACCAAAAATAAAGCTCATTATCAAATTCCAAAAATACCCTTCAATTATAGTAAATTCAAGGTGATGTACCTTCTAGTGGAATTATCTTATTACAGTAAATCCCTTGCTTAAAAGTCTTACCCATAATTTTTTTTTGATTTCTTTAATATTATGCAATGCATCACTCATATGACGTTGTGAATTTGGGCCAGTTGGAACCTTCTCTCAAATGGTCAACTACAATTTATCCACTATTACTATATATAGTAGATATACGTTAACATCCAGTACCCGGTGTGAATTTAAATTAATGGTTATATAAAACCGACAATTTTAAAAAATATTATATCCTCTATAAAGTTATCACCTCTCACTCCAACTACATCTAGTATTTTAATTCTTGTTCTATCATGATGCATACTTAGTATGGTAAGGGTAAGTAAGTAACTATAAATAATTTCATGCAAGATTCTTGAAAAACACATAGAAGAAAATAAAGTTTATATTCTCTTTCTTTTTTCACTTTAGTTTCTCTTATTTGCACTTTCCAACATTAATGTTTTTCTAATCGAACAAACAGTTATTTTTAATTTAACCAAGAAAATCCTAGGCTAAGCTACGCTAGGCAAAGGGCCAGGAGTCACGAAGTGAACTGCCCATTTCTTGATCGACCAAATGGGCTACGAGAACACAACCAGGGTTGTCTCCAGTGACTAGGGGGTTTGCTTCCACTCCGAATATGTGAGGTTGATTCTTCAAGGGTAGGCCAACTAGTTGGGAGGCGAAAGTTCATGTGGATAGCCTCATAAGCGCGTCTAGTGGTCCACCTCCTAGTTGCTTCTAATTGTTTTTCATGGGTGTTGGTTCTCTGTGACCGATCCTAGGTGAACTAGTCTCATCTCTTTTTTAAAAATAAAAAAATAAAAAAATCTCATCTCATTTGGATTTTTTATTTTATTTTGATCCGCCATCCCATTTTGATTTGAGGATGCCTTTTATATGTTGTAAAAAATAAGGGCTAGCTAGGAGACAAATTTGTTTACGAAGTACTACTACCTGCGACTTTCCTATTTGATGTGTAGATTTTGTCATTTCTTGGCCAATCACCATATATATATACTTAAAATATCACCAATTGGTCAGAGTTGCCCCTGAGTATTGCTTGATAAATCACGAGTAACAACTCATTCAAGATACGTGTTTGAGTAAAGATTTGGAGAGATTCTGGTGACGTTTTTTTATTTATGAAAATGAGATTTAATCCATGATTTGAGCTAGTGCCAGAAGTACCCTTGCCTATCGCAACCGGGCCGGGCTTCTTGAATCTGTGATTCCAGCTTCGTTGCTAAGGTTGGAAAAATCCTGCAATAGTTCGTTGAAAAATGGAGGAGGAGGGTATCTAGGTTTTTTTTTTGATCCGATGGAGGGTATCTAGTTTTTTTTGCTAATCGAGGGGGGGTGGGGGTATCTAGTTCAATTTCCCCTTTTCAAAGAAGGGTAAATTACAATCACCTTCTCCGAGGTAACTAACAATATCAATAACCACCCCTACTTTATTTGAAATTGCGCTGACCTCCCCTGTCAGTCTTTTAAGTATGATGTCATTAACATAAAACAACAAATTACGTTTTTGACCTTGCTTAGTATGAAAACTTACATCTCTAAGATCAAATAATAATAAGGGACAACAGAAATAGAAAATTTTAGGGGAAATTGCATTTCAATGAAATAAGGGGCAACAAATTGCGAAGTCATGGAGAGGTTTTCATGTAATTGCGACGGAATAAAATTAATAATTGTGCATACATGGAATCCGGTGTGTCTAGATGATTGCTGTTTGGTTGGGTAGTCTAGGGCCTAGGCAACCCCTTAATTGTATAGGTGTTTCTGGGTTGCCTTTTCACGTTTCATTTCTTAATTGTACTTTTTCTAAAAATCAATGAAATGCGAGAATCTCAAACAAAAGAACAAACCTTTGTTGTTGATGTGCCATTACGCTCATTAAAAAAATAGTGCACTTGTTAATTTATTGTTTAGACATTTTATCAAATAATTGGTGAGTAGCCTACGTACAACAAAACTCACTGTATTACTCAGAAATAAACCAATGATAAAATTTAAATCAGAGGGAAAGCAAATTAATAATCATGTTAAAAAAAGATGTACTGATGTGTATCTACTCAAAATTAAACCAAAGGTAAATAAGGAGACAATAATACCCACAATCTTTGTTCAAGGAGAGGCATCTGTTCCACTACCGTTCGAAAAGACGGGCCCTTTTGTGTCCCTTTGTTGGAAGAATGATTTTGTTCACCCTTTCTAAATTACCCTCATTTTCATTGGTCGAAATAGTGTAGGGACCATTGAATTTGGTGTAGGGACTACAAAGATTTTGTTGTCATTGTACTAAAAATAGTATAATAATTATGTTGTCCCTACACCATTTTGACCAAAAAGGTGGAGGGTAACGTTCACCCTCTTTTAGGGAGGATGAACAAAATCATTCTTCTTCGTTGGGGAAAAATTAAGAAATGCATGGGTTTAGAATTAAGATACCAGTACAAGTTCGGTATTCTTATGCATGGGTTTGTGTCCCTTTTGTATACTGCACACCATGTGGGGTTCATAAAACATTATTTTAAAATTTATAGATATATTTCTATATTTTTATGGGATCCGGATTGGGCTCCACACGGCGTGCGGTACAAGATCTGTTGTGAGTGTAGCATTTCTGTATGCATAACGGGGGGATTATCCGAGAAGAAAGTGTGGGAAACACTTGGGTCCCTTCCGGCTTTTTAAAGTAGAGTAGATAAATGGTCCCATGTTTACTTGCTGCATTTAATTGGCAAACTTTTGATGTACATTATTTGTTAAAAGTTCCATTTGATACCTATAATTAAGAATTCCATTTTCGACAGTGAAATTGGAGAAGTCTAATCGTCAACATATGAGTAAAACAAATATGGGGAAAGAGATTTATTTTTACAAAGGCTCAGTTCAGTTGTCGGGAATGCTGGGTGAGAAATGATTTATAAGAAATTGAAGTAAAAATATTTTATTTTATTTTTTTGCTTAGCAAAAGGAATTTTATTTTTATGTTGGTCTTCTCTTGACAAAAAATGTTGCATGAAAATTGAAACAAAAAAAAAAACTAACGAAAAACTAAAATACCTTTCTTTTGCCATGCATAACCTATTTTTGCAACAACAAAAAAATTCCAGTGAAAATTTTGAGGTTTTTTAGAAGTTAGAGAATCAAGATTCTCCTGCAAAATTAACGAGCTCCTTCGCGGTTTTGGAGAAAAAGTTGAAGTTATAGTCCCACAACTTTCTTGGTAATTGATAACTGAACACGTAAAAAAGTTATAGGAAAGTTAGGGTTTTCATCAATTTCCATCATTTCCGTGCAACTGAAAAGGGGAGGATGAATTTCACAAGAAAGTATTTGGGAGGCTTAATTAATCGTCCCTCAAACATAGAAGAATTATGATTTCGTCCTTCCAGTTTCATCTACTTATGATTTCGTCCTCTTACTAGGTTTAATACCGCTTATGCCCTTTTAGTCCTGACTTTTCTATTATATATAATCTATATATATAGCGATGAAATTTGGGACGAAATCATAATCCATTTCGTCCTCCCTTGAATCCCGTCGTCCCCAGTTTCCATATCTGCAAGATTCTCGCGTCCACATCCCGAGATTGACGTTGTTGATACTATTCGACCATTTCCATCTTAAACAGAATCCATCCCTTCGATTTCGGAGCTCAAATATCTTCAAAAGCCCCAGACGGAGAGCCCAATCTCGATCGTCGTCCCTTTTCTCGAATATCGGCGGCGCAAATCGACGAATGCACTCCCCCGTCCTTTCCGAATGGGGATTTCTGAGGAAAAGTTCGCGAAGCCACAAATCAACCAAGTCGAACGTGGTTGAAGCCACCCCCGGAGAAGAAGTTCACGATATCGAAATGCCAAGAGCCATATTTCGTAAGTCTAGCCCTAAAAACTACGTTTATTTTTCGTTATTTGTCTTTGGATTTGCCGGTTGGGGTTAGGTTTCTGGTAAAAAACTGATTTTGTACCAATGCGCAAAATCTGTGGGTTAATCAGTTGAATGCCATGATTCAGTGAGATTGAACTCCATATTCATCAATTCATGATTTTGTGCTCATATTTTAGTTTGTTGCTGTGTGTTGTAATGAAGATTGATGCCGAAATCCATGTATTCATGATTTCGTCAGGTTTTAGATATTGTTCGTGCTTCATTTCATGATTTCAATGTTATATCACGTCTTTTTATACTTGGTTCAAACGGTAATGTAGCGTTGGAATTTTCATGGTCATTTAATCATGTAACGTCATGGTCATTTAATCATGTTACGTGGAACAAGATATGTCTCTTTGAAGAATGTAGAAAACATGCAAACATGTGGTCATCTTATCATGTTATATTACTAGGAATATCGATTCCGAATGCTATATGGCTTCGAAATCTAGATTAAGAACGGTAAAATTAAAATTCTATCCGAATTGCTGAGTTGATCACAAATTTATTACTATTTTTACCCTGGTCATATTCTTGGTTGCTCTTTTGTAAGAAAACATGGTTTTATTAGCACGAAAACAGTGTCAGTTCACATGAAACATGGTCTTATTACCATGAAAATAGTATTGAGATGACATGATAAGTTGACAATGTTGTAATCGTCATGGTAATGTAACCATGTAACAATATGGTAATCTAACAAATTAACCATCTAACGGTTTGGTTATGTCGTGTTACTTACGGTATTGAGGGTAATTTAACCATGGTAAGTTTTCAATAATGTGTTATTATTGTTCCCTAAATTATGGTCAATATACCATGCACTATTGAAACATGGTAAATGTGTCGTGTCCGGTTTGGCCAATACCAGTTTCGAGTGTATCAATTTCATGTTTCATACATTATCCATTATTCTGTGGTCATGAAACCCTCAACAATACTGTGTTTTTTCTGACATTGGATTGTCCAACATTATTTCAGGAGTTATGCCTCGTACTGTGGAAGGGGGAGCTAGGTCGAAACAAATGGTTCCAGACGATGCAATAGTTGAAGATACGCCACCTTCAAAGATTGCACAGAATAGTTTAAAAGGTATGAACTCACATGAAAATCATGATGTCGAAGGGACTTCGAAGATTCGCACAAGACGAGGGATTAAGGCCAAACGTCCTCGACTTGATGTGGAAGAGTCAACGCATAAACGTACAAGATCTGGGAGTGCAGCTCGAGGGAGTAAGGCCAAACGTCCTCGACTTGATGTGGAAGAGTCAACGCGTAAACACACAAGATCTGGGAGTGCAGCGCGAGGAATTAAGGCTAAACATCATCGTTTGAGGAAACGTCAAGAGGTGAATTGTGGAGAAATGCGTGAGACAGCATATCGTGCAAGCCTAAATGGGATAAAGACGTTGATTAAGGAGTTAAATTTGAACGATGAGCACAAGAAAATCATGAAGAAAACTCCATTTTGGAATATTTTCAATTCCATTATTGAGAACAAGTTAACATCTGCGCATTGTCGAAAGAGCGACAAAATGATTATCAGGATCATCAATGCATATGATCCTGACACTGGTGGGTTTAAATTGGGAGGCAAGACTGTTAGGATAACACAGGACGACATATTTAGAATATTTGGCATAACAGGGGGTTCTGAAAAGGTCAGTTTCAAGTATGGATCCAGAGATGGCGTTGAAATGGTGAGAAGAGGTTCTATAGAAGCAGAACGTTTTTCAAGTTCTTCGCTAAAGGAACTTGTGAAAGAGTATGCGGTTAGAAACAACGAGGAAACAACGAGGCAGGCAGGCAAGATTTTGTAAGGCTACTGTGTGCCTACCTATTACATAGTCTTTTTTTTCCCGCCGGGACAATGGTGAAATGGGTATATTTGGAACGTGTCGAGGACTTGGTACGAATACGAAACTATAATTGGTGTGGGGCGATTCTGGATGAACTTATGACGTCAATAAGACAGCATCATGACGACCCAAGGAGGGTGTCAAGGTGTGTCGTGGTTCTTCTGGTAAGTAGTTTGTGTTTTAAACTACCTTTTGAAGTTGCCAATAACATGTTGTATTTACCATGTTCATTTTGAAATCTGCAGTTTTGGCTATGCGAGCACACCAATCTGGTGAAGCCTCTCCATCCTAAAGAATCCCTCGGTATAGTTAAGTGGAGGACGATGGATTTGGTAAAAGCTTTTGGCGAAATAGCACTCAATGAGCTTGAATCTGATCAGGTATTTGGTTTGTTAAACGTACTTCGCACAATTTTTATTTTGTTGTTGGATTCGATGCTTGTTCAATCATACTTTATTGGAAATGATCATGTTTGCAATCCTTTAGTCATTGAATCTGGTTACTGTAATCATGATGGTAACTTGCAGTGACATGTTTGGTTTCCAATTCATCAGGTGGTTTCACAGCAACCCAATGTTCATGATACCAAAATGTGTTCAGTTTTGAACTATGAGGGGGGTATCCACACATGGCGATAACCACATGAAGTGAAAGTGGACTTTGCCCTAAAATATTTGCTCTGAATTCGATATATAGAAATAGTCAGCTTCCTATAAGGGTGCCCTTACCGTATTAAGTTGCGGACGTCCCTTTTTCTCCACTTTCCCGACCAAATTTCGATGATCTGAACCGCTCAATGTATTCAGAACGTGATTTTAAAAGTACTAGTGAGAAATCAGCAAAAAAAAAGACCAAAAAGGGCTTCATCCGAGCAGTTTTTATTTGAACCGTTCGATAAAAATAAACAAAAACTGCTCGGATGAAGCCCTTCCCGATCATTTTTTTTGCCGATTTCAGGCGAGTACCCTTAAAATCACGTTCTGAAGACATTGAGCGGCTCGGATTATCGAAATTCTATCGGGAAAGGGGAGGTCCTTACCTTAACAAGGTAAGGGCGTTCTTATAGGAAGTTTTGTGTATATAGAAATATATGGGATAGGAAATTAAATGGTCGGACCTGTGCAGCCAGTGGCGGGACTTCAAATATGTCTTTGGCCGCGGGAGTATCGTAGACCAGCTTCTCCATGGCCACCGTATCGTTCCCTATCTCTTCTATCGTACATTTTGCTTTTGCCTCAACAAAAACAGCACCTTCGTCGGTGCAATGCACCACCGGCCTCCCATCCGAGTCCCTGGCTAGCCGCCCGGCCACCGGGTAGTAGGGAACCAGAATCTTCGACAAGGCATTCTTTATCACTTCCGCCACTTCATTACCACCGCCGCCTCCATTGTCGCTAGGCTTAAAGCAGTAAACGGTACGCATCTTGGCCTCAAATTTTAGGTCAATGTTGGAGAGGAAGTAGAGAGTACCCTTCTTATTCGAACCCTCGGCAGGAGGTACTAGAGTTGGCTCTCCCCTTTCTACATTTATTTCGGAGAGATTTTGATTTGAAGTCCTCCCCATTAGAATAGGTATGTAATACTTGGCTTTCGTTTTTGTGTTGTAGTCATATATATAGACTTGACAGTAGGTGTATCCTGTCTCCAAAAGGCTTTCAAATAAGTCAGTATTTTTTTGAAATGGGTGAGAAAGTGCTAGCATCTGAGCTAGCTAGGTTTTTTACATGTACAAACACAGCATGAGGAAACACAACTTAAAAGTAAGTGAAAAAAGTATGTCCTATCCTACTTACATTTTGAAATCATGCTTAGAAAGAAAGAAAGTGAGTGTTTCTGTAAGGGAATGATTTCGGTGTTTCCGGTCATTTTGGAGATACCGTAACTTTTGGCATAATAAAACTATTATGAGTATAACCAAAACTCATTACAAGTATAACAGAATCATAACAAGGCATAACTTGTTTGTTATGCCTTGGTTGGATTTGGTTATGCTTTGATTGATTTTTTAGATATTCCTTGATTATGTCTTGTTTGAGTTCTGTTATACTTGTAATGAGTTTTAATTATACTCATAATGGTGAAGTTATGCAAAAAATTACGGTGTCCCCAAAATGACCGGGGACACCATAGCATCATCCTTACGTTAAATAATAGTATGAAGGGAATGACTTTGATGTCCCCAGTCATTTTGGGGACGTACACCGTAACTTTTGACATAACAAAACCATTATGAGCATAACTAAAACTCATTACAAGCATAACAGAACCATAGCAAAGCATAACTTGTTTGCTATGCTTTGGTTGGGTTTGGTTATGCCTTGGTTAGTTTTTTGGATATTCCTTGATTATGCCTTGTTTGGGTTCTGTTATGCTTGTAATGGGTTTTAGTTATGCTCATAATGGTGAAGTTATGCCAAAATTTTACGGTGTCCCCAAAATGACCGGGGACACCATAGCATCATCCATGTATGAATTGTATCTAAGGAGAAAATATGGGAGTTTTACTTGTATGAGAAATTTACTCATCAGAACTTGATCAAAAACTAAGACATGTATCCTAATTTCAATTGGTTGATTCTTTAACTACACTGATAATTGTAATTGCCAATAATGGCATATACAATGATACTAGAAGCCTAAAACTAATATTCGTCGTGCAGTAGTACTCAACGCGTTTTCCTAAAAAAGAGGAGGGAAGGTTGACGTTAGCTTATGTATTTTTTAATCAGTTCTGCTAACTAATGCCCATGGAGCACTTGCTATTAAAATGATGATCTCTCTCACTTAGGGTGCATTTAAATGTTGAAGACTTTTTTTTTCTTTTTTGGGTAAAAAAAATGTTGAAGACTTGAAAACACTTTCGTGGTTTTTTTTTTTTTTCGGATAAAAAAATGTTGAAGACCTGGAAACACGAAAGCATTTATTAGTTACTCCCACTACAAGAAAATCGTTCTATAGCAACGGTCGAAAGCGTTGCCAAAAAGCCGAAAAACCGTTGGTAGAGACCCATTTAGGCTATACCAACGGTTGGTCAAACCGTTGCAATATATCCGTTGCTGTAGGGTATAGCAACGGTTTTGACGAGCGTTGGTACAGATTTTTTTTTAGTAACGGTTCCTTTAGCAACGGTTACGAGCGTTGCTAAAGGCAAATTTTTTTTTTTTTTAAATCTGGGGTAAAATATGACGTCAGCAGCCACGTGGATTCCACGTGTCGCCATGACGCTTGCGTGGCGGCCACGTGTCGCTCGCGTGGCGCCTACGTGTCGCACGCGTGGCATGGAAGGCAACACAATTTTGTGTCTCTTGGGAATCGAACCCAGGACCTCGCGTATGCACGCGCGAGTGCTTACCAGCTGGGCTAGCCCAACACTTGTGCATTGTAAAGGAACAACTAATATTTATATTATGTGAACTGTCATTAGAGCATCCATAATGTGATAATCAAAACCAAAAAGTTGTTAAAGTTAGCAATATTTGATCAAAAAAGTGCTCACATTGTAATAACCAAACTTAGCAATCTCTTAATCAAATAAAATTTTGGCTTTTGAATAATCAAACTAGCAACTTTTTTGCCAATAATCAAATCTAATGGTCTCCACATTTTTTTAATCAAATACACCCATCATTACATAAAAACTTTTTCTCTTTCTCAACAATGTTTCCAGAAAATTATTTTTAAATTATTTTTTTTTCCAGAAACTTTAAAAAAAACAGTATTTACAAAAAACTTTTTTTAAAAGTGTTTTAACACAAAATTATTATTATTATTTTTTTAAACGGCTTTTAACAAATTTTTTTAAAAAAAAAACTGTTTTTAACACAATTTTTTTTTTTAAATGGCTTTTAACAAATTTTCAAAAAATAATTTTTAGCAACGGTTATTGGAAAACCGTTGCTATAGTCAGGTTTTTAGCAACGGTTATTGGAAAACCGTTGCTATAGTCCGGTTTTTAGTAACGGTTATGGAAAACCGTTGCTATAGTCTTGTAATCTAGTAACGGTTGCATGAAAACCGTTGTTATAGTCCTGTTTCTAGTAACGTTTTGTAAACCGTTACTAAACACCATCTATACCGACGGTTTTTTGAACCGTTGCTAAAAAAACCGTTGCGAGATCCCAAATTTCTTGTAGTGTCCGTACATCATTGTTGGTTTCCCCACCTTCCAACATTGCCCTTTTGAATGTTTTTTCCCCTTGTTTCAAACAGTCTTGCTATTGTCAGCCCATTGGGTTAATAATGAGCACATTAGAAAACAAAAAAAACACGTATTTTTGTGAACCTTTTACACCCTTTAATACGCATTTACTCACTTACTATTGTCAAGTCATTGGGCTGATTTTAGAATTTTTCTTTTGCATAAGCGATACTAGGGCTCCGTTTGTTTCCATGTAAAATGTTTTACAATGTAAAATACTTTTCATATAAAATATTTTTTTAGAAAATAAATTTCAAACCTTTATTTTTCGGTGTTTGGTTGGCACTTGAAAAATATTTTCAGAAATCAACAAAATAGTGTTGAGAGAATTGGGGGCTTAAAGAATTGAGAGATCTAAGAATATTGGAATTGAACGTGGATCAGGACTGACGGTCGAGAAAATTGAGCAATGAGAATTGCAGTAGAAGGGAGCGGGTTCATTTCGGAAAATAACTTACGGAAGATTTAAGGGTAGGTCATTTTCATCCAATTAATGAAAAATGTTTTACATGTGAAATATTTTCCTATTTTTTACACAACCAAACACTGAAAAATAGGTAAAATATTTTACCGGAAAACATTTTGCATCCAAACAAACGAAGCCTAGAATTTCTAGGTCCATTCCAAAAAGAATGTCTGGTCCGTAAAATAAGAACCTAAGAAAGTACAGTTTTAATTGATAGTGTAATAATATTCCGAGCATAGTTACTTCAGATAGTACTCCCTCCGTCCCTTTTTAAATGTCATGCTTCGTAACTCCAACTTATTAAAAAGACATCATCATTATACCTTTCACATCAACTTTTTCCTCTACTTTCCCTACTTACCCATCATCAGTACACTTTTACTCACCAACTTTTCAAAATAGAATCTACTTCTAGGGACAAAATAGACAATTCACCAATTTTTACCCACTAACTTTACAAAATGGACACTTATTAAGGGACAGCCCAAAATGGAATACTGGACTGTAATAAAGGGACGGAGGGAGTACTAATATACAAATACAAATATAAAAAAAAATTACTTGCGAATACTACATTTAAAAGAGAATATAAAATTGGATTACCTGTTGAATGTTGGAATATAAAATTGGTTCTTCACGGTTCACTCGACCAAGAAGGTTTCTCGATCGTCTGAAATTTTTGTGGCCTGGGAGCCCCCTCTGTTGGTTAGACTCTTGATTAATTTAGATGGGGCGGTGGATAGGTTGGGTAATGCAGCTGCTGGGGGACTAGTAAGAGACCACAACGGAAACTTTGTCTTGGGTCTTGGGTTTCCAAACAAATGTTGGTGTTTGTTCTAGTTTGGCTGCCGAACCTTGTTCGGTCGTGGGATTTGGATTTTGGATTATCAATTCACTCTTTATTCCTATCTGTAATCATTACTCTTATTTTTCTCTCTATCTCTTTTCAATCATTATTTTATTCCTCTCTACATTCATTTTCTACAAATCCAAATTCAAAATCCCAAAACGAACAGGCCCGTGGAGTTTACGGGATGGTCTCCAATTAGCTATGGATAATAGCTGGAGTAGCGTTACTATTGTTACAGATGCTCTTGCTGCTTTGCATGCCATTCAAGACCAACAACTTGTGGGCTCTCATCCTGGAGGCTTCACCAGTGGTGACGCTTAGGCATGATCTCCGCGAGGCTAACATTTTTTTTTTGCTCGGCAAAAAGAAATTTTATTAAAACTCGAATGGTTACATCGAGAGGAAACATAGAGGATAAACGACACCTAACTCATCCAGCAGGAGATTGGATGAGGAATACCTCAAAATTACAGTTTTAACAGTCGAATACCATCTAAATACCCTTTGAACTCCTCGATCGAGTACACCTTAATATCAAATTTAACCTTCATTCACATAGCCACTCTGTACTTGATTAAGTCCACAACCTCCTCAGAGTGCTTGCATAGACATTTTGGCAAAGAGTGCTCTATCTCAGCCGTTTGGGTTTATTTCATTTTTTGTAATTCCTTATGTTTTGTATTTTCAATTGCATCAAGAATCTGTAGAAGTTAAATACCTCATACTTATTCGCATTTCCTAATTTATGTTAGCTCGTTTATGGCAAAAAAAAAATTAATGAGAAAATGTCAGCCCTTGGATTCCGAAGGAGACCACTGTAGAACTGTGGCTGTGCGCTGGTGGGTCAGCCCTTTAATGATCTGTGATTGTTCGACTCCAGCCTTTTATAAGAACTCTTCTACAGCCACCGATAGCGGACATACCAGAAGTCTAAATAAAAAAAGAGAAGATTGAATCGAGCACCTATACATATCAAATTGAGCTAATTTTTCACGAAGATCGCTTAGTTTTTTTTTTAAATTATTGAACGGCTCGAATTTTTGGTACAAGACCCATGGTGAGCCCTGCGTGGCTATTAGTGCAATGTCGGTATGGTCACTATCGATGAGCATTTTTAACACGTAATGATGGGACTAAGACCTCGATGGATACATGAACTTATTAACTTTTAACACTTAGGCTCCGTTCCGGAAATCTTCTTAAAAAATAAGTACTTATTTCCTTCACTTCTCATTCAAAAATAATCCACCCTTCTTATTTTTTCCAAACAAAAAGTTTCTTTCACATTTTCAAACTCAAAAATAATGTAAATGAAAAAAAAATAATTAATTTTTTTTTCACCGTATTAAAGATCTCAATGAGATCTATCAAACAAGATCCATTGTGATAGGAAAATTATTTGCGTAAACACATGATTTTTGAGCTTGAAGTTGCCTTTACAAAAAGAAGATTGTTTTTACCAATATGAGGGCCGACGGAGGGAAATCGGTCCGGCGGCCGTGCCGGGCCGTCTCCGGCCACCGGACGGCCGATCCGAGCCGTCCAAAAATTCTAAAAAAAAAAACCAAACTTCATATGTTAACGGAAAAGGGGTGCTCGGATCAAGCACCCTACACACCTCGGATGCCGTTGATTTCCGCGCAAAAGCCCCCTTGGTTTTTTTTTTTAGAATTTTTGGACGGCTCGGATCGGCCGTCCGGTGGCCGGAGACGGTAGTTTCATATGTTAACGGAAAAGGGGTGCTCGGATCAAGCACCCTACACACCTCGGATGCCGTTGATTTCCGCGCAAAAGCCCCTTTGGTTTTTTTTTATAGAATTTTTGGACGGCTCGGATCGGCCGTCCGGTGGCCGGAGACGGCCCGGCGCGGCCGCCGGACCGATTTCCCTCCGCCGGCCCTCATGGAACCTATATAAATTCTTCCAAGCCTTCTTATTTTTCAAGAACTCCCCTTCTTATTGGACAAAAAAGAAGAGCTTATTCCGTTTCTGGAACGGAGCCTTAGTAGTTTTAGGGTGCGTTTTTGCTAAATTAGATAGACTTTAGACTAATGACAATAGTTAAGTTGTTTTCGCTAAATGACATTTTTGTTGATGTCATAAGGAGAATGGTCTACTTAGAAAGAATTTTACTATCGTCACAGACAAAAGTCTGAACAGATCCTACACAGATTTTTTTGAGGGGCCCACCCCAAGTCCTGCAAAAATGATCCAACTCGATTATTATTTTTAAATATTATTTTATAGATCTTTGTAAGAAAATTAATTCAATCAAATATCGGTAAAGGCATTTTCAAAATTCGTAAGGTGAACCAGTCAATTTCATCCTACGATTTTGAAAAAAACCTTGTTGATATCCGATTGAGATAATTTTTTACAGAATTTCATAAAAGAATGTTTTAAAAAAAATGAGCGATTTGAATCATCATTGCAAAACCCGGAGTGGGCTTTGCAAAAAATATGTGTACGATATGTTCGTAGTTTGTTTGTGCCAATAGACTTTCCGGCTTAGAAATCCCATGTGCTTTTAGTCCATTTACTACTTATTAGTGGAAATGCACCCTATTCGTCCTTGGCATTAGCCTTTTTTAATTAAAAATTAATATTCACACTTTCTTTTTTGTTATCCATATTTTTTTTTATTTTTAAGTGTTGAGAGTGTATGTACTTTTTTTTTGCTAAAAGACAAAAAAAAAAGTGTGAATATCAATTCACTTTTAATTTCTTAATATAGATATAAATACTACCTCCTTCTCAAAATGGATGAAATTTTTGAAACTCGTGTCATTTTTTGTCGCTTATATCTTTCAATCTATAATGTTTTTCATGAGTTTGAAAACTTTGTATAATAGAATTAATCGAGAACTATCAAACAAGATCCATATTGCATATTTTTTAGAGATCTATATTGAAAGATATAAGAAATTGAAATTAGCACAGATATCAAAAATTGACATCCACTTTGGGACGGAGGGAGTACAATTTTTCCAGCATAGTTACTTCACATAGTACTAATACAAATATATTAGGGGTGTTTCCGGTAGTGAAAATTTTATATATTTTTATTTGTAGTTGAGAAATTGTTAGGTGTTTCCGGTAGTGAATAAGCTGTTAAGAAATGTCAAGTTGTTTCCTATAGTGAATAAGTTGTTGATGGGTTTGTGAGTAGAGTTACTGTAGTAAAAAAAAATTTTGTTGACAACTTTTTTGTTAGTAGAAACGAGAAATGCTGAAACGTTTTTGTTAGGAAAAACGAGATAGTAAAATGCGTTAATTTTTTTTGTGATTTTTGTTAGTGACAGCACCCTCTAAAACACCGTGGAAATATTTAAAGGCTGAACCAAATGAGAAATGTTGATAAGAAAATGTGACAATGATAGCTAGGGTAGTGATATCAGAAATGTGGCCACAGGAATCTAATTGGTTCTAGTATCTAGTATCTACCATAAAGACTGTAGGACCAACAATAAAGACTGTAGGATCAGTGGCGGAGCTATCTTGGGGCCATAAAGACTATAGGACCAATGGCGAAGCTACCTTGGGGCCCAGGGTGGCCTCGGCCCCCCGACCCCCTCCGAGCATCCGAATTTTAAAAAATTTATTTTGCATATACCTAATTAATTTTGAATATTATTGATAATTATTCATGTATAGCTATTTATAATCTTAATAATTTTAATTTGATTTGTTTGATAAAAAATTGTTATTTTACATAGTCATTTCTCAATTTTTTTTTCATAAATAAAAAATAATCACGTGACTATTGAAGTTGACTAAACAAAAAAACAAAATAATTAATATATTTTAACTTTATTAGACTATAATCATTTTAATATACAAATGTAATATATTAAAAAAAATTATGATATAATAACTATACGTTTCGATAAAAAATATATGTTTATTACTACGGCCCCCATCGGGTCAAAATCTTAACTCCGCTACTGTGTAAGACCCACATCCGACAATGTGCCACTGCCACCCATTGGCTGTCGCAATCCCCGATAACTCCCGGATGTCCAACCCAAATTGGAAGCCCTGCCAGAGTGGTTGGGTAAATTGGCATCTCTTCAATCACTGGGACCTTGTTCGTTTTGGTTTTTAGATTTTGGATTTTTGATTTTGAGTGGAGATAGATAGAGAGAAAAATGAGAATAATGATTGCGAAAAAATTTATTAGAAACCGTGTGCTGAGAGAGAATCCAAAAACGAAAAACCAAAACGAACAAAGTCTGGAGATCTGGAGTTGTCCAAATCTGATGAGTTTGCCCTCTTGAGAAGCAATTCGGTGCCTTTCTAATTTACAACATTAGGTCATATATAGGAGTATCTATGTCCTTTTCTAATGGAACAATATAAAAAGGGAAGCAGCGAAGAGTGGCGCAAGATAGTTCGTATACCATCGGTCTTAATAAAGGGTACCTGTTCTCATGATTCCTTGGCACTTAGAGCATCTCCTACCCATACTCTATATCTCTATTTGAGAGTATTAAAGCACTCCAACCCATCCTCTCAATCCTCCTCCATTTGAGAGTATTGGATTTTGATCCTCTATATTTAGAGGGTAGAGAAAATATAGAGGATCATCTCTAAAATACTATTCACCTTTTTAAAATATATTTTTGTCCTTGTTTGCTTTTCTTACTAAATTTTTATACCAACCATATCCTCATGAGAATATAAAAAAAAGGTTTTTTTAGGTAAAGTGATTTTAGAGACAAAAATAGAGTATTTGTGATTGGTGTAAACATGAATAGTAATTTCTTCTATAATCACTTTATGAGTAAAAAACATTATTTTGATACTCTCAAATGGAGTATTGGATTAGAGATGCTCTTAAAGCAAGCACAATCGCGCGCTCTCTCTCTCTCTGTCTCTCTGGATTGTGCATATCTTCCATGTGATGTGATGTGATGTGATGAAATGAGAGAAAGTAAAAGTACATGGAAAATCTTATCTAACGTCTGTTTCACTAGCAGGATTGGGAGGGACCGCTGGAAAATCTTACCTCAACTTCTGCATTTTCTTTAGGCTTAATTGCAAGAACACCCCCTTAACTATCATTTTTTGGCAACTTCATCTCCTTAAGTTTAAAACTCCCTAACTACACCCCCTTAACTACCAAATTCGAGTAACTTCACCCCTTCCCCCATTTTCCATCCAATCTTGTTAGGAATTTGGATGGAAAAATGAAAAGTTGATTTTTTTCTTTTCAGTCCATCCATTTTTTTAAATGAGAGAGAGAGAGAGAGAGAGATGAATGGGAGTGAGATCGATGTTTTTTTCTTCCAAGTATAAACTTTGTTTTTTTAAGCTTAGGGGTATGTTGGTCTTTTTATTTTCAATCCATCCATTTTTTAAACGGAAAATGGGGGAGGGGGTGACATTGCTCAAATTTGGTTGTTAAGAGGGTGTAGTTGGAGAGTTTTAAACTTATGGGGGTGAAGTTGCCAAAAAGTGATAAGTTAATGAGGTGTTCTTACAATTAAGCCTTTTCTTTAGGGGATGACTGGGATCGTTTATGTGAAACCCATAGTGGGTCTCACACCGTGATCTGTGCATGATTGCTGTGTAGTTAGTCAGGAGTTTGAATCTTCTCACCAGCGTGTGGATCTTAGATGGGCTTTTTCTTTATTTCTTTTCTATGATGGATTTATTTCTTATATTGATTGAGTTATTTGACTTAATTATCTTCGTGTACTCTCACAAATTAACAATTAGTACTATACTTTTACTATGATTTCGTTAAAAAAAAAAAGGAAAAAGAGAGTAAGGGAGCACGTGATTGGGTACCGAGTCTGCCGACCGGAGTCATAGACGTACGCATCAGTAACATATGGCTGGGCACTATGAGATGTAACCATCAACCTTCAGAGGCCCCCCCCCGTCGTCAGGGGGGTCTGACACCGGGCACATGATATTTCCCGTTTTATCCCAATCAAAGGAAATTGCTTTTTCCCCCCTGACACAACCCCCCCCGGCCCCACGTCCTTTTTCCCGCTTTACCCCCGCCCCCTCTCTCTCTCTCTCTCTCCCCCCTGACCCGCCCCCACCCACACTAAACGGTACCGTTTTGGTTAAATAAAAATTAATCACCACCAATTTGCAATCCTATGGAGCAGAAACGTGATTATTAGAGCTTTAGAGACAAAATTTGATTATGTTTCTTTAGAATAATATGATCAGAATAGTAACATCTTCACACCCGTTCAAACAGATTAAAAATTGGACCACTTAATTATTTAACTATTCTCTTTTTTTTTTAAAGGGTCTCAAACAAAATTAGTGCTCAAATTTTCACTCCGTTTAAATCGGTGCAAATATCTTTTTTTTTTAGGAAAATAGTTTAGTAAAAATGAAAAAAAAAATTTCATAAAGAAAACAGTTTTTTTTGTTGTTGAAAAACTGTTAGAAACCGGGTCCCCTTAAATTACTCCCACTTTTATTTATTTAATTACTTTTATCTTATTTATTTAATTTCTATAAATACACCCTTTCTATATTAAAAAATATAATTCAGGAATTAAGCGCTCCAATTTTCAGTTCCGTTTAATCGGGGCGAAGATCATATTTTTTATCATTTTATTCTAAATGGTCATAATGACTTAGGCCTTTCAACGAACACCCTAAGACTCATTATTTAGTTTCAGGACTCTCTTAGGGTGTCTATTGAAAGGCCTTGGAGCCAATACAATAATTACGAGAGATAATTAAAAAAGTGGATTTCAAAATTTAAAAAATATATAATAACCAAAAAAACTCCTTTATTTTTCAAACGGATTGAAAATTGAAACACTTATTTTTTTACACCGTTTATATATTAAAAAATAAGTGTATTCAAAAATTTACTACGACCATTTAGGATGAAATGTTTAGAAAAATAATATCTTTGCACTGGTTTAAACGGATTGAAAATTGAAACACTTATTTTTTTAACTATATTTTTTAATATATATATAGGAAAAAAGGAAAAAAAAACAGTTGGATTAATTTTTAACTATATTTTTTAATATATAAACGGTTTTAAAAAATAAGTGTTTCAATTTTCAATTCGTTTGAATTGGTGCAAAGATATTATTTTTCTAATCATTTCATCATAAATGGTCGTAATAAATTTTTGGCTCCAAGGCCTTTCAATAGGCACCCTAAAAGAGTCCTGAAACTAAATAAAGAGTCTTAGGGTGCTCGTTGAAAGGCCTTAGAGTAAAAAATTTAATTAACACAGTCGGGATCCAATCCTAGCACGAACTCAAATTGTTTTGGCATTAAAAGTAGAGAAAATATGTTAAGACTGGTTAATGTTGTACTTATACATATTTATTTATTTTGTATAGATTTTTGAAAGCATAGAAAATATGTTAGTTTGGGCGCGGAGCGTTGATCTTAAATATGGTATTGTGGTGGTTAATTGAAAATAGAATTTGAGTTAACCAAAAAAAACAAAGAAGGGGGAAAAATGGGAAAGGAAACAAATAAAGAAAAGAATTGAAAATTAGAAAAAAAAGAAAAAAAGGAAAAAAAAGAAGGATTAAAACTGGAAAGAACGGGAGGGGGAGTAGAGAAAAAAAAGAAGAAGAAAAACTGGAAAAAAGAAGAAGGGAGGGGGAGGGTAAAACGGGAAAGGAGGGGTGGGTCCGGGGGGGGGGCTATGTCAGGGGGAAAAGCAGCTCTCCAATCAAAACATGCGCTCTTTCTCTCTCTCTCTTTCACACTGCTTTCTCTCTCTCTTATTTTATTTTTCTATAAAATTGTAAATGCTAATAACTTTTTTTTCACCTATTTTTTTAAATAAATTTTATATTTTTGAAATCTACTCAACGAAACCTATCAAACGAGCTTAATATTGATGGTGAAATAATGTTAAACGGAAAAACTATATTTTTGTGGTAGTTTAAACTGTCTAAAAAGGTTGAAAAATTAAGTGTTTCAAATTTCAATATGCTTGAACCGGTGGAAAGATTTTAGTTTTCTGATCATTTTATCCTAAATGGTCATAATTAAATTTTGACTATAGAGCTCTCGTTGATTAACCCTAAGAGAGTCGTAGAATCAAATATCTCTTATGGTTAATCAACGAGAGCCCTAGAATCAAAATTTAATTATGACCATTTAGGATAAAATGATCAGAAAAATAAAATCTTTCCACCGGTTCAAACGGATTGAAATTTGGAACACTTAATTTTTTAACCATATTTTTTAATATATAAATTGTCTGATAGATTTCATTGAGATCTTTTAAACGGTGTAAAAATAATTAAAAAATTATTTTTCATATTCATTATATTTAAACTTGAAATTACCTTCTTTTTGAAAAAAAAAAGGGTTAAAAAAGAAAGCGGAACGGCTAATTCTCTATGCGTCACCATAGCTACTGTTGATGGCATGATATTTATGTTGGATGTTTTGTACTCGTATTTTATCCCTAGAGCATTGTGAAGAGTGTTGCTTTTTAGTTTCTTACTATATAAACTGCATTTGATAAATTAAAAATAGTAGTGCTAAAAATGGCACTCAATCGGGTGGTTCATGGTTTTAGATATGTGTCAATACCATGTGCTTATTAACCAACACATGTAAGCATGATTATTGTGCAAAAAGACTGGCTTATCCTTGTTGTGCAGTAATAACTAACCTGATCAGTCGTAAATTCGGTTGTGTAATCACGTCCAACGTAGGAGCTGCTCTCCCCACAAGTAACATCATTCGCAACATCGTTCCCAACTGACCAACTATCCGAAAATAAAAAATTGTACTGATCCATAATGTTCTTTTATAAATTACGAAAATGAAATGAAAGTTGAGGAAAATTGTGAGGATGTGATTATTCAAAAATTGCTATCAATCTCAATGTATGCAAGAGTACATCATCAGATTATATAGCTAAGGGAAATGTTCAACCATAGGCAAGTTGCTCTGCTCTGCAGCTGCTCTAAATTTGCAGCTGCTCTGCAAGTTGATCACGTGTTCAACCATAGGCAAGTTGATAAGGTGCTCATCTCTAAATTTTTTTTCTCTACAAGATAATTGATTACAAGGCTCACATGCACACAAAAGCACCACGTGCACTACAAGGCACCGATTGCCTCTCTTTTTTCTTTTTTTTCGTTTCAACGGGTGGAAAGATTTTAATTTTTTGATCATTTTATCAAAAAATGGTCATAACTAAAATGATCAGGAAACTTTTTCTCTTTCCACTGGTTCAAACGGATTGAAATTTGAAACACATTTTTCAACCTCGTTAGACAGTTTAAACTACGGAAAAAGTATAATTTTTCCGTTTTACATTATTTTACCATCAATATTAGGCTCGTTTGATAGGTTTCATTGAGTAGATTTCAAAAATATAAAATTTATTTAAAAAAATAGGTGAAAAAAAAGTTATTAGCGTTTACAATTTTATAGAAAAATAAAATAAGAGAGAGAGAAAGCGGTGAGAGAGAGAGAGCACGGGGGAGAGGGTTATAAGGGAGAAGTCTCGGCCGTATCCAGGGGGCTGACACGCGGGGCGATTAGTAGTTCTAGGCCCCGAAGTAGTACTATGATCTCACCGATACCTCACCATTGCCGGCTCCCCAACTCCGGACGTGGGGGCTCTGCTGTGCCTCATGGCACAGTACCCCCTACCCACGCCCCAAAACGGTACAGTTTTGGGGGAAAAAAATTATTAGGCTCCATATTTGCAATCCTATGGAGCAGAAACGCGATTATAAGAGCCTTAGAGATAAAATTTAAATATGTCTCTTTAGAATAATATGATAAGAATAATAAGATCTTCACACTGATTCAAACGGATTGAAAATTGGAGCAGTTAATTTTTTAACAGTATTTTTAATATATAAACTTGGGGAAAAAATTATTAGGCTCCCTATTTGTGCCTATGGAGCAGAAACGTGATTATAAGAGCCTTAGAGATAAAATTTAATTATGTCTCTTTAGAATAATATGATCAGAATAATAAGATCTTCACATTGGTTCAAACGGATTGAAAATTGGAGCAGTTAATTTTTTAACTGTATTTTTAATATATAAATGGTCTAAACAAAATTAAGTGCTCCAATTTTTAATCCGTTTGAACAAGTGCGAATATCTTATTATTCTGAACATATTATTCTAAAGGATCATAATTAACTTTTATCTCTAGAACTCTCATAATTAAGTATCTGCTTTTTATTTAGGATCCTGTAAAACAAAAATATGATTATTAGAGCCTTAAAGACAAAAGTTAATTATGATCCTTCAGAATAATATGTTCAGAATAATAAGATATTCGCACTTGTTCAAACGGATTAAAAATTGGAGTACTTAATTTTTTTAAGACCATTTATATATTAAAAATACAGTTAAAAAATTAACTGCTCCAATTTTCAATCCGTTTGAATCAGTGTGAAGATCTTATTATTCTTATTATATTATTCTAAAGAGACATAATTAAATTTTATCTCTAAGGCTCTTATAATCGCGTTTCTGCTCCATAGAATTGCAAATAGGGAGCCTAATAATTTTTTTCCCCCAAAACTGTACTGTTTTGGGGTGTGGGTAGGGGGTACTGTGCCATGAGGCACAGCAGAGCCCCCGCGTCCCCCAAGCCCACTCCGATTCTTTTCATTAATTTTCTTTTTCTTTTCTCTTCACCAAAGTAAGAAAAATGCAAAAGAAAAAGGATGAATAACTACTCACTTTAGCTATTTACTTTTAAAATGTCTTTGCATCAGACTTTTTATTCTTACACTCTACTCAATTAAATATTCATATTTTTATATTTCCTTCATTTATTCCCACATTTTTCTAATCAATTACTATAATAGTTAAAAGGGTGAATAATGACTCTTTAAAACAAAAGAGTCACTATAGAAAAATTATTTATTTTGCTAAGTAAAGAGGAAGGAAAAGAGGCTGGTGCAAGGCATTTTTTGTCTATTTTCTCATTTTTGCTATTTACTTTAGTTTAGAGAGTTGTTTAGAGAGTCACGTGTGGATGCTCTTACGTACTTTATTTAGGGGTGGCAAATGGGCGGGTTTGGGCCAAATTCGGTAAGTTGTAAGTGGGTTGGGTCTTTAATGAGTCATTGACCCATTTAGAACCCATTAGCTATGAGCTTAATTATCCATACCCGACCTGACCCATTTATTTAAAATCAAACTCGACCCGCCCATTAATCCAATTACATTTTTTGTTTGAACGTCATTAACCCAATTACATACAATGAGTATTAAAATTTACTAACCGCCAGATTTTATAGAACAGAAATACTGTTTGGTCATGTGTTTATTTATATCCAGTCGAATTAGTTCTTACTTTTATGTTCATCAGTCTTTCCCGGATTATATAGGGTTGCAAATAAATCGAGTTGCTCGCTAGCATTTCGAGGCTAGGATCATCTTGACTCGGCTTGACTCGTTTAGTAATCGAGTTGAATTTGGGCTCAAGTTTTAGGCTCGTGTAAAACATGAGCCGAGCTCAACACTCTAAAGATCATCTCGGCACGACTCAAAAAACTCGACTCGATTGCATCAGCGCGTTCGGCAGCTCATTTATAAAAAGCTCATTTAGCAATGAACCGAACTCGGCTTGTTAAGAGCCAAGCTTGAACACTACAAAACTCGACTCGTTTACACCCCTGACCGGATGTATAACATGAACCGCTCAGATCATAGTTTTAAATCTCGAGTGGAGCTAAAGAAAGGGGTGTTTTGCTCAGATCATAGTAGTTTGGGAGTGAGCTTAACCAAAGGAGCAATTTCCAAATTCTAGAGAGAGAAACAAACAATCAGAGGCGAAATGCAAGGAAATTGGAGAAGTTACACTAATAACGAAGACGAGATCAGCTATGGAGATCACTCAGTGTCGGCGAGAGAGGGAGGAGATTGTTTTATGAAGGTTTTCTTTGTTTGGTTATATTCATGACTTATTGGGTCATTTAAATTGATCCAATTAAGACCTAATTAGACCCAATTAATAAATGGATTAGATGGGTTGGACTCATTCTAACCCAACTAATAAATGGGTTGGGTTGGATCTATTTTCTAATGGATGGGTTTGAGTTGATTAATGGGTATGAGTTCAATTTGCCACCTCTGTCTTTATCTGATTTCATCACATGAACACTGATTCGCATAATGACCCACGAATGTCACACCCCAAAATGGTAAGTGACCGGCCGTGAACCATGAGACTAACCCATGGAACACGCAGCCTAAAAAGAAATTTTATAAAAGAGTTTTTTATAAAAACATCCCTCAAACTATTACCAGTTTTTTTACTTAGTCCTCAAACTACCAAAATCGTTTACTTTGTCCTCGAACTATCCAATTCCAACCCATTCAGTCCAATTCCTAACGGCAGTTAAGAAAATGGACGGAAAATTGCGTACTATTCATGCATGTACTATTCATCCAAGCATTTAATTTTTGGGGGGTTATTATGGATCTACAAAGATGATTCAAACTGCTAAGTTATTCTTAAAATATTTTTTTATGGGTTTCTGAAAATAATTAGCTCAATCTGATAATGGTAAGAGTTATTTTGGCATTCGTAAGGCGCCCTAAGAATTCTGAAACACTACAAATGCTATTGAAACAATCCTTACTTATATCGGATTGAGCTAAATTTTTTTTTCAGAAATTCATAAAAAAAAAATTATGAATAGCTTACCTTTTGAATAATCTTTATAGAATCTGTAATAGTCTAATCAAAAAATTTTAAAAAAATACGTAGAAAATGTCAAAGTTTGAAACAGGGACCTATTTGAAATGCGTATACTATTCATGCGTGTATTATTCATCCAAGCGTTTAATTTTTTTGGGTCATTACAGATCCTACAAATATGATTTGAACGGTAAGCTATTCTTAAAATATTTTTTTATGGGTTTTTGATAAAAATTAGCTCAATCCGATATAGGTAAGGACTATTTTAGCAGCATTCGTAGGGTGTTTCAAAATTCTTAGGGCGCCCTACGAATGTTGAACAGCCCTTACCATTATCGGATTGAGCTAATTATTTTCAGGAATCCATAAAAAAATATTTTAAGAATAACTTAGTAGTTTGAATCATCTTTGTAGATCCGTAATAACCCAAAAAAATTTAAATGCTTGGATGAATAGTACACGCATGAATAGTATGCGGTTTTTCGTCCATTTTCTTAACTGCCGTTAGGAATTGGACTGAATGGGTTGGAATCGGATTGTTCGAGGACAAAGTAAACGATTTTGGTAGTTCGAGGACTAAGTAAAAAAACTGATGATAGTTTGAGGGATGTTTTTATAAAAAACTCTTTATAAAATGCCAAAGCTTTGAATCACTGAGTAAATTTTATTCAAAATAGTATCAGCCAAAAAGTTCAGACAAAAGCATGAGACACAAACATCCTACGAACCAAATAATACCAAGTGATCCACCAATAATAAAAAGAATTCAATAACTGACAAATGTCTCAAATGCGGAAGCGATTAATAAAATAAAAATATGATGAGACACCCTAAGGAGGTCAAACTAAAAGAAGTTAGAATAAATCCGTCAGCTGACGAGCTCAGTAAATGACAAAGCATATATATTAGAATAATGTTCTGAAAGGGATCAAAATAATTTTCCATGTCAACATAATTTGGCATCTGCGATGAACAACAAAATATAAACCAACCCAATGAACAATTCAACCAATGACTTAATGGTGAATCACAATACAATATTCAACCACAACCAATACCAAATAGTACCAAGTGCCAGTGAATAAATGTCTCATAATTGGATCCAATATCGAAACTTAGAGTCACCACGAGTAGGTAGCCCGTGGAACTTTTTTCCTAAGAATGATTCGGTCAATAACAACCGTTGAGCATTAGGGTCACCGGCCTAATCCGGTCTCTTCCCAAATGGCCAGAGTCACCCGCACACAGAGGATTAATTTCCCTGGACTTCCAAAATATGTTCCCATTCGATATCCACAAAAGTTCTCACCAAAAGATTATTCAATCAACAAATGGTTTCACTGATACCGCATGCCAATTTAATATAATCAAATATGTGTTTCCAATTTCAATAGTAAATTTTTCAAAACAACAATTTAAGGGACACGTGGAAGTTTGAAAGTACATAACATGCTTAACCATTCACCTGGACCGAAGATAATGCAAATCAAAACCCAAAATTATGCTAACCTGTTGTAGGCGCGGTCAACATTATTGATATGTCACCGAAAAGACTTTTTGACTAGCCAATTGGTCGCGGACACGTGGTAGCTGGGACCCCGCGGAAAGTCAATCTTAATTCTATGAAGATGTTTGACTAACCAATAAGAGGGAAGCACGTGTAGCCCATAAGATCGATGCCCGTGGGAATGACCCGCGGAAGGGAAGACCCCGCGGGCCCCGTAGGGGAGAACTAAAAGCCTGCCAGGATTGGTACAGAAAACTACAGGAAGACCCCGGGGTCCTATTCGGGCCTAAAAGGCAGGGCCCGGAAGGGACCCCGCGGAAGGAAAACGATCGCCGCGGGTCGCGACCTTGCTCTTGCGGGAATTGGGGAAGCTCTTGTGGCTTGGTGGCTTGGGATGGAGGTAGCGTCGCGGAAGCGCGAGTTCCCCCGCGGAACGATCTCCGCGGGAGGGCGAGTCTATCCGCGACCTAGAGGGTACGGGAGGGACACGTGTTGGGGTCTTATAGGAGCGCCGTTCTGGGCCTGACCTAGGCCCAGGTGCCCTATAAATACCCCTGACATTCCCAATGATTGCCAGAGGCTGACTTTTCTGGAAAAGGAGAGAGAGAGAGTACTGATTCTGAGGAAGGAGAACATTCTTTCCCAGAGAGAAGGTGACCTCACTCATTTGATTCCAGAGAAGGCAGACGTCATCCCCCCGCGGAGAACAAAGGAGACACGTTGCCTTTGTCTTTTCCGTACCTCTTGCTCCATCCCTCACCCCACGAGATCTTCCCTCTTTTCCCCTCGGTACTAATTATCGGCCAATCGCACCTCTCCAGCTCACTTTTCTACACGTAAGCAGCCCCAAAGGAACCCCGCATCACCCACACCTGTTACAAAATAAATCACATTTGATTACCAACAACCCAATAATATAACATACCCTATTGTTACAAGTAAATTTCCCAAGTCTATCTCATCAAGACCCTAACTGCCAACCAAAATCATTTCTGAAGTCCAACCCACTTAGCTCCACGCATAACTCCCTTTGGATCCACCAATTGCATAAATCCCCAACTCCTCCCTTTTACTGTCTAATCCACTTAGCAACCAGTAATAAAACTAATAGAATAGGAAGAATATTACAGCAAGTTTACCTCCGTGAGAAGCTGAGGAAATCATTGAAATAGACCACTACTGCTCTCTCTCTCTCTCGATATAGTTTCTCCAAGACTTCCTATCTCAAACGTTCTCTCCAGATATAACCCTACTCCATGTAAATATCTCCTTAAAAGTAACTTTACAAAACTACTCACTTAACACACGTTGCACCCTAAATTATAGCTAAGTAGTTAAGTAGAATTTAGATGGATAAATAGCAAAACAAATTTATTTATAATCCAATTCATCCTAATACAAAAATTTAGAATTACCATCTAGTACCACTATTTTACCCACAATCAATCTCATACTCCAAAGATTACAATTGTGCAAACAATACCCATAGCGCACTCAAAAATAATTAATTGGGACCCAACCATAACACCCCAGTAATTGTAGCAATATAGCTAAATAAATAAATGAATAAAATGCTAGGCCATAACAATGAAAGATACGCACAATCCAGAGAGAGAGAGAGAGAGAGAGAGAGAGAGAGAGAGAGAGAGAGAGAGAGAGAGAGAGAGAGAGAGAGAGAGAGAGAGAGAGAGAGAGATTGTGCTTGCTTTAAGTGCCAAGGAATCATGAGAACGGGTATTAGAGAAATAAATTACCGTTTATTATAACCGATGGTATACAAGCTATCTTGCGCCACTCTTCGTTGCTTCCCTTTTTATATGGCTTATTTACTTTTTTGGCTCCCAAAATATTAGGGAGTGGCCAATTTCGTCTTCAATTTAAATATTTGTCCAATTTCGTCCCCAACGTTTAAAATGTGTATCAATTTGGTCCCCACCTCTAACGCCGTTCGTCTTGTCCGTTAAAATGGAGAGCATTAGTGGTATTTTACCCTAAACACTGCAACAAATGAAAAAAAAATAACAAAAGCAAAAAAATTACTCACCACCGACCCACCCCGCATACATGTTCTTCCAAAAACTCCACCACTATTGAGAACCAAATCACAATACTGTGGATAATCCTACAATTCCTACTGACCAAAATCATCAGTGCGGTAGCTTAAGATGCAAAGTGATGGCAAAAAAATTCAAACTTGAATCAGTTCACACATCCTAGTACACAGACCCTAGAATCACAAGATTCGGAAATTGAAAAGCACAAGGTTTGACAAATATTACGTCATAGAAGTCACTCAACCGAAAATCCCTCGTGTCCGGATGGTCGTGGACCAGCAAATGGATGATCTTGGCGAAGTAATGCAAGTAGACCACCAGCGCGCGGTGTCGTGAGCGGCGGCGGGCAGCGATCCGACGACCATCAGGACCCAATCGAGGCGACCGGCGCACGCGAAAAGCCTGGAGAAATGGACGGTGGCCGAGGGCAGCTTGATCTTGTCCCCATCGTCGACATCCTCCTCCACCTCGACAGGACCGGCTCCCTTTGTGTCGACGACTCGGTTAATTAGCTGAGGGGCCTTGCTATTTGCAGCCACAAATTTTCTGAACGTAGTCTGTGTATTAATTATAAACAGGTGTGTACCATAGTATATACAGGCTACGTTCAGGAAATAAGTGGCTGCAAATAGCAAGGCCCTTAGCTGAGTTACGTCTGTGCTCTGATTGCCGATGAAGCCGACCACGCGACGTCGTTCGCAAGGGGGGGCTGGACTGGTGATCTGTTTGATTAGGTGGGATGGGATCATGGGAGAGGTGAGAGCGGGGTGGGTCGGTGGTGGTTCATTGGTTTGGGAGGGTTGAGTAATTTTTTGGTTTTGTTTTTGTTTTTGTTTTTGTTTTTATTTTTTCATTTGTTAGGGTAAAATACCACTGATGCCCTCCATTTTGACGGACAAAAGGGACAATGTTAGAGATGAAGATCAAATTGACACAAATTTTAAATGTTGGGCACGAAATTGGACAGATGTTTAAATTAGGGACAAAATTGGTCACTCGTTAATTCTTTGGGGACCAAAAAGGTAAACAAGCCCTTTTTATATTGTTTTGCTTGAATGGGACATAGATATATATAACCAAACATTGTAAATTGGAAAGGCACTAAATTGCTTCTCGATCGGGAGGGCAAACTCATTAGATTTGGACAACTCCAAATCTCCAATGATTGAAGAGATGACAATTTACCCATCCACAACTAAAGGCTACATTTCAACAGGTTCTCCAGATAGCAGGTTTGACAGAAAAATGTGCTTTTTTTTTGTAAGAATTTTTTTAATTAATCGTTATTTATAAATTCACACAACTTTAAGTCCTATTCACCCTACTTTTTTTTTCTTTTTCTAATTATTTTTGTAATAGACAACTAAATATTAGGTGAAAATATAAATATAATTAAATAATATCTAGTTTGCAAACCAAATTTTTATTAAAAAATTTTTTTGAACTAAATATTTTAGCAAAAAAATTTCCTTAAAATAATTTTTTTAGTATATTTCATTAAATTATTTTGAAAGTAAAAGGCAATTTACAAATATTATTGTGTTCATTTATTGTTTTGAATAACATAGAAAAATAATTTAATATTTTATTACAAATATATGCTACTAATTTTCAATTAATATTATTAATATATTCAATTAAATTACTTTTAGGTATCAATCAATTGATAAGCATTATTCAATTACAGACACTACTAACTTTGTGTATATACTTTCTTATAACAAATTTTTAAAAATAAATTTACCATATAATTGTAATAATCTCTAAATTATATTTAAATAACTATAAATTTTATGATGCCCATGTAAATAACTATACAATTAGAGTACTCAATTAGTATCTATTCACTACTATACTACGTAATAGATAAAGACCACACTCAAAAGTTTGAAACAATCACAGTTTTAATGAAAGTGTGATAAATAATAGTTTTTATCACAGTTTTGATAGAACTGTAATTGTAATTGCTTGTTTTAATCACATTTTATTTTGAAGCGTGATAAAATATACTCACTATTTAACTACGTTTCGGTAAAAGCGAGATAGAATAAGTTTGTTGTTCATTTCAATCACATTTTGTTTTGAAGTGTGATAAAATATACTCACTTATTTAACTACATTTTGGTAAAAGCGTGATGTATTAGTTTGTTGTTCGTTTCAATCACATTTTGTTTTGAAGCGTGATAAAATATACCCACTTATTTAACTACGTTTTGATAAAAGCGTGATAGAATAATTTTGTTGTTCATTTCAATCACATTTTGTTGCAAGTGTGGTAATATACTTTTTGAAAGCGTGATAGAATAGTTTTTCTATAAAATCATGACTACAAAAACTAGGGTCCCGATGTCCATATAAAATATAGTTTCCGTTTTACTGAAAAAAATGAGCTCTAGCCAAGTGGTAAAGGTCACCCATCGAAGACAAGGAGTCTCCAGGTTCAAAACTTGGGAGTATGTGATCACGGTTTTTGTTCAAGCTGTAATCTTATATAGTTATTTACCATGGTTTTAAGTCCAAACCGTGATCATATACAATAACAATAATTAACCACGCTTTTGTGTCCAAATTGTGATCTTATATAATAAGTAACCACAGTTTTACATCCAAACTGTAATCTTACAATACTTTTTATCACGCCTTTTTTTTTCTAAACCGTGATGTTATCTTGCCTTTAATCACATGCAAAACCCGTAATCGAATCATCATGACTTTTAATAACGGCCCGATCAACCACGGTTTTAAAACCGTGATTAAACTATAACAACCACGGGTAAAGCCCATGATCTTTAACGTTTATTGTAGTAGTGATTAGATAATAAGAAAGTAATTGTAATAATTTCTGCAATCAATTGACAAGATATTGTAACGAATAATAGCTATAATTGACATTAGACTATTCAATTAGTTGTAGAGCAACGATTAAGTGAAATAAGGTGACTTATTTTGCTAAAATATGGTTATTTTCCAAAATACTTGGGTAAAAATTAAAAAAAAAAATTACTTTTTCGATTCCTCTCGTCGAGATGAATCAATAATCCACAAAATTTTGGCGCAAAACTAACAAATGCTAAAAAAATTCAAATAAAGACAACCAACTTAATTTCTTCTAAGTTTAGGAGAACCCACCGTACGTACATAAGGCAGAGATAGATACTGCTGTTGATCCGTTTATCTATGCCTTTCGTCGGTTGATCATTATGGATACAGATCCTCCCCAGTCATTTTCTGGACCCTTTCCTTCCGGGGTTTGTTTTGATGATCGGAAACATTGGTATTTTAGATCTTTACAAGACAATTTGGCACACAAAATAATACGATAATCGCATATTGTTTGATGAATTCTCAAAACTTATGTATCTCTACAAAATTGAATTTCATTCAGTGGTTTGAAAATATACTAAATGATACCGATCCAATTAACATGAATTTTAGTGTGATTATTATTCTCGACGAGGTCTAAAATATGAAACATATACAAACATCAAAACGGACCCGCGAAGGGCCAGAAACAGTCCGGACATAATTGTCTAGTCCCCTATAGGAACCGGAGAGGATATGTATCCGTTGATTATTCACGTATAGTACTCAAATAGAAATCAATCACTATTCACGTGGTTGATTATTTTTTGTTTTGATTAATTTGGGGATGTTTTCAAGAAAGCCACAGTCATCATCTATTTTTCATAAACTCTCATATCATGTGGGGTTTTCTATTTAACAAGCAAACCACATCCAGAGAAAGGTCACAAATTGTTCCTAGCTACTTGTTTGTGTCATAGGTACATCGTTGTTTGTTGGAGTGTGATAACAATCATGGGACTGTGATAACAATCCACATGTATCAGGGTCATGCTTTCGAAAAATTTGTTCCTACTTGTTTGTGTCATAGGTACATCGTTGTTTGTTGTAGCACGTGCGGAGGAGTGTTGGAGTTTGTTCCACATCGGTTAATTATCTCCTTTAAAACTAGTATATGAGTCTGAGCGGCCTCTCCACTCATTGTCAATTAACAATGAGATGGACATAAAATTTCCGCAGTGATCTAAGTTTGATGATTCAAAAAATATTAGTCTCTACTCTTTTGAGCTTGAGAGTGCCCACAACTATTCTATGAAGCGCAGTTTTTCTTAGTAGGATGTAGAAATACCATAATTTTGTTTTAAAAGCACAATATATGGTCTCCGTTCCGCTAACTAAAATAAATACTTATTTTTTGAATTAAATGTGACGTATTGTAAGAGAATGACATGTCTTGCAAAACAGTAAATAAGTACGTAAAAAATAAAAACCTCAGCGGAAATTCACGCCAAAATGGATTACTATAGAATAGTTGGACAGGTTAAACAATCCAAAGAACCAAAAGAGAAAGCCATGGAAAGGATAGCGAGATTACGAAGCTAGCAATGCATATGCATATGCATTTTCCCTTGTACAGCACAGTCCATTTTATTCCAACCGCTCTATCATCTCTCTCGCAACTAAATTTTCAGGATGAGTTCTTGAAAGACCTTCATGGCAGAAGCTGGAAAACCCAGAAGCACATTGATGCTTCTCTTCTCTTTCGGATGAGCCATGAATATCGCCGATTCCATACAGGCCGGGAAGGTCACTTTTCCGGCAAGATAAGGTCGTCCCCATCCGAAGTCGGTGGTGTAGGCATGTAAAAATTCTAGCCTATCACAAATCGCCACGTGTTGTTAGGGCATACAAATTGGCCAATCAAATGTCGCCAAGTGCCTATAAGTCAAAGTCAAAGTTTTATGGACGAGCCAATCAAGTGATGCCAAGCGTCCGTGATCAAAAGTCAGAGACATGTAAATGGACCAATCAAATGGTGCCACGTGTCAAAATGACACAGTTATTATTTTATCAAGTCCGGCCAATCAAATTAGGCCAATTGGTGAATAATAATATATCTCTTTATATATAATTACCTTTTCCTAAAATAAAAAGAAAGGAAAGGTAATTATCAAATAATTATTATTCCTTTTAAATTCAATAAAGGAAATAATTAAAGAGATCAATATGGAAGGTTAGGGTTGGAGTCTCCATCCCACATCCTTATAAATAGAGGTGCTCCCTCTCATATTTTAAAAAGGAGAAACGGCATATTGAAGCACACAAGCTCCAGAGCTCTGAAGATCAAAGGCCTCAAGCCCTTCAAAAGTCTTCAAGTCTGCATCCAACGAGAAGGTTCTTCAGATCAAAGCTTCTAAGCTCCGAAGAACATTCAAGTCAAGTCCACATCAAATAAGGCGGTTCATCAGATCAAAGCTTCAAAGCCCTGAAGAACGCTCAAGTCAAATCTCCATCATCAAATCCAAGCATCCAAGCTCTAGAATTCTGAAGATCAAAGCCTCCAAGCCTTTCAGAATTCGCATCCATCCATCACACGAAAGCTTCCGGAGTTCTGAAGATCAAAGCTGCGAAGGCCCTTCAGAATCTTTCAAGTCCACATCAAACCAGACGCTCTTCAGTTCAAAGCATCCAAGCCCTGAAGAACGTTCAAGCCAAGTCCACCAATCATCAGTCTCCTTCTACCAAATTGAAGAAGATCTCAAATATCTATTTGAGACCAAGCTCTGAAGCCCTCAAATTAACATCTGCAAATCCGCATCTCCTTCAACCAAATCGAAGAAGATTTCAAATACCGACCTGAGAAGAAGCTTCAAAGCCCTCAAGTCAATATCCACAAATCCATCATCCTTTTCGCCTAAATTGGAGAAGATCAAGCAATTCAACTTGAGAAGAAGCTTCAAAGCCCTCAAGTCAAAGCCCGTCAAATTTGTCATCATCTTCGCAAAGTCCGCAGAAGATATCGCCGTTTAAATTGAGATCAAGCTGTCAAGCCCTCGTTTCAACAACCGAAGAGAAGAATCAGAGGATTATTTTTCTTTCATTAGAAGTTCAAACAGAGATTGTAAACCCTAAATTTACACATCAATAAAATTGACTCTTGTTCAACATTTTTCCGTCTTTTTCGCAGACTCGAAATTTGTGTTCAACAGGTGGTGTCGAAAGACAGTCGACACCAGGAAGCAATGATCAGGCTTCCAGCCAGAGAAGGCTTCGCTCTCGTTACTTCCAAATAGTCTATTGTCGACTTGATGTAGCAATCTGTAACCGATTGAATCGTCTCCTAGACTAGTCCCACCGCGTATGATAGTGGTTTTTCCGTTAGTTCGCCTGCAGTAGAAATACAATCATAAAGACACCACTAAAGAATCTTGTTGTGTATCGCCTAGGGCACTACTTGTATCCATGTATGCGTGGACACATTTAAGCTGCGTTTGTTTCGGTGCAAAATATTTTATAATGTAAAATATTTTTTTAGAAAATAAATTTTATATTTTTATTTTTCGGTATTTAGTTGGCACATAAAAACTATTTGCCAAAATAATCACAGAATATTGCTGGTTTAAAAATATATTTTTTAATTGAGCAAGCTCTCTCTCTCTCTCTCTCTCTCTCTCTCTCTCTCTCTCTCTCTCTCTCCCTCCCTCCTTCCTCCTCCTCCTCTCTCTCTCTTGTTTTGGATCTAATATGATTTAGGAGAAGAAGGGAATGGAATGGAATACGTGATTTTGAAATGTCGGACCATCGGGGGTGAAATGCAAAAATGACTTACGGCCAAAATCGGAGGAAAATAATTTCACCCCATTGGTGCAAAATGTTTTTTCTTGAAAATATTTTCCTCCTCATTTTTCTAGAAAAACAACGGAAAATGGATAAAATATTTTACGTTCAAATAAACGGAGCCGATGAACTTTCAAATTGTTCAAAGCTTGCAATAAAACTTGAACTTGCCTGCTGTGGTAAGGCAACTCACAATCACAACGCCGTTGCCGAAATAATTCTCCGGCAACGGCGGATCAAACTTGGACCGGCCATCGACAACCAAGAGCAGTTTTATCTTCTGATCATGTGGAATTTTCAGAGCTTGGGTTCTACTCTTCCAAATAAAACCCGACAGGGCTTCGAATGTGGAGCACCTAGCAACGGCCCCATCTTCCGTGGCTGCCGCCTTCAGTTTTTCAAGTTTCAGAGTGTCGAAACCAAACGATTTGTAGATGATGTCCTCATTGTAAAGATCGTAAGTGCGAGGTATGTCTTCGATTTCAAGGAATTCCTGATGATCGAATTCGATCTTAGGCGGGTTTCGAGCTTTGAGTATGCTTCTGTCCAAGAATGGAGGAACCTTGAGGGATAAGCCTCGGGCGATTTCCCCCCACGAGTTAATGAAGTCCATCCCGGTTTGTCCATCAAATACTAATTAAGTGGTTCACGCATATGCCCATAGCAAATCCTCCACATGAAAACTTGGTCACCTAAAAATCAAATGTAAATCTCTCATTGTAGCAACTTAGAAAAAACAACTGATTGTGGTAGCCTGGATGGCAAAAGCTTCCTTCATTCCCAGACAAGACTCAAGTTCGAGTCTTGTCAATGGCAAGGGAATGGAGAATTTATTTTTTTGTCATCCTATATCTAGGTGGTGCTATGGTGACGGTTTGTTTTCACGGACAGTAGTTATGGCTCAAACCGAACATTTTACAGCAGGTAGGGAGCTCCTATGATCACGCCCAAGGGGTTGTTACGTTAGTCGCCCCCTCCCACCCTTTTTGCGGATAAAAAAAAAAAGTTAGAAATTTTTTTCAAATCTCGGTGAGTTATTGGTCCAACTGTACAACTTTGATTACCTAAAGGCCAACAACTTTGTTTCCCGGAATGTTTTTTTTTTAACAATAATACTTTTTAAAGTATTCCTTTATTAAATATTTAAAAGGTTTTGAAATTTCGGTGCTCTATATAGAATAAGTTTTCAAAATGATTGATTTGAATTTAAAGCCAAGCATTATTGCTCCAGTTTCTTTCCTATTCTCCCTATGTGCTGCAACGTGATTGGCTGGGCGTTAGAAAGTTGTTTACGGGCTAGGCGTGATTAAGTTAATTATTCTCTATTGCCTTTGGCTAAGCAAGACTAGCAATCTTTTCTTTTTTAATTAATAATTAAATTTAATAGAGACTACACTCTTTTTCGTTTCTCTCTTCTCTCATCAATATCAATGCGCTCGTCCACTTACTTCTATTCGTAACTCTAATCTATCTCTATCTACTAAAAATGAGGTTTTTTATTTATTTATTATAGACTAAAAATGACTAATGTGACACATTGTTAATCTTAATATAACCCCTTAAATGGATAGCCAAACCAAAAGATCATGGGGTGTCAAATTAAACTTAATTTGATTATTCAAATTTGGTTATGTCATTTATGATACCCAAAGAGACGGATTAGAATCTCAATGTGATCGAATATATCCTGTTCAGCTCTGTTTAAAAGTAGAAATATAGAAATGTGACGTCGCATTTTCATTATTGCTCAAAATTTCCGCCATGCAGACTAAGTTTTAAATTTATTTACTAGGGTTACTCTGTCACTGTTAGCCCGCCATTTAATAGTACTTCGATCTACAAAACATAAAGAGTACTTATCTAATATAATGGCTTTTTGACTTTTTTGGTCCCCAAAGTATTTCCGATGTGCCATTTTCGTCCCCAATATTCCAATTGCTAACATTGCACCCCCAAAGTATTTCCGCAGTGCCATTTTGGTCCCTGCGACTGACGCCGTTCCTTCCCTCCGTTAAAATCAAGGGCAACCTTGGTATTTCACCCCCTCTCTCCCTCAAAACGGCGTCGTTTGGTTGGAATTTGGAAATATTGATTTTTTTTCTTCCATGGTTCTCTTAGGGTTCTCATTGAAAGCCTTAAAATCAAAAAAATTATTATGACTCTTTAGGATAAAATGATCAAAAAATTAAGATCTTCGCACAGGTTCAAACAGATTGAAAATTTGAACAATTAATTTTTTCACCATATTTTTTAATATATAAATAGCCTAAAAAATCAAATATTTCAATTTTCAACCCGTTTGAACCGGTGCGAAGATCTTAATTTTTTGATCATTTTATCATAAAGGGTCATAATTAATTTTTTGACTTTAAGGCTTTCAATGAGAACCCTAAGAGAACCATGAAAGAGAAAAATCAATTTTATATATTTTTAGGCTGTCTATATATCAAAAAATTAATTATGACCTTGTAGAATAAAATGATCAAAAAATTAAGATCTTCGCATCGGTTCAAACAGGTTGAAAATTGAAACACTTGATTTTTTTTGGCTGTTTATATATTAAAAAATATGCTGAAAAAATTAATTGTTCAAATTTTCAATCTGTTTGAACATGTGCGAAGATCTTAATTTTTTGATCATTTTATTCTAAAGGGTCATAATTATTTTTTTGATATATAAATAGCCTAAAAATATATAAAATTGATTTTTCTCTTTCATGGTTCTCTTAGGGTTCTCATTGAAAGCTTAAAGTCAAAAAAATTAATTATGACCCTTTAGGATAAAATGATCAAAAAATTAAGATCTTCGCACTGGTTCAAACGGGTTGAAAATTGAAATATTTGATTTTTTTAGGCTATTTATATATTAAAAAATATGGTGAAAAAATTAATTATTCAAATTTTCAATCTGTTTGAACCTGTGCGAAGATCTTAATTTTTTGATCATTTGATCCTAAAGAGTCATAATAATTTTTTTGATTTTAAGGCTTTCAATGAGAACCCTAAGAGAACCATGGAAGAAAAAAAATCAATATTTCCAAATTCCAACCAAACGACGCCGTTTTGAGGGAGAGATGGGGTGAAATACCAAGGTTGTCCTTGATTTTAACGGAGGGAAGGAACGGCGTCAGTCGCAGGGACCAAAATGGCACTGCGGAAATACTTTGGGGATGCAATGTTAGCAATTGGAATATTGGGGACGAAAATGGCACAACGGAAATACTTTGGGGACCAAAAAAGTCAAAAAGCCCTAATATAATTGTTAACGTATTTGTATTTTTTTGAAATTCAGAGGACAAAGTAAGTAGATTTTTGAAAAACTAAAGTAGTGTAAAAATAGCAAATAAGGGGCAATGATAAAAATCCAAATAAGCTTTTCAAGCAAGATGCGCATTACTTGCACATCACCAAAAAAAAAAATTTGAGTAATCAAATAAGTAATTATTTTTTGAATTAAAGGTAATATATTGTGAGAGAATGGCCATGTCTTGTAAATCGAAAAACAAGTATTTTAAAAACAAAAATCTTAGCGGAACAGAACTACTAATTTGGATCGAATGGAATATAAGAGTTGGTTAAAACGACCAACCTGAACAGCGAGAGGCGGCATGTCCATAATGTGTTTGGCAGCAGGAACGTCATAAACAAGGTCACCCATAGACACGGTATCGTCACCGATCTCCTCTATTGTGCAACCAGCTTCTACCTCCATAAAAACAGCGCCCTTGTCGGTGCAATCCACCGCCATCCTCCCCTCCGAGTCGAAGGTCAGCCGGCCGGCCACTGGGTAGTAGATAACAAGAGCCTTTGACAAGGCGTTCTTTATGACTTCCACCAGTACCTCTCCCTCCACATTGTCTTCAATATTCTTGCTCGGTTTGAACAAGTAGACTGTTCGAACCTTGCAAGGAAAATTGTAGTCAAGGTTTGAGAGGAAGTAGAGGGTGCCTTTCTTGGTTGTATCCTCTGCCGGAGGAACTATAGTTGGTTCTCCCCTCTCTACATTGATTCCAAACATATTGTCGTTCGACATGAAATTCTAAGTAATTTGAAGAACTTTTGATTTCTGAAGATTGGTCTTCGTATTCAACTTCAAAAATTAACAAAATTCTTCTTCTTCTTTCTTTTTTTCTTCAAGAAATGAAACGAAAGTAATCTTACTAGATTTGAAGAAGTTTGGATTTCTAAGACTTGAGTAGCTATTAAAGCTATTTATAGAGACTAGAGGCTGGCTTTAATTATAGTAAAAACAAAAACATTAATATTATAGTGGTCTCCTTCGAAGTGTGTGAAACAATACACAGGTCGCATGACTCGCATGTGGGAAAATCTCTCTTTCGTACAAATATATATATTTTTTGATAAGTAAAATAATTTTTGATAAGTTCCGTACAAATATTTTACTAGAAAACTTGTACTCCCACCCTCGTCTCGATTCAATTAATGATTCCTCATTTTCTTATAATTGAGGTGTCTGGTTTACGTGCCCAGCGACTAATATTGGGGGCCAAATTTTTCCGTGAACTTGTCAGGATATCAATTAAATTCGGAGCAAAGTTCCGTATAGATGACTCCGAAAATATTGATATAACACTTGGATAGTCTCCAAAATGAGACCTTAGGCGAGAACAAATTTCTAATTCCAAGATATAGACGAGTTTGGGGGTTTATTTTATTTTTTTTATCTGCAGTTTGGGGGTTTATTGATTTGTTGTTTTATACATTGTGGATTAAACAAAAACTTTGTATTTTTTTAATTAATAATATATCAGTCAATATTAAGTGACAATAATTTCAATAGTACTGTAACAGCCCATTGGACTGCCCATCTTTTTGCTTCTCGAAACTAATGTCGTTTGTCTATCTCTCAATTGTGACATATTCCCTCCGTCCCTATTTAATTGTTCACTACGGTTTTACGTGCATTTTCAACAGTTTATATCTCTCGGCGTATATTACTAAAAATATGTAATATGGATCTTATTTGATAGATCTCAATTTTTTCTATAAGACAATACTTTCAAAAACATAAAATATAATATATGTCGATAGATATAAACCGTTAAAAATACACGCAAAATCATAGTGGACAATTAAATAGGGACGGAGGGAGTATAATATTGTAAAGAATAAGCCAAGCATATATTAATAATATATCAATCAATATTAAGTGACAATAATTTGAGAGAGATGCTACATACACTACCATCCATCCACTACATTTTTTATGGGGCTCATCTTGGGTCCCAAAAAATACAGAAAAATGTCTATAAATTTTAGAATAATATTTTATGTGGCCCTGTAAAAAATCAGCTCCAACGGATATCGGTAAGTATTATTTCTTAATTTGTAGGGGCGAAACTGCTCAACTGCACAGTTTCGCCTTTACGAATCAAGAAATAATACTTACCGATATTTATTTGATCTGAATTTTTACAGGGCCCCATAATATATTATTTTAAAATTTATGAACATTTTTCTATATTTTTTTGGGACCCAAAGTGGGCCCTAAAAAAAAGTAGTGAATAGTGTAGTGGTTGGATGTAATCTACCTAAACTTATTGAATTTCAATAGTACTGCAACAGCCCACTGGACTGCCCATCTTTTTGCTTCTCGAAATTAGTGTCGTTTGTCTATCTCTCAACTGTGACACATTCCCTCCGTCCATATTTAATTGTTCACTACGATTTTGCGTGCATTTTCAGCAGCTTATATCTCTCAACGAATATTACTAAAAATATGCAATATAGATCTTATTTGATAGATCTCAATTTTTTCTATAAGAAAATATTTTCAAAAATATAAAATATAATATACGTCAAGAGATATAAGCCGTTAAAAATACACGTATAATGGTAGTGAACAATTAAATAGGGACAGAGGGAATATAATATTGTAAAGAATAATCCAATCATATAACACATATATTCGACACTTGAATTCCGTATTTTTGAATATCTTTTCAAATTAAGAAAAAAATATTAATCTCTCACCAGTTCGTCCTACGGAACGAATGTTTTGTCCGGAAGTAACTAGTCGCGCGCGTTAATTGTGATGAAAACATTTAAAAGATGTGGCATGATGAAATAAAGAATCGATTAATTAACTATGCTTTTTTTTATTTCGAGAAAAAGCAATAACTTCAATTGATAAAATAAGCAATTTATATAGGGTAAAAGAAAAGCAAAACAAGAGCTACATAGGAATAGTCGAAACAACATTAGCTCCATGCATTCACTCGAGATGATAGAGCCCTCCTTGCCAAGTGGTGGGTATGATCAATATCCGTGCATTGCACCTTCGAGATACCTCTTATGTACACTTCATTAAGGTTCCATTCAGTTGCACAGAAAGGGTGGAAAATGATGGAAAAATCAATATTTCTGTAATTTTTGCGTGTTCAGCCACCAGAAAAATTGTAAGACTCACAACTTCAAACTTTTCCACTGAGATACACTTTCCAGCAAAACAGGTCTTCCCCTGCAAGATTTTTTGTCAAGAGAGCATACACAAGAAAAAAAAAATTCATTTTCCTTTACTTCATCTCACTTTATTTTTCCTGGAAATCAATTTACCACACAACATTCCTGATAATTGAACGAAGCCTAAAGGACTAGAGGGTTAATATTCATTGCACAGGCTACAAATAAAAATGTGATACTATATTGGAAGTTCCTACTTAATAAACATGTAAAATAGATTATAAACTAAATATTATAGGGGTGCTCGCGGTCTGGTCCGGTTCGGATTTCTAGGAATCCGAGAACCGAACCGCTAGTCACGGTTTTTACAAAATGAAATCCGTGTCCGGACCAAAAGTCCTACGATTCGGTTCCAATCCAATCCGTGACTCGCGGATCGGTTACGGTTTTGTTCACGGATTTTAGCAAAAATAAAGCTCGAGCTTATATCCCACACTAAAAAGGAATAAGGTTATATTCAAAATTAAGTTTAACACCGGCTGCCAGAAAGTACTTGTTACTTTGAAGAAACGGAGAGAGAGAGGAGGAGGAGGAGGAAGAGTCAAAGAAGTAAGAACGGTGCGGCGGCGACTTGAACAAGGAATGTGAATTAGGAAAACTTGAAAAGAAACGAACTGGTGAAACTAAACTAGGGTTACCCGTAACTTATATTAAAAAAAAACTATGATTTACCCCGTATATTTTATGTACATCTACACTATATCTTATTATTAAGATAAAATACTAAAATTGGTAGAAAAAAGTTTTAACATTACTAACAATTAATTATTAATTATATAAATACACATATATATTTAAATATTTATTTATTACTTATATAAAATAAATATCTCATGATCCGGTTCGGTTAATCCACGGTTTCGTAATGAAAATCCGTGGACCGAACCACGAGTCACGGTTTTCTAATTTTTCAATCCGTGTCCGCACCATTAATCCACGGTCAAAATCCAAAAGATACAGATCGATTCGATCTGGACCGATTTCACAGTTCACTGGATTTTTTGAACAGTCCTATCAAATAATGTCTAATTTGGTTGAAATCGAGATCACATGTTTCACGACTTTACAATTAATGAGACAAAGACAAAAGATTGAGAGTCCACTTGTAACTTTCGTGCGGTTGATGCATGTGGAAAAACAAGAGATTCCTGTCTGTAGAATTTTTTAAGTTTATATCGTGAATCGTGATCTCGATGCAAGATTTGTCTAATACGGCAGCTGGAACATCATAAATAAGGTTATCCAACAATTGAGAGAGCTAGCAGCTAATACATCTATTTATAGAAACAGTCGTGCTATTCCCCCATACTTTTATTGCACAAATTGTGGCACAGATCACAATGTGGGGTCCACTTCGGGCCTCTCATAAAAACGATTCGAGTCGTTGAACAAATTTAAAAATATTTTTTTGAATTTTTCTGCAAAAAAAATCAGTTCAATTCAATAATTGTCATAACTCGATCCAATCTTCTAACTTTTCATTCAGCTTTTAGAGGACCCACGTTGAAATCTGTGCCACGATTTGTGCAAAAAAGTCTTGTGGACAGGCTTGGCTGTAATCATAATAAACTTGACTATATATAAAATAAAATAAAATAAAAACACAATATTTGGGTTAGTCTCCATGAGGTCTGCAACAAACAAATTCAAAGGTCACTTATTCGATCGAATTTTACGGAGACCAAACATTTTAAATTTTAAGGCCACTAGAGAGTTTACCCATTGGTTAATTAACTTCAGTTAATGTTTGGTGTTCTCAAACTTTTCAAAATATCGATAAGCTCTAGGGAAGGGCCTGGAAACGGTCCGTACATAACCGTCTAGTCCCCTATAGGAACCGGAGAGGATATGTATCCGTTGATTATTCACGTATAGTACTCTAATAGAAATCAATCACTATTCACGTGGTTGATTATTTTTTGTTTTGATTAATTTGGGGATGTTTTCAAGAAAGCCACCGTCATCATCTATTTTTCATAAATTCTCATAGCATGTGGGGTTTTCTATTTAACAAGCAGACCAGATCCAGAAAAAGGTCACAATCATGGGACTGTGATAACAATCTACATGGTATCAGAGTTTTTTTTTTTTTCTCGGCTATATGGTATCAGAGTTAAGCTTTCGAAAAATTTGTTCCTACTTGTTTGTGCCATAGGTACATCGTTGTTTGTTGTGATTCATGCGTGTTATGGATTGTTTGTTTACTTATCCACGTGCGAGCCAGGAGTCACACGTGTGGAGAAGTATTAGAGTTTATTCTACATCGGTTAATTATCTCATTTAAAACTAGTATATGAGTCTGAACAGCATCTTCACTCATTGTCAATTAACTATGGGATGAATATAAAATTTCCACAATGATTTAAGTTTGATAATTCAAAAAAGGGAAAAAAACCGAAATGGTCCCTGTAGTTAAGTGTTTGTGTCAACTTGGTCCCTGTAGTTGTAATTGGCTCGATTTACACTCTGTACTTTTCATTTTGTTCCAATTTGGTCCAATTGCTAACTGCCGTTAGTCTGCCGTTAAGTCCTTTTAACTAGGGGTGAGCAAAAAATCCATCAAACCGCGAATCTAGTCCAAACTAGTTTGGTTCGGGTTTTTAGTAGTATGGTTTGGTCATGGTTTAAAAAAATTGGAAACCGCATTATATGGTTTGGTTCGTGGATTCATGTTCACGGTTATGGTTCCAAACTGATCCGAACCGTATAATACATATATATATATATATTTATACACATAATTTAATTTAATTATGAATCACCAAATAAATATGAGAGCTTTAGTCAACTACTTTTCTAATTTATTGATCCTATTAAATTCACCGCGATATTTAGTTTTTATTCTCTGCCAAGATAATTTAAATTAAACTTCTATATATCACAATTGCCGACTAGCGAAATGGAGATCACTCTGATTTTTCTAGAACGGATCTGATGTTGTGTAGGAATTTTTTTTTATTTTGCAAAATGGAGATCACTCTGATTTTGCAACAGAACTCTCATTTTGGTTCTTGGGCAAAGTTGATCACTTCCCATATATCTATTTTATTGGGTCATATGTATTTCTTTGATTTTTTTTTTGTTGGTGTAACTTATATACTCCTTATAAAGGTGGATTACAAAATGGCTCAACTCAAGCAAGAATGGCAAAAGTTTAATTTAAATTATCTTGACAGAAAAGAAAAAACTAAATATCGCGGTGAATTTAATAGGATCAATAAATTGGAAAAGTAGTTGACTAAAGCTCTCATATTTATTTGGTGAATCATAATTAAATTATATGTATATATATATGTATTATACGGTTCGGATCGGTTTGGAACTATAACCGTGAACATGAATCCACGAATCAAACCATATAACGCGGTTTCCAATTTTTTTAAACCATGACCAAACCATACTATTAAAAACCCGAACCAAACCTTTCGATTTGGATTGGTTTGGACTGGATTCGCGGTTTGATAGATTTTTTGCTCACCCCTAGTTAAAAGGACTTAACGGCAAACTAACGGCAGTTAGCAATTGGACCAAATTGGAACAAAATGGAAAGTACAGAGTGTAAATCGAGCCAATTACAACTACAGAGACCAAGTTGACACAAACACTTAACTACAAGGACCATTTCGGTTTTTTTCCCTTCAAAAAATTATTAGTCTCTACTATTTTGAGCTTGCAGAGTGCCCACCACTATTCTATGGAGCGCAGTTTTTCTTAGTAGGATGTAGAAATACCTTAATTTTGATTTAAAATCACAATATATGTTCTCCGTTCCGTTAACTAAAATAAGTGGTTATTTTTTGAATTAAATGTGATGTATTGTGAGAAAATGACATGTCTTGTAAAACAAAAAATAAATACTTAAAAAATAAGAACCTCAGCAGAAATTCACACCAAAATGGATTACTGTAGAATAGTTGGACAGGTAAAATGATCCAAAGAACGAAAAGAGAAAGCCATGGAAAGGATAGCGAGATAACGAAGCTAGCAATGCATATGCATTTTCCCTTGTACAGCACTTTCCATTTTATTTTATTTTTTTCTCGGCAAAAGAAATTTTATTAATGTTTGAAAATGATACAATGATTAAAAGGACAAGGGCAAGCAAAAGCAACCCGAGATCCAAAATGTTGGCAAGAAACCAACAAAAAAGCTATCCATTTTATTCCAACCGATGTATCATGCATCTCTCTCGCAACTAAATCTGCATGAGTTCTTGAAAGACCTTCATGGCAGAAGCTGGAAAACCCAGAAGCACATTGATGCTTCTCTTCTCTTTCGGATGAGTCATGAATATCGCCGATTCCATAATGGCCGGGAAGGTCACTCTTCCGGCAAGATAAGGTCGTCCCCATCCGAAGTCGGTGGTATCGAAAGACAGTCGACACCAGGTAGCAATGATCAGGCTTCCGGCCAAGGAAGGCTTTGCTCTTGTTACTTCCAAGTAGTCTATTGTCGACTTGATGTAGCAATCTGTAACCGATTGAATCGTCTCCTGGACTAGTCCCACCGCGTATGATAGTGGTTTCTCCGTTAGTTCGCCTGCAGTAGAAATACAATCATAAAGACAACTAAAGAATCTTGTTGTGTATCCAGGTTTTCCTTGCATCTAGAGTTGGCCGCCTCGATGTACCATTTGTCAAGTTCAATAAAATTTCACTACCGATAAAAATAGAAAGAAAAGAATCTTGTTGTGTATCGCCTAGGGCACTAGATACTTGTATCCATGTGTTTATGTGCGCGCATTTACATAAATGTAATTTACTACTAGTACCAATTAAGAACCCCTAATATCATAAAATTGCAGAAATCTTGCAATAAAAGTTAAACTTGTTGTGCATCGCAAACGGCACTACTTGTATCCATGTGTGCGTGTCCACATTTAGGCTCAAACGGCACTACTTGTATCCATGTGTGCGTGTCCACATTTAGGCTCCATTTGTTTAGATGAAAATTTGTAAAATATTTTAAAAAAAAACAAACTTTATACTTTTTTTTTTGAGGTATTTGGTTGGCACATGAAAATTATTTTTCAAAATAATGGAATATTGCTGGTTTGAAAATATTTTAATCGAGTAAGCTCTCTCTCTCTCTCTCTCTCTCTCTCTCTCTCTCTCTCTCTCTCTCTCTCTCTCTCTCTCTCTCTCTCTCTCTCTCTCTCTCTCTCTCTCTCTCTCTCTCTCTCTCTCTCTCTCTCTCTCTCTCTCTCTCTCTCTCGTTTTGCATCTAATATGATTTGGGAGAAGAATTGAATGGAATACGTGATTTTGGGAAATGTCGGACCATCGGGGGTGAATTGTAAAAATGACTTACAGCCCAAATTAGAGAAAAACAATTTCACCCTATTGGTGCAAAATGTTTTACATTGAAATATTTTCTTCATTTTTCTAGCCGAACAATGGAAAATGAATTAATAGTTTTACCAAAAAATGTTTTACGTTCAAGCAAACGGAGCTGATGAAGTTTCATAATGTTTAAATTAAAGCTTGCAATAAAACTTGAACTTGCCTGCTGTGGTAAGGCAACTCACAATCACAACGCCATTGCCGAAATAATTCTCCGGCAACGACGGATCAAGCTTTGACCGGCCATCGACAACCAAGAGCAGTTTTATCTTCTGATCATGTGGAATTTTCAGAGCTTGGGTTCTACTCTTCCAAATAAAACCCAACAGGGCTTCGAATGTGGAGCACCTAACAACTGCCCCATCTTCCGTGGCTGCCGCCTTCAGTTTTCAAGTTTCACGGTGTCGAAACCAAACGATTTGTAGATGATCTCCTCGTTGTAAAGATCGTGAGTGCAAGGTATGTCTTCGATTTCCAGGAATTCTTGATGATCGAATTCGATCTTAGGCGGGTTTCGAGCTTTGAGTATGCTTCTGTCCAAGAATTGAGGAACCTTAAGGGACAAGCCTCGGGCAATCTTCCCCCACGAGTTAATAAAGTCCATCCCAGTTTGTCCATCAAATACTAAATGGTTCACGCTAGGGCTGCTCGCGGTCCGGTTCGGTTCGGATTTCTAGGAATCCGAAGACCGAACCGCTAGTCACGGTTTTTATAAAATGAAATCCGTGTCCGGACCAAAAGTCCTACGGTTCGGTTTTTACAAAATAAAATCCGATCCGTGACTCGCGGATCGGTTACGGTTTTGTCCACGGATTTTAACAAAAATAAAGCTTAAGCATATATCCCACACTAAAAGGGAAGAATGTTACATTCAAAATTAAGTTTAACACCACCAGAAAATACTTGTTACATAAACTACCAAAAACCTATTTTAAAAATCAAATTCAAAAGAATCTAAACACTAGTAGAATTGTATCATTATAGTACATAACATTAAAAAAATGAAAAAGAAACGAACTAGTGAAACTCAACTAGGGTTACCCGTTATTTATATGAAAACACTATAATTTACTCCTTATATTTTATGTACATCTACATTATATCCCATTATTAAGATTAAATACTAAAATTGGTAGAAAAAAGTGTTAACATTACTAACAATTTATTATATAAATACACATATATATTTATATATATTATTTATATAAAATAAATATCTCACGGTTCGGTTCGGTTAATCCACGGTTTTGTAATGAAAATCCGTGGACCGAACCGCGAGTCACGGTTTTCTAATTTTTCAATCCATGTCCGGACCATTAATCCACGGACAAAATCCAAAAGGTACGGATCGGTTCGGTCCGGACCGGTTTCACGGTTCACCGGATTTTTTGAGCAGCCCTAGTTCACGCATATGCCCATAGCAAATCCTCCACATGAAAACTTCGTCACCTAAGAATCAAATGTATATCTCTCATTGTAGCAACTTATTAGAAATGTAGTAGTAATTAGAAATGGAGTAGAATATATGTGGAGATTAGGCCCTGTTTCGCTAAGGTTTCTTATTTTTTAAGTACTTATTTTTTTATTTACGAGACAGGTCATTCTCCCACAGTACATCAGTACTTTTAATTCAAAAAATAAATAGCAATAATGAGATTTGAAACATAAAAGTGGTGCATCCAAGTTATGTTTTCACTGTTTAGTTATGCGAAGAAAAAGAAAAACACGGCTCAGATGCGGTTGGCCCGGCATCTTATGGCACAGCAGAGCTTTGAGATGTGCTCGTTCTAAACTTCATTTATCAAAAACCGGTCATTCTATCTGTATTCATGTATTAGTAAAGAATACAAAAATTCAGTCCAATTGGATATCTATATTAGTCCAAAAACTCAGTGCTTTTTTTTCTTCTCAAAACTATTGACTCAAAGAAATGGATTGTGGATCAAGCAAGACTAGCAATCTTTTCTTTTTGATACACAACCTCTCTTTTCTTTCTCTCTCCTCTCATTACTATCGGTGTCTATCTCTATCTACTAAAACCGGATTATTTTATTAGGGACTAAAAATGACATCCATCGTGGTATATTGTTAATCTTAACAACTCCTTAAATGGATACTCAAACCAAAAGATGGGGTGTCAAACTATACTTTTGTTGTTTAGGAAGGAAAGAAAAGTGTATAGGGTGTTAATTAACCCTAACACATAAAGAGCTTCATTTATATTATGACGAGACCCATTACATAACATGACTACCCGATGTGGGACTAAACTATTCTAACACTCCCCCTCAAGCTGGAAAATAAATATCACAAAGTCCCAGCTTGTTACATAACAACTCTAAACGTGGTTTGAACAATGATTTGGTGAAGATATCGGCCAACTGAGCTCCGGTAGACACAAATGGAGTAACTAACACACCACTATCAATCTTCTCGCGAACAATGTGACAATCTACCTCAATATGCTTGGTTCTCTCATGAAACACTGGATTTGAGGCAATATGTATCGCCGCCTGATTGTCACAGTACATAGGAATGGGCAATTGCACTCGAAATCCCAGCTCCTCAAGAAATGATCTCAGCCAAACAACCTCACATGTAGTATGAGCCATAGCACGATATTCTGCTTCCGCACTAGACCTTGCAACCACAGTCTGCTTCTTACTCTTCCAAGTAACTAGGTTGCCACCAACAAAAGTACAGTAACCAGTTGTTGAACGTCTATCAGAAGGTGACCCTGCCCAATCTGTATCAGTAAACGTCTCAACACGCAGATGACCATTGGAACGGTAAAATAGGCCACGTCCAGGATGAGCCTTAAGATACTTCACAATGCGAATACAAGCTTCCCAATGTGGAAGACGAGGAGCAGACATAAATTGACTCACCACACTAACAGCAAATGAGATATCAGGACGTGTATTGGTAAGATAATTTAACCTACCAACCAATCGACGATACCGGTCTGGATGAGAAAATACCTCCCCCTGATCAATGCAGAGTTTCACATTAGGATCCATTGGAGTCTCCACTGGTCTAGCTCCTAATAAACCTGTCTCCTCTAGAATGTCCAACACATATTTCCTCTGGGACAGACTGATCCCATCCTTGGACCTTGCTACCTCAATGCCCAAGAAATATCGCAGCTTATCCAAGTCTTTAGTGTGGAACTGACTATGTAAGAACTGTTTCAACTCATCAATCCCTTTTTGATCATCTCCGGTAATAATAATGTCATCTACATAAACAATATTGAGCAATACTTTCCCTCGAGCCGACATAAGGGAGAATACAGAGTGGTCTGACTGACTTCGACACATGCCAAATCTCATAACTGCATCACTAAACTTGCTAAACCATGCTCTAGGAGATTGCTTAAGTCCATAAAGTGCTTTGCGAAGACGGCATACCTTATGACGCTCCCCCTGAGCAACGAACCCAGGTGGTTGCTCCATGTAGACTTCTTCCTGGAGATCGCCATGGAGAAAGGCATTTTTGACGTCGAGCTGGAACAACGGCCAACCAAGATTGGCAGCAAGAGAAATAAAAATGCGCACAGAACCAAGCTTGGCAACGGGAGAGAACGCGTCTGAATAATCAACACCATAAGTCTGGGTGTACCCTTTCGCAACCAGACGAGCTTTGTGGCGCTCAACAGTGCCATCAGGAAGATACTTAACAATATAGACCCAACGACAGCCGACGATAGTTTGACCAGCAGGAAGAGTAACCAGCTCCCATGTGCCATTATTATGAAGAGCAGATATTTCATCCTCCATAGCTTTCCGCCACTCAGACCGTGATAATGCCTCCTGAACAGTGTTAGGAACAAAAACAGAGGAAACAGTAGTAGTGAAAGCACGGAGAGATGGAGAGAGATGATCATATGAGAGAACCCGAGAAAGAGGATGAGAAGTGCGAGAACAATTAGAAAAACCATATTTTACCGGTGGGTGGCGATTCTCACGAGTCGGATAGCGAGGAGCAGGCGGATCTGGCGACGGGGGGGAAGACGGAGGTGCTGGCGAAGATGGTTCGACAGGCTGGGCGGGCTCTGTAGGTGCATGGGAACGCCGAACATAAACCTGCAAAGGGTTTGGAAGAATAGTGCCGGTTGGAACAGCCATAGGTAACACAGACTCTAGGGTAAGGAGATCATTGGTAGTAACAGGATCCGAATAATATGGCAAGGACTCATTGAACGTGACATCAGCACAGACAAAGTGGCGACGTAAAGTAGGAGAGTAACATCGATACCCTTTTCTGGGTGTGTGAGTATCCCAGAAAAATACATCGAAAAGACCGAGGATCAAGTTTACTCCTATCAGGGTCAAGAGTATGGACATAACAGGTGCACCCAAAAACCCGAGGGGGTAATGAATGGAGAGGCCGATCGGGAAATAAGACCGTATGGGGAACCTGACCACCGAGAACCGTAGAGGGCATGCGATTGACTAAGTAACAGGCAGTGAGGACGGCATCACTCCAATATGACTTAGGAACCTGCATTTGAAATAGCAAGGCACGCATAACCTCAGACAAGTGCCGAATCTTGCGTTCAGAAACTCCATTTTGTTGTGGAGTCCGAGAACACGACGATTGGTGAATAATGCCATGATCAGCAAAAAATTGAGATAGTGAACTATGAAAATATTCACGGGCATTATCAGAATGAAATATCTTAATGCAGGTATCAAACTGATTCTTAATCTCCATGTAAAAGGTTTTAAAAACAGATTTCAATTCAAATCGCTCTTTCATTAGATAAAGATATGTGATACGAGAAAAATCATCCACAAATATAACATAATACTGAAAACCAGAAATACTGGGCACATGAATAGGCCCCCAAATGTCTGAATGAACTAACTGGAAAGGACGAGACGCACGACGCTCAACCTTAGGATAAAAACTGACTCGACGATGTTTACTAAACTCACAGACTTCACAAACCAACTTATTAATGGAATGACACGAGGGCACAAGACGCTTCAAACTCTGAAGAGAGGGATGACCAAGACGACAATGCTGTTGATATGGAGACTCTGATGCCTGAAGGGCAACGGGTTGGGACATTGTCAAGTAATATAGGCCACCTCGCTCAATGCCCCCACCAATCTTCCTCCCCGTCGTGAGATCCTGAAAAACACAGCCATGAGGAAGAAATGTAACGGAACAATTCAAAGATTTTGTAAGACGGCTCACAGACATAAGATTAAATGGAAAACGAGGAACATGTAATACAAATGTCAATGTAAGAGAGGAAGAGACAGGAACTGAACCCAAACCAGTAACAGCAGTGGTAGATCCATCAGCTAAGGTAACATAAGATGATCTACCAACTGGCTGTTGATCACAAAGGAAAGCAGGTGTACCAGTCATATGATCTGTAGCTCCCGAGTCAATAACCCAAGGAGAGGAAGAAGAGGAAGCAACACAAGCATGAGATGGACCGGTCTGAGCAAGCGTAGCAGTGGAAGATCCTGGTGCTGTCTGAAATGACAATAAGCGCTGGTACTCATCAGCTGAAACAACCACACTATCAGCTGAAGATTGAGCAAACTGTCCAGTATCCTCAGAGACAGTGGCCTGATGAGCCTGAGGGAAGCCATACAACTCATAACATGTGTCCACCCAATGATTGGTCCCCCCACAGTAAGTACACAACCGAGAACCACGGCCACGACCGCGGCCTCCCCCTGTCACGCGGCCACCACGATTAAACGTACGATCACCTCGACCACCAATAACAGTGTCTGTACGGCCAATAGAACCACGGCCATTCATCCCAAAATCGCGACCACGACCTCGAAACCCAGAATCACAGCCGCGACCCCGGCCACGGCTAACTGAGAACACAGAGCTATCAGAAACAGCGGAAGTCAAAGCAGAACGATCAGGAGTCGGGGTACCAGAAATAGATGATGATTGCCGAAGACGACTGAATACCTCGCTGAGAGGAGGTAAATCACGGTCCCCCAAAATATGATTACCCACAGGTTTGAAAGTGGATGATGCACCAGATAAGAAACGAGTAACCCTCATGCGCTCACGCTGGCGCCGTATAACCTGAATATCAGCAGAAAGTGGCTCACAGATGTCCAACTCATTACAAATACGCATGAACTTAGCATAATACTCCTCAAAAGAATCATCACCCTGAGATATATTAAAGAAAGACCGATGAAGATCATACGTACGACGGAGATTGTCGACACCTGAATACAACTCTTTGGCCTGTGTCCACACCTCACTAGCTGTATCACAAAACATTAGCGTACTAGCAACCTGTTCCGTCATACTATTCCATAACGCTGAACGAATACGGGCATCAACAGGTTTCCAGGCCCCATATGTGGGTGCATCTGCAGCAGGGGGCTTACTAGTCAAATAAGAGTCCTCCGACTGACCCATATAATACACCTCAACAGCTTTAGCCCAAAGAACATAATTACCTCCATTTAATGGTGTAGAGGTAATAGAGTGCCGCTCACGAGATCGAGAGCCACTAAAAAGACTACCAATACTAGTAGAATTAGAACAAGAAATAGTACCAACGACTGTAGAAAGAGGGCCTGAACCTGTTTTCTCCTCAGACATGTTATCGAACAATGGAGAGACAATCAAAAGTAAATAAAGAACCACACAATTGCAATGGACCAAACAATCGATCGATCAAACCCCGGATGCCAACTAATCAACAGCCAATAGCGAATAACTCAAACCAACAAACCCAACAGAAGTCGACATCAATAACAACAGCAAACCGCGACAACCCAAAGACAGAGCATCAAAAAGTCCACACTCCATGGATCAAGAATAAACACGGAACAGCCAACAGAGAGAATTCCGAACAGATCAATGTCCAATCGGACTCCAATCCATAAACAGTGAACGAAACTACCTAAAATTGCAGAAGAATCCAACAAGAGTAGTCAAGAAGTAACAAATAGAGCAATACTACCTCAAACGAGTGTAGCCCAGTTGATGCGGAGGAAAAACAGAAGAACCCAGTCGATTTCGAGCACAACGGAAAGTCGCCGGAGCCCGGAAATCATAGTCCGGAGCAAACAAACATCTTGCAGCAAACTAACATCTGATAAAACTGAACCAGAGAAAGAAAAAAAAACCTCTAGAAATATAGTCACCGCCGGAGGGTCGCCGGCGGTCGGCGAAGACTGGGTCTTGGTTTTCGAAGGGTTATGAAGACCGAAATTAAGTGGGTCTTGGCTGTCGGCAACTGGGTTAGGGTTTAGGGTTTACGTGAGGATTAAACAGTGTTGGGAGTCATAGGGGTTCAGGCGAGGATCATAGGGGTTCAGACGAGGGTCGCCAGAGTCAGGCGATGGTCGCCGGAGGTGCGCCGGAGGCTGGCGAGAATCACAGAGTCTGGGTGATGGCTGGATCTGAGGTGTTGAGGACTGTCGGAACTAGGTAAGGGGCTTGGGGTTTCTGGGCTACTGTTCACAGTCGTGACACTGTTCACGACGACTACAGTAGTCGGTTTTCTGGGTTAGGATCTATGGTGGGTTAGGATTACGCTCTGATACCATGTTGTTTAGGAAGGAAAGAAAAGTGTATAGGGTGTTAATTAACCCTAACACATAAAGAGCTTCATTTATATTATGACGAGACCCATTACATAACATGACTACCCGATGTGGGACTAAACTATTCTAACAACTTTGATTATCCAATTTTGGTTATATTATTGGTGATATCCAAAGCAACGGATATATTAGAATCTCAATGTGATACTTGATCTAATATATATATATATACACACACACTTGTACCGCTCTATTTAAACATAAAAAATATAATATAGATATGTGACATCGGATTTTCATTCCTACTCAAAATTTCCTTCATGCATACTAAGTTTAAGATTTATTTTTTTAGTGTTACTCTTTCACTTATAGCCCGTCATTTAATAGTACTTCGATCTACCAAACATAAAGAGCACTTGTCTAATACTATAATTCTTAACATGTTTGTATTTGAAACTCAAAGGACAAAGTAAGTAGATTTTTCAAAAAACTAATCCTCATAAAAGTAGTGTAAAAATAGCAAATAAGGGACAATAATAAAAATCCAATCAAACCTTAGCAGAACGGGACCTATCTCGTAAAGCGAAAAATAAGTACTTTAAATTAAATTAAATGATGTATTATGAGAGAATAATCTATCTCATAAAGCGAAAAATATGTACTTTAAAAACCAAAAACCTTGTAGGAACGGGACCTCAACTAGTAATTTGGACCGAATGGAATATAAGAGTTGGTAAAAACAACCAACCTGAACAGCGATGTAGATGAAGGCGAAGTTCGACATCAAAGTTTACTCAGTGGAGGATTTTAAGCTTTTTCTAGATGGTATTCGAAAAGTAAGATTGTAATGTAGTTGAGGTGTGTTATCCAATTGTCTGTTGGATACATTTTCGTTTCTTTTGCATCTAAGTGCCCTGTGCCTAGATGTTTTTCTCGATGTACCCATTTCGAGCTATATAAAATGTTTCGTTTGCCGAGCAAAAAAAAAAAACAACCAACCTGAACAGCGAGAGGCGGTATTTCCATAATGTGTTTGGCAGCAGGAACGTCGTAAACAAGGTCACCCATAGACACAGTATCGTCACCAATATCATCTCTTGTACAACCAGCTTTTGCTTCCACAAAAACAGCACCCTCATCGGTGCAATCCACCGCCATCCTCCCCTCTGAGTCGAAGGTCAGCCGACCGGCAACCGGGTAGAAGATAACAAGAGCCTTAGACAAGGCGTTCTTTATGACTTCCACCACCTCTCCCTCCCCATTGTGTTCCCTCTTGCTCGGTTTGAACAAGTAGACTGTTCTAACCTTGCAGGGAAAATTGTAGTCAAGGTTTGAGAGGAAGTAGAGGGTGCCTTTCTTGGTTGTATCCTCTGCCGGAGGAACTATAGTTTGTTCTCCCCTCTCTACATTGATTCCAAACATATTGTCGTTCGAAATGAAATTCTTATTAATTCGAAAACAAGGTATGAAATTCTTACTAGATTTGAAGAACTTTTGATTTCTGAAGATTGGTCTTTCGTATTCACCTTCAAAGATTAATAAAATTCTTTTTTTTTTTTCTTCAAGAAATGAAATGAAAGTACTCTTACTAGATTTGAAGAAGTTTGGATTTCTCAAGACTTGAGTAGCTATTAAAGCTATTTATAGAGACTAGAGGCTGGCTTTAATTATAGTAAAAACAAAAACATTAATATTATACTGTAGTGATCTCCTTCGAAGTGTGTGCAACAATACACGGGTCGCATGATTCGCATGTGAATAGGATAATCGAGCAGGTGGGAAAATCTCTCCTACAATATTTTAGGAAAAGAGAATAAATTATTCACGGCTTCTCCGTGAATAAGTTATTTACAGCAGCGCACAATCTCATTCGTCCGTCTCGGCAATCAATTGTTAAGATATGTTTTAAACTCTGACCGGTAATAGATATCTTTGACCGGTAATAGTTTGTTTTTTAATCCAAATAATTTAAAACGCTTTTGGACGCGCGAGATTGAGTGATGTAAAACTTTATTTACGGAGCCTCCGTAAATAAGTTCTTCTCTTCTTGGAAACAACTTTGATACTCAATCCCTCCCTTGTCTCAATTCATTTATTCCTCATTTTCTTATAACTAAGGCAGCGTTTTCACTAATCAACATGTTGTGGACAACAACTTTTTGATTGTCCTTATTCAAAAATAAATAAAATATGTTTGTTAATTTTTCATAAAACGTTTATGTATTATACATTCGTCTCGATGATAGAAATAAAAAAATAAAAAATTATGACTTTTACACAAAGATTTTGTAAAATATCAAAGAAAATGCCCGAAAATCCTACCTATTAAAACAGTGCAATCACCCATCGGACTGCCCATCTTTTTGCTTATCCAAAGTGTCATGGAGGACCTTTAATTTTCATTGAGAGAGACTTATTCATGGAGCAGCTGTGAATAAGTCATTGCGGAGGCGCCAAATCACAGCCGTTTGTTTTGGCAATCAACGGTCCGAATTTTAATGAAACTTCCCGGAAAAGTTCAATTAAAATTTGGACCATCCAATACACTTTGGACGCTCGATCGCGATTGGACTATGTAAAATCTTCTTCACGAAAAGGTCCGCAAATAAGATTCTCTTTTTTATTCAATGGATGCTAAATGTGGATTTAAACATATATTATACATATAAGATGGGTGAGAACAGCTAGTTACGACTACATCACCTTGTTCACACATACTAAATTAGCTAGGGTAATTAACCACCTCTTGGTTTATCTCTTAATATATAATGTGATAAAATACAAAGAATAAGCGTACGGACAAACGTTTGTTCTGAAATAACGAGTTGTGCTAATTGTGATGTAAAAAATTGAAAAGATGTACCATGAAATTTGAAATCAGTACTTAAATATGCCTATCTACCTATACTTAACACTTCATTTAATTGGAAGGAAGATAAAATTAAACTTTAGTGTACTGGTTACAAATAGAAGGTTATTTGAAAAAAACGAATCTAAGATTCCCATGAGGTAAGGAGGGATCAGATTCTCACTTAATCTGGTAATATGATTCTTGGTCGGATGTGTCATCGGGAATCACAATTCTATTCCTATCAATCTCAAACGTTGGAATCCTGAAAGTATGACATCACATTCATATAGTTGTCTCTTCCAAACATCGGAATCATGCATGAAAGTGTGGCGTCGCATTCTCATTCCTCTCCAAGATTTCTGCCATATTCCAAACTCAGCCTTAATAGACATGTGGTAAAATAAATCAAAGCCTGAATAATGTTTAATTTTGAAGGAAATCGAGATCACATGCATCACATGTTTCACTCCTAATAGTACTGATCAGACAAATGTTTGAGAGTGCCCAACCACTTTGGAACTTTCACGTGGTTGAGGCGTTGAACAAACTGATGCTAATGTTTGTATCTTGATCTTCATGCAGATTTGCGTAATTATTTAATTTCTCAATCATTTAAGAAAGTAGGCAGAGATATTGCTGTACGTCGAGATACGTTCATCAATAATGCTTTCCCCTTGATTTTGCCGCATATTTGTGGTTTCTTTTAAGAGAGAAACTTATTCATGAAGGAGCCGTGAATAAGCTGTTCATGGAAAACGCGCAATTTCACTCGTTCGTTTTAGGCAATTAACAGTTGAGATGTGTTTTTAATCTTTGACCGATAATAAATATCTCTTACCGTTAATAGTTTGTCTTTAACCTGGATCGTCTAAAACACTTTCGAACAGCCAAGATTGGCCTCTGTAAATTTTATTTACGGAACCTCTATAAATAATAATGATTTTCCCATTCTTTAATGTTCTACGCTTGCTTAGACCGGTATTCGCATTGTGAAGTATCTTAAGGCTCATCCTGGATGTGGCTTATTTTACCGTTCCAATGGTTATCTGCGTGTTGAGGTATTTACTGATGCAGATTAGGCAGTGTCACTTTCTGATAGACGTTCAATAACTGGTTACTATACTTTTGTTAGTGGCAATCTAGTTACCTGGAAGTGTAAGAAGCAGACTGTGGTTGCAAGGTCTAGTGTGGAAGCAGAATATCGTGCTATGGCTCATACTACATGTGGGGTTGTTTGGCTGAGATCATTTCTTGAGGAGCTAGGATTTCGGGTGCAATTGCCCATTCCTATGTACTGTGACAATCAGGCGACGATACATATTACCTCGAATCCGGTGTTTCATGAGAGAACCAAGCATATTGAGGTAGATTGTCACATTGTTCGCGAGAAGATTGACAGTGGTGTGTTAGCTACTCCGTTTGTGTCTACTGGAGCTGATCAGTTGGCCGATATCTTCACCAAATCTTTATTCAAACCACGTTTAGAGTTGTTATGTAACAAGCTGAGACTTTGTGATATTTATTCTCCAGCTTGAGAGACAGTGTTAGAATAGTTTAGTCTCACATCGGATAATAATGTTATGTAATGGGTCTCGACATAATATAAATAAAGCTATTTAAGTGTTAGAGTTAATTTAACACCCTATACACCTTTTCTCATTCCTCTAACAACAAGTTACATTATACTGATCTCTTTTGAGCTTTCTAGTAAATGCACTGACCTCCTCACAAGGTTCTAATCTAAGAATGTAAGGGCCCGTTTGGATGCGGGATTAGGTTTGGAGGTGTTATGTAATAAGGGGGGATTAGATAGTAGGGGATATTGGATAGTAAGGGATGGCCCACATTGATGTGATGTTTATGGAGGGGGTATTAAATAGTAGGTTGTTTGGATGAGGTATTAGAGAAAGGGGATTAGATAATACTTTGTTTGGATGGAGGATTAATAGGGGGTATAAGGAATGGTGGATGATGTAAAAAACTGTCAAATGACCCTTTTACCCTTAAGCAGTCCCAAACTTAATTGTGTATTATGTTATATATATAATTGAAAAAATAATTAATATTTAACATTTTAATCCGTACTATTTAATTTTGACTAACAAATGTACACATTTATGAATATTAGAAAATTAAAAAGTAATTTCTAATTTGAAAATATTCGTATTTTTGAAAAAAATCTGGTTGTTTTTTTGGTTTTTTTTTTTTGGGAAAAATGCTTTGTTTGGTAGTTGAAAAAGTGTCAAAAAATTTTGTTAGTTGAAATCCCATGTGGCCAACATATTTTTTTTTGGTGAAAATGTGCCTAACTAATTAGGTTGGTAAATTTTTTCCTTATAAATTGTTCCCATGTCTCTTCTTCTCATTTCCCAGGCCCATATTGTTGGAGAAAAAAAGTGTTTCCGTATAAAGGTCAATCCTATTGATGGCAATGCGAATTTGGACCGAGGTGGAGGAAGAAACGTTACTTTCCAACCTTACGACCCTTGTAAATCAAGGAATTTGGAATGGCAATGCCCACCAACCCGCCTACTTGGAATATCTTCAAATTCAAATGCAAGTTTCTTTTCCTGAAGCAGGTATCGAACCAAATCATATACTTACGAAGATAAAGTTTTGGAAACGAGATTATTGCTACATAACTGAAATGCTTCACCTTCCTGGATTTGGGTGGGATTCAAATGAACACAAAGTTGTGGCAGAAGATGAAGTTTGGAATGAATTAATTCGAGTAAGTAAATATTATATAAAGTCTTGTTCAATAAATTGAATTTTATAGGAAGTCTTGTTTACTAAATTTTCTTAAAATGTTTTTCCTTACTTTATGTAGGATCGGCGACAAGTGATACGTTATCGGAAGAGACAATTTCCCAAATTCGATCGATTGACCCATATTTTCAATCGTCGGGAAAACTAGAAGGTCGAAGTTGAAAGCATGTGTTGGCATGTGTTCGAAGAATAAATTTGTATTTGTGAAATAAATGGATTTGCCTTTTCATGGCTTCCTAATTTGTTTTATGTATGTGTGTGACAGTGCAATTCTGTCGGTCATCTGTATTGTATCATGTTTTGAAGTGAATTTTCAAACTACCGAATAATGCATCATAGCCATACGTTACTTTTGAACCAAATAATCGAACCAAAATGTAATCACATGATTTGTGAAATAAAACGTACAATTTACGAAATTCTTACAAGTTAGACAGTCTTTCCCAACCTAATTCATCCAAATTTGTGAAAAACACAAAAGCATCATGACAACTATGTTATGCACACTTCAAGTCACATGACTTCTTCAAACAAGTTACTGCTTCCTATTGTAAACATGTTGATGCAACAATGGACCAAACAAATGAGGAACCTTACACGTGAATTAAGTTTTCTCCCTAATTGCTTATTCACCAACTCATATGCTATGCAGATATATCAGGCTGTCAATGGCCGTGTTTACGACCAGAAACCATCAACCTATTACAATTTTAAAACAGGGAATTATTTGAAATCCATACCATTTTTTTTCCCTTTTTTGGACATAAATCCATAAGCCCTCACTTCCTATGAAGTTCTACTCACATGAGAATCGGGGGTCAAAATATAAGACCTGGAGGTTTGTATTAGTTAGTATTACCATAAGCCCTCACTTTGTATTAGTTAGTCAAATTTTCACATTCATAAACAAAGAGGCAGAAACATAGGGAAATAACCACAATTTCTTTAGGGAAGGCTAAAGAGTGAGGGCAGTGTTTTATCAGTGCGTGCATGAACAGAGCCGTCCTCATTCCAAAATTTCATTTTCAATGGTCCATATAGCACAGAACACTGTTGGAATTACTCGATACTAAACACATCGAAACGACAACTGGTACTTTCTAGAGGCTTGAATACAAAAAACAATCCAGCAAATACCTCACCAATAAAATTCGCCAAAAAGAAAAAATTTCATTCAAACCTGAAACTGATACTGTATCTTTGTAAATCGAAGACAATGTGAATGCGCGTTAAGGAGATACTGACAATGGTGAAGCTAATAAAGAACGATGAAGCAGGGAATCAGACAGAAACTAAATTAGCATATAATATATGGAGAGTCAACTTTAAAGAACAAACAAAATGAGGTAATGTACTGTTTTTGAGGTAAGAACAAACAAAATGAGGTAAGAACAAACAAAGCAGAAGAAAATTCTAGGCGTAGTGTTGGCTGCTACTGCTGCCATTTTCATGATCTGAAAATGAGGTAATGTACTGTTTTTTTTTTCTGTGTACAAGTAACCAGAAAATCAATATCTGAGGTTTTGGTTTCATACTCTTCAACCTACAAAATCTGAAACAAATCCAAAACCCATGCATCCCAACAGTCGAACCCTAGCCCCCAAAATCGAACCTAACCTTCAACCTACAAAAAATCTGAAACAATATCCAAAACCCATGCATCATAGTCGAAACCCTAGTGCCCAAAATCGAACCCATACCTCAAAATCGACTTCACTGAATAGCAAATACCAATAGAGAGAGTGCGGGAAGAGTAGGAAAAAAGCACAAAAATATCAAACCCATACCTCAAAATCGAACAGATCGAAAAGCACCAAAAATCGCCACAAACCCTCGTCTCTTCGAAGAACAACTGCGGCGAAGAATGGAGACAGGAAATGGGTACCTCGAGGTGGGAAAGGGGGATTAGGAGGGGTAGATTCGTCTGAAAAGGACGGGAATTTGGGGGGATTCGACAACGGCTGGTCGAGGGTCGCCCGTCGCTAACACCCCCTCAGCCGGTGTTAGCTGGTGTAAGGGAACACTGTGCTTAGAGAATACCCCCTCCCTTTTGGGATTCCAAACGCGTATTAGGGTGGGTCCCAGGGTGTTATAGGGGGTATAACATAACACCCATTCATAACACCCCATCCAAACAGGGCCTAAAGCCCTTGGCCAGTACGGGAGTGCAGTCTGAAGCATACACTCTAAGGGCCCGTTTGGATGCGGGGAAAGAATTGGGGGTATTAGTTAATAAGAGGATAAGATAGTAGGGGGTATTAGTTAATAAGGGATGGCCCACATTGATGTGATGTTTATGGAGGGGGATTAAATAGTAGGTTGTTTGGATGAGGTATTAGAGAATGGGGATTAAATAGTACTTTGTTTGGATAGGGGATAAGGAGGGGCTATAAGGAAGGGTGGATGATGTAAAAAGCTGTCAAATGACCTTTTTGCCCTTGTATGGTATTAAATTAGATTAGTCATTAAATTAAATATAAAATTGCAAAATTTAATAAATTTAATTACTTTTTCATAATTAAACAATAATAATTCAGTTTACTAATTAACTAATTAATTTAATACGTATAAACAAATAAAAAGCATTTTTAAAGCATTTTTTTAATTTCATATTTTTAGTGGGGAAATTTTAATACCCTTCTTTAATTTAGATTTTATAATTTAGTGGGGAGACCACATGCTCACACATGCACATGATAATTTTTCTTTTCTTTTTCACCTCGTTCTTATCACTTCCAGTTCCAGGCAGCGCTTGAGAGAGAGAGAGAGAGAACAGGAAGAAGACGAAGAGGCAGAGAAGAAGACTAAGAAGAACTACGACACTCCCTTTCTCCGATTCCGGCTGAACGTCACAGGTTCGATCTCCAATCTGTTGGTGTTCCTCTTGTTCTTCTTCTTTTTCTTCCTGTTTCGCTATTTGCAGACGAAAACCCAGGAGGGTTGGGGGTTTGTGGGAGGGGATTAGGATGGGTAAAATCGTCCAAGAAGGAGGGGGATTGGGGGGGATAATTTATGGACACCTCAAACCCTATCCGAAAATAATACCCCTCATTGCCCTCTTCTCCGGTCTTCCGCAAGAAAGGGGATTAACGAAGACCCCTGAGTTTTGGCTTCCAAACCAGGTCTTAGGGATGGGCCCAGGTCTAAGGGAGGGGTTATAACTTATCCCCCTTCCTTCTCCGGCATCCAAGCGACCCCTAAGAGGGAAATAATGTGGCCGACAAGCTTGCAAACAAAGGAGATCAAGAAGATAAAATGGTGTCCCACATCATCCCGCCGGACATCGTCATTCTACTTCTTGAGGTGGAAATGAGAAGATTGGCGTTTGCGAGAATTTAGTTTGTTGTTTTTGTCTTTCCAGTTTACAAAAAAAAAAAAAAATTACACTGACCTCCCCTCTGATACTGAAAATTGAAGCCACCTCCCCTACATTAACATATACTACGGATACCGATTACTGTTTAAATTGTTGGAAATATTCTTTACAAATATCTGTAAACAATAATAACCGGAGACAACAACAATAACAATAAGATGTTAAAATAATACTTCAAGTAGAGGTATAGGCGAATATAAATTTAACTTATTGATTAATTAGTCACGCATTAAGCTCTGTCCTAAAAGAAGATACGTCTCCGCTTGTTCTGAGTTGTGTGACATTTTACTCCCAAGATATAACGATCATCCAGGAAGCTTTGTGTACCATTAAAGCTTTGTCTCTTTGTTTATAATTTTATTTGTAATAGTTAAGACTTTTGTGTACCCCAAAACCCGTTAAACAGAGAGATCCTTTTCCTCGCTAAGCCTGACAAAGAGATCCACATGTAAAAGGAATCAATCAACAAATACATCAAAGATATTATTTTTTGGCTCGGCAAAAGTTAGTAGTGTTAGTTGTAGTTAACAAATTTTCAACATTAGTAAAGTGCGTAGGAGTACTGAATTCTCCCTCCCTAGCCGCGTAGGCGGGAACGGATGCGCAGGTATGCCATGACTGAATCATAGTCCAATACAAGAGTTGGACAGTCAGGAGAACTCTCGAGAGAGTTCAGAGAGAAAAAGGGAGTTGGGGCAGGTGGGTTCCTCCCCCACCCCCACCGTCCCCCCTTCCCCTTCTTTCTCCCTCTCTGATCTCTTCGTCCTTCTTCATCACTCTGTCCCCCTTCTGCCCTAAACTCTCTCTCGCCTCCCCTCTCCTCTCGCCTCTTCTCTGACCTCAATGGTTGTGAGTTGGTTGAGATTCTTTCCTTTGGGAGAGAAATCTCCCCTCTCTCCATCATTTTTGGATTCGGGAGGTCCGAATCTAGGGTTCTAGATCTGAGTCTTGGGAACCAACTCAGCGGCGGCGGCGTTAGTCAGCGGCTTCAGCATTCAGCCTGCAGCGGGAACGAGCTCAAGTTGGTGCGGTGCGTGGGTCTATCTCGAGAATTGCTCTACCAATACCTGGCCTCTCCGCTTGGCCACTCCACCCACTCTCATGAGTGTGATCGATGGGTCCGGCTCCGGCGTTTTGGTTCTAGGCGGCTTTTGTTTTGTTTTGTTTGTTATTTTTGTATTTCCGGACCGATAGTGTCCGTTTTTTGTACTGTGTTTTCTTATCTATAATCTATGGGATGATCTTACTCGTTGAAAAAAAAGTGTGTGGCTAATGGAAAAATTATTTGGTGGTCTTGGAGCATTGCCACATGGTACTCCATCACTCTTATACATTACACATTTCTGTAGAGCTCAGTGATGAGTTTATGAACCTCACGAAAATGTGTGGTGAATAAAGGTGTTGTGGCACCACATGGTGGTATCCCAATAGCACTGAATAATTACTCGCGCGTAATGGGGTTTTGGTTTAGCCACAAGATGGTTCATTCTTCTCCTCAACTAGGAGGACTTAAATTTTGTAGTTTTAGATTTATATATATAGATAAACGTATTGGAAAAGGTCTGCCAGAGATCAAATTAAAAAAGAAGATACAATAAAAGATTCAAAAAGAGATGTGGCTAATTGTACAACATAATTTGACTTTTCAAAATCTAGTACTTGTAAAGGTATTAGTGCATGACCGTGCTTGAAAGCACGGTTCGTCAGTTTTGTCTCTCTAATCTCTTGAAGGCCAATGCCGCATTCGCAAAATTTCAACTACAAAAAAAACAATAGCTCAAGTATATCTATTGGTTAACTTAAATCAACACAAAACAAAATAACATCAGTTGTAGTGTATGTGCTTGTGGGGTACTTATAGCTAAAATCACTATTATCACAAAAAACACTTTATGGGGGAAAAAAAAAAAAACCAAGCTTCAGAATGTAAAAATACATAGGCAATATCAATATCTAAAAATGTAATCTCACTTGTAAAAATTGTAGACTTTCTAAGCTTCAAACTCCAACCAACTCGGTATCTGACTCACTGGTCAACCAATCCAACCTATAAAAAAACGGATAGCGCTTCAGTTCTCATCTAATAAAAATATAATAGTCTGATTGGAAGTGTTTGGGTTTTGGATATTATGGATTCAAAAACTTAGGGTTCAAAAAGTAGACTTTGTTGAACACGAAGTAAATTTACGAAGAAAAGAGGGAAATTTACTTCGTCTATGGTAGATGGTCACAATCAAGAAAGGTGAGAAAAACTGGTGAATCTTGTGAGCCCGAGCCTAAGCAATTGAAAAACAGAAAACAAATTAAGTCGAAGTATAGAGGCTGTGATAATAAATACATAAATAAAGTCTATGACAAAAAAGAAGAATGATACCAATATTACAGCAACCTCTGCTGCTGCTGAGAAATCAATGAGAGAAAAGAGCTAGAGGAGAAGAAAAGGAGAGGAGAGGGGGAGAGAAATGAAATATTGTCAAACAGGAAAGTAAGAGAGAAAACAAATTTTCATATTTTTTGCCACAGAAAAAGGAAAGAATCCGAAATTAAGAGAGAAAAATAATGGATTTTCAAATTTCGAACTCCGACAAATGGTAACCCTTGGATTGATTGAATTTTAGCCCTCAAACCCTTTATTTAATCAAAACCCTTCAATGTGCCACGTAGAACAGTTGTGAGAGAGACATTCTGCAAAACCGTTGTTTGTGCCTATGGCACTACGCATCCCGGTAGTGCCATAGGCACAGACATTTTTGTAATATATTTTTATTTTTTTATGCCAACGCTAGAAGCCGAGCAGTGGGTAAAAAGACCCAATGGCATTTTTGTAATATATTTGTAAGAGTGTCGGTATTTTTTTAAAAGAGTTGGAGAGCACACATCAGCCCTTGGATCAAATGAATCTCAGCCCTTCTTTCAATTTGTGTTTGTGTGGTTCTCACACCCTTATGTTTTATTATGTAGATATAGATTATTATTGGCCTTGCTTATCAAAAATAAATAAAGAAGGTAATTACTAGCTGTAAGAAGATTGAAGAACTAAAAAATAGCTCAAATATTATTTCTTTAAATGACGGGACCCCTAATTAAAGCGAAACACTAAAATACCGATCTTTTTTCCCTTTCCAAAACCCAATCAAACATTTACACGAATTCAGATTACCTACTCCTTTTTTTCTTGTTCCTATTATTTTCCTGAAAAATCCAAGGAACTTCTAAAGTGAAATATCGCGTCTATCATTGCTCGCAATCTACGGCCTTAATTTTTATACTCAATCCGTCCCCATATTTTGATCCTATTTAGCACTTTTTGTTGTCCTAAAAACATTATTCCTCCTTAACAGTAACTAGTGTTAACCCGTGCCTACGGCACTACGTATCTCGGTTGGAAGGAGATGGCAGTTGTGTGATTTAGGTGAAAACCATAGGCACTTAACTGGGAAGTGGGAGGATGCACTACAGCTTTTGGATCAAATTAATCTAAGCCGTTCCAACAACTTGTTCCCACACCCTTCTGTTTTATAATAGACATGGGAAAAAGTGATGAATTTGCTATTTTACCCTTACCTTTTGAAGTAAGTAGGCGTGTTATTACATAGGAAAATGCAATGATAATGTTTTGGAGGGTTAAAAAAAAAAACTATGACAAGTACAATAAAGATGTTTTCTTAACAAGTTGAAATGACTAACAAATGGAGTATTTTAATTCGAGGGCTTTCCTTGAATAAATCTGTTGTCTTTGTGCTTATCTTTCACATTGGTTTGTTGAACAAAGAGGTGTTAGCTTGAGTGCCGTAACCCTCGAGTGATAAAGGAAAACATTATGCAATTTTGCTCACTTTGCTTTGTTCACATTCCCGAGGTATGCTCATTTCGATAATCAAAATTGTTCATTTTGTCCGGATTTACTTTTTTTATGTTCGTTAAAAAATTAGTTCAATTGACTACTTAAGAAAAACTTTACATCGATTAATTACAAATATCTGAATGAGCTGAAATTTTGCATAGCCTCCTAACAAGTGAATCTGAACAAATAAACAGTTTTGATCATCTAAATGAGACTCGAAATGAGCATACCCTCGCTAACAATGAACAAAGCGAGGGTGAGCAAAGTTAATACAGTATTCTTCTAAGAACCAAACAAAGTGATTGAGCGACGCTAGTTTTCCTCAGAGGAACAGGATCGAACAAACAGTACTGGAAGCACTTCATGACTTGTTTTTCAATTATTTCCTAGAGAAATCTTGACATGAGTAGACAGTAGTTATATAGAGGTGACAATTCAAACCCATATTTCTTAATCCGCCCAAACCCGTCCACTTATAACCCAATTCAATTCGTCCATATTGTGTGATGGGTTAATATGGGTTCAACCCATACCAACCCATATTTATATGGGTTTAGATAGATTGAGAGTGGATTCAATATGGGTTACAATTAAAAATGGCCCAACACTTCTTTCTCTCTCAGCCCGCACTCTCTCCCTCGTATTTACCCGTCTGTCTCTGTTAGTTTCCTATCCTTTCTCATTTTTGAACTCATTTTTTAAAGGAATACGCGTTACTTTCTCCTGCAGTTAGGACCCACAATTCCCACTTGGGAAAATGTTTCCCTGCTTCGCACTTCTCTCTCTCTCTCTCTCTCTCTCTCTCTCTCTCTCTCTCTCTCTCTCTCTCTCTCTCCTCCAGTCATGATTTTTGTAAAAAACTAATGGCCAATTTTTGGGACCATATGTTCTGATTCATCTTTGTCTTTCAGTGGGACATTTTAAAAAAAAAAATTTGCTTAAGCTTCCTACTATTATTTTTTTTCATTTAATTTTTTTATGTGATTTCTACTATTAAAAGTTAAAGGGTTTATTAAACTTTGTTGTAATAAATCTTTTTATGATTTGGTCAAACTATTTTATTTTTAAATTTCTTTTTATTGCAATCATCGCCTTCCAGACAACTCTCTGATGATGCCTCTGACTCCTCGTCGAAGTTACGTTATTGTTTGGAAATGGAAAAAAATTTAAAAACCTGATTTTTAAAAGTTTTTTTAGCCTCTAATTGCTTAATTTTTATTCAAAAAAATTTGAGTTTTAATCAAAAAAATTTACTTTTCTGAATGGGATGGGGGGAAGAGAGGGGAAGGAAAACCCCCTCCCCCCAAAAAAAAAGGGGGGGGAGGGGAGGGGGGAAAAAAAAAAAAGAAGAAGAAGAAGAAGAAAACGGGTCGGGTCGGGCGGGTTTGGGTTTGGCTTGACCCATATTTGACCCAACCCGTCTCAACCCGTTTACTTTTTGACCCATATTCGATCCGCCCATATTTGACCCACGACCCGTTTCGACCCACCCAAACCCGCCCGTTTGCCACCTCTAGGCTTAACCGTATACTGGCCCAACTGCAAAACAATATAATGCATGGCCTAAAAGCTAACATAACATTTTAAGCCCAATTACTAAGAAAATATTTTTAGCCCAAATAAGAAAAAGATAGCATCTTGTTTGGTTCAACTTTCATCTCATCTCATTTTTCTCTCTACACGTTTCTCAATACCCATTTTCTCTCTATCTCTCTCCACTCATTACATCAAAAATAACTTTCAAAAATTTGAACCAAACAAGGTGAAGCGATTATAATTTTCAGCATGACTAATGTACTCAACTAAATCTAACAGTAAAAATATCCTAATTATCAAGTTAACAAAGAAAGGATCTGAAAAGGGATCAAACGGACTGACTAACACGCAAAGCATTAATTTTCACTCTCCCCCTAATGCTTTGTTGTGCGACCAAACATTTCCCTGAACAGTAATACTTTGGCGACCACATTTGAGTACTATATTTTGAGTACCATGCATGTGATGTGTCACCGATGTATTGATGGAATGTGCCTCATTTGTCATGTAGTGCAATGTGATACTCAAATGTGGTTACCAAATTTTTCGAAAGCCTAACTCTGATACCATGCAGATTGTTATCACAGTCCCATGATTGTGACCTTTTTCTGGATCTGGTTTGCTGTATATTTCCAAAGCAATCCTCAAAGACAACCTTCATAATCTGTAGACGAAATGCATTGCTTGAGAGTAATTTGAAATAAATTTGATATGAGACAACAAGCAAACAGGGTGGCGTGAAGGACATAGTTCTCGAGATAATTGGCATTTGAGACGACAATTAGGAGTGTTTCCACTAATCAACAAGTTGTAAACTACGGATTTTTTATTTTGTCAGTATTTATTATTATTTTATTTTTTTTGCGTTTGTTAGTTTTGCGTTAAGTTTATAAGTATGATTGATTTGTCTCGAGGAGAAGAATTAAAATTTTTAAAAATTATAACGTTTACACAAGTATTTTTTGAAATATCCAAGAAAAAGTCTACAAAGTCACCTTTTCGATTTTTTCAGCTTGGATATTTCCCCGAAAAATTGGGTAACAGTCATAATTTTTTTCTGATTCCTCTAATCAAGACGAACGAATAATATATAATTTTTTGGCACAAACTAATAAACACGAAAAAAAAATGAATAAGGAAAAATAAAAGAGTCTGTAGTTTATAACTTCTTGATTAGTGGAAATACCCCCTTAATTCTTCAATTCGAAATATTGTAAGCACTAGGAGAATATTGTATTCTTTGAAGCTCTCTTGATATATTATTCGCTTTTTTCATTGTATTGTTTTCATCTTTGCATTTTTATGATTAAAGGAAACTTTTTTGCCGATAAAAAAAAGGAATTGTAGTGGATGGACCAGTGGTATCTCTATGATTGATAAACACTTTTTTGCCTTTAAAAAAAGGAATTGTGGTGGATGGACCAAAGTACCTTACTCCTTGAATTGATTGTGCACTGTTAGTGAGGCCGGTGAAAAGTTGATGTAACAGAGGATGATGCTAGGAAGGTGCTGAGTGCAGTGAGAGAAGAGTATAGTAGTTCATTGAATCATTGTGCTATACTCTCTTCGCTCCAAAATAAATGATCTTTTTGAAAAAAATATATCATTTTCAATTATTTATATCTTTCAATATGAGTGTTAAAAAAATATGCAATATAGATATTGTTTAATAGATTTTAATTAGTTCTATTAAACAAAGTTTTCAAAATCACATACAACTTCATAAATCGAAAGATATAAGCATTTTAAAATGACACAGAGTCTAAAAAGGTCACTCATTTTGAAACGGAGGGAGTAATTTCGAAGAGACGTGAGTTCCGCGCATGGTCAAATTTCTCTCTTGTTTACAGAACAAATTAAAAAATTCTCTCTCCTTTTCAAACGGAAAATGAAAACTCTCTCTGTTGGCTTTATGAGGGCTAGCATCCACCCTGAATTCGAGACGCTCCCTGCTGGCGCGGGGCAAGGGTATTGGGATGACTAACCGCCTTTATCCGTCGGTACTGTATGAGCAGCATTGCGAAGCCCTAATGTCCGTCTGTTGCTAAGTGTAGGATTCTGCGCTGCCCTTTAAAGATTAAGTTGTGCATTCCCTTAACAGCAATTACTTTTAGGTGAGTTAGTTAGTACCTGATCCGAACACCCTCAGTTCCCCCAAGAAGAACTTATTGTGCATTGAGCTTTCATACCGTTAGTAAATGATTTCTGATGCACTATAGCCGGATTCTAATCTGCTCGTAACATAGTTTACTTCAACTTCCACGCTTCTAAGCTCCTCCTATATCTTCAAAAAAAAACAAAAAAGCTCCTCCTATGATCAGTCATCCGCACTTCGTGTTGGTATAAGAGCATCTCTAATGGATGACCCCGTTCGGCTAAATAAACTAAGTGGCTTATTTTTTTGTTCTTATTTAAAAATTTTCGTATTTGTTAGTTTTGTGTCAATATTTTGGGGATTATTGCATCTCCATGACGAGATGAATCTAAAAAGTAAAATTTTTTAATTGAAATCTAATTTTTTTGAATAAAGCCGAAAAAATTGGCTTATTAGCTTATTTTTGTCTTTAATCAAAAAAATTAGGTTTCGATCGAAATTTTTTACTTTTTAGATACCTCTCGTCATGGAGATGCAATAATCCCTAAAAAATTGACGCAAAACTTAAAAATACAAAAAAAATTTGAATAAGGATAAAAAAATAAGCCACTTAACTTATTTAGCATGACAATTTCTTAAGGACCTAGTTTTGTCATAAACTATCTGACATGGCAGAGATAACTAACAAATTTTAGTTTTTGACACTTTAATGGGTTTGCTAAGGGAAATGATAATGCCAAAACTGTTTTTGTTGGTGCCAAAATTCTAGTGCTCAAAGTGTTTGTACCATGTGTAGTGTACAAAACTTTTATGCGCTGAAATTTTGGTACTAACAAAAACAATTTTGATATTATCACTGCCCTTTGCTAAATGGTACTACTACAATTTTAACTTTCATTAAAGGAAGAGGAGGAGGAGAGAGATGGAGACAAAGAGGGAAAAGTGGTCTTGTTGTGTCAGGTGAGAGGGACCGGCTGTTGAAAAGAAAAAGAGAGAAAATAAAGAGGCTGATGAAAAGAAAAAGGAGTTGGGGGGACAACAGCTTGCTGTCTCGGCCAATGTGGTTATGCTCCGGTCTCGCTTCAATGATCAGAAACGTTCACTTCATAGGGCTCGTCAAGTTAAACAAGGTATGTAAAAAATCAGCTTGATTGGATATCATTAAGTTTCTAATCGAAACCTTTTTGTCTTGAAAAGAATGGATCCGAAACACCGGATCATATCTACTAGAACTCATTATTGGCAAGTTATATGTGTTTCGATCAGGAACTTAAGATATCCGATTAAATTGATTTTTTGTATATTTGTTCAACTCGACGAGCTCTACGAAGTGAACATTTTCGATTATCAAAACAAGATGCTATGGACAACACGCTGCTGTCCCTTCAAGGACAGCAGCTCCCCCCCCCCCACACTGAAGATGCTCAAGACATAATTACATGAACAACTGGCACGAAACATATAATCTCGTGAACAATAAAGGAGATATATTCACACATGTACATAGCTGAACTTCATATCTCCAACCCTTTATAATACCCCCTTCTCTTCTATTCACAACGCCCCTTCTATTGTATTCTCTTGCTAATTGTTCACCCAGAACTTTTGTTCCCTCCCAATTTCTATTGTCGTAAGAAAACCATGGCCGAAGCTTTGCTCATCCCTGCAGCCAAGGGAATTCTGATTGGGTTGCTTTCCCAAGCAACCAATCAGATTAACAATCAGATTAGCCTGGCATGGGGTTTCAAGCAAGACCTCGAAAAGCTCCGCGAAAGGTTAGAAATCATTCAGGCCTTGTTACATGATGCTGAGAAGAAGAAAATAACATCAGAAGCTATGATTGCGTGGCTAAAGAAACTCAAGGCTGCAATCTGCGATGCTGAGAATGTGCTGGATAAATTGGCCTATGAAGATCTTCGAGAAAAGATTGAGGTACAAAACCGGATGAGGAACAAGGTGCGCAATTTTTTCTCCCACTCTAATCCATTGGCATTTCGTTTCAAGATGGTTGATAAGGTCAGTAACATCAATAAACTGTTAGACAGAGTTTGTAAAGCAGCAAATGATGTTGGTCTTAAACCAGCAGAGAAACTCAATGATGCTATTGTTGAACCTAGGGAATTCAGAAAGACTCTACCTTTTGTAGGTGATACAGAAATTGTGGGGAGGGATGGTGATGTTAAGGTGGTGGTTGATATGTTGCTTGGCAATGACGTAGGACGTGATTTACCTGTCATTGCCATTGTAGGAATGCCTGGGCTAGGCAAGACTACTGCGGCTCGGGTAGTTTACAAACAACCGAAAATTTTGGAGAATTTTCGTGATAATAGAATGTGGATTTGTGTATCTGACAATTTCAACATCGTAAGGTTGCTGAATGAGATGGTAGAATCTCTTACAGGTGATAAATCTGATGCAAAAAATGGGGAAGGATTAGTGAGAAAGCTTAGAGAAAAAATAGATGGTAAAAAATACTTGCTTGTATTAGATGACGTCTGGAATTCGGATCCAGACTTATGGGTAGGCCTGAAAAATTCTTTGATGGAAATAGGTGACTCTAAGGAAAGCAAAATTTTAGTTACTACCCGTAGTATGGACGTCGTATCAGCAATGCGAACATCCCCGTCTTGCACCCATCAATTGACGCAGCTGTCGGACGATGATTGTTTGACGATATTAAGGACAAAAGCATTTGACGTTGGTGGACCAAGGGAAACTCAAAGATTATTGGATATTGGTAGAAGAATGGTGGAAAAGTGCAAGGGTGTGCCATTAGCAGTAAATGCATTAGGAGGTTTACTGTACTCGAAACATGATGAACAAGAATGGGAGTCCATTGAGAAGAGTGAAATGTGGAGTTTACTGGGAAATAATGATGGAATTCTACCCATATTGAGGCTTAGTTTTGACCACTTACCATCACCATCTTTGAAAAGTTCTTTTGCATACTGTTCTATTTTTCCAAAGGATCAAGTCATTATAAAGGATGACTTGATTCAACTTTGGATGGGTCTAGGATATCTTCAACTTTCTTCAAGAAGCGAGGAGGAAATGGAAGAGTTGGGCAATAAGTATTTTGTAACTTTATTACGCAATTCGTTATTCCAGGAAGTGGAATTCGATGAGTACAACAATATTGCAAGTTGCAAGATGCATGATCTTGTTCATGATCTTGCAGTCCATGTCTCACAGGGTACTTGTTTAACTCTGGATGCTAGTGAGGTGAAGAATTATCCCGATGTTCAACATTTGTCGTTGATTTTTACAAAAGAAACACGATTAGATATATCAAAAGAAAATGTTGGAAAACTAAGGACACTATTTTTAGAAGGACATCTCCCCCAGAACACCAAAGACTTTAAGTGTATACGTGCCCTGCGTTGTCTCGAAGGATCTTCTATGAAAGAAGAATCTTATGCAGAAGAGTTGTCTTGTTCAATACACAAGTCCATACATTTAAGGTTTCTTGACCTCACTAAGACTCCTATTGTGAAAGTCCCAAAGTTTATCACCAAGCTCTACCATTTGGAAACACTGAAACTGCCATATAATATAAGAGAGCTTCCACAAGATTTTTGTAATTTGGCTAGCTTGAGACATTTTTATCTTGGAGAGATAAATCTACTTGAGAGATTCATGGAGCTCCCCAGAGATTTTTATATTCTAGAAACAGATCGAAAGAGGAGATTGATGACAATGAATATAGGGCAATTGAAATATTTGCAAACATTACCATTCTTTGTTGTGGGCAAGGGGAGTGGCCATAGAATTGAAGAGTTGGGTAGCTTAAGCAAGCTAAGAGGTAGATTACATGTTTACGATCTACAGCATGTGAAAGACAAGGAAGAAGCAGAGAAAGCTCAAATATTAGGAAAATCAGACATTAAAGAGATGCAATTTCACTGGGACGAAATCCTCGAAGAGTCCGAAAATAACCATGGGGATGTGTTGGAAGGACTCAAACCACACTGGAATGTCAAGGGACTAAGTCTTAGAAACTTTGGAGGAAGAAGATGGGCATCATGGATGAGTAGAGATGACCGCTCGCTTCAAAAGCTAGTGAAGATCGAGTTAATGAACTGTTGGTTGTGTGAGCAAGTCCCAATGCTCGGACACCTTCCGCATCTTGCGATTGTCAACATGGGTGGCTTGAATAACTTGAAGCGTATTGGTCACGAATTTTATGGACAGGACAAATGCATTATCGATAATTGCGATCGTAGTGCTCCAGGAATATTTCCCACATTGAGTGAATTAAGACTTGTTGATATGCCTCAACTAGAAGAATGGTCAGATGTATCGCCATTGCTCGTTTCTGCCGCAAGCATGATAAACTCCTTCCCTTGTCTTCAGATTTTAGAAATTGAAGAGTGCCCCAAGTTGATAGCCATTCCAGGTCAGTTATTATCCATTCGGCAGTTATTTATTACATCGTTTCATTTTCACCATAAAACATACTTTTATGTAAAAAAGAATCATGTGAAATAATTGTATTAATTCTACTCTGCATTGTTTAGGTGCACGCCATAAAATTAACTCGCAACAGAAATAGTCTAAAATTTATGGTACAAGATTGATGTTGTCTAAAGAAAAAATAAAATTAACTCGCAACAGAAATAGTCTAAAATTTATGGTACAAGATTGATGTTGTCTAAAGAAAAAATTGTTGTTCTTGAGGTTCAAGTCTGGGGTTAGCAAAGTCCTTAAGTTTTGCTCCGTTAGTCATTTTCCTCTTGTGGAGGTAAAACATTTTAACTCTAAAAGTAGTGTACTCCAAGTTTATGCACCTAACACCCGAAATTGATAAAATATTTTGAGGGGATTTTTTTTGTCCAAATAAAACAAAAGCCATAATGGAAGATTGAAAAAGAAGCAGAGAATTCCTAACACTCTATTTGGAACTTTTGGAAAATGAGGGAAGAGATGAGAAAATAATTAAAACGAAAAATGGAAGGATAATTTCATTGTCCTTACTACTTTGTTTTTTATTTTGTTTGTCAATTTTCTCTCAAACCAAACAGGGGGAGAGAAAAACTTTATACTTTCTCTTCCTTCCTCCACTTTCCAAACAAAGAGAGATATGACAATAGTGGAAATGGATGGGCTAAGTTATTTGCCAAACCAGCTAGAAAATCTAGGGTTTCTTGAGAAGTTCGAAATGTGTGTATCATTGCTATAACCTAATTGTTCCAATTGACGAAACAGCAACATTCAATGGCTCGACATCCCTTCAACGACTTTCAATTAAAGGGTGCACGGAGTTGACGTGTTTGCCAGAAGGAGTGGTACAACCAACCCTTGTAAAAATAAGCATAGACAATTGCCCAAAGTTAAACAAGCTCAATTCAATTGACGAAACAGAAGCAACAACATTCAACGGCTCGACGTCCCTCCAACAACTTTGGATTCGCGGATGCCCGGAGTTGATTTGTTTACCGAAAGGGCTGCTACAACCAACCCTTGAAGATATAGTCATATCTTGGTGTCCAAAGTTAAAGACACCCAATCCAGATGCATTACGCAGCCTCACATTCCTCAAGCAACTGGAGATTATAGACTGTCCAAATTGGGGGAGGGGTTGGGAGGAGGGGTTGTTTTGCACCACCACCGTTAGAATATTGTCTTTAGGTGATTTCGGAGAGGAGTATAAATATTTACCCTGGCCCTCCATAACTGCTCCATCACAACCCTCCACAAGTGCTCCATCACCACCATGGAGCCATCTCAACTCCCTGAATAATCTAAGATTATATGGATGGCCAGAGGTCAAGTCTCTTCCTAATCAACTGGAGCACCTCCCTGCCTTGAGAGATTTCATAATTCGGGGGTTCAGTGGTTTGGAATCTCTGCCGGAGCACCTGGGCAACCTTTCATCTCTTAAATATTTGGGCATATTTGATTGTCCCCTTCTGGAGAAAAGATGTGAAAAGGAAAGTGGCGAAGATTGGCACAAGATTGCTCATATTCCACGCATTTATATAGGTATAACTTGTTCTTCAAATTGCATGTCTCATTGATTTTATCTCTCTCTCTCTCTCTCTCTCTGACTACGACACATGGGTGTGTCTTGTCCGTGTGCGTATATCAAATAATCCATGGAAAATTTATCTGACCTAATTATTTGGTGTGATTATTGGGCTTTCAGACAATAGGAAAATACAGGGGAGCTGAAGTGTAGCCTCTCCTTGCTGATGAAGAATGAAACTCCCCTACGAATCATGTAAGTTTTTATTTACTGCATTTTCTTTTGTTTGCTTATTTACTTGCACAGCTAGGCTTTAGGAATTCCTCTGCAACAATAAAAAAAAAACAGGGATTTTGACGTGTCGAAGAAAGTAGTTCTTAGAGAGATTTCATAGAGGAGCCGTGAATAAGTTGTTTATGGAACCGGCAAATCTCATCCGTCCATTTCGGCAATCAACGGTCCAGATTTTAAAAGATTTTTTTTTTTTGTCCCATTTTATACATCAGCGGGATTGGGGGAATAAATAAGTTAGTATGTTAATTCACAAAGGGTCCAGAGGCTGTCCATAGCCCTGAACCCCACCCACGCCCCTCGCTTGGCTCGAACCCTTGCCTCCACTGAGGGAGGGGGTGAACTTACCATCTAAGCTAGCATGGCCGGAAAAGTTCTTTTGAAATCCGGACCGTCCAAACCACTTTTGGACACGCGAGATTCACCTCCGTAAATCTTTTTCACGAAAACCTCCGTTAGAAAGTTTTTCTCGTAGTTCTTAACTAATTAGCTCCTTTATGTATTTAAATCTTGTGAGTGAAACGGCTTTAGTAACCCGTTCTTGTGTTCACTGAGCACTCAGGTCTCAGTGTAAATACAAACTGAAAATACTCAAGGTCCAGTTAATAATGCATCCTAGCTAATAAAAAAATGATGCAGTCTAAGAATCGAATTAAAATGCACTAGTACCTCTTTGCATAATTTTGTAAGACCGGCGAACAAATTAGCTATGATACTTATTTTTCTTTTCTACCCCCTTTTTTTCAGCAATTGTAGGTGTTTTTGATTACCGAGTCTTCGAGACGGGGCGATATGCTAAGTCTGACAAACTCATGGTAAGACTTGGGTTCTCGCAGGTCTTCCTCGCTCATAAATATTTTGCGAACACTTTTCTGCACATTTATGCCTTGTTTGTTTTGGTTTTTAAAAAGTATTTTTCAAAAAATTCCCCCTAGATTCCTCCTACTTCCAATCATTTCTCTCTCTATCTTTAGCCTTGAGTTCTTTGTCTTTGTTCAAATTTTTTAGAATGTTTGCCTGCTAATTGAGTGCAAATTTTTCCAGAAATTGATAAGCTTGAGGTCTAAGCGCTTCTTGAAGAAATTGATGTCTGTTAAGGTATGAAAATTGAAGCCTCTGATCTAGGTGTTCAGTGTCTTATCTCACAACCATGATGCTAAATAGCTGAGCTAGTCTTCGAATCTTGAGATAGACGAATATGTCATCGATCTTCCCTTGTCTTCAAACCAATCAATAATTTTGCAATAATATTTACGCTTCCAATTGTCCATTTACAAAATATTTGTAATCAGTTTCATGTACAATGTGGGAACTCATTCTTCCTAATCTAAAAATCTGGAGCAAAAGGGTAAGTAGAAGCTGTTTCATATAAACTGGAAAGTTTTTTTTTTTTTTTTTTGACGCTTCGATGAATTCCTATTCCAGGCTCCAGTGTTCTACGAATTTCAATGCCTTGATGCAAGCTTCTATCATCCCATCCTATTTCCACTAAAGAGAGTTGTAAGTGGGAAAACTATTAAAGAGCTTCATAATTCGGGGGTTCAGTGGGTTGGAATCTCTGCCGGAGTGCCTGGGCAACCTTTCATCTCTTAAATATTTGGGCATATTTGATTGTCCCCTTCTGGAGAAAAGATGTGAAAAGGGTAGTGGCGAAGATTGGCACAAGATTGCTCATATTCCACGCATTTATATAGGTATAACTTGTTCTTCGAATTGCATGTCTCATTGATTTCATCTCTCTCTCTCTCTCTCTCTGACTATGACACACGGGTGTGTCTTGTCCTTGTGCGTATGTCAAATAATCCGTGGAAAATTTATCTGACCTAATTATTTGATGTGATTATTGGGCTTTCAGACAATAGGAAAATACAGGGGAGCTGAAGTGTAGCCTCTCCTTGCAGATGAAGAATGAAACTCCCCTACGAATCTTGTAAGTTTTTATTTACTGCATTTTGCTTTTGTTTGCTTATTTTCAGATTCGCGGTACTCTCTTAATGTAATAATTAAGTGCCTCTGTTCTCTCGGTCTTACAAAGCTAGCCTTTAGGAATTCTGAGACCTCTGCAACAATTGTAAAAACTGGGGTTGCGAAGTGTTGAAGAAAGTAGTTCTTAACTAATTAGCTCCTTTATGTATTTAAAATTTTAAATCCTGTGAGTGAAACGGTTTTAGTAACCTGTTCTTGTGTTCACTGAGCACTCAGTGTAAATACAAACTGAAAATGCTCATGGCCCAGTTAATGATGCATCCTAGCCGATCAAAAATGATCCATGCATCCTAAGAGTCAAATTAAAATGCACTAGTACCACTTTGCATAAGACTGGCGAACAAATTAGCTATGATACTTATTTTTCTTTTTTTTACCCCCTTTTTTCAGCAATTCTTGGTGTTTTCGATTCTCGAGGCTTCGAGACGGGGCAATATGCTAAGTCTGACAAACTCATGGTAAGACTTGGGTTCTCATTGGTCGTCCTCGCTTATAAATATTTGGTGAACACTTTTCTGCACATTTATTTGTTTTAGCATTGAGTTCTTTGCCTCTGTTCAATTTTTTTACCCTCCGCCCAACTCTGCTTGTCATACAAGATGAACTGAATGGAGGAATCAACATACTTTACAAGACCAGTAGCCGCCCCCTACAATCGTAATCTCAGAACAGGTAACCTCTTACCCTTACTGTACCTTGCTATGTACTCCTGTCCTGTGTACAACACTCTTCCCTGCCCACCTTCAAAGCCAGCCACGCCATCGTCCTTCATTCATTATCTTAACGGAAATCTTTTGCCCAAAATCTGCTCGACAAAACTTGGTTTCCCAATGATGTCCATTGGCCGACAAGCCTAATTTCATAAAATCTTCCCAAGATGCCAAAATATATGATATCTAATGACCTAAATATCGTTCTTTGTAGTCGTTAGACTTGGGCTTCATGTCCAAATAGCCAGCCTCAATCGTATTATCTTTCTATTTATGGAGACTTAACTTGAAGTTGTTTTTCCTTTCTAAGATAGTAACTCTTCCAGTCTCCAGCTGTTGAATATTTAAAAGGAAAGCCATAATGATATGAAAACTATCCAATTTCCAGTATATTGGCCCAATTGTCATTTATGCTCTATAGTGAAGTGTTTAATGCTATTTTGCAGGATTGTAGATTTTTAAGACCAATTCCTCATGTCAGTTGTAAAGTTGATTTTCCATACGAGTTTGAGAAGCTGCTTGTTTCTGATTATGCCAAATCATTCAAGGAACATGAGTTCATCGATCAACGTTACCTTGCCATGGTACTCTCGGGAATACATGTGGTGCCTTTCTTCAAATGAAATTCCCACCCTTGTAATTTCAAAAAAAAGAGTTGGGGAGTAAGCTATATTTTTTAACATTTGGGCTTTCAATCAGAAAGTTTTATTTCCTGGAAGACATCATATGCACCAGCTACGTATTATTGTATCTTTGTAATTGAGCTTCCTATTGAGTCAACGGAAAGTTGCATGATGGTATCGTAGGAAATGCCTTGTAGCACAGGTTTTTCCACATGTATTTTTGGTAGGACAATAACAGATGCCCGGAGGTTTATGCAGAGTATTCAACAATTTGAAATCACCTGATAATCAATGGTGTTAGAACTGTGCCTAATTATTGCTCTTTTGCGAATAGATGTAGAACGCTATATTGTGTTAATTTGACATGTCTAATCATAACACTTTGGTCAATGTTTGATTTGTTTCCCTGTTTTGACAAACTTGTGTGTTGGATTTGTTACTTCCAGCATGTAGCGATGTCTTACTGAACATTGTTGCCCTTACCTATTTTCCTTTGTTTTATGATGGAATTCGGTGCAAGTACAAATTATTTATGTTCATCACTCTTTCATGTCAAAAATTTTGTATGTTCAAGTGCAGATCATGGTATATGAATGGGAGGATTAAGTTGGTCAATTGTTTTGGTTCACAAAGATTATGTGTTGCTCAGGATTGGCAAAACACAATTCTGCAGGTGCTTAAGCCACTATCACATTGGTAGATTCTCTCTCTCTCTCTCTCTCTCTCTCTCTGACACAAGAAAAAACAGTGGAATCTGAGTCATCTTTTCTCATGTTTTCTCAACTGGAATCTAATGTATGATAGTTGCATACCTAATGCCTTTGAGTTTTGAAATCTACTGAACTTTCTATTGGGTTCTGAGTTTGAAGTACCTGGCCCAGACTAATCACATGAAGCAATCTTCATGTAGCCATAGCTCTTTTGAAATCATTTGGAAGTATTCACTGGTCAAATGTGGTTCTTCCTTTCCTGTAAGACAACTTAGTAGTTAGGCGCGAAATTGAAATGTTTGTTAGGTAGTTGGAGCAATAATATTTATGCTTTCAATTCTCCATTTACAAAATATTTGTAATCCGTTTCATCGTACTATGTGGAAACTCATTCTTCCTAATCTTAAAATCTGGAGCAAAAGGGTAAGTAGAAACTGTTTTGTATAAGCACGGAAGTATTACTTTTTTTTCTTTTTCTTTGACGCTTCGATGAATTCCCATTCCAGGCTCCAGTGTTCTACCAATTTCCATGCCTTGATGCAAGCTTCTATTGCCCCATCCTATCTCCACTAAAGAGAGTCGTAAGTGGGAAAACTATTAAAGAGCTTTAAAGAATCAGGTTTCTCTCATTTACAGGTTCTATATTTGCAAATACTTTAAAAAAAAGTCTCTGTTTCATCTACAGGCCATTTGATTGCTTAGTTGATGGCACTCATTTAAGTCCTCCAATTTACTTTTGTTCGGCTCTTTTATTTATTAACTTGGTGAGTTTAATGTGTTTCACGGGTTCGCAGGTTCAGTGGACCGATGGATGCGAAATGGAGTTTCTGGAAGGCTCTTGGAGTGTTGCCAAGGAGATTGGAGGCTTGAGTAGTGATCAAAAAATTGAAAATGTTGGAATTCGCTTGCTCCTTCCGGCCAGAAGTCACGGGCGTCGGCTGGGCCCTTGAGGAAGTTGATGCTTAGCCCACCGGAAGATTGTTTTGGACAGTGCTCCGGCCCATCCTGATGCTCGATGCGTGTTTTGTTTTATTTCTTGATTTCTCATGTACTTTTAGGCCCAGTAGCTATAAGTGGGCAATCCAGGACTTGAAGATGGAGAGGCAAGAGCAACAAGAAGTAGAGATCTCCATGGCTCCCATCCCCTCTGCCCACAGCACTTGAAGATCCACTGCCTGAGCTGCTAAACAAACACCCCTTCTAGGGTGGATATGAAGCTTACTCTCAAATAACTTTGCTTTGAATAGTTTCTAGCTTTTTCAGTCAATGAAATTGATTTCAATGTTTTCCATATGTTTTGTGTTTGTATTCAAAAGTTTAAATACAGGTCCGAAAATGATTTTCTTGTGTTTGCCATTTGGGTGATTGAGATAGGTTATGCCCGTAAGACAAATTGGCTATTGATGCATTTGGAGGTAGAAATAGTGTGTTTGAGTGAGAAAGAGAGATGGAAATGGAAATGGAAATAGATCTGAGAGATAAAATTGATTTCTGTTAAAACTACTTATCTCTTTCGCACCCCCTCTCTTTGTTCACTCTCACAAGGGTAATGCTCATTTCAAGCCTCATTTCGATAATCAAAATTGTTCATTTTGTCCAGATTTACTGCTTTTATGTTTGTTAAAAAATTAGTTCAATTGACCACTGGTAAATGCTGGATCTAAAGGTCCAATTCTTCAGTCAAGAATTTTGAAGCCGAAAATATAAAGTTTACATCAATTAGTTGCTAATATTCAATTGAGTTAAAGTTTTGCATGGTCTCCTAACAAAGGAATCCGAACAAATGAATAGTTTTGATCATCTAAATGAGACTCGAAATGAGCATACCTTCACCGTAAATGAACATTACTGGAAGCACTGATTTAATTGTTTTTCAATTCTTTCCTAGAGAAATCTTAGTATTTAGTTATTGATAATAGACGCAAAGATGGGCCTAACCGTCTACTGGCCCAACTGCAAAACAACACTGCATGGCCTAAAAGTAACATTTTAGCCCAATTCTAACATAATATTCTAAGCCCGGCCCAATAAGAAAAAGATGCTACACGGAGAGTTGATTAATTTTCACTCTCCCCCTTGATGCTTTGTTGTGCGACCAAACATTTTACTCAAGAACCAGTCTACCAACACAGACAAAAATGCACAAGTTGTGCACAGATTTTTTTGTGGGGCCCACCATGGGTCCCACACAAATGGTCCGAGCCGTTCATTAAATGTAAAACACTTTTTCAAGGGTCCCTACGAAAAATCAACTCAATCCAATATCTATAAGTTCTCGACCCAATCATCTAACTTTTCATTGAGATTTCAAGAAAATGAAAAGTTAAATAATTGGATCGAGCATCTATAAGTATCGTATTAAGATGATTTTTCACGGGGACCCTTGAAATTTTTTTTTACATTCAATGAACGGCTTGGATCGTTTGTGTGGGACCCGTGATGGACCCCACAAAAAAATATGTGCACAATCTGTGCATGTAATGTCTGTGTAGACAGACTTTCTGTTTACTCAAGGCCGGCACTGTTCCCAGCCGCTTGCCTGCGACCTAAATTCATTCTACTATTGAAGAATACAAATATCACCATTTGATCAGCACAATCTATATATATAGTTCACATGGACTTTTGGGTACTCAAACTATGGGTGTGTAGATACGTTCCAATGCGATCGATATGCAATGTAGCTCCGAACAATGTTCTCTTCAGTGTACCGTAACATGCACTATTAGAGGATAAGGCCATCGTAACTCATGCGAAATACAGATTAATCGACAAAAATTATGTACGATTGATGATAAAGTATTGTACCTTTCATCTCATATTCTTAAAAGGTCAACGATGGCAGCTAGCTAGAGACATGGCGGCGAAGGGATGCTTTCATGGATATTCTGATCACTTGATGGCAACTATGAGAGATGTTGGTGAAATCAGAAGTGATCAGATAGGTCGAGCTTAGAACTTACTGCATCTTTTGTGTACTCAATTCAGTGATCGAGGCAGCCCTAACGGTTCTTTTACAGAAGAGGATAACTATTTGAGGTCTTGAATAATTAGACTACAGAATAGCTGTGAATGTTTTTTCCTCTTTAATATGTAATTAATTAACCAATTTAAAACTCTAAAGTCAGCTTAAAAACTCACCAAACCTGGCACCCTTACGGTTCTTCCTACTATCACACCCCTTTCGCACTCGTTATATTTACATTTAAATTTGCATTTGTAAGTCCATTAATTGTTATTCGATTTCAACATGCCAATCAAATCCCAGTCAAACACTTATCTTACAGGAATTAAAAATTATTAAGTGGTCTCGGGATACGTGGTACCTCAAAATCGTTCGCCTCCGCACATTTCTGTTGGGCTTAGTACTAGATGTATGGATCAAGAAATTGATAAAAAGTACTTCATACCGAGTTAATTGTTTGATTTTGAGAAAAAATTTTGATGCAATAAGTGGTAATGAGTTGAGAGAGATACGGAGTAGAAAAATTTATTGAGAATAAAAATTCTGACATCAAGTATTACATCACCTTTAACATTGAAGTATTACAGTACATGTTGACCAACAAATTGAAATGGTTGTTGAAAGTTTCTATGACGTGAAAACTCCTAATTAGCTGATAGCTAGGGAGTAAAAGTTTAGGCACGTACAGCGGACTCCAGAGACGGACGCAAGATATGTATTTTGCAAGGACTTCAGTCACAATAATTTCTACCTGTAAAACATATATTCCCCAAGTACATACTCCAACTTAGATTTTTTGGAGGGTTCCAACCTAAAACCAATTGGCAATAGGTGGAATAACCTCTAGAATATATTAACCAAGTTTGGGTGGCTTAGATGAGCGATGTGGGATTAAGTCTAACACATCCCCTCATGTGCAGCCCGGATGCACGTAGAGGTACGAATTGAGGATACTAGGAGATTTGACTCGGGCGACCCCTCACGTGCAGCCCGGATGCACGTGGAGGTATGAATTGATGAGATAAGACGATTGACTTGGGCGATAGAGACTTGACCACGCGAGATGAGGCCACCCAAGACCTAGCTTTGATACCATGTTAGATTTCTTGGAGGGCTCCAACCTAAAATCAATTGGCAATAGGTGGAGTAACCTCTAGAATATATTAACCAAGTTTGGGTGGCTTAGATCAGCGATGTGGGATTACGTCTAACAGGTTTGAGGAAGAGACGAATTGTTTTTTTTTTAATTAGCAAAAAATATTTTATAAATCTTTGAAAAGGATTACAAAAATTTAACGGATCAAGAGCACACTGGAACAGACGAAATTGTGTGTATATATACATAGCCAAGGCACCACTTAATTTAATACATGTAACCAAAAAGTGGTTGATAACTAGAAATTGTAGGCAGGGTTCCATGTTTATAAGAAATTTTTTTTTAATCATAACACATTTATAAGATTGTTTAGAATTTTTCTTAACAAGGGATTTGCAGAGCCAATTTCATAATAGTTTTTCGAATTAATCTGAAAAATTAGTACAATTAGTAAATAAAATAGGAGTTATGCAGGGGCCGGAGACCCCCTTGTGTTGGCCTCTACCAAGCTCAGATAATACGACGTTATATATAATTATGAAAAAAAATGTAAAACATACGGAGTATATATTTTGTTAGCTCGACATTACTAATAGGGGAGGTTAGTGCAATTTCAAATATCTTGAGGGAGGTGTCCAAATTTATGAGAAACCTCAAGAGATGTCACTTCAAGGTTTTAGACAGCAGTAGCGGACTGCTTAGTGGTAGCACCGAATACTAATACGAAGCAGGAATCAAGTGTCGCAACCATGACTTTTTAAAAATTATTTTTGGCGCCAGGGCACCTGAAGCGAGCAAATAATCGGATAAAAAGCGATACGTAGCGGGAATCGGCCGATACGGGTGTGAATTTTTGCTAGCGTCGGTGTAGCAGGCTTTAGCGACAATCAGAGGATCGAAATCCTTTGGTCAACGTAATTCACCCAAACGATACATAGCAGCTGATACGCTACGTAGCTACGGATATTTAAATCCTCTGGTCAATGTAATTTTATCCAAACAATAACTCCACTTTACACATAACACGTGCCTCCAATGATGTTAGTTTCTCTCATAAGCCAATTCAAACAAAACCATGTACAGTCCAGAGTATGAGTTTATTCACAGCGCAGCAGTCAACAAGTCATTTGCGGAGGCGCCAAGTTACAGCCGTTCATTTCGGCAATCAACGGTTCGGATTTTCATTAACTTTTTTTCGGAAAAATTTCATTAAAATCCAGACCGTCCAATTCACTTTAAACACGCGCGATCTGGATTCCGTAAACTTTTTTCACAGAAACGACCGCAAAGAAGTTTTTCTCCCAGAGTATATGCACTAGAAGCACAGTTATGTAAACAACAAGGAATTGGTAGCGTTTAGATCTCCACATTACTTTCATCTCTACTGTGACTTGCAACCACTGTCTTGAATATCAGCACCTCTTCTGGAAACAAAAGTTTACCCAAAAAACCACTAATTTCTCCCTTCAATTCTTTTCTTGTGTGTGCACTCTTACTCCAACCACTTCAAATTCATCTCCATTCATAAAATTAATTTCCTCAAATCAGTTTCATAACCGGAAAATACGTAACGATGCGATAAAAACTCTGTTTTCTCAAAAGAATTGGTTTTTTAAATCTGAAGTGCTAGACAAGTAGTCTACCAAATATGAATCCATATCAGAACTGATGTAGTATTGCCAATGCTTCTAGACAGTCTGGGCTACTTGACAGTGGCCTTGCAACTACTTCACCATGCATGAGTTTATTTAGCTGACGAAGTCGTCCTAGGTCGCGATCACCAGAGGAGGCGTGCGGCACGCTTCCCACAATCGTATCCATGAAGCCAGCTACCTGACAACAACCCTCATCAGTGCGAGGTTTCTTCCCGATCAACACGCAATTTTAGTTTATAATTTCCTAGTAAAAGGGTGCATGGTCCCGAATGTGAAACCAGGGCCATTTCTTCTACGACTGAACAAATGCCACCAGCATTAACATGTTTATTTTTTTTGGAATTAACGGTCATTGACGAATTCTTACGCGTCGCATGATAATACGACTAATAAAACTATAATCGACAGACTATACGTCAAAATTTGACATATAATTCAACTCTGTTTTTCGATGTTAAGTGCACGACAAGTAGGCCATCAATTATTTCTGGGCCTGCTAATTTAACCTGGTACGTACTCTGTGATGATTTCTAGTTATTCAACTGGAAATGAAAGTACAACAGACCCATGTATTAATGTAAGATGTCTACGGAAAAACTATTACTATAATTTAGTATTTCATACGTGAATCCGGGGAGGTGTCCTTCAACTTAATTATGCAATTCAAAGACTTCAAATAATAGTAGATCAATAATTTTATTTTTTTTTGAACAACGAAAAAGAATTTCATTAATAAATATAAATGATACATCGTGATTAAGGGTCACTAAGCAAAAATTTGCATGTACTCCCAGGTATTTGACCAGTGGCGGAGCCAATGTAGGCCCACCGGGGGCACAGGCCCCCACTGCATTATATATATATTTTTTATAGTTTTAGTTTTTCTCGAATCAAAACAGATATTGCTTTTTATATAGTTCAACCAGCTCGTCCAAATACGCACATATAAAGGATATTTTGACCTACTAGGCTACTACTCAAGAATAGGGTGAACATTATAACATTATTATTTACTTTATTTAGGATTTGTACTAGGTGGGTGAACAAAAAATTGCTCTAAAATTTGATCATTTTTCATGATGTAATACGCAAACCACTGTTGTATTGCCAAAAAACATCAAGTTCTGGGTCGGTGGGATGGGATGCCTTCGATTCATTGTCACTTGAATTTTTTTTCATAGTGCCCCGACTGATGCATATTTCTAACTACGCCACTGCATTTGACAGTGGTTCAAACTTCCCTAACTGCAATTAACAATGCTGACTTTTGCCGAGCGAAAAAAGAGTCTACAGAATAAGTTCAAAAAGAAGAGATTAGTTATGTAACAAATCACTTGCTCAATTTGAGTTTTAAGTTTGTCCCTTGGTGACTTGTGAATTGACCTTCTAAATGAAAAATCTATATATGGTAATTAACTGAGACATGATCCAAACGCAAATTTGGAACTAATTAATGTATATGTTCAATCCACACTCCAAACTCTGTCTGTCGAGTATTTATGACTTGAAAAACTGTTTTATTTTCCATAAATCTAGCTAGAGCCTTATTTGTTAAGCAATGTCCAAGGAATCATCCTAGCAAAGGATATAGGATGTTTTGAAATGGATTTACTTGTTCTAGGCTTTCGTGCCAACTTTGTTGGGATGGTTTCCTCTAGTTCCGTTGCCGATTTATTCTTGTTCCCTTTTTTTTTTGGGTAAGATAAAATTTTATTAAAACAAACCACATTACACAAGACAGGGCATACCCTTGTCAAACAAAACCATACAAATGGACATCAATCAAAGCTTGAAAACAAAACATTATAAAAACAAAGAAAAGAAACCAACATCAAAAAATTACATGCTATCAAAAACTTTAGCTGGCACATTCCACCGAGAACACCATGTTAGGGCTTGACTTCTTGACTCCTCGCCAAGAACTAACACATGCACAGATGTCAGTTCGCACTTTGATCTCCAACTGTTGAACAGAGCGACAAAAGCTTTTGAAGATTCTGCCATTCCTTTCACCCCAAACATGGTAAAGGAGAGCAGCCAAAGCAACTTTTGATAATGAGCACGAAAACTGAGGGCCATTGTTAACTTGAAACATCCAGTCCATGATTTGGGGCAGTCCATTGAAGGGACATTGAAACCAAATGATTTCCAAAGTTGAGAAGAGAAAGAGCAGTGAAAGAAGAGGTGCTCATGGGTTTCCACAGAAGCAGAACATAGAACACACTGATCAGTCATAGCCATACCCCACTTAAGGAGTCTATCCTTAGTAGCAAGTCTCCCTAGATTTGCTAGCCACTGGATGATAGCCCAACGAGGAACATGGTGCTTAAACCAAATGATTTTGAACCAGCTAACTTTAGAATGTTGCCTTCTAAGTGCATTCCAAGCTGACTTAACAGAGAACTTCTTGTCAGATGTGAGGTTCCAAATAATTGTGTCCTCTTGAGATGGATGAGGGACAAAAGTAGCAGGGGTGGCCCTCCTAATGTCCCTAGTCACAGCATTTCTAATAAAATCTCTTCTTTATTGTTCAAAAATAAAAGAGGACTCACAACAAGAAAAATGCTTTGCCCCGTCGCTTAAATGTTATCGTTTAAGAAAACATACCACAATAGTCGGCACTGTTTTATCAACCCCGAGAGGTTGGTCGAGTGGGTATATACGAGAAAGCAACTAAATGACTTCTCCCCCAAAAGTCTTAAATTCGAATCTCACGAAAGCTAAACATTAATTTCTGACCTCAGGGTCATTGGAGATTTGCCCGGTCATTAACTTCAGGCCCTTCGTATTAGTCGAGGTACGTGAAAGCTGGCCCAAACATATGGTTATTAGTTTGAAAAAAATGGTCGGCGTTTTATCCTAAAACACCAACAATAGTCCACCTCTCCAGTCTCCATATAAAAAATCTAATGAGTAAAATAATAAAAACATTTGGCCAAGTATACAAGAAAAAGATTCGGCTTTGACAAGGTTCAATCCTGATCGATCACGACAGTACTGACGTTTAGTAGTAGATCGAAGAGGATTATATGTTGACTATTTCTTTAATTGCATGTTCGGTTTTTCATTTTGACAGGGTAAAACAATAAGTCTAGGAACACTCCTTCCGACCACTCATCTCTCACATATGTGTGGGGCGCATTAATTGTGGGGCGACACATATGTAAGAGAGGAGTGGTCGGGGAGTACTTGTCGGTAGTGTATAACGAGAATTTTGAGTTGTTAAACTTTTAAACAAGACAGCTTCGATGAAAAAAAATAAAATTACTTCCATTTAAACCGGAGTGATGTCCGTTTATGTCTTTGTGCGGACAATCTGGGAAATTGTCACACCACTATGCTTGAGCCTTGAGGAAGTCTCATTGTTTTCATATCTCAACTAATCTGATTAATTTATGCAGGGGATAGTGAAACATATCGACCCCCCACCCTTTGGCATGTGGAACCTCTGCAATCGGACACGTGTCATGGTAGAACTCTCCGTATTTTTTTTCATAATAACTAAGTATTCGGGCAGCCAGTTTACAGGCACCTCGATTAACATTAGAAGACCAATCCCACTATCCAGTGTCCACATATCGTGGTAGAACTCACGAAGCTCGAGAATATGGACACCGTGGTAGAACAAGGTTACACACGGGGACCTTGTAGATGAGGCACGATGTGTGTGGCACTAGACAAACTTCCATACTAGCTTGCCAAACTCAAGCATGACGACGTGTTTGAAATGCAATCAAACAAGATCAAGTATAAGTACGTCGGCCACAAAGTTGGAAATGTACCACGTCCAACGTAAGCAACAAACTCAACGTAAGCACGAAATAAAGGAGCGAGCATGGCAGCTGTGCACCAGGCATGCGCAAAACCTACATAAATAAAACCATTTCTCATTGATCAACTTAAGCATTTACAAAACAAGCATTGAACAAGGTTACTCAGTATGCCAACTCAAAGCAAGCAACGGCTACTAGCCTAGCTACTAAGGTTTCAATAGACTTTCTCAATTTTGTATGCACATTTGCCAATCTTGCTCAAAATGGTCATCGGCCCTTCATACTTTTGAATTAGCCTTTTTATCTCTTCCCTTCAAGTATTTTTGTTGCTCAGACATGAGTTTGACAAGGACTTGATCACCGGTTTAATTTGAACTCCAATGGCCACCTCTTTTCATCAGCCCACTTCTTCATTTTTCTTACTGCCTTCTCAGGATCATAGACACGAACAAGGTCGTGGTTTCTCTTCCTTTCCTTAGCAAATTGGAATGCCTTGGGTGATTTACCTTCATTAAGATCCCTAGCCTCCAAATTTGTGGGGTGGTTGTTGTGTCCATTGACTATTTTGAAGGCGCTCTTGCCCATATATAGCACGAGTACTACAAGAAATTTTGTGTTCAGACACGAATTAAATCGTTACAAAATGCATGCTTTTGTTGCCAATAGATAGATTGTCTCCGAAAATCACCTAGTGACAAAAATCTTTTGTTTTGTCACCTATAGTAATTTTAGGTGACAAAAATCTTGTTGTTTTATCACCTATAGTAATTTTTTTTGACGAAAATCTTGTTGTTTCGTCACCTATAGTAACATTAAATTTCGTCACCACTTTTTTCGTCAGCAAAAGTACTTTTTTTGTAGTCTACGTACTCTCCTCTCAGAGTTGAAACTTTTTTTTTTTTTTGATCCACTCAGAGTTGAAACTTATTTGCGCTCCATCAAGAAGTCGCACCCAATTCTTTTGGTTGCCATTCACAAAATAGCGCAAGTACTCCTCGAGCATGCAGTTGAAAAGTTTTGCATGTCTAGCCATCCGTCTCGGAATGGGAGCTAGGTGACACCCCCACGCGTAAGGGTATAAAACTTGTATTTACAAAACTCAAAAACTATTATACAAAATATTTGCAAAACTTGTACAAGACTCAAAAGACACAAGCAAGTGACCCTCAAAAATAAGCCTTGAAGTTGCTTGCGAGTGCTATATGGACGGTTGGTGCAAGCATTGCAACTCCTACGGCATGCACGGCCTTCACGGAAGAGTAATTAATTATTTAGTAGTTCCAGAGTACCGCCACATGGTATTCCAGACCACTTTACAACCACACATTCTTGTGGGGTCCATACACTTAGTGATAGACCCCACAAGAATGTGTGGTTGTAAAGTGGTCCAGAGTACCACAGGGCGGTACTCCCGGAGTATTGTATAATTTCACTTCACAGAAGGACAAAAAATGTGTATGGAATCACAGGCATGCATGCGTGACAAGCAAGGCCAGCCCCGGGGTAAGTCCTGCAAGCCCGTCGGCTTGGGCAACCCAAATCTCTCTCTCTCTCTCTCTCTCTCTCTCTCTCTCTCTCTCTCTCTTCATTGACTGCACTGCACCCCCTTTTCGCTTTTTTTTTTTTTTATTTGTCCAGAAGTGAAAGGGCATTTGTTGTTGGTGTCCATTTTTTATTTTGAGAGATACTTCTTCTACATCAACAATTAGGATGTGTTCCACTCACTAAATTAAGTATTTATTTTTTAAATTAAATGTAATGTATTGTGAGAGAATGACATGTCTTCTAAAACGGAAAACAAGAACTTTAACGGCATGGCAAACTCCTCCAAAAAAAGAAAAAACTACTAGCATTCGCATTCACATAGTGATGTATGCAAATATGAAAAATATACATGCATATGTATATAATGTATGCACAGAACTCACCAATTTAAAAAAACTTCAATAAAAAAAATTAACCATTTTTTAAGTCAGGTTTGTATTTTTTCAAGTTGGTCCATAATATTTCTTTTTTCAATTTATCATTAAATATGGAACAATGATCAAAATAAAAAAAAATAAAAAATGAAAGATAAAAGATAAAATAAATAGAAACTCATCAATTTTTTTTTTGAATCGAATCATGCTAAATCATAAAGCACTATAATCCAAATTTCATTTTAATTTTAATTTTTTGATAGAATTCAAACTAAAAGCACATTTGTGACCTTGATTTTTTTGCCTTGTATTTTTTATTAATTTTTTATGACTTAATAATAAGCAGGCAACCAAGCTTGAGGTTGGGCTTGGGCTTGGGCTTGGGCTTGGGCTTGGACAACCCAAACGTTGAGGCCGGCACTGGTGACAAGGTTGGCTTTGATCGACCTTGCCCATACGGGATTGAGGGGAGATACAGTAGTTCATTGGTTGAGAAGGCTGGCTGTCGCAAGTATAGTCGCGCTCATTTTTATTTTTTTTTTGCTCGACAAATGAAACTTTTATAAACTCAAAGAGGGTACATCAAGGGAACAAGAACACCGAAAAACAAAAACAAAACTATCCAACAGAAAGTTGTATGTTACACCATCTGAACCGATACTAAATCCTTAGCTTTCGAATACCATCCAAATAATCCTTGCAGGGGTCAGGGATATTCTTTCAACACATCACAAAAACATTAATGTTGTTTGTAGTAATACAGAAGGATCCTAACAAGCCACAGGAGAACCCCTAATAGATCCATACTGGAGAAGTAGCGGAGGCACAATATCAAAAAAATTGCATACTTTTTTTTTTTCTCGACAAACGAAACATTTTTATATTACTCGAAGGGGGTACATCAAAAAAAAAAAAATTGCATACTGGGGGATCGAGTTGCGGAACCATTGAAATTGGATTATATAAATTTGTTTTTTGTTATATAAGCTGATCATACATTTGTGCTTTTTATTCCCGTAGAGATAACATTTGTTTCTTGCCTGCCCCACTTGTTTTATACATTGTGTAAGTGAACAAACCTTGCTTATTTTATTTTATTTTTTTACTCGGCAAAAGGAACTTTTATAAAACTCGAAAGGTTACATCGAGGGGGAACATCGAAAGCACACGACGCTTACGAGACCAAACAAAGAAGAAAAAAGGGAGAAACACTAAAAATAAGTATCCAACCGAGAGTTGGACGGATCACCTGACACACTTCAAACACATATTACAATTTCACCTTTCTAACTCCATCAAGGAAACCTTTAAAATCATCCACAGTGTATACCTTGATATCGAACTTCACCTTAATCCACATCGCGACTCTGGTTTTGATCACCTCACCCACTTGCCCTACTCCTGTCGAAGCATTATTGAACACATAGTCATTCCTCGCCAACCATAATGACCAAATTGTAGCAAAGAATGTCGTTTCCCACAAATGATTCTCCAAATTTCTAAATCTATTGTCATTCCTCGCCAACCTTGCTTATTTTATTTTATTTTATTTTATTTTTGCTCAGTGGCTTATTTTGAAACGTTGCAAGGGTATATGAAGAGAACTACTACGTGTTTTTTATTTTTATTTTTTTTTGGGGGGTGGGGGGCAAAAAATTCCATTCATCACGAGGATAAAGAAATGAAATCAATACAATAAAGAAAAAAAAAAAGTATTGACAGAGCCTCGGAAATGCACAATACGCTCCTATACTACTTGCAAATTCTCAATTTACAATAAGAGAACTACTTAATTAGTTAGTCCAGGTTATTTGGAAACGTATCAAGTGTCCAGATTAATTACAAATACATACAACATATTAATTCACCGCCACCTGAGTTAAACTCCGGTGGTGGCGTATGAGGCGACGAAGTGTTCAATTGTCCTCGGAGAGTTTGCGGAAGGAGGGAAGGTGCGAATCTTGCGCAACTGTAGGCATGGTTTCCATGTGAAGTGTTATATATATATATATATATAGAGAGAGAGAGAGAGAGAGAGAGAGAGAGAAGAGAGAGAGATACGTGTTTGTATTGACATGCACTCTTCCAGTCTAATGTAGGTGATGGGCAGGTTAGAATTTTAGTGCCCAAGATGCTCTATACGTGCACTGAATTGCAATTAAGGTATAGTTCCGTTAAGCAAAAAGTTTAGCACTTTTTGTCGTTATTCAAATTTTTTCGCGTTTGTTAATTTTGTGTCAAACTTTTGTATATCATTGATTCAGAAAAGTAAAAAAAAAAATATTTTTACCCAAATGGAGTATTTGGAAAACATCCCCTTTTAAGCCAAAAAAGACAACTTTTTTTTTACTTTTTTAGCTGAAAAATGGTTATTTCTCTAAATATTTGGATAAAAATAAAATTTACTTTTTCGATTCCTCTCGTCGAGACGAATCAATAATCCATAAAAGTTTGACGCAAAACTAATAAACACGAACTTTTTTTGAATAAGGACAACCTTCAAAAAGTCTTTTTAGCTAAGTGGAAAGTATAGTTTGTGATTCAAATTAGGGATTAATTCTTGATTAGTCTTATGTTTTATTTTTCCATATGAAGGCACTGTCGGCTCTGGGCTAAGGCCCAAGAGGCGTGGGCTTTAAGCCCCCAAAAAAATGTCAAAAAATAGGGGCTCCTACTTATTTTTAGGACCTAGTATATATGTGTTATTTTATGGCCCCATTTTAAACCCAAGAAGACATTTTATACTTAAGCCCCAATGACCCAGAAAAATAGAACACGGAATGCAGGAAAAAACAAAAGAAAAAAACAAAAAGGAGGAGTAAAAGGTCACAGGATTGCCAAAAATCTCTACGGCCCTTCAAAATTATTCAGTGTGGTGGGTGTATGGATGCATCTTTTTTTCCCCTTAAACGTTACTACTCCGGTACTTCTCATTGCAAACAAATACTATATCCAAATCAAAATTATTCAGTGTGATCGATTTTTTATTTGATTTCCGTTTACAATTATTAAGAGCCTCACTTTCGAAGATCGTCTTAGGCCTCCAAAATCTCAGAGCCGACCCTGTACGAAGGGATTTCCAATCAATGGTTGCTAATTATAAACTGTCAAAATCACATAAACTAAGGCAATTTATGTCTATATGTACACATGTAATAAAGAATATAAGAAGAGTGAAATCGGTAAATCATTCAACTAAAGGCTTAAATGATCATAGCTTACGATGACGAGTAGGATGAAAACTTACGTGGAGACTCCACGTGGGATCGTGATTTAATTTTACTAATCAAAAATCACCTTTGCGAAATATACCGGCCATATAAAATGTAGCTGGGCAAAGAACATTTTAGCAGCAGAGTGAAGCAAATACATTGAGAGAGCTTCGAAGAATACAATACTCTCCTAGTGCTGCTACTTGCATCACATAACCTACCACTCAACCCTTCGATTTTTTATAAAAATAGTTGACAAGGATCCAACTAAACACCCATAATTAACCCACAAAATTAAATCCCAGAACCTATATATAACACCCAATTGAAAATCATTAATAACTGTTGTGCCGAAAACAAAATTGAGAATATAACAAATCAACAAACGATAAACAAGAACACAAGGATATACGTGGTTCTCCAAATTGGGTATGTCCACGGGAGAAGAGCAAGAGGATCCACTATAAATTAATGGGGAGATAATACAAAGAGCCGGCTATACCCATAACTCACGTTGAAGCATCCAATTACAGATATCTAGGGACAAATCTCTAGCGGAACCCGATAAGGATACTAAAACCCTAGGTGGAACCCAATAGAGCATAAACCAAAACCCTAATATCTAATCTTCAACATGAGAGACCCCCTAGGGGCCTCTCCAAAGAGATTCATTCAAGAAGTCCAAAACCTAATGAAGAGAATAAGACTATATTTATAGCCATAGAGTCCTTCCTAAAACCAATACTTACCCAAACAAAATTCCTTGCACCCAAAGTCTAAACCAACAAGGAAACAAATCTTTTAGGAAGTCAAATACCTTTCTTCGACCATCCGAAATTCAAGGCATATCTCCAACAATAACTTCTGTGTTTCCCAATGCTCATGAACATCCCGTATTCCTGTCATCCAATAAACAACTCCATTAAAGCACACACCCTTTGAAATTCCCGTTCATCGGAAAAGACGACTCATCGATGAATTATTATCTTCACATCTTCATGATTAATGGAAACTTTTTTTACCGTTTAAAAAAAAAAAAAACCATTCTTGTGATTTAGCAAGGATATTGCTCGCCAATTGCTAATATCTCCATGTAAAAAAATTGCTTTTATTGCGAGACTTTTCCATGTCAACACTTCAATATATCTCCATGTAACGCTAAGGATCAGAGTTGAAGAAGGTTCAAATAAAACTACAATAAACACTAGAGACACCATCTTTCTCGCCTCGATGTACCATAGTCAAGTTTCTATTAATAAATTTTTGCCATTTCAAAAAAAAAAAAAAACCACTAGAGACACCATTTCTTTCCTTCTTTTCCCATTTGACGAAATTCTTTTGCTTATCTCTGTCATATAAATATTTTACGTTTTAGATGCAGCCCATTTTAAAGACAAATGGTTAATCCGACAAAACGAATGCAAATCTAGAAAAGGATATAAATTAATAAGACGACACGAAAAACAATGCCAGACATACCCTAAAAGCTAGACCAAACTGGCCCTAAAACACATACTTCATCCGTCTCAATTTAAGTGTCCACTACGGTTCTGCATGCCATTTTCAATCACTTATATTTCTCAACATTTATCATGTTTTATGTTTTTAAAATCATTATCTTATAGAAATAATTGAAATTTATCAAATAAGATCCATATTGCATATTTTTAGCAATAAGCATTGAAAAATATAAACAATTGAAAATGATACGCAAACTTGTAGTGGACACTTAAATTAAGACTGCGGGAGTATATATCCTCTATGCAAAAATGGGTACGTACTTACTAAATTGTGTTTTTTTTTTTTTTTAACAGCATACTAAATTGTGTGTTAATAATAGTGATTTTAGAATTTTGCTTTATAGCATAAATTTAACATAGATGCTTGTAATGCATTTGCACAGTCCTTTTTCAGTCCACATATTGCAATTATGGGTCAAATTTTTTTTGCCAATTATTTGAAAAAAAAATTATATTTAGATACTAACTTGTATACAAATTGTACTTCTTCCACAGTTCTCTCATTATTATCAATTTTTGTTCACAGTAAAAAGAAAAATACAAAAAAATTTGTAAACCTCGGGACTACATCTTTTGAGATCATCTTTAGCCCTTTTAATAAACTATCATTTTTAAATATTTAATTCTATTTGTATAAAGATGAAAAATTCCATTTTCTCTTGTTGAATTACATTGGACCCAGCAAATAGGATACATATATTTTTCTTGGCAATAGGATACAAGTGAGGGGAAAATACTTTTACTCGTTAATTACTTGATTTTATTTCAAGTGAGCAAAAAAATTTATTTTTCCCTGCCTAAAGTAAAAAAGTACTTATTAGTGACAAATTTTATATTTCCCTACTGAATGGATACGATTGGCGATAAAAAGTAAAATCAGACAACGTAATTTGTTTTTTCTTGCCAAATGTGAAATGTCATTCATGACGAAATAATCTTCTCTCTACATCTCGTCAGGCTAGAGTATTGTTGTAACGTTGTACTACCAAGTCCTGAGTCCAACGTACAAGCTAGCGTGTCTACCTTCGCGACTTCTAGTAGCTTAGCGACAAGTACATAATAGATTTTTTAAGTGGCAGCAGAGAGAAATCGAAACACACAGATCTAGCCCGTTCAAACCTAATGACTCTCTATGATCAATAATAAGGACAAAAGGGGGATTCTATTCTTCTATAAAACAAAACCTCATTTTCTTGAATTGGCTCCATATGTTAACCTAGCTTGTGCATGAAGAGCCATAGTAGGTGAGAGCTTCTCTTAGACACCCTAGCTGTCCTTATTTCCTCCCCCACGCAACAAGTTTAAATTCCAAACTTCCTTGCTCACATTAAGCAAGAAAGCAAGCCTTTGATCATAATCAGTGCTTTCACCAACCAAATCCTTCCCTCCCAATTTGCCCAAGAAAAGGTGAAAACCAATCCAATATTCTTGTACAAGTTAAGGGCTATTTGTTAACTAAACAAGTTAGCTAATAACTGAATTAGCCACAATTAGGGATTACCATTAATTTTTTTCTCCATCTAGTCCATAGAGTCTCTAACCTTTCTTTGTTCACTTGTTTGATCAATTTTTTTTCAGAAATGATCAAGAAAGTTTAGTAGCTAGAAAGGAGTTATACTATTTTATTTTTTTTTCATTTTTTATTTGTTTGTAATCATCTCTGTGATTTTCAGGTAAGTCCGAAAGATCGTCGAAGAAGAAGAAGAAAGAGAGGATATAGGTAGGGGGGAAAAAAAAACTGGCTAAGGATTGAAGTAGATCTAGACTAGATCTATATATTTAGATAGCTAGAGATCATGCAAGGTGGAGAAGGGAAAGATGAGAAATTGCCACCAGGGTTTCGGTTTCACCCGACGGACGAAGAACTGATCACTTATTATCTCATAAACAAGATCTCAGATGCTAGTTTTACTGGAAGGGCCGTTGCAGATGTTGACCTAAACAAGTGTGAGCCGTGGGATCTTCCAGGTATAGTTCTTGCTGCTTTAATTTCATATCCATGCATATATTCGTCAATATCGATCGTTTCTCAAACTTTGTTTTTCTTATAGTCGCTCAGAATTTTGCTCCGTCTTCTGGAGTAGATTCTTAGTGGCATGTTCACGTTCTCTTTTTCTCGATATACCCTTGTCGAGGTTAATAAATCTTTCCCTTTTGTTGAGAAAAAAAATATATCGATTGTTCCCAAAATACGTACAATCTAGGGTTAGTTCGAATGATCACTCTGAACCATTATTTTGAGAAAAGAAAATCCCTTATTTTGAGGGAAGACTATATAGTTATAACGCACTCAAAATATTTTACTTAAGAACAAAATTTTATCTCTGAAAATGTAATATTTCAGCTTCCTTAAGACCCTCTTTACTCCATCAAGCAAAGCCGTGCGGCGCCCCTTTCTGAATTTGAATCATTCATTTCCCTCTCATGGAACTCTTTATGTATCCTAACAATTCCCTTCTCTTTTTTCGATATTGGAAAGTTGAAGGCTTGGGAGAAAAAATCTCACGCCTTGAAAGATTAAATGAGAAAAGCCCTAATCTATAAAAAAAAAAATTAAAATTGACGGACGCGAGCACACCAGAGAGTCAGAGATATCCAAACATCAATTGACACAACAATATCGGCCATCACGTATCGGCCGAGACGTATCCATATTTGCGCCTTTCAATACCGTTATCCCATCCATATATCGGTGAGATGGAAAGCAGCAGATGTATCAGCCGATTAACATTACGTAAAGGTCCGTTTCTGACTCATGGACCAAATTCACATCCAACAGTTAAACAACTAATTTATGAGCTTCAAAAAATATTTTCGATGAAAGATAATTTTAGAAAATCACAGCTGCTAAAACCACCGCCGCTACTGTCACGTGTTCCGATACTGTTAAATAAAACCTTGCACGCCACAGGTTAGTGTCACTTCTTCTTCTTTTTTGCGTTGACCTAAAAACAGTACTTCTGTGTGTTTCATCTTGCCCAACAATTTCCTTCAGATGTTGAGCATTTTTGCTCCCTGCTTTGGTGTTTCTTTTTTTTTTGCTCCTTTTTATTTCATTCAACTCTTTTGGGTGATTGTTATCCTTCTCGATGTACGTACTCTTTATCGAGTTAATAATATATTATTGTTGCCGATAAAAAAAAAACAAAGGATCTTCTTCTTCTTTTTTCTGGTGCTTCGGAATATTATAAATCAACTCAATCTAATATAAGTGGTAATAATCTGCAGGGAAAGCGAAGATGGGAGAAAAAGAATGGTATTTCTTCAGCTTAAGAGATCGGAAGTACCCGACCGGAGTGAGAACAAACCGAGCAACGAATACTGGTTACTGGAAGACCACAGGGAAAGACAAGGAGATCTTCAACAGTGTTACCACAGAGTTGGTTGGTATGAAGAAAACTCTGGTTTTCTATAGAGGGAGAGCTCCTAGAGGAGAGAAAACCAACTGGGTCATGCATGAGTACCGCATTCATTCCAAATCTGTCTACAGAACTAGCAAGGTACCTATCTATGTCTTCCATTTCTACCCTAATTAGTTCCCTCCCTCTGTGTACACGGGAAGCGCTATGATATACATTTTTATTTGGACCTGCACGATATGCATCCTCTCAATCGCCTTTTATACTCTCTCCGTCCCAATTTATTTGTTCAATTTTGACATACGTGCCCTTCAAAAAATTGTCTGTACCTCACAATTTATAATGTTTTATATAATTTCAAAAATATCATATTATAGAATTAATTGAGATCTATCAAATAAAATACATATTACATGTATAAAACACTATAATTGTAACATATAAAACAATTTTGTACTAATAGGTCTCAAATAGTAAAAAGGGACAAACAAATCGGAACAGAGAGAATATGTATGCTAGTAATTTTTATAAATGCTTCATAACATCACTCTGGAATTCATAAATTTTGTGTAACAATTCATGATATTTGGATTATTAAAACTTCATATTATTAACTTGGATACATAATATTAGTACGTTTATAAATTTTTAAACATATGTTAGGAATTTCTATGCAAATGTTAAGAAACTTTACGCTTATTTATGAATTTTTGAATGCTATTAATTTATAGTAGTGATTCAAGAGTTGCATACTTTGTCTTTTTTCTTTTTTTTTTGTCTTAAGAATTAGTTGCAGAAAATTTCTCTTGAATTTGGTTTTTGCTTATTAAGAAACCCAAAAAATTTCATGTCTTATTTATGTTGCTAGGGCATCTCAAACCCACACTTTGTTTCTTCATATTTACCTCTATTACACTATTGTGGAAGAAATCGTTGCCTACCCACCATGCATCTTTTTTCTCCTCCATTTTAGATGATCAAGTTTGACACTTCAAATATGGAATATGATTAAAAAAATAGAAGATCCTCTAAATTCACTTTTTGAATATAAGGATAGGGAAATAATAGAATTCCAAAGAAAAATAGATAATCAGCAAAGGTTGAAGAATTTAAAATGGAGATGAAAATGTATAGATTTTCCTTTTGAGTCCTGACAGCATTTGATCGAAGGAATGATGGGATGCATCTTTGTGGGACGTTGTGGGTCCTATTAATCTTTGTAATTTATTTTCAAAGATTAATATAATTATTTTTTGCTGTTCAAAAAAAACAAATCTATAGATTTTTAGTGAAGCTCGTACGATTACAAAAGAGTTTTAGACAACCTTCATAATCTGTAGACGAAATGCATTGCTTGAGAGTAATTTGAAATAAATTAGATATGAGACAACAAGCAAACAGGGTGCCGTGAAGGACATAGTTCTCGAGATAATTGGGACTTGAGATGACAGTTAGGGACTTAGGGGTGTTTCCGCTAATCAACAAGTTGTAGACTATGGATTTCTTATTTTGTCTGTATTTAAATTTTTTTCGCGTTTGTTAGTTTTGCGTTAAGTTTGTATGTATTATTGGTTCATCTCGAGGAGAAGAATTGAAAAATTATAAATTTACACAAGTATTTTTCAAAATATCCGAGAAAAAGTCTATAAAGTCAGCTTTTCGGTTTTTTCAGCTTGGATATTTTCTCAAAAAATTGGGTTATAGTCATAATTTTTTAACGAATAATATATAAATTTTTGGCACAAACTAACAAACGCAAAAAAAAAAAATGAATAAGGACAAAACAAAAAGTCTGTAGTCTATAAATTCTTGATTAGCGGAAATACCCCCTTAATTCCTCAATTCGAAAATTAACACTCACTTTGTGACAATAATTTTTTTTATCACAGAAGAATGCTTTATATTAACTTGAATGAGATTACTTTGCGACAATACATGCAGCACGTTAAAGATTCTTACCCTACCCTATTACTAGAGGATTCGGGGACCCTCTGTAACGCAAGAGTGCACTAAAGGGGTGTAGTGCAGCTTTTCAATCGTCCAAAAATATTTTTGACGGTCTGAATTAGAATATTGTCTAATTTTGGTTGTTGATTCTTTTTCTCCTTTGTAAGTTTGCTCTACTATGTGGATCAATTTCATTTTTTTTCGGCAAACGAAACATTTTATATAATCTCGAAAGGGGTACATCGAGAAGAAAGTAAAAAAAACTATCCAATCAATATTGTTCGTGCCCTTTGAAAATATGAGTAAGATAGACAGCGTAAGGAAATTATTATCTATTCTTAGAACCATAACTACATGTGCATTTTTATTTTTATTTTAATAAATCTATTAATCCCAGACTGGGAAATGATTGTTATGTTAATTAGCTAGCTCGCTAACAATTGGTACATACTCTCAATCGTGCAGCAGGATGAATGGGTAGTTTGTAGGGTATTCCAGAAGAGCGCCGGAGGGAAGAAGTACCCGTCGACTTCCTCATCAAACGCAGGCGGCCACGCAAGAGGAGGGGCACCGGTGAATGTCAACAACCCCTACAATATCAACCTGGAAATAGGAGGTCATCCTAGTGCCATGCAACAAATGCACATGCACTCGCAGATGATGCAGCAGGCCGCCGTTGATGCTGGTCAGTTCCCCATTAATGGAAGAAACCACTATATGATGACGAATCCAGAAATGGCGGAGATATCGCGTGTCTTAAGGGCAGGCGGCGGTGGTGGTGGTGGTGGCTATCCAATCCAACCGCAACTAAATTACCCTGGAGGAGGAGCAGGAGCAGCAGCAGGAGGAGGAGGATGCTTCACCATTTCAGGACTAAATTTGAACCTCGGTGGCAGTGGTGGAAGAGGAGGAGGAGCCTCCACGGCACAAATGCCAATTTTCCGACCACCACAACCACCCGGGGTAGTGAATTTGAATCTACAAGACACTGCTGCAAGTTCCTCTATGTTCACAGCTGGAACAAGTGCTCTTCCAACTGATCAGTCAGCTCTCTACGGCGCAGATCAGGTGAATAATACCAACGCCAATCATATGGCCGCTGGCAACCGATACATTACAAACATGGATCATCTTGAGTTAGAGAATTACTGGCCCCAGTATTAAGTTGTCTTACGTTAATTCGGATCAACCATATGGAGGGGGTCCGAGGAAAGTTGATCGATCGTTTCCCTTTCCTTTTTCTTTTTTCTTGAAACATGTTTCACAGGTATTCTAGCTATGATCCAAGAGCATGCATGCTGGGGAAAGAAAGCGAGCATATCGAACAACAGAATCATCGGTCAAGCTAGGATATATATTTTACGCGATTAGTGTACGCGATCAGTGAGTGTAACTGTAGATGAAAAAATAGAACTACAGATATGCTTTGTGCTGAGATTTCTCTTAATTAGTACTGTAGGACTCTAGGAAAGCAGGCAAGTCTGCTATGAGATGCTAGCTCTTGAAATCTGAAAATGTATCTATAGCTCACCGCGTCAAACGTTGGAAGGTGAAGCTTTGTACTTTTCATTTTGTGTGTTAAATTACCGTACGTCTTTTTCGATAGTTATATATTGTTGGAGAATTACTAAAGCAAAGTGAAGGTATTGGCAGATTTTATGGCTCTTTCAGTTAAATCCTTACGTGTAAAAGATTTTAGCTCCAGTATCCCGGGTCGTATAACATGAATGATATGGTAGTCACTATATTGAAGTTGAACCAACTTGGTGATATAGGGTCGTTAATTTGGCGACTGTATACTTCTAGAGAGAGAAAGAGCCGCCGCTAGAGAGAGAAAGCATTTCCGAATCCAGATCTGGGGGAGGGGGGCCTCCGCCTCTCTCACCCTCCTCCCGCTCCCCCCTTGCCCTCCTCGCCTCTCCTCTCTCTCTTCACCGTGTTCTCCATGACCTGCAGGTTTTGGGCGGCGGCTCGTTAGGATGGCAAGGATTCCTCCGATCGGCTTCGCCGGCGGATGGTGGCTCCTCTGGCCTGTTCCTCTTCCATCGTCTCCAAATCTGTTTTGTTCCTGGTCCGGCGATAAGTGTAATAAGGTGTGCGGTTGGTGTTAGGGGTTTCCGTTTTTCTTCTGATTTTTTCAGTTTTCCTTTTCTATTGGCGGGTTTCCCCCTGACCGATTCTGTACCAATCTGGGTGTTCCAGATCTGGTGGGTGATGGTAGTGGGCGAATAATCCGGCGCCTATTGAGGAATGGTCCGGGGTTGGTGGTCTCTGTGTCTCTGGATGTTTGTTTTTTGGGCTGGTGGGTTTCGGTGGTGGTGTTGGGATTGGTGGTGGTCCGGTGGTGTTTGTTTGGGCTAAGCAACAGTCGGCTGGATGAAGACTGGTCTTCGGTCGTCGTGGTCCGGTGGTGTTTCGACTCTCATTCTGTTCAGGCCAGTGACTCTGTGGTTTTGTCCATGATACCTGTTAGATTTTAGTTGATTTGTTGTTGTTTTGCCTTCAAATTTCAGCGATGCTTATTTGTTTAGGGTTTGAGCTGTGGATTTCTTTAAATCCTCTGTAATCTAGACCGAGATTGGTTCTTATGTACCGGCATTATCGCGAGGCCTGCTTCGGCAGTAGGTGCCGGATCGACGTTTAGGTTGGTTTGGTTCTTTCCTATATCTGTTCTGGAATTTGTTTACCCGATGGGCTTATGTTGAATGAATGACTCTTTTCAAAAAAAAACTTGGTGATATAGTTTCTCTCGAAAAAAAAAAAAAATTAGTCTCCAATTTTTTCCCCACAAAATCATTCATGTAGGAGTAGTATATTGAAAATAAAAAGAAAAAGAAGAATAGTCCATTACTTCTTTTTTTTTCTAAGCAAAAAAAACTTATTAATCTTTATAAAGGATTACAAAGATTAAAAGGAAAATGTGAATGGTCAATTACTTGCTCGAAGGTGCGTGGCTTGAGAAGAGCTGAAGTATGAGTACAAGAAAGAGGAATTGTAGCATGTGATCTGTAGCTACATGAAAACTAACACAATCCAATTGGAAAAGGTTTCATTATAGGAAGATCAAATTGCTTTTATTGAGAGATTAGGTGGTGTTACAAATGAATAGTAAAAAGTACTTTTAGAAAAAGAAGGTTTTGCAAGCTCAAAAATCATGTGTTTACGCAAATGATTTTCCTACCAATATGGATGTTGTTTGATAGATCTCATCGAGATCTTTTAAACGGTGCAAAAAAAATTAAAAAATTATTTTTCATTTTCATTATATTTGAGTTTGAAATTACGTGAATTTGAAAAAAAAATACTTTTAGAAAAAGTGGAACACCTTCTAAAACAACGAGAAAACTTGGATCTCCTAGTTCTTAATTTGTGCTGGATATTATCTGAAGTACTGACTAGAGCATATGAGGCTCTTATTCCAACTTCAGTCAACAAGAGCCTCATGCTCTTAAAAAAAAAAAGAGCATGATATTCGTTCTTGTTGACCGAAGTTAATTGGAGCTAGAATAGGTCTAGCATTAGGGTAGGTAATAGACCATTACCACCGTCTGTAAGAGGGACAAAGGAACCCTTACCGACCACAACACCATCACTCGCAAGATAGGCTTGTTGCTCAGTCAAACCACTGAGATGATCGATCATTTGTAACATGATTGGTTGTCGTAAACTGGTGAAGTATAGCCATAAGACGATGGATATTGAGGTGGGAAAATTGCAGCATAGAACCCACACGAAAAGGTTGAGAGAGAAAAAGAGAAAAGTCTCAAGAAAATGTATGCAGGAAGCTTCTTATTTTGCGTTATTCTTCTTACAACCAAGAAACAATATAAATGAATTAGTGCTTGTCCGTGCCTACGGCACTATGCACCCCGGTAGTGCCGTAGGCACGGGCATTTTTGTAATTTATTTTTATTTTTTTATGCCAACACCAGAAGCCGAGCAGTGGGTAAAAAGAACCTATGGTATTTTTGTAATATATTTATAAGAGTATGGGTGTTTTCTTAAGAGAGTTGGAGAGCACACATCAACCCTTGGATTAAATAAATCTCAACCATTCTTTCAACTTATGTTTGTGTGGTCTCCATACCCTTGTGTTTTATTAGGTAGACGTGCATAATGGGTGCCACATAAGACAAAGGTGCCACGTAAGACAAACGGCCTTCTGTTTTATTAGATAGATGGAAAATTCTTAAATCAACCCAATGGACTGACAATAGTGAGTGTGTGAATATGTATTAAAAGGTATAAAAAAGTACACAAAAATACGTGTTTTACTTGTCTTCTAGTGTGCTTATCATCAGCCCAGTGGGCTGACAATAGCAAAACCGTTTTTCATAATTTTGACAACTTTATATTATAGATCAATAGATTAAAATCTATCAAATAAGATCCATATAGCATATATTTGGAGATTAATTTACACTGAAAGATATAAGCGATTAAAAGCTGACACAAACATGATAAAAGAACAACCAGAATGGGACGGAGGGAGTAGATATCATTTCTACATAGACCAAACACAGCTTTACTTAAGCTTAAATGTCAATGACATCTTCAAAGATCTTCATGGAAGAAGCTGGAAAACTCACAATCACATTAATGCTTTTCTTCTCTTTCGGATGGGAGAGGAAGAGAGCTACTTCCTTCCCAGGTAACGACGCCCGTCCGGCAAGAAAGGGTTGTCCCCATCCGAAATCCGTGGAGTCGAATGATAACCTAGTCCAAGTACTAATCAAAACGCTCAGAGTCATTGAAGGATTAGCTCTTGTTACTTCCAAGTAGTCTATGGCCGATCGCATGTAACGATCGGTAACCATCTGGATTGCCTCTTGAACTAATCTTACTGCAAATGATACTGGTTTCTCCGTTAACTCACCTGCACTAGAAAGGCAACTTGTAAGCACAACATTAATTGTGTTGGTTGAACACTTTGTCTCATGTATCAACGTCATGATACATGTGTTTTTTCCCTTCTTTTTTTTCTGTTTAGTTTTTCTCGATGTACCATTTGTCGAGTTGATCAATAAATTTTTTTTGCCGATAAAAATAAAAATAAAAAAACTAGTAAGCGCAATGGGTATAAAGTACTCCCTTCGTCCCTTTTTAAGTATCCTGCTTCGTAACTCCAACTTATTAAAAAAAAATCATCTTTATTCCTTTCACATCAACTTTTTCCTCCACTTTTCCTACTTATCCATCATCATTACACTTTTACTCACTTACTTTTCAAAATGGAATCTACTTTTATGGGTAAAATAGACAATGCATCAACTTTTACCCTCTAACTTTATAAAATGGACATTTATTAAGGAACAGCTCAAAATGGATTACTGGACTCTAAATAAGGGACGGATGGAGTAATTGTACAATTTCATGCAACAACTATGCAGTCATGATTTGTTGTTGTATGGAGTGTATAACTTGTTTTGCTTACGTTTTTATGAACTACTTTTCTTGATTCTATTTCGATGAAATTACAAGAAGACCCCCTCATCTATATATTTTGGACAAGAAGACCCCCTAATGTTTAAAACCGCCCATTCAGACCCCCTAATCTATATGAAATAAAAAATTGGCTAAATCTATTAACGAAATGAAGAGAAATAGCGATTCTACCCCTTAAAACTCGCACATATTGACCCCTCATCTATAAAAAATTATCCACGCGGTATTTTGACAGAATGATGCTAATTGGTTAATGGTTATAAACGAGGACGTGTTTTGGGGCGTTTTTAAATATTAGGGGGTGTTCGTGTCCAAAACGTACAAATGAAAGGGTCTCTGTGTAATTTCACCTATTATTTTTTGTGAGAACCGAATTTTGAGAACATACTAATTTGACTTTCAAATTTTGAAGACAATCCGAACATGTCGGATCTCCTCCACAATAGGATTTTGACACGTATAGATATGAAATTGAATTGAATATATTGATCATGAGAAAAACTTTTAACGGAGGGAGCCGTAAATAACTGTTTACGAATGTGAATCGGGCGCGTTCAAAGTGTATTGGACGGTCCAGATTTTAATGAAACTTTTTCAGAGAAGAGTTATGAAACTTTTTCGGGAAAGAGTGCAACTCTTCCCCAAAAAAGTTTAATTAAAATCCGGAACGTCCAATGCTGAAAAGGACGGCTGAGATCATTCAGCTTTTCAAATGGCTTTATACCATATAGATAGAGACTTAAAAAAAAACACTAGAAGGTGAAAACAATATTATTAGACATAGCTAATTACTTGCCTGCGCTACAAATGCAACTCGTAAGCCCAATGCCATTGCCAAAGTAATTCCCCGGCAATGGCGGATCGTATCTGGACCGTCCATCCACGACCAAGAGGAGTTTCGTCTTTTGATCATGTTTCAGTTTCAAAGCTTGAGTTCTACTCCTCCAAATGAAGCCTGACATGGCTTCAAACGTAGAGCAGCACTTAACCAGAACCCCATCTTCCATGGCTTTCGCTTTCACTCTTTCGAGCTTGTTAACATCGAAACAGAACGATTTGTACAGCAATTCTTCTTCGTAGAGATCGGAAGTGTTTGATATATCTTCCATCTGGAGAAATTCCGGATGATCGAACTCGATCTCCGGCGGGTTTCGAGCTTTGAGTAAGGTTCTGTCCATGAATGGAGGAACTTTCAATGACAAGCCCCGGGCAATTTCACCCCAAGAGCTGATGAATTCCATCGCAGTCGGCCCATCAAATATCATATGGTTCACGCATATTCCGAGAACAAATCCTCCATCTTTAAACTTGGTCACCTCCATTACAGTATTTGCATTGAAAAATTAGTAACAATATACAACGAAAGTGTTTGGATTCAGGACACTTGGTTTATGAAAGTGTCCAGGAAAGAAAATTGATGGTCCAGACAGTTCACAGCACTGTGAATTTGGACCATCCATTTTCTTTTCCGAGCACTTTCATGAACCGAGTGTCCTGGACCATACCAGCCCTCAATACAAACAGTAAACAAAACTATACAGAGGATGAATGTCGGTGTGTGCTGCGCCCAAAATCAGTATATATGCAAAATCATACACTAGTTGGAGACGTTTTTGGGCGCAGCACGGGTACCACACACGTGGTATTCCGTAGGCGATTCTAGCCGACGGTCCAGATTTTAGAGAGAAAAAAAGAGGGAGAGAGTGATGGGGTGAGGGGAGAGAGGAAATAAATCTGGAACGTCCAAAACACGTTTGGATGGTTGAGATCGCCGAAGGGTATTGTCACGTGGTACCCGCTTCGCACCCAAAAATTTCTCTACTGGTTCCATCCCATATTCATTGTTTGCTATGTATGTTGAGATTGAGAAATTTTTCAGTGCCGAGCGGGCCCGGGCCATGTGGTGCCGAGCACGCATCTCAGTCATCCAAGGGTGTTTTGGACGGCCCAGATCTGTCTGGACTTGAAGGGGTGTTTTAATAATTTTACACTAAAAAATTACCTAAACAGATTTAGACCGTCCAAAATACTTTTGGACGGCCGAGATGGTGCTCAGCACCACGTGGCCCGTGTCCACCTGGCACTGAAAAACATCTCGTTGAGATCTCCTAACATATTAGTACTTCACTTTAAAAGGTATTGTTTCATAAATTAACCCTCATAAATGGCTGCAGAAAGACTTCTTTACATAGCTTTCCGTAAAGAATATTTACAGCGCTCAATCGCGCGCGTTCAAAGTGTTTTTTAGACGGTTCAGATTGAAAACCAATTTTGACCTGTAAAATAATTTTGACTGGTCAAAATTGAAAAGTAATATCAACCATTAATTGCGAAAACGGACGGCTGCGATTGTACGATTCTGCGAAAAACTTGTTCATGGCTCGGTCATAAATAAGTTTCTCTCAAACGGGTGAAAGTGGTTTTGAAAGTTGAAAACAAAGGACAATGTCGAAACAAAAATGATACTCGCACAACGGTTGTGTAAAACACTGTTACACAAAAATCTAATTAAATTTTCAAAAGATTGCACGTCTATTTAAAAAATTGAGTTTTCCGTACATAGTATAGGAGTGGTATGGGAAGAAAATTTTCTTTTCTACTTTTACTCTCCAATAAGTAGCTTTGTTGGTTGTTCAAGGCAAGTGTTGAAATGCACGTACATATTTAGGCCGTCTAAAAATACATACGTTATGTGTCTCTCCATTGTTTCATGCATGTGGAATTATTAGGCTCCCGTTCCGTTAAGATTTTTATTTTTTTAAGTATTTATTTACTGTTTTACGAGATAAGTTCTTCTCTTATAATACATTACCTTTATTTTATTTAGTAGAACACACCCTTAATGCCAAATACGAGACATATCGTTTGCATGGCTATAGGTTTTGGGAGTTGATTGGGTCAAAATACATATTACATGTGTGGAACTCATCAGTTCTTTAATTTGGTGGTAAAAGATTTTTAAAAATTATGCATGGAAGTACTGTACTTTTTTATTCCAAAATCACACTTAATAATCAAGAACATAGATCTAGGAATATGTAGCAGATAATTGAGATGTGCGTAAGCTGGTCCAAACACTTGAGTTGTCAAAAAAAAATAAAAGATGACAGAGAACTCACCTGAACAGCCAAAGGTGGGACATCTAGTATGTGTTTGGCAGCAGGAACATCGTAAACCAGCTTCTCCATAGTCACAGTATCATCACCAATCTCTTCTATCGTACAACCGGCTTTCGCCACCACGAAAACGGCACCTTCGTCGTTGCAGTCCACCGCCAGCCTCCCGTCTGAGTCGGTCGTCAGCCGCCCGGCCACCGGATAGTACGGTACCAGGACCTTAGACAGGGCATCTCTTATGACCTCAGTCACGTCGTCGCCGCCGTCTCTGTCGTCATGACTTGGTTTAAAACAATACACGGTTCGAACCTTCACCTGATATCTGTGATCTATGTTGGAGAGGAAGTAGAGAGTGCCCTTTCTGTTTGTATCCTCTGCGGGAGGAACCAGAGCTGGCTCTCCCTTCTCTAGATTGAGTTCAAGTGTGTTGTTGATTCTCATCCTCATCTGGAATGTACTCTCTGCGTAATTCTTTGTAGCTATAAATAGATGTATGGCTCACTTATATGCATAAAATATGTGCAATAATTGAAAGAAAACATCTCAGGGGTTTGGCCAAATAGAAATGCGAAAAACAAGTGTTTGCTATCCGTAAGGTCGCATGTTCAAATTTTACGGAGGTCAAATATGCATTCCAAATCTTGGGCTACTGGAGGGTTTGTCTGGTCGTTAACTTTAAGATCGAAATTTACTCAAAGTGCGCAAAAACTAATCCTGATATATCCGATCGATTATGAAAAAAGATGATAGAAAGAAAACCTTATAACAGTAAATATTGATGCATGTGGGTCCATTTTCGATCTGGAAGCAAATAAAAACGGTCCCACAGGCACCCCAAATAGAGAATTAATTAAGTACGAGGATGGGTACTAACCTTGATAGTACATTATCTCTGTATAGTAAATTTCACGTGGTTTTTTTTGTTAAGAATCTTTTTCATTACTAAAAAAAATATTGCAGTACATCAAATTAAGATGATAATTATTGTTACACAAAGGATCCAATAACCAATAAAAAAGTCTAGCTCAATTCCCAAGTACGAATATATACCAAAACCTATCAAATCCGAAGTTTCCAAAGTGTGCACAATTACATTTGCCGATTTGCGGATAGAGAAACGATTTTGGCACAGTTTTTGATAACTAGCTGCACTCCAAAACTTGTCTTAAGTGTGCTTTGAAAAATGTGTTATGTTTATTTTGAAACACTAAACGACAATTTTAGAGTGCATTTATCAAAAAATAGAGTCCCAAAATCATTTTCAGGACGAATAATATTTATCCAGTTCGCAAAATGAGGACGTAATTATAATACAATTTTTGTAAGAAAAATTCAAATTTTTTTCAACAATTCACTAGATATCGATGAGTTCTTTTAATTTATGAAAAAGGCTTGAGTTTTTTCTTGAAAGAAGTGCATTATTTTTTAGTCATCGTTTTGCGGACCGAACAAACAATTTGGAACGGATAGAGTATTTCATAAAGCTATCATCATAGTTTTCTGGGTTTGAGGTTCTTGAGTGCATCATTGGAGCTTCACATATATTTCATCATGATAATATCATTGCATTTGGTCTATAAAAATTCTATTAGCTAGGTTTTCGAAGAATTTTGGAAAAGACTCTATTGATTGAGTACCCCAGTCGTTGTTTATGCCATAAGAACATTTTATTTCACAGTGATCTATATATGTTTTGGTTCCTTTGTTGACCTCTCCACGTACAAGTCGGGAGTCGCACGTGTTCGGGTGGCGGAATTTGTTCCATATCAATTAATTATCACCTCATAAACTAGTTAGTATATGACGGCATCTCCCCTTATGGCCAATTGATTTTGATCAGTTAGGATTACATATTTAGACTTGTTAAGTTGGTTAGAAGATGAACAAATAAGATTACGTTTGACCTAATCAAATTCTTGTAAATTAACTTAAGACATCCTTGTCCCCGTGCAATTATTATTTGAGTTTTAATTGCTGCTTACATACATTTACCCACACTCACATATTTTGAGTGGTCCGTGTATAACTTTTTTGAGCAATATGTGTCTGTACCCATTAGATGAATTGCGTAGATCCCATTTTTCTTAACTTTTTTGTCTAGTGTCATTCACGATATTTTTTGCGTGTCACGTTTCGAAATTTTTTTTTTAGTATTTTGTTACTAGAACTACCAATTATTTGATTCATGATTATTGCCAAAAGCAACACCCAAATCCAAAACGTATGTACTAAATTAAAAACCAAGCCCTGCTATCTGCAGAGACGATTTGCAGAGAACCACGCAGAGAAAAACGCGTTTGGCCCCATTTCGGGTCCCAAAAAAATCTAGAAAAATATCCATAAATTTTTGAATATTATTTTATGGGACCCTATAAAAAATCAGCTCATGCGGATATCGGTAAGCATTACTTTTGAATTCGTAGGGGCAAACTGAGCAGTTTCGCCCCTACGAATCCAAAAGTAATGCTTATCAATATCCGCAAGAGCTGATTTTTTATAGGGTCTCATAAAATAATATTCAAAAATTTATGGATATTTTTCTAGATTTTTTTGGGACCCGAAATGGGGCCAAACGCGTTTTTCTCTGTGTGGTTCTCTGCAAATCGTCTCTGCTGTTAGAATTTTTGGGAGGGAGCAACACTACAGTCGGTGACTGTAGTATTTTCGTGTGATCTGTGTCTTGTGTGAAGATTCGTTCCAATCTTACGAAAACACTATAGTCACCGACTGGGAGGGTCGGTGACCGACCACGGATTGCATGTGGGGCTCATTCCGGATCCGCACGAATGATTTGAGCCGCTCAATAATTTTATTTTTAAAAACCTGAGTGGGCCCCATGAGAAATAAGCTCAATCCGATGTGTGTACGTGCTCGTTCCAAACTTTTATTTTTGAACGGCTCGGATCATCTGATTTTGAAAAGTTTGGATCGATTATGTACACATATCAAATTGAGCTTATTTTCCCTGGGACCCACTCAGTTTTTAAAAAAAATTATTGAGCCACTCGGATCATTCGTGCGGGGCCCGGAGTGGACCCCACACGCGGTCGGTGGCCAGTCACACCGACCCCCCAATCGGTGACTGTAGTGTTACTCCAGATCACGTAGTATGTCGCTTCCTCATTTTATTGAAATTTAGACATAATCAGGCAATCAGCTCAACTGTGGGTACAGACTCATTGGGCACAGATGAGTGTGTCATATGGGTGTGGGGGGCCGCCCTAATCATTCATTAATTTTAGAGTTTGTTTTTCAAGTTGTCTCTCCATAAAAATCAACTCAATCGGATATTGCGGTTATCTGATCCAATGTTTTAATTTTTCATCCAAATTTCACGATCCTGAGTTATTAATTAATGAACTTTGAATAAAAGTAAGACAATTGGACGAAACACTTGCAATTTGCAATTTTCGATTGAGCTGATTTGAGAATACTAACTTAAAAAATTGTTTTAAATTATCTGTTCAGATTATTTGTGTGGGACATTGGAGTAAGCCCACAACCCATTTGTGCACTATGCGCTCGGGTGGAGCTAGTTAAGGGTTGGGGGTGCCAGGTTTTTTAAGAATTTTTATTTTACTCTAATGGATTAAACACTTGCCGATATCCAAACAACTTTTTTTTTTTACACATATGACTAAAAGATAGCAAATTAATAAAGATGAACGTTTCATATCACAAAACTATATCTCTATAACTTTCATTAAAGACCACATGATAATCAAATCAAGCCATTCTTTTCGTTAACAAAAGACAAAGTACAGGGCAAAGCCTAATCTTACACTTAACATTTCTCTTCATATTTTTACTAAAAAAAAAGTATACAACAATAGCACCAGACTTTTGGCTGTTCGTTGATGGTGTCTGCTAGTTTTGTTGGGTGCTTGGATTTGGGCTTCTTGGTTTTTGGAGGCAGCGGTGTCTTGGGTTCCCCGGGTTCTGTCGGTGGTTCGGTCGTTTTCTCCGGTGGGTGGGGGTTTGGGCTTGGGGTTTTTTTGTCTATTGGGTGTTTGGGGTTTGTTGGTCTCGGACCATCGCTTAGGTCTCAGGTAGTTTTGGAATTTAAGTAATTTTAAGTTCCTTTTGCCTTTGTCCTTTTAATCTTTGTAATCTTGCAGAGATTAATAAAATTTCTTTTGCTGATCAAAAAAAAACAATAGCACCAGACTCCCGTTAAAGTGCCACCCCCAAACTTAAATTCTGGCTCCGCCACTCGCTATGCGTCCACATAAGTGAGGATAAGTTTCAAATAATTGAGCAATTATTTCATGTCTTGATGATGGAAATGTGCACTACGTTATTAGAGATGGGAGTATTAAATTAATGTTAGCGTGACTCGCGTTGAGAATTTTATATATGCAACTAGGGGAACCTTTTTATTTATTTATAATTAAAAGCTCATAGTCAAGGCCCCGTGGTTGATAATTTATAATTTGAGAGATTTTGGATTCAAACTTGGCTTTGAAGACTCAAAATCGTCACAAACAATCTAAGGCCGTGCTAAGTCTTTTTGGATTTGGACAGCCGGACCGGTGGATTTTCTGTATCTTAGCTTTAGGGTAGTTATCAGTAATAGTTGTATGGTTGGTCTATATTTGATTTATTCGTAGATGACGTATGACTTATTTTAATAAACTGGTGCGCTCTTACCAATTGAAAAAAAAAAAAAAAAAGAAAGTGAAGGGATCCAAAAAAAAAAATATTTTTCTTAGAAGCCATTTTATTAAAACCAAGATCCAAACTTATCAAGCACGAAAATAATCTCTAAAATAACCCGTCTCTAAAAGCGATCTGGAAAATGAAATGGTAATTCATCATTTGCTCTTCTATTTTCTTTTATCGGCAAAAGAAAATTTTATTAATCTAAGAAATGAAGTTACAAAGATTACCGGGAAACGGGATCGGCATCAGAACCAAAAACCTACATTCCAACTATGTTTCGCACCTAAACCGAGGACAGTCATATGTCACCCACTACCAAAGGAGGGAAGCTCTTCTATTTAGTGGATTAATAGTTGAGAGAACCTTATCGATCATCTAGCTTCCCAAGGACAACAAATGATAGATAATCAAACTACAGAACACAACAAAAACAAAATTATAGCTGGAGCAACAAAATCTCTTTATTCCAAACTTGGCTTATAACCAAATTACAAATGCTTACATAAACCGGTACCGGTACCACTGTACACACTCGTTGATGTAACACGATCGACAAACACTTCTCGTCCCGGAAGGCAGAAATCTTTGACGAACAAATGGAGGAAAACCTCACCACCCATAATCGAGACAACAAGATCAACGAAATTAGTGTAAACCATTTTCTTTCTCTGCTCTTGCTATGTATGTGCAATTCGTAACATTGTGTCACTGTTTAAATAGAACTTTGTTAATTCTTCCCCAAGTAAATATTACTGCATGTATTAAATAAGATTCGCTGTACTTATCCTAGTACAAGGGATGCATACCTGTAGCTTGTTCATTTAACTTGCTGTTATAGTTTGTCTTGAAATGGAGCAATTTATGTCACAAAAACCATAGGGCCCACTTTGTTAAAAATAAAATATATCTTTTTTTTCTTTGAGCAGAAAATGAAACCAATTTGTCTCACTCACTCAGATGATATGCCATAGACAACAACCGTTCTTCTGTCATATTAGAATTTCTTGAGAAACACAAAAAAAAAAAAAAAAAAAGGCCATGAGACCATCATAAACGTGGGAATAGAGTAAGAAGTAACCCCACCCACCACCCCCGATGAAATGAACTTATCCAGAGGATAAAAAGAAGAAATAGAGGATTTCTAAAATTTCCGATTGAAAAAACAAGATTAATTTCGTACTCTTCTCGAAAAGATAATGAGTCAAAATTCACAGGATCGAGCCTATGATTGCCATCTTCGCATATTCGGGACTGAGGGTGCATGTACAAAATCTTGGATTGCAGAGTTTAAATAGTCCCGGAATGCGCTAGAATTTGCTCCACTGATTCTATAGAGGATTATATGTTTAATTATTTGGCCTTATGGTATTACTAGAATTAGTCATCGCGAATATTCGAATTATCTATCTATCTTTTCTTGATTTTCTTTAATTTTCATCAAAGATTATCCCGTGGTGATTACAGGTACTTCCATTTAAGCAAACTAAGTTACTATAACAAACCATTGTGCGTTAATGTTCAAATGACTATCATTATCTGGATGTCCTATCCAAGACTATCGAATTGTAGTTACAAGAATTTTCATTTAAGACTATTTTCTTTGATTTCACAGTGGCTTTCCGTGTAAAGAAAGATCAGCATAACGCTTATATATTGATATTAGACTAGATCTCATTGTTTCAATGCTCCCTTGGGTATCAATTTCAGGAAGGATTGATTTGCACGTGGTATTCCCAACAAATCATGATTAAATAGAAAAATATTCTATATTGTGTACATTAACGATAACCTATACTGCGCAATGAATCTTGTAAGTAGTGAACCTGTTTCTTGCAATGGGAAGATAGAGAATAATTACGAGAAGAATGGTATGGAGTTAATGTTGCATTGTGTGTGCTACCAAAGATAAATGAGATTGCTTTCGATGTCTCGCCGGTTTTAGAGGACTTTATAGAGCCGAAATTTGATGATTGCTCCCAAAAGTTGCCTCTCAAATTGTCCTTAGTTTAATATGTTTGCGTTAGTGTTGTGGTGGAGCCCAAACAAGTTTCAAAGTGGCCAAAAGAGGATAAAGACAACTTGGATTCTTTAGGAACATTCTTCAATAAAGCTAGTTTAGAGCATAGTGAGGAGATTTTCCAACATGCCGAGGTGAATAGCTCATTGCCCGACTTGGGGGTGTCTATGATGAGCAACTAAAAAGATATTTTGAATCAAAAAGGCATGGTAAATGATTTCATTTCACAAAAGTACGTATAGATGCGATGGATGTACACAAACAGAAGCTCATATTGAAGATGAGTTATTGCATGAGAGTGACGTTCAAGGAAATGCAACCACATGTCTAATATGGAGCTGCGTAATAAAGTTCTACGTTTATTTCTTGATTTAGTGTTGTTCAACTTGATGACAAGTTATTTTCTTTAGAGAGAGTGCATGATGCAATTGAATTTAGGGTCATTTGTGTCATTTTGGTGTCCTTAAGGTTAATAGGGTCTTGAGTCTATAAATATAGGTGAGTTGAAGTTTCATTTGGTAGCTTTTTTATTACTATTAAATATTCTGAAATATATTGATTGAGACATAATTTCTTTTTCTACATACCCTTTGGGGTTCATTTCTTGAATGGGTTTTGCTTCTCCCTTTTGAATCTTGATTCTCCTTTCATATTTTTAATTGCATTAGATTTCTTTCTTCAAACAGATCTCTCACTTGTATGTTTTTCTCAACTTCCCCCTTTTTCAAAAGCCCCTACTCAAAACAAGACATTAGCAACAAAATACTTTTCATTATCTAGTCCAGATTTGCCTGAGTTATGTTTTCGCTGACAATTTTGGACAAAGTATGGCATTTTAGCTTAGTCTTCATATTAAGCAACAAATTTTGCATCACATCTACAACTTACTGGTTAGTGGAAATAATTTGACATTTTTCAACAACTCTCCCTCTCAACAAGCTAAAAAAATTTCAACAACTTATTCGTTAGTGAAAACAACTTGATTTTTTCAACATCTTATTGGTTATTGGAACCAACTTGACATTTTTTAATAAGACAAAGTAATCCTTAACTTATTGCTTGCCAAAAACACCCCCTAATTCATTGTACTTTTTTCCACACCATATCATGCCTTTATGCTGAGTTGTTAAAAATGAGAAGAGGTTCTTCCGGGCCGATCCTATGTGGGTAGATTATGTCCCACCAGATCCTTGTGCACAAATACGCACAAGTATTTTCCCATGGGATCCTGTCCCGGCCACGGGCGCCTCTCCCCTCACTGACATGTGCGCGCACACACACACTCTATCTCTATCTCTCTCTCTCTCTCTCTCTCTCTCTCTCTCTCTCTCTCTCTCTCTCTCTCTCTCTCTCTCTCTCTCTCTCTCTCTCTCTCTCTCTTGTTATTTCAAAACTTAATTATAAAATCTTAAATCTTTATAACTTTTTTTTGTAAATATTCATTTTTTATAAATTCATATATTTGAAATCTACTCATAGAGATCTAATTAATAAGATCAATATTGAATATAAAAATATAAAATATTTTTATTTTTATTTTATTTTGTCTAAATTTTCAATTAACTTTGTTTATTTAGCAATTATCAATGTTAATTAACGGTGTAATTATACAATTATTAGTGTTAATTAACGGTGTAACTTCACAATTAACAGTTTTTATTTCTTCTTAAGTTCACAATTAATAGTGTTAAATTCACAAATAAAAGAGTTAAATTAACAATTGAATGTGTAAAAAAACGAGACTGCGCCTAAAAATCTTTTGAGAGATTTTGGATTCAAACTTGGCTTTGAAGACTCAAAATCGCCACAAACATCTAAGGCCGTGCTAAGTCTTTTTGGATTCGGACCGCCGGACAGGTAGTTTTTTGTATCTTCGCTTTATGGTGGTTATCAATAACAGTTGTATGATTGGTCTGTATTTGATTTATTCATAGATGCCGTATGGCTTATTTCAATAAACTGGTGCGCTCTTGCCGATTGACCAAAAAAAAAAAAAGAAAGAAAGTGAAGGGATCCAAAATAAAAATAAAAATTTTTTTGTTAGAAGCCATTTTATTAAAACCAAGATCCAAACTTACCAAGCACGAAAATAATCTCTAAAATAACCCGTCTCTAAAAGCGATCTGGAAAATGAAATGGTAATTCATCATTTGCTCTTCTATTTTTAGTTTTTGATCGGCGAAAGAAAATTTTATTAATCTAATATAAGAAACGAGGTTACAAAGATTACCAAGAAATGGGATCGGCATCACAACCAAAAATCTACATACCAATTATGTTTCGCACCTAAGTCGAGGACAATCATATACCAAAGGAGGGAAGCTCTTTTATTTAGTGGATCAAAATTTGACAACCTTATCATCTAGGTTCACAAGGACAACAAATGATAGATAACCAAACGACAGAACACAACAAATTAAAAACAAAATTATAGCTGGAGCAACAAAATCTCTTTATTCCAAACTTGGCTTGTAACCAAATTACAAATGATAGATAACCAAACGACAGAACACAACAAGAACAAAATTATAGCTGGAGCAACAAAATCTCTTTATTTCAAACTTGGCTTGTAACCAAATTACAAATGCTTACACAAACCGGTACCACTGTACACACTCGTTGGTGTAACACGGTCGACAAACACTTCTCGTCCCGGAAGGCAGAAATCTTTGACAAACAAATGGAGGAAAACCTGACCACCACCCATAATCAAGATGACAAGATCGATGAAATTACTGTAAACCATTTTCTTTCTCTGCTGTTGCTATATATGTATGACGCAGCAGAATTTACCAGAGACTAGTTAGCGTACTAGTCCAAACGAGATAAACAACTTGTATCAACGAGCAAACCTTGCACACAAGGAAGAAAGAGAGAAACTGAATAATTGAATTGGTTACAGCCCTTTTTATAAGGCCCTAACCCTAGAAATCTTATTGAAAAAGAAATCCTAATAATGCCAAAACAAGTGGCATTAAAGAAAAATAATTCCTAATTAATTAAAATAAAAGCCTAATTCTTGTAGGCCAAGAATCCTAATAAAGTTGGAAATCAAAATCAAACCAAATAGGGAAAGTTAATAATTCTAATCTAAACGAAAACTCTATTAGTCTCCTCCGAAATAAAAAGGAAATTGATAGGAGACTTGAAAATGAAATCAATATGTCTCACTCACTCAGATGATATGCCATAGACAACAACCGTTCTTCTGTCATATAGAATTTCTCGAGGAACAAAAAAAGGCCACGACACCATCATAAACGTGGGAATAGAGTAGAGTATAAGAAGAAAAAACCCAGATGAAATGATCTTATTGCGAAAGAAAAAGAAGATAAAAGAAAAAAATAGAGGATTTCTAAAATTTCTGATTGAAAGAGCAAGATTAATTTCGTACTCTTCTCGAAAAGATAATGAGTCAAAATTCACAGGATCGAGCCTATGATTGCCATCTTCGCATATTCGGGACTGAGGTGCATGTACAAAATCTTGGATTTGCAGAGTTTAAATAGTCCCGAAATGCGCTAGAATTTGCTCCACTGAATTCTATAGAGGATTATGTTTAATTATTTGGCCTTATGGTATTACTACAATTAGTTATCGCGAATATTCGAATTATCTATCTATCTTTTCTTGATTTTCTTTAATTTTCATCAAAAATTATCGCGTGGTAATTACAGGTACTTCCATTTAAGCAAACTAAGTTACTATAACAAACCGTTGTGCGTTAATGTTCAAATGACTATCATTATCTGGATGTCCTATCCAAGACTATCGAATTGAAGTTACAAGAATTTTCATTTAAGACTATTTTCTTTGATTTCACAGTGGCTTCCCATGTAAAGAAAGATCAGCATAACGCTTATATATTGATACTAGATCTCATTGTTTCAATGCTCCCTTGAGTATCAATTTTCAGGAAGGATTGATTCGCACGTGGTATTCCCAACAAATCATGATTCAACAGAAAAATATTCTATATTGTGTACATTAACGATAACCTATACCGCGCAATGAATCTTGTAAGCATTGAACCTTGTTTCTTGCAATGGGAAGATAGAGAATAATTACGAGAAGAAGGGTATGGAGTTAATGTTGCATTGTGTGTGCTACCAAAGATAAATGAGATTGCTTTCGATGTCTCGCCGGTTTTAGAGGACTTTATAGAGCCGAAATTTGATGATTGCTCCCAAAAGTTGCCTCTCAAATTGTCCTTAGTTCAATATGTTTAGGTTAGTGTTGTGGTGGAGCCCAAACAAGTTTCAAAGTGGCCAAAAGAGGATAAGACAACTTGGATTCTTTAGTAACAGTCTTCAATAAAGCTAGTTTAGAGCACAGTGAGGAGATTTTCCAACATGCTGAGGTGAATAGTTCATTGCCCGACTTGGGGGTGTCTATGATGAGCAACTAAAAAGATATTTTGAATCAAAAAGGCATGGTAAATGATTTCATTTCACAAAAGTATAAATGCGATGGATGTACACAAACAGAAAGCTCATATTGAAGATGGGTTATTGCATGAGAGTGACGTTCAAGGAAATGCAACCACATGTCTAATATGGAGTTGCGTATAAAGTTCTACGTTTATTTCTTGATTTAGTGTTGTCCAACTTGATGACAAGTTATTTTCTTTAGAGAGAGTGCATGATGCAATTGAATTTAGGGTCATTTGTGTCATTTTGGTGTCCTTAAGGTTAATAGGGTCTTGAGTCTATAAATATAGGTGAGTTGAAGTTTCATTTGGTAGCTTTTTTATTACTATTAAATATTCTGAAATATATTGATTGAGACATAATTTCTTTTTCTACATACCCTTTGGGGTTCATTCCTTGAATGGGTTTTGCTTCTCCCTTTTGAATCTTGATTCTACTTTGATATTTTTAATTGCATTAGATTTCTTTCTTCAAACAGATCTCTCACTTGTATGTTTTTCTCAACTTCCCCCTTTTTCAAAAGCCCCTACTCAAAACAGGACATTAGCAACAAAATACTCTTCATTAGCTAGTCCAGATTTGCCTGAGTCATGTTTTCACTGACAATTTTGGACAAAGTATGGCATTTTAGCTTAGTCTTCATATTAAGAAACAAATTTTGCATCACATCTACGACTTACTGGTTAGTGGAAATAATTTGACATTTTTCAACAACTCTCCCTCTCATCAAACTACAAAAATTTCAACAACTTATTCGTTAGTGGAAACAACTTGATATTTTTCAACATCTTATTGGTTATTGGAACCAACTTGACATTTTTTAATAAGACGAAGTAATCTTTAACTTATTGCTTACCAAAAACTCCCCCAAATTCATAGAACTTTTTTCCACACCATATCATGCCTTTATGCTGAGTTGTTAAAAATGAGAAGAGGTTCTTCCGGGCCGATCCTATATGGGTAGATTATGTCCCACCAGATCCTTGTGCATAAATACGCACAAGTATTTTCCCATGGGATCCTGTCCCGGCCACGGGCGCGTCTCCCCTCAGTGACACGCGCGCACACACACACACACACACACTCTCTCTCTCTCTCTCTCTCTCTCTCTCTCTCTCTCTCTCTCTCTCTCTCTCTCTCTCTCTCTCTCTCTCTCTCTCTCTCTCTCTCTCTCTCTCTCTCTCTCTCTCTCTCCTTTTTGTTATTTCAAAACTTAATTATAAAATATTAAATGTTTATAACTTTTTTTTATAAATATTCAATTTTTATAAATTCATATATTTAAAATCTAATCGTAGAGATCTAATTAATAAGACCAATATTGAATATAAAAATATAATATATAATATTTTTATTTTATTTCGTCTAAATTTTCACTTAACTTTATTTATTTAGCAATTATCAATGTTAATTAACTGTGTAATTATACAATTATTAATGTTAATTAACGGTGTAACTTCACAATTAACAGTTTTTATTTCTTCTTAAGTTCATAATTAATAGTGTTAAATTCACAAATAAAAGAGTTAAATTAACAATTGAATGTGTAAAAAAACGATACCGCGCCTAAAAATCTTTTGAGAGATTTTGGATTCAAACTTGGCTTTAAAGGCTCAAAATCGCCACAAACATCTAAGGCCGTGCTAAGTCTTTTTGGATTCGGACCGCCGGACAGGTAGCTTTTTTGTATCTTCGCTTTATGGTGGTTATCAATAACAGTTGTATGATTGGTCTGTATTTGATTTATTCATAGATGCCGTATGGCTTATTTCAATAAACTGGTGCGCTCCTGCCGATTGACAAAACAAAAAAAAGAAAGAAAGAAAGCGAAGGGATCCAAAATAAAAATAAAAAATTTTGTTAGAAGCCATTTTTATTAAAACCAAGATCCAAACTTATCATGCACGAAAATAATCTCTAAAATAACCCGTCTCTAAAAGCGATCTGAAAAATGAAATGGTAATTCATCATTTGCTCTTCTATTTTTAGTTTTTGATTGGTGGAAGAAAATTTTATTAATTTAAGATAAGAAACGAAGTTACAAGGATTACCAGGAAATGGGATCGGCATTTACAACCAAAAACCTATATCCCAATTATGTTTCGCACCTAAGTCGAGGACAATTATATAACAAAGGAGGGAAGCTCTTCTATTTAGTGGATCAAAATTTGATAACCTTATCATCTAGCTTCACAAGGACAACAAATGATAGATAACCAAACGACAGAACACAACAAAAACAAAATTATAGCTGGAGCAACAAAATCTCTTTATTCCAAACTTGGCTTGTAACCAAATTACAAATGATAGATAACCAAATGACTGAACACAACAAGAACAAAATTATAGCTGGAGCAACAAAATCTCTTTATTTCAAACTTGGCTTGTAACCAAATTACAAATGCTTACACAAACCGGTACCGGTACCACTGTACACACTCGTTGGTGTAACGCGATCGACAAACACTTCTCGTCCCGGAAGGCAGAAATCTTTGACAAACAAATGGAGGAAAACCTGACCACCACCCATAATCAAGACGACAAGATCGATGAAATTACTGTAAACCATTTTCTTTCTCTGCTCTTGCTATATATGTGTGACGCAGCGGAATTTTCAAGAGACTAGTTAGCGTACTAGTCCAAACGAGATAAACAACTTGTAGCAACGAGCAAACCTTGCACACAAGGAAGAAAGAGAGAAACAGAATAATTGAATTGGTTACAACCCTTTTTATAAGGCCCTAACCCTAGAAATCATACTGAAAAAGAAATCCTAATAATGCCAAAACAAGTGGCATTAAAGAAAAATAATTCCTAATTAATTAAAATAAAAGCCTAGTTCTTGTAGGCCAAGAATCCTAATAAAGTTGGAAATCAAAATCAAACCAAATACGGAAAGTTAATAATTCTAATCTAAACGAAAACTCTATTAGTCTCCTCCGAAATAAAAAGGAAATTGATAGGAGACTTGAAAATGAAATCAATATGTCTCACTCACTCAGATGATATGCCATAGACAACAACCGTTCTTCTGTCATATAGAATTTCTCGAGGAACAAAAAAAGGCCATGAGACCATCATAAACGTGGGAATAGAGTAGAGTATAAGAAGAAAAAACCCCGATGAAATGATCTTATTGCGAAAGAAAAAGAAGATAAAAGAAAAAAATTGAGGATTTCTAAAATTTCTGATTGAAAGAACAAGATTAATTTCGTACTATTCTCCAAAAGATAATGAGTCAAAATTCACAGGATCGAGCCTATGATTGCCATCTTCGCATATTCGGGACTGAGGTGCATGTACAAAATCTTGGATTTGTAGAGTTTAAATAGTCCCGGAGTGCGCTAGAATTTGCTCCACTGAATTCTATAGAGGATTATGTTTAATTATTTGGCCTTATGGTATTACTACAATTAGTTATCGCGGATATTCGAATTATCTAACTATCTTTTCTTGGTTTTCTTTAATTTTCATCAAAGATTATCGCGTGGTGATTACAGGTACTTCCATTTAAGCCAACTAAGTTACTATAACAAACCGTTGTGCGTTAATGTTCAAATGACTATCATTATCTGGATGTCCTATCCAAGACTATCGAATTGAAGTTACAAGAATTTTCATTTAAGACTATTTTCTTTGATTTCACAGTGGCTTCCCATGTAAAGAAAGATCAGCATAACGCTTATATATTGATACCAGATCTCATTGTTTCAATGCTCCCTTGAGTATCAATTTTCAGGAAGGATTGATTCGCACGTGGTATTCCCAACAAATCATAATTCAACAGATAAATATTCTATATTGTGTACATTAATGATAACCTATACCGCGCAATGAATCTTGTAAGCAATGAGCCTTGTTTGTTGCAATGGGAAGATAGAGAATAATTACGAGAAGAAGGGTACGGAGTAGATGTTGCATTGTGTGTGCTACCAAAGATAAATGAGATTGCTTTCGATGTCTCGCAGGTTTTAGAGGACTTCATAGAGCCGAAATTTGATGATTGCTCCCAAAAGTTGCCTCTCAAATTGTCATTAATTGGTTCAATATGTTTGCGCTAGTGTTGTGGTGGAGCCCAAACAAGTTCCAAAGTGGCCAAGGAGATACAGACAACTTGGATTCTTTAGGATCAATCTTCAATAAAGCTAGTTTAGATTATAGTGAGGAGATTTTCCAACATGCCAAGGTGAATAGCTCATTGCCCAACTTGGGGGTGTCTATGATGAGCAACCAAAAAGATATTTTGAATCAAATAGGCATGGTAAATGATTTCATTTCACAAAAGTATAGATGCGATGGATGTACACAAACAGAAAGCTCATATTGAAGATGGGTTATTGCATGAGAGTGACGTTCAAGTAAATGCAACCACATGTCTACTACGGAGCTGCGTAATAAAGTTCTACATTTATTTCTTGATTTAGTATTGTCCAACTTGATGACAAGTTATTTTCTTTAGAGAGAGTGCATGATGCAATTGAATTTAGGGTCATCTGTGTCATTTTGGTGTCCTTAAGGTTAATAGGGTCTTGAGTCTATAAATAGGTGAGTTGAAGTTTCATTTGGTAGCTTTTTTATTATTGTTAAATATTCTGAAATATATTGATTGAGACATAATTTCTCTTTCTACCCTTTGGGGTTCATTCCCTGAATGGATTTTGCTTCTCCCTTTTAAATCTTGATTCTCCTTTGATATTTTTAATTGCATTAGATTTCTTTCTTCAAACAGATCTCACTTATATGTTTTTCTCAATTTCCCCCTTTTTCAAAAGCCCCTACTCAAAACAGACATTAGCAACAAAATACTTTTCCTTAGCTAGTCCGGATTTGCCTGAGCCATGTTTCCACTAACAATTTTGGACAAAGTATTGCATTTTAGCCTAGTGTTCATATTAAGCAACAAATTTTGCATCACATCTACAACTTATTGGTTAGTGGAAACAATTTGACTTTTTTCAACAACTCTCCCTCTCAACAAACTAAAAAAATTTCAACAACTTATTCATTAGTGGAAACAACTTGATATTTTTCAACATCCTATTGGTTATTGGTTATTGGAACCAATTTGACATTTTTCAATAAGACGAAGTAATCCTTAACTTATTGCCTACCAAAAACACCCCCTAATTCATAGTACTTTCTTCCACACCATACCGTGCCTTTATGCTGAGCTGTTAAAAATGAGAAGAGGTTCTTCCGGGCCGGTCCTATGTGGGTAGATTATGTCTCATCAAATCCTTGTGCACCAATACGCACAAGTATTTTCCCATGGGGTCGTATCCCACGCGCACCTCTCTCTCTCTCTCTCTCTCTCTCTCTCTCTCTCTCTCTCTCTCTCTCTCTCTCTCTCTCTCTCTCTCTCTCTCTCTCTCTCTCTCTCTCTCTCTCCTTCCTTCCTTCCTTTTTGTTATTTCAAAACTTAATTAGAAAATCTTAAATGTTTATAACTTTTTTTGTAAATATTCATTTTTTATAAAATTCATATATTTGAAATCTACTCGTAGAGATCTAATTAATGAGATCAATACTGAATATAAAAATATAAAATGTAATATTTTTCTTTTATTTTGTCTAAATTTTCAATTAACTTAGTTTATATAGCAATTATCAATGTTAATTAACGGTGTAATTATATAATTAACAGTGTAACTTCACAATTAATAGTGTTAAATTCACAAATAAAAGTGTTAAATTAACAATTGAATGTGTAAAAAAAAACGAGACTGCACCTAAAAATCTTTTGAGAGATTTTGAATTCAAACTTGGCTTTGAAGACTCAATCTCACCACAAACAATCTAAGGCCATGCTAAGTCTTTTTGGATTCGGACCGGTGGCTTTTCTGTATCTTCGCTTTAGGATGGTTATCAGTAATTGGTCTGTATTTGATTTATTCATAGATGTTGTATGACTTATTTCAATAAACTGGTGCACTCTTGCCGATTGACCCAAAAAAAATGGAAAAATAAAGTGAAGGGATCCAAAAACCAAGATCCAAACTTATCAAGCACGGAAATAATCTCTAAAATAACCCATCTCTAAAAGCGATCTAGAAAATGAAATGGTAATTCATCATTTGCTCTTCTATTTTTAGTTTTTGATCGGCGGAAGAAAATTTTATTAATCCAAGAAACGAAGTTACAAAGATTACCAGGAAACGGGATCGGCATCACAATCAAAAAGCTACATCCCAACTATGTTTCGCACCTAAGCCGAGGACAGTCATATGTCACCCGCTACCAAAGGAGGGAAGCTCTTCTATGTAGTGGATCAAAATTTGATAACCTTATCATCTAGCTTCACAAGGACAACAAATGATAGTTAACCAAACGACAGAACACAACAAAAACAAAATTATAGCAGGAGCAACAAAATCTCTTTATTCCAAACTTGGCTTGTAACCAAATTACAAATTATAGATAACCAAACGACAGAACACAACAAAAACAAAATTATAGCTGGAGCAACAAAATCTCTTTATTTCAAACTTGGCTTGTAACCAAATTACAAATGCTTACGCAAACCGGTACCGGTACCATTGTACACACTCATTGGTGTAACACGATCGACAAACACTTCTCGTCCCGGAAGGCAGAAATCTTTGACGAACAAATGGAGGAAAACCTGACCACCACCCATAATCGAGACGACAAGATCGATGAAATTACTGTAAACCATTTTCTTTCTCTGCTCTTGCTATATATGTGTGACGCAACGAAATTCACAAGAGACTAGTTAGCGTACTAGTCCAAACGTGATAAACAACTCGTAGCAAGAGAGAAACTCTGCAATATTATTGATAAAAAGCTGAATAATTGAATTGGTTACAGCCCTTTTTATAAGACCCTAACCCTAGAATTAATCCTACTGAACAAAAAATCCTAAATAATGCCAAAACAAGTGGCATTAAAGAAAAATAATTCCTACTTAATTAATATAAAATCCTAATTCTTGTAGGCCAAGAATCCTAATAAAGTTGGAAATCAAAATCAAACCAAATACGGAAAGCTAATAATTCTAACTTAAACGAAAATTCTATTAGTCTCCACCAAAATAAAAAGGAAATTGATAGGAGACTTGAAAATGAAATTAATACTATGTCTCACTCACTCAGATGATATGCCATAAACAACAACCGTTCTTCTGTCATATAGAATTTCTCGAGGAACAAAAAAGGCCATGAGACCATCACAAACATGGGACTAGAGTAGAGTATAAGAAGAAAAAAACCCCGATGAAATGAACTTATTGCAAAAGAAAAAGAAGATAAAAGAAAAAATAGAGGATTTCTAAAATTTCTGATTGAAAGAACAAGATTAATTTTGTACTCTTCTCGAAAATATAATGAGTCAAAATCCACAGGATCGAGCCTATGATTGCCATCTTCGCATATTCAAGACTGAGGTGCATGTACAAAATCTTGGATTGCAGAGTTTAAATAGTCCCAGAAGGATCCGGGGGTGCTGTACAAAATCTTGGATTGCAGAGTTTAAATATCTCAACCATTCATTGTCAAGATTGATGATCCGTGTGCGCCCTACAGGGTGCTTTGCAGGACCTTGCACTACAGAATTTCCCAATCCAGTCCCGGAATGCGCTAGAATTTGCTCCACCAATTTCTATAGCGGATTGTGTGTTTATTTGGCCTTATGGTATTACTTCAATTAGTCATCGCGAATATTCGAATTATATATCTATCTTTTCTTGATTTTCTTTAATTTTCATCAAAGATTATCGCGTGGTGATTACAGGTACTTCCATTTAAGCAAACTAAGTTACTATAACAAACCGTCATATGTTAATGTTCAAATGACTATCATTAATTAATTATCTGGATGTGCTATATATCCAAGACTATCGAATTGTAGTAACAAGAATTTTCATTTAAGCAAACGAAGAAACTATTTTTTTCTTTGATTTCACAGTGCATGGCTTCCCATGTAGAGAAAGATCAGCATAACGCTTATATATTGATATTAGACTAGATCTCATTGTTTCAATGCTCCATAGAGTATCAATTTCAGGTAGGATTGATTCGCGGTCTTGAGATGTGATTTGGCACTCCATTTTTTGTTTCGCAATCTCACATGATCATGAAGACACAAAGTGAAGTGCCGGTGGTTAAAATTGGAGGGTCAGAATCAGTTTCCCTGATTCGTACGTGGTATTACCAACAAATCATGATTCAAGAGAAAAATATTTTATATTGTGTACATTAACTATACCGCAATGGAACGAAAAATGATGAATACATGATAGACTGATTAGGTACAATTGCAAAGGAAAAGATGAAAAAGGCACCTTTTATAGCATAAAATGATTCCAAAATGGGAGTAAGGTCTCTATTTTTGGAGATCCAAAAGTAAATTTGGAGACCAAATCTCTAAAAAGTAAGTACCATAGGTCCCTCCAATATTCTCTCATAAAGTAAAAAAAGATGGAATAAATTACAAAATCTCCCTTCAATATGTCACATTCATTCTCTATTTTTGTGTTTTAGAGGATGGGTTGGAGATGCTCTAAAGGGTTTAACTTAACCAACTGGGTCTAGCCATGTTGACCTCTTGTATCTCACTAGAAGGTCGGGAGTTCGAATATCCCCACCTCTACATGTGGTGTTCTTCTCCTAGAGAGGCTTTTCCTCTTTCTTAGTTTCTCTCTATGATGGGCTTATTTATTGTTTTGTTTGACTTGTTAGTTTTAGTTATCTCATAGACTCTCACAATTGATATAGTGTACCGGATTTGTACTTTGTTCTTCATTCATGATGTAAGAGATCTTTTCTATCGATAGACAAAAAAAAAAAAAGAAGTAAAGTGTTTTAACTTTAACGGCTCTTCCCATTTAAATTCCTCTCCTGCCAATGAATAAATAAATTTGTACTTTCATAATTGTTTTTCCATATAAGTACATTAAAAATATGTGTGTAGGTAAAATTTTAGGTGAATAAGACTTAGACTTTACTAGCCATTATTTTTGGCTATCACAATGGAGAATGAGATGATACACTATGATGATAATGATGTGGAAGATGTTGATATTCCTATCAGTGAAAGAATTTGAAGGTGTTCTTGATGGTTAATTGTGTCGTTGAAATTGAAGATGTAATTGAAGATTTGTCTATCTTTGATCGATGAGTCTCTCAAAGATGACTTTGAACGCGTTCCAGTATTTGACGAGTATCCGAATGAGTATATTGATGATAACAAGGAAGAAGAAGTGCTTGAGGACATTGGTGGCACTAATGAAGAACTACAAATGCCTATTCTTGTAAGTAATGAGCCTTGTTTCTTGCAATGGGAAGATAGAGAATAATTACGAGAAGAAGGGTACGGAGTAGATGTTGCATTGTGTGTGCTACCAAAGATAAATGAGATTGCTTTCGATGTCTCGCAGGTTTTAGAGGACTTCATAGAGCCGAAATTTGATGATTGCTCCCAAAAGTTGTCTCTCAAATTGTCATTGGTTCAATATGTTTGCGCTAGTGTTGTGGTGGAGCCCAAACAAGTTCCAAAGTGGCCAAAGAGGATAAAGACAACTTGGATTCTTTAGGATCAGTCTTCAATAAAGCTAGTTTAGATTATAGTGAGGAGGTTTTCCAACATGCCGAGGTGAATAGCTCATTGCCCGACTTGGGGGTGTCTATGATGAGCAACCAAAAAGATATTTTGAATCAAATAGGCATGGTAAATGATTTCATTTCACAAAAGTATAGATGCGATGGATGTACACAAACAGAAAGCTCATATTGAAGCTGGGTTATTGCATGAGAGTGACGTTCAAGGAAATGCAACCACATGTCTAATATGGAGATGCGTAATAAAGTTCTACATTTATTTCTTGATTTAGTATTGTCCAACTTGATGACAAGTTATTTTCTTTAGAGAGAGTGCATGATGCAATTGAATTTAGGGTCATTTGTGTCATTTTGGTGTCCTTAAGGTTAATAGGGTGTTGAGTCTATAAATAGGTGAGTTGAAGTTTCATTTGGTAGCTTTTTTATTATTGTTAAATATTCTGAAATATATTGATTGAGACATAATTTCTCTTTCTTTCCTTTGGGGTTCATTCCCTAAATGAATTTTGCTTCTCCCTTTTAAATCTTGATTCTCCTTTGATATTTTTAATTGCATTTAGATTTCTTTCTTCAAACAAATCTCACTTATATGTTTTTCTCAACTTCCCCCTTTTTCAAAAGCCCCTACTCAAAACAGACATTAGCAACAAAATACTTTTCATTAGCCAGTCCGGATTTGCCTGAGTCATGTTTCCACTAACAATTTTGGACAAAGTATTGCATTTTAGCTTAGTGTTCATATTAAGCAACAAATTTTGCATCACATCTACAACTTATTGGTTAGTGAAAACAATTTGACTTTTTTCAACAACTCTCCCTCTCAACAAACTAAAAAAATTTCAACAACTTATGCGTTAGTGAAAACAACTTGATATTTTTCAACATCTTACTGGTTATTGGAACCAATTTGACATTTTTCAATAAGACGAAGTAATCCTTAACTTATTGCCTACCAAAAACACCCCCTAATTCATAGTACTTTCTTCCACACCATATCGTGCCTTTATGCTGAGCTGTTAAAAATGAGAAGAGGTTCTTCCGGGCCGGTCCTATGTGGGTAGATTATGTCACATCAAATCCTTGTGCACAAATACGCACAAGTATTTTCCCATGGGGTCGTATCCCACGCGCACCTCTCCCCTCACTGACATGCGCGCGCGCACTCTCTCTCTCTCTCTCTCTCCCCTTTTTGTTATTTCAAAATTTAATTAGGCCTTGGGTCTAATGGGCTCAAACAGGTCATGGGCTGAAATCCCGTCTTCAGCCACCTACCTCTGGCCTGTCCACCAAGAACTACCTCTGGGACTACATTGTGAGAGTTCTTTTGTTTTTTTTGGAAGTGCATGAATGGTACCGTCGCTTACGTCAAATGAGTATTGCCCTGTCATACCACATCTGTAGGGGACCCCAACGCACCTATGTTAGGATCGAAAGCCAAAGCCCACCACATGTGGATGATGCAAGATTTTGTTTAGCCCCAATAGACTTGAACTTGGGCCTTGAACATCCAAGTCCTGTGAGAGGGTTCAAGGCACTGGAATTGACCTCTTCCGAAAAGAAGAGAGATTTGTGTAGCTACTCCCCAAAACTCTAGAATATGGTGAGCACGAGCCTTGTGCATAGAGTAGAACCATAGCTCAAACACATTTTTGCCATTTCAGAGCAATTTATGCCTATGAAAACCAGAGATGACTCAAAATTGCAGCAGAAGAACAAGAGAGGAAGACTTGCATCAATTTATAACCTTTCTGTGATTTACAAATTAGTACTAAAGCAAAGGAACCTGTGGGAGACGAATAACAATGATTCATCACAAGTCCTAATTGCAACGCTTCAATTGGTCAAAGTTTGAATTATAACAATAGGACGCAATTCACAGTCAGTATCATTTATGCTGTAACTTATTTCCCTACTCATTGCGAACCCCTTCCGTTGACGGTACCTACAAGGAGAATTTGACCCTCCGTAAAAAGTTCTCGATGTGTTCAAATTATACAAATAAGAAATCAATGAAATTACGTTCACTAATTCCATCAATTAGTTTTTATGCATTTAGACAAGGTTAAATGCTCAAATGAATTTGAACAGTTTGTGTATTTGCAATGCAGGGGCGAGGTGATGCAAAAAGAACCGTCTTCAGGAGAAAGAATTTGGGGTTCCCCATGCCTCCGAGACAAAACTTTGATATTTGCTCAAATTATTTGATATTTTTGTTTCTTCCAATATTCAGTTAAGTTGTAAAATTTCTCTGCATGCAGAATTTGCTTGAAAAGTCAAGAAGAAATCTAGGATGTACCAGACCCAGAGCTTCTGCCATACTTCTATGGCTCCCTTTGCCACAAACCCCAACAAGCGTGTCCATCAAAAATTCCCTTTGTTGTACTTTTAAATGCTTCTCAAGGCCTCGAGCCACCATCTCCATCTCAGGCTGCACAAAAGGATTTACCCACCAAAGATAAGAGAATTTCATAGCGACAGAAAAACGCCAACAACTACACAACTACATTACACTGCCATATAGAATGTGAAGGTGCTGTAACTTCAAGCAGGGGCCATGGCACCACCAAGTTTCATCAAAATCCCTACTATCCGGGCAGTATCTTGGTTTATACTACTCAAATTTCTACCACCAGCGACCTCCAAAAAAATTAAAGCCATGCACATAGAGAAAAAGAATACAAAACAACTAATCAACGCAGACAGAAAGACTTGAACACGAAACTCCCAAACACAAAAGGTCTAATATCATGTTATATCACTAAGTGCCTTAAAGCTGAAGCTTTTTGAGATGTATTCCAAAGGGTATGTCAAGATATCCACAGAACAAACAGCTGAGCTGAAGACTGTTATGGTGCAGTGTAAGGGCCAAAAAGGACCCCACACACACACACACACAAAAACAAGCGGAAGGGGGAAGGTGGATTGTCTCAAAAACAGATGTAGACAGATATCAATCATAGAGCATACTACAGGATGAAATTCGAGCCAGCACGTAACAAAAGTGTAATAGAAGAGCAGGGGAACTGTGGAGTAGTCAAATTGGATTAAAAAGAATGGATATAAGCAGGGACATAGATTAAGCCTAACACAGAGAACCAGACATGTAAACTCTAAACAGTTTCAGGCTTGGACACTACCAGTACCAGAACATAACATAGGTGCGAATAATTTTTTCACTTCCACTTTCCATCAATGCTAAGATCCAAACGAATAGGGAGAATAATTTTAATAAGCCACATTTTTCAAACATTCTCTATCTTGAAAAAGGGATTCCAGTTCACCGTATCATCTTCTAAAAGTTGACTTTTCTGAAAGAATCAAATTAATGACAATGCCTACATAGGATATGATGTCATAATCACAGATCATTTTGTAGTACTATTTGCATTAGGAGTAGCTGGTTATATTCTTAATATATTTCTAGTAGTTAATTTTTGCCAAACTTTGCAGTTGGGTTAATCAATCTTAATAACAGACCAAATGGGTGATAGCTAGATGTCGATCAAACAGCCGTCAAGCTGGGTGACCAAACCTCAGGATCAAACCCCTTCCCAACACATACCTTGGCACTTGAACAAATTTATTTGGTAATAACGGGCTAGGCCTATGCATGGAGTCATTGAGGGTAAGATTCCTAGATCCTAAACCACAAGAAATCACTATTACTAACCCTTTGATCCATCTCCTAAACCAAGAGACCACATTATTAATTAGCCTTTGGTCCATCATCGATGAAGAAAGCCCACTAGGACATTGAATATGCTGATATAATTTGTGTCACCGGTTTATTCCGACAAGGGGACGTTAATCTGAGTGGACTTCAATTTGAGTATTGCGCTGAAGGGGTTTGGCAAGAACAAGGCCATCAAGAGCCACATCGACCTGTGAGCTTGTAACACTCCAAGACTAATATCAGGCATCAAGAGCCATATCAACCTGTGAGCTTGTAACACTCCAAGACTAATATCAGGCATCTTAGGCCTAGTGATTATGGCCTTTAGTGGTTGGAGCTAAGCTCGTAGTGTGCTCTTGTCAGTTAAACCTGTTATGTCCAAATATCCCTATATATGTGCTAGAGCATGATAAATTATAGCTGATAGATTGATCAATTTGGCCCAATCCAAGGTTAAGCCATAGTAGAGATCTTAACAAATATTTTGACGCCTAACTCACATATAGCATTATAACTTGACCCTCACAAGGACTTGTCTCCTACGTAGGACCGACACTCCAAAAGGGCGCCGTGTCCACGTATTAGACACGGGGACACGGCGGGGACATGCCCAAATACGTATTGGACACGCCATGTGGCGTGTCCAATAATTTTTATTATTTTTTGATAGGGGACACGGCTAGGGGTCAAAATGTAATATTTTTTAAACTTTTGGGGGTTAATATGAAATTATTCAAAACATTTGGGTTAAACTATAATTTTCCGTTTGAAAAAAATTTATACAATTTGTGAAATTATTCATACATAATGGTTCATAATTTTTTTTTATATATATGTACATATGTTTATTTTTTATTTATTTATACACGTGGCATGTCGCCTGCCGTGTCCGTATCCCCATATTTTTGAAATTGCCGTGTCCCGTGTCCGTATCCGTATTGGTGTCTGTGCTACATAGCTTGTCTCCCATCCCATCTTGAACCCTAAAACTTAAATGCATATCGGGCGTAACATGTAGAGATCAAAGACTTAAATGCATATATTGGGTTACATGTAGATGTAGAGACCAAAGTCTTCATTTTCCATATCTTTAGAGAGAGAGAGAGAGAGAGAGACTTTGCTCTACACAACGAAAAATTATGTGATTTTTGTATCCAAACAAATGCTTTTCCTCTATGTTTCTCATGTAGTAGTGCCTTCATCTCCCTTTCATTTAGATCTCATTAACAATCATGTATGAGGATAAACTATAGTGAAGTTTCATGGATTATTCTGCATATACGGCAGAAACTTATGTCTATATTTATGTGTGAAGACTTTTGGCATGTCGTGATATCTCTCAAGGGAAATCAGCTATTCTGAGTCTCTGACGGTCTGACCTTTAACTCAGAATGTTGCATATAACTCAACATGCATTCAAATTTTGTTGTACGACCTCAAGTTGAAAATGTCATATGAACCTGAAATGTTATGACTATAACTTCAGCGCTTCCTCTGACAAAACATTCCTATTTACGAATTTACCTTAAGCTCCATCGTAAACTTTTCATCAACTAACTAGGGGCTGGGGTTGCCAATCAAAAAAAACTAGGGGCTTGGGTCCAGATCATTACAGAGAATCTAAATGTCAAACACAGCAAGCTAGGAGTGGAGTGCTTCCTTGAAACTAGGACGGGCACGGTTTGATGTAGTATGTAGTAAGGGCACTTATGTCTTTTTGTATTGAGTCTATATATAGGTGATGGAGTCCTTTATTTTGGCAGCTTTTATCATTTTGAACAAATATTATCAAGAGCTAGTCTCTTTTGTATCCCATTTGAGAGTTTCTCTCTCTAAGTTAATCTATGGTTATTTGGATTTGCATCATTTGGTATCAGAGCTTCTAGGCTCGATCCCCACCGTTCATCTCGCCGGAGACTTCACCGGAAACCTAAACCTGGCCAGAAAATCTCGCCAGAAACCTAAAACGGCGCCGGAAAATCTCGCCGGAGCCCCAAATCACTCCTAATCCTCAGATCTATCCAACCCAACACCTTATACTTCAATTTCGACCCTATTCAGCCCTGAATCGAACCAAAACCCTTTGGATCTCACCTGTTCGAACTTAAATCAGACATTTCGGCACTGTTCAAGCTCGATCTGCCCATGTCAGCACTGTTCGGACCTGTTCGAGCACCCTAGGACCTTCGGTTTGGGTTTTCGATCTCAACACAGTCACTTCCGAAGCTGTTCCATCATTTTCGAGAACAGATCTACGAATTTCGGCTCTTGAAACAGTGATTTCGTACTCGGTTTCACTGTTCCAGCACTCACCACTGTTGATTGAGGCTCATACAGCCTTCGTTGGAGTCGAAACAGTCGATTGGCCCTGTTTTGGAGCTCGAAATAGTGGCAAGGGTCTCCGATTCTCTCTTTTGGCACTCAAATCTGCGTTTTTAGGCTCGATTTCAACTGGGTTTGTCTCATTTGTTGCTATTTGCTTCGATTTCTTGCGGTTTGCTGCTGGGTTGTCACTATTTGTATCGATTGTTTGTGATTTGAGGCTATTTGTGTATTGATTTAGCTGGGTTTTCATTATTTGGGGTTGATTGACTTGTTTGAAGTTGAATTTGGGTATTGTAATGGCTTATCGGGCTAGAGGTAGAAGAGGAGGTAGAGGTAGAGGCTTTGTGGTGAACAATGGTGAAGAGAATGAGTTTGGCAACCAAAACCATGAGATTCAGGAGTTGAGACAACAAGTTGCTACCCTAACGGCGATGGTGCAAGGCTTGCAAGTGTCGCGTGCGGGTAGTGGAGGGTCCGAGGACTCTCATAGTCACTTTGACAATCCTTTTGGTGATCCGAATTGGCGTCGGCCACCTTTCACTCACTCTCCTTATAGCTGGGAGCGGAACATCAAAATTAAACTTCCCGAGTTCAATGGAAGTCTTAACCCGGATGAGTTTGTCGATTGGATAAATACCGTTGAAAGAGTATTTGATTATGGAGATGTCTCCGAGGAGAAGAAAGTGAAGTTAGTGGCTATCCGTCTCAAAGGAAGAGCTTCTGCTTGGTGGGAGCAATTGCAAGGAACTAGGCTACGAAGAGGAAAGGGAAAGATTAGAGAATGGGAGAAAATGAAGAAGAAGCTCAATGAGCAATTCTTGCCTTTCAACTATATGCAAAACCTCTACAAGAATTTGCATAATCTCAAACAAGTTGGAAGTGTTGATGAGTACACAGAGGCTTTCCATCAACTTGTTGCTAGAGTTGATTTGAATGAAAGTGAAGATCAAATGGTTGCAAGGTACATAAGTGGGTTGACAATCACAATCCAAGATGCCCTTGCTATGCAAACTTTGTGGACGGTTTCAGAAGCTTACAATCGGGCCTTGGTGGCCGAAAAGCAAGAAAAGAGGAAGTTTTCGAGATCCGGGCAACAATATCAAGGCGGTTCCAAGTCTGGGCAGCCCTTTTACTCTTATTCTAGGGGTGGTTCTTCCTCTAGTGGTGGCCAAGGTGCTTCTTCCGGGGTTGGTACTCAAAACCGAGCGGATAAGGCTTCAACACCCGCTCAAAATCAGCCTCAATCCGGTGCTTCGGGGGCTCGAAGTCAATTCCAAAGTGGGGGCTTTAAGTGCTTCAAGTGTGGGGAACCGGATCACAAGTCTTCGGATTGTCGTAAGGCTTCCGGAGGTCGTAACAAGGCACTTTTCATTGAGGAGGTTACGGAACAAGGTTGTGAGGATGATATTCCCGTTTATGATGAAGAAATATGTGAAGAAATTGGGGGTGATGATGAGGAGGAAGAAGGCTATGCGTTGATGATCAAGAAGACTCTCCTTACTCCTAAGGATGCTAGTAATGAAGATTGGTTGCGTACCAATATCTTTTAGAGTTTGCAACATGATTATTGATAGTGGAAGTTGTGAGAATGTAGTCTCTCAAGAGGTGGTGGACAAGTTACAACTCAAAGTGGAGGAGCATCCCCATCCTTATACCCTTTCTTGGTTCAAGAAGGGTAATGAAATCAAGGTGACTAAAAGGTGTTTGGTATCTTTCTCCATTCGGCAAAAGTACTTTGATGAAGCTTGGTGCGATGTGGTTCCTATGGATGCTTGTCATATACTACTTGGTCGCCCGTGGCAATATGATAGGCATTCCATCCATGATGGAAAGAAGAATACCTACACCGTCCTTAAGGAGAAGCGACAATTCACTTTGTTACCTATGAAAGAGAAGGTGAATACAAAGCCTCCTCCCACTACGTTGCTTGCTTCTAAAGGATTTCTCAAGGAAAGTCATGAAACCGGGTATGTTCTAGTGTTGGTTCCTATGGCGGATATGGATGTGTCGGATGTTCCCGAGGCGATTTCTAAACTTTTGAAGGAGTATGTTGATGTGTTTCCTCAAGAGTTGCCTCCCGAATTGCCTCCTTTGCGAGATATTCAACATTGTATCGACTTGGTACCCGGGGCACCCCTTCCGAACAAGCCCGCATATAGAATGTCTCCAAGGGAGAGGGAAGAGATTCAAAGGCAAGTTACGGATCTTCTAGAGAAAGACTACATAAGGGCAAGCCTTAGCCCTTGTGCGGTGCCGACTCTTTTGACTCCGAAGAAGGATGGTTCTTGGAGAATGTGTGTGGATAGTAGAGCTATCAACAAGATCACTATCAAGTACCGCTTTCCCATTCCGAGGCTAGATGATATGTTGGATTGCCTTGCCGGTTCAAAGGTCTTCTCAAAGATTGATCTTAGAAGTGGTTATCATCAAATTCGGGTTCGCCCGGGAGATGAATGGAAAACGGCTTTCAAGACCCCTCATGGCCTTTTTGAATGGCTTGTGATGCCTTTTGGTCTTACCAATGCTCCAAGCACTTTTATGCGGGTAATGACTCAAATGCTTCAACCTCTCTTGGGTATATGTGTAGTTGTGTACTTTGATGATATCTTGGTGTATAGTCGGTGCTTTGAAGATCATTTATCCCACCTCCAACAAGTCTTTGAGATTTTGAGAAGAGAGATTTTATGGGAACTTGAAGTGTAGTTTTGCCGTTGATAAGGTGGTATTTTTGGGGTATGTTGTGTCTTCAAAGGGGGTTCACATGGATGAAGACAAGATTAAAGCCATTATGGAATGGCCAACGCCTACAAGTGTTCATGAAGTGAGGAGTTTTCATGGGTTAGCTACCTTCTACCGGAGGTTCATTGCCAACTTTAGTAGTATCGCGGCTCCTCTTACCGATTGCCTTAAGCAAAGGGTGTTCATATGGTCCCAAGAAGCCGCCGAGAGTTTCAAATTGTAGAAGTCCAAGCTTACGGAAGCTCCTATCTTGGCCTTACCTGACTTTGACAAAACTTTTGAACTTGATTGTGATGCTTCGGGAGTTGGAATTGGTGGAGTTCTAAGCCAAGGTGGTCAACCTATTGCTTTCTTTAGCAAGAAGTTGAACAGTGCTAAACTCAAGTACTCTACTTATGACTTGGAATTCTATGCCATTGTCCAAGCCATCAAGCATTGGAGTTACTACCTTGCCTACAAGGAATTTGTCCTCAACACCGATCATGAAGCTCTTAAGTACATCAACAGCCAACAACACCTCAATAAACGGCATGCCAAGTGGGTGGCTTATCTACAACAATTCACGTTCTCTTTGAAGCACAAATCGGGGATTCTCAACAAAGTGGCCGATGGTTTGAGTAGAAGAGTGGCTCTCTTGGTGGAAATGAAGAACAAGGTTGCTGGGTTTGAAGAATTTCGCACTTTCTATGCTGAAGATCCTTACTTTAGTAAGATAATCGATGCTTTGCAAATGGGTAATAAGGTTATCGATCCATGTTTCATGTTGAAGGATGGATTTCTCTTCAAAGAATTAAAGTTGTGTGTCCCTACATGCTCTTTAAGGGAGCAATTGTTGGCTGAAAGTCACAAGGTGGGTCATTTTGGCAAGGATAAGACTCTAGCGTTGCTTCAAGATGCATACTATTGGCCGGGAATGAGTAAAGATGTGGGAGGCTATGTGCAAAGGTGCCAAACTTGCCAACGGAGTAAGGGAACAGCCACTAATGCGGGATTGTATTTGCCTTTACCGGTGCCGGAAAGTCCTTGGAAATGCGTGAGTATGGATTTTGTCTTGGGGCTTCCTCCAACGCAAAGGCGGAGTGATTCTATCATGGTGGTAGTGGATCGGTTTTCAAAAATGGCTCATTTCATACCTTGTAAGAAGACTATGGATGCGACTAACATTGCCAATCTCTATTTCAAGGAGGTCTACAAGTTGCATGGCGTTCCTACTTCTATTGTCTCCGATAGAGATGCTAAGTTCCTTGCCCACTTTTGGAGGACCTTGTGGAGGAAGATTGGCACCAACTTATGCTTTAGTACTTCTTTTCACCCTCAAACCGATGGTCAAACGGAAGTGGTAAACCGGAGTCTTGGGAATTTGTTGCGATGCTTAGTTGGCGAACATCCAAAAAGTTGGGATGGAATTCTTCCCTTGGCGGAGTTTGCTTACAATTCTTCTCTAAACCGCACCATCCACACTTCCCCATTTGAAGCGGTTTACGGGTTGAAACCTTCTAGTGTGGTTGACCTCATTCCTTTGCCAACTCCTAAGAAAGGACACTCCAAGGCGGAAGATATGGCTACGTTTATGAAGAATATCCACTCTCAAGTTAAGCTCAACATTGAGAAGTCTAATGCGAAGTATAAGGCGGCCGTTGATGTACACAAAAGGGAGGTTTTGTTCAAAGAAGGGGATCTTGTTTGGGTTATCTTGAGCAAGGATAGGCATCCTCACGGTGCTTACATGAAGTTGAACGATCGGAAAGTGGGTCCTTGTGAAGTCTTGCGCAAGATCAATGACAATGCTTATCAAGTCCGCTTACCCTCTCATTTGAGCATCTCCAACACATTCAATGTGCAACACTTGGTGCCCTATTTGCCGGAGGACACTACCGTAACTTGAGGACAAGTTTCTTTTTAGTAGGGGAGTATGATGTAGTATGTAGTAAGGGCACTTCTGTCTTTTTGTATTGAGTCTATATATAGGTGATGGAGTCCTTTATTTTGGCAGCTTTTATCATTTTGAACAAATATTATCAAGAGCTAGTCTCTTTTGTATCCCATTTGAGAGTTTCTCTCTCTAAGTTAATCTATGGTTATTTGGGTTTGCATCACGGTTGTTAAACGTGAGTCACATCGTCAAAAGGAAAAGGGGGAGCACTGGTGGCTGGTGCGTATTCATTTGGCAAACCATGCATTTGCTTTTGCATTGTGAAAGCCAAAAAATAACTGAACATAGATTGAATGTTCAACAAAAATAAGGAACATTTTCTGTAGAAATATTCGAAAGAGAACAGAATGAAAACAAAGTAAACAGCACATACAGAGCACTCTTCTGGAGGAAATATCCGGTGAATGAGACATATCTTTGACAGTTCCACTGCTGCTTCAGAATGTTTACCTTGCATTTCCAAAGCCTGAAGACCCAATAACATTTCTTCAGCTATTTAAGCATGCCAATTATGAGCATTGAGCTTCGCAATTCAAGTTAGTAGAATTGATCATGTCTTTTGATACATAGGGGTTCGAGTCCGTCACATTTTTGTTCCCAATAGACAACAGAAATAAAAGTCACCCAAGTAGAATGTTGACATGCTTATCATTCTGGCCACGCAAAGAAAATGTCTAGTTAGAACCTATGCACAATTTCCTCACAAATTAACTTTTGAGTCAATTGGGGTTCTAACATGGTATGGGAGTTTTGGTTTCCCAAGAAGTCTTAGCCAGGTTCAAGGCTCACCATCTGCATTCTTCTTGTTTGTCCTGTCTTCTGCATGGATGATCACATTTCAACATCCAAGACGAAGTTTTAGATGAGGGAGTGCGTGGAACATGTTCACATATTGTTGGGTCTGTATCTGAACAGCTTAAGCTTTGATACAATAGGCATTCTACCACAATAATATGACATGTCTAAAACTCCAGCGGTAGTAACACACCTTGCCTTTACAGCTTTACTACATTTTGCTATGTGAATGTTGTACGGTAATGATGCTGTTGATAAGCCATTAGCCAGTTCCACCTAAGAGAGGAAGAAGACTTACCCAAGCCTGTAAAAAGCATGACCGTGTGCGAGCAGCAACAGCTGCAGAGACTATTCTCGCAGCACGAGTGTTCTCAAGACCAATGTTATCAGCAAGCCCAGCAACGAATTGCCGAGCATCCTCTCCATCTATCTGAACAGAAGTAGAGTGATTTTGCACTCTGGAAAAAAGAGAATCGCATTACAACCACACAACAGTACGCTCTCGTGAAGCATAATAAGCAACAACCAAAGACGTTTATGCACACATGTTAAGAAGTACCTGCCACAATGATCGAAAACGAAATGAACAGATGCACGATAAAACGAATCTCGTCCATTGGTTGTGTCAAACGAAACCCTCGCTCCAGATGTCCTGCATAACCGACGGAACTGCTCACCGACAAGGGTATACAGAAAACAGTGCATTAGCAAAGAGTGACCTGTTACACAAATAAGGTACTCTTGAATAATTGTGATGTCAAGCAATAAACTTGATCTCCAATATATACTGTACAATCTCAATGGAGAAATGTAAAATTTAACATGTTCAAATACTACATTTTTTGGTAATGGGTATATTTGGGACAAAAAGTATTAAACCTCCCCTTAATACGTGGGGTCATGGACTCTATTATCGCTTAGGATCCCCTTTCAGGTACTTCACAGCAATGTCTTTCTAGTTTGTTCCCTTCCCAAATGTTCATAAGGTTGACAACACGAAATATGTGCATCAATGATAATTTGCACGGATATTCATCCCACATAAGAAATAATAATAATAATTGATAAGTTCGTCCCACAAAAATGAACATGATCTAAAATGAAAAGAAGGTGAGATCAACGAGATACGACTCTGTTAGTCTCTTCTGATAAACTAAGAAACAAGGCTATGGACGCGGGACAAGGAAGTAAGGAATGACATGACACAGACACGTGGAGACGTCAATTTCGCACAATTAGGACATGGACACGTTGGGGACACATTGAACAAAATAATGCATATATCAGATACTAACAGAATTAACAAATATATCAGTTCCATCTAACTAGTGATTTAATCTAACTAGTCTGTTCAAAAAAAAAAAAAAAAATCTAACTAGTGATTAAATTAGTACAACACAAATAATTTTGGTGATATGAAGATACGAAAAACCAACAATATCAAATACATACTCAAAAACTAACCAATAATTGGCAATTTTGACCCTCTCCCAACTTTGAAAATTGCATTCTGACCTACCTTCAGTGTCCTCAGAGTGTCCTCAATGTATCTTCAACATATGCCCAATGAGTCCTTGTCATGTCCCTAGGCCTAGTGTGTTCCTTTCGTGTCCAACTCTTAAAATATCATTAGGAAATGGAAACATATTTGAGTATGTCTAACATGTCCAGAGACACTGAGGCATGAAGCAGATTGACGTGTATCTATGTAGCACAGACACTTCATCAGAGGCAATGGATCAGTGTCGGAGCCTCTTTGGGCACAGAAACGTGTGCACAAGCATACAAGACACTGAAATAGGACACGCGGGCCCACTAAACAGCTTGCCACGCCATTAGTTAGCATGGAGTTGAGATTTCTTTTGCTATTTATGTTACTTGCCTTTTTTCTCAAATGCTTGCCTTTTTGACGCTGCTGTAGCAGTCAAGCAACAACTGCAGGTTTTCTTGCCACATCAATGTGCCTGGCACTAACTTTCAAAGGACACGCAGATACTTTTCGGACTCTTGCGCTCCCAATCGTCCAACAAGTGACTTTTTATCAGTCCAATCAGTGACTTAGGTCTAGGGAACCATCCATATGACTCATGTTATGCAATGAAAAAACAAAATAGGTAGGAATTAACAACCAACAAGCTGTTATATGGAAACTTTGAGTTAGATGCATGGATATAAATGACAATCACGTTGGACAAAGCAACACTCACTTGAATAATATCATCCTCCAAGATGTCCTTTCCGTCTATTCTGTAGTCCATGATTGCTGGAAATCAAGTTGATACGCTGTGATTTGACGATGAAAAGCATGACCATAACATTACAATAAATTTGAGGAACACATACTGGTACCTAAATGAAACACAATAACTATAAGACCACAATAATTATAAGACCATATGTGCATTTCTATTGCAAATATGGAAAAGCCTTTTATCCTATGTTATGCAGATGGTGTAATGAACTTTCTTCTTACAAATGAATAATTGAGCATCTCCAACCTTGGCTTCAAATTTGAGGATGTCAAATTTTTTTGAAGGCTTACGTTGCAATTTGACATGTTAGAATTTGACATCTTCAAGCTACCCACTCCAACCAACATACCAAATTTTTTATTTTAGGAAGTTTTGGAGAAAAGTAATGAAAGAAATTTTTTGACATCACATGTCAAATTTGACATGAGAGAGGGGATGTCAAATGACACATAAGCATTTGACATTTGGGTTGGAATGGCTTCACATGTCAATTCTTCCTCTTGGCATGCCATGTCAGATTCGACATCCTTCTATGCATCTTTAATTGCCAACAATACATTAGAAGTACACTATTATAAAATTAATAGTGACTGGAAAATGTGATATAGTTACCATTGTATGTTTAACAATTGCATGGTGCTGCATGCTACTAGCATTCAATATATCAGAATTCAATGTCCAGAGTAATTCCTCTGATTTCAAGACCATAGTTGGAATTGCTCCTTTGAATCCCATTCAAGCAAACGAAAGCCGGTTCTCAATAAAGATGGATACCAAATAAAATAGAAACACAGGTAGACAATGTCTGGCTTATATCCTTGGTAATCCACAATTTTACAGGGAAATTTTAATAATCTATAATCAAAATCGTTAAATCAAAGCCAAGACTTGTGAGGTGATCAAAACAAATGATGTCATGTCTAGGGCTGATAAACGAACCGAATGAGCCAAACAGTTGATTGTTCATGCTTGGTTTGAAAACTTAACGAGCTTTAAAAACGTGTTTGAGCTTGACCTGTTTATGAGACGTGCAGATTCCAAACGAGCTTTAACCAAGCCAATCTTGAGTAGCTTGAATTTTTTAAATATGATTAGTCGAATGAGCCGAGCATTAGTATGTTCAAAGCTTGATTAGAAAGCTTCATGAGCTTCAAAAAGATATTCAAGCTGGTTTTGTTTATGTAACAAACCAATCTCAAATGAGCTTTTAACTAGCAAACTCAAGCTCGAACGGTTTGGTTCATTTATCGGCCCTAGTCATGTCATCACTAAATTTTAGCAAATTAGTAAACATAACACAGGCTTTCATCATAAACATTATAACAAAGGAGACAACAAATGAACGAAAACAAAAAATAACAACAGCATACGAAACCTCGAATTAATCTGCTGGCCATCCTCTGATACTGCTCCTTTTCATCAATTAAAACAGGAGGCGGTAACGAAACCGGCCACCAACTCGGCAACATCTCCTCCTCCACCCTCCTCAACCTACTCTCCTCCGACCCGACAGCCCGAACCACTGCCGGAGAATTTTCCGAAACCCTAATTCCACCATCACGAGCATCTCTCCTGGTGGCAACAACTACTTCTCTTCCCCCAAGACTCCTATCCCTCCTCCTTACCACCCCACTTCTATTCCCAAACCCCATTTTACCCCAAAACCCTAAACCTAATTTCACCAAAACCACAATTACGAAACTGCAAGCAACCAAACCCCCCACGAATCGAAGCGTGGAGGGACGGCACGAGATTACAACCCCCCGGTCGGCGTCTAGAGCGATCAAGGTCGTCAGGTCTTCCAGGGCCTCGTTGCCGGACCGAACGAATTCGTTCAACGCCTTTCTAACAGGAAGCGATGAGGCTTTGTTGGAGAAGCGTTGGAAGTTGATGGCTATCTGGAGCTTCTCGTCGGCGGAGGGCGAAGTGGGTTTTGGTTGGGTGAGATTTCTCGGGGTTTTCCGGCGGCGGTGGTGGCGGCGGAGGGAACAAGAGACGGTGGAGGTGGTCTGATTGGGGTTATGGCGATATGGGTATTTATTAGGGCGTGGAATGGAGGATAGGAATGAATTGAGAGAGTAGTAGTAGTAGTAATTCATTGAGGCAAGGGTTTTGCTGATTGTTTTGATGGTTGTTGGGATCTGGAGGAGTACGAGTGTTGTGTTTTCTTTGTTCAGTATATTGCTACGGCTGTGTCTACACTCTACACGTAAAGAGAGAGAGTCTCCGGGAGGAGAGAAGGTATATTTGGAATTTTGGTAGAAGAAAAAATAGTTTTTGAAATGAGATTTATTACTTTCTAGTAGTCCATTATTTTTATTTTTAAAATTTATAAGGTCAATTAATTATTTTAAAATCCACTAAGTCTATTTTAACAAATATAATTTTATACTAATTAGAAATTATTTATTCCTCCCACCACCACATCTCTCGGAAGTTCCGCCAAAAGTTGGTCAACGCCGGAGGTTCACCGGGAAAGTCGTCGGCGACAGTGCCAGAGTTGGTCATTCGCGACCGATGTCGGAGCTGATGACCGAAAATTGTAACCGGTGGCAAAGAACATGTTGACCGATTGAGAAGAAGATGTTGACCAGTGATTGTGACTATTTAATTAAAAAAATAAAAATAAATAAGGGTGAAAATAATGACAGATATGGTTATCTAGGGGAATCTGAATTGTGTATATGCTACAGTAATTAATAACATCAACAAATAATGCATAGTCTCCTATTAGTCTTATTTGTATTTCTATTGAGCAATGCTAGGGTCACACCTCAACCACACCCTTCACATATGTATGGGTTTCACATGTGCTTAGGCCCCGTTTCGCTTTCTTTTCAAAAAAATGTAATTTTGAACTCACATATTATGAAAATGAAAAATAATTTTTCAATTTTTTTTACATTGTTTAAAAGATTTCAATGAGATCTATCAAACAAGATCCATATTGATAGGAAAATTATTTGCGTAAACACGTGATTTTTGAGCTTGAAATTATCTTCATTTTCTTAAAGTTCATTTTACTATGCATCCGGAATGGCACCTTACACCTCTAAACCACACCCCTCACATATCTGTGGGGACAAAAAAAAAAAAGTGAGGGGTGTGGTTAGAGGTGTCAAATGGGTTGGGTCGGCACGGGCACAACACATTTAAAGGTGGCACGGTACAGCACGGCATGGATAAATCCTGACACGGCACAGGAACGACACGGTCTTAATGGGCACGCGGCATAGCACGGGCATGGAAGTGAGCGGGAACGACACGAGTATGGCACGGAAGTTGGTATAGCACGACATGACACGACACGGTCTTAGACTAGCACAGGCACAGGCACGATACAGAAGTGGGATGAAGCACGAGTCACGACACGGCTCTAGCCAGACACGGCATCGCACGGGCACGGTACAGACACGAAAGTGAGGAGGAACGATACTGGCACAACACGGAAGTTGGCCTGGCACGGCACGACATGACATAGAAGTGGGATGGGGCACAAGTCACGACACGGCACGACACAGTTCTAGCCAGGCATGGCACGGCACGAGCACGGGCATGGCACGACACGAGGCATGGAAAAACCCAAAAATATATGTTATTAAATAAACAAGGGATTTCAGATTATAGTTTACTTTATTTCTGTGTATTTTTTGATAATCCAATAATTTATTAATCTTTTCTTTTTATTTAAGTAAAATAAGCTTTTAAAATATTTTAAATGATTAAGAAATTTTGAATCAAAATTCAAACATGATAATATACCAATTACTACACATATACTGATATACATTGCGTTTTATCTAATAAAGATTTTTTAAAAAAAATACATAGAAAATAAATAAGAAAAAAAAACTAATTTTAAAAAAGAAAATTGGTTTTAAAAAAAATAATCTCTATGGGGTTCCAACCCAAGTTCTTGGGGACTTGACATACATCTTGAACCACCAAGGCCAAAAATCTTTTTGTGCTTATAATTAGAACAAATAATATATATTATATAATTCTATTCTATAAAAACGGGCTTCTTGTACGCTAGCCACACGATTGCGACACAAGTATGACGATTCATACCGTTCATTTTGTTGTTCTTGGTGTTTTAATCACTCTCGCAAAATTTCGGGTCTATCGGGTTTTGGAAGCCCTTTTATCGGGACGTAGATTTATTAATATAATATTTTTTGTTATGTGCGATCAAGTATATAACGATAACCAATTTATTTCATTTTTTGCACGAATGATATAATCACTCCCACATAAAAGGTAGACGGTTCCGATTTTCAAAAAACAACTCGGGCGGCCCTCAAGTGGTGCATTATAAGACTTTACGAGAATTTTTCTTTATTGAGTGCATATGGATTATGGTGCGACTGTTGCACATGATCACGCACTAGTATAAATAGAAAGAGATGAGAGGCGAAAGTTCTAGCAGCCCACTCTCTTCTCTCGGTGTCTCTCACTCTCATCTCAAAAACAACTCAACGTCTCTCTCTCTGAGTCTCTCTCTCTCTCATTCTCAGCATCTCTCTCTCTCAAGTTGAACCACTCAACTCCCCATTTTCCTTCAGATTTGCATCATTCATCATCTCTTGCAGTACTACCAGGTACCCATTTCGAACAATTTTTTGCATAATTACGAGAGGTTTATCTTTTTCGCATCTCTCCATATCATCTTCTCCAATACGTTTGGTTGCTTACCCACTGTCCATGGCCAAAAAATTAGTGGATACAAGGAAGGAAAGGCAGCTGGAATGGCTTCTTTGCAACACACAAGTATCAATACCACAGTTTTATGCAAAAAGGGGGCGATTTCCGTAGTGGGTGTTTCGGCTCTTCCGTCGTCACTACCGAGGTTCAGAACCATTGTGGGTTTCGCGAGAGGTAAAGTTGATAGTTCTTAGTGGAGATTTTTATACATCATGAATTGGAATTTGGTTTCGTTCTAGTTAGGGCTGATAAACGACCCAGGCTACTTGAGCTCGAGCTTGTGCTTGTTTCTTAAAAGCTCGTTCAAGATCAGTTTGGTACATAGATAAAGCAAGCTTGAACATTTTTCTAAAGCTCATTTAAGCTTTCATAGCAAGCTCACAAAAGCTACTACTCGGCTCCTTTGGCTTGTGATGTATAAAAAATTTCCGAGATACTCGAGATCGTCTATGGCTCGATAAAGCTCGTTCGAGATCGGCTCATCACATAAACAAGCATAAACTTGAACATGTTTTGAAGCTCGTTAAGTTTCAAATCAAACTCGAACAATTAACTGTTCGACCCGTTTATGACCCCCAATCCCAGTGAAATGATGTGTATATCTAAATCTGCTCGTTGGGATCTATTCTGTGAATATTCTCTGTGGGATTTGGCACTTAGTGTATTTTTTGTTTTGTTTTATAATGTTGGAGTAATCTAAATTTGCTTATTGGGTACTGCATTTCAATTAAACTCCCCGTAAGTTGTTTACTGCTTGCTCTTGTATCACTTTGCGCAACTCTGTTCTATGGCTCAATTTATGCAGTGCATAATGGCAATCAGTATCTAAACGTTATCAGACTTGATTCAGAATTGCCATTGTTCTATACTTTTTCATCAGCAGTGTTTCTCCTTGTTAGAAGTTGAGATGGGTTTTCAACTTTTCGTGTATACATGTAGGAGAAGAGTTGGTTGGTATTAGGAACTTCACATCCATCCCCAACCCACAAGATTGAAAAAAGAAAAACAAAGATAAAGGACGAAAAAGAAGGAAGATGATTGTCAACCTTTGAATGAAAGTATAGTTATAGATGCCACTTGAAGGTTTTGGCTGTAATCAGGATGGCCAAAAAAAATTGGGGCAATCATTTACATCGAAAGCTTAGATGATGAGAACCAGCTTAACATTGCCAATGGCCTTCTGTCCTAAAAGAATTTCCCTTGGGTGTTGGATTTGAGATTAAAAGCTTACACTTCCTGCAATTATCTAACAACTAGTGCCAAAGATCATTACATTTCAGCGCCTCAATCAAAGTTGATCACATCTTGAAAACCTACTATTTTACACTCCTTTAAATGATAGTACAGTAAGGGAACTGAACTAGAAATTTGGATAGCCATAAATGTCGCAGTAAAACCACTAGAATCACGCCGGTAAAAAAAAACCCACTAGAATCACAACCTGCCAACATTAGGGGTGTCAAACGGGCCAGGTCGGCACGAGCACGACACGTTTCAAGGGGGCACGGCACGCCACGACACGTTTCAAGGCGGCACGGCACGCCACAAGTACGATCTAATCCTGGCACGGCACGACACGATTCAAAAAAGCACGACACGACATGACACGATAAAAAGGCACGGCACTACACGACACGACAAAAAAGGCACAGCACGACATGACAAAAAAAGGCACGGCACGACAAGTCACGATTAATTAATCGGGCACAACACGACACGATTTAAAAAAGGCACGGCCTGATGAAGTAAAATGGCCAGCACGGCACGCTTAAAGCACGGTACGGCACGGCACGCCATGGCACGATGAAGTAAACGGGCATGGCACGGCACGAAGCACGGTTGGCACGGAAGTTGAATGGCACAACAGGCACGTTTGACACCCCTAATAGGACCTCCACCAAACAAAATTTTCAAGGTAGTTATGGGATATTATCCATTCAAATTTGTTTAAAGAAAGAACCAGGTAAAACAAATATTAAGGGTAAGATGGGTATTATTTACATTTCAGGATGCCAACATAAGTTTTCAAATCCTTTAGAATTAGGACATAAGTATCTACATAGGGGAGGACTCCTATTTAAGTTCCCCTTCTCTTCTCTTTTCCTTAGGTTACCTTACAGCCCTTTTTGGCTACGAGTACTATTATGTATACATATGCAATGTACATACCATGTACATATGGGTGTTGTGGGACCCACCTCGGGTGCAATGTACCTACCATGTACATATGGGTGTTGTGGGGCCCACCTCGGGTCCCACATAGATAATTTAAACCGCTCATTATTTTGAAAAGTTTTTTTAATGGATTTTTTTTTACAATTCAGAAAAAATCCTTATATGTATGTATGTATAGGCTCATATATAGCCATAGTTTTATTGCTTTGGCTACCAAGGTGAGAAGAAAAGAAAAGAAAAGAAAAATAAAGGATAGAGAGAGAATGTGAGAGTACTTGACCGGATCCGGAGCGGACACATCGAGATAGAGCGAGAAGAGATGGGAAAAAAGAAGAATCGAGAGAGAGCCTCTCAGCAAGGGTTAGGGCTTGGTGGTTGCCGTCGTCTGTGATTGAAATTCAGAACCCTAGGGTTTCTGTTTTTCACCCAAATCCATTGCAAAGGGGCCATCTGTGATAGAAAAGCGGCGAGGATATGGTAGAGCTACTCAAACGCAGTCCTCCCAATGTTGGTAATATTTCGATTATTGTTAGTTGTTACTATTGTTGATAGATTCTTTTATCAGTATCTGAGATTGTGGTTTTGGCTATAATATCCTGATGATTGCATGCCTCAGTAAGATGGAAGGAAGGGGAAAAGAAAAATATTCCTTCCAAAGGGAGGTCTAACTCTTTCAAAAAATCCTTTAGCAGATCAAAGGAGAACCAATTTTATCACCAAATCAAACCATGTATCAAATGGTCTAGCTACAAACTTTGAAATTGTCACGTTTCACTCAAATTTGGTGATAACTTAAAAAAGGGTTGAAAATTACTTATTTCTATAAAAAATAATTAGAAAGAGACTAGTAGAAAACCCTACCTCAAGAAGAAAACCCCCTATTTGCTAAGAATCCCGAAGCTACACAAGGTGACACTTTTTTCGGATCAAAATATAACACTCCTCGCGTTGATCAACCTTTCTTCTTGCATTTTTTCAAGATTCTCATGTCTTGGCCTTCGATTTTGGAGAAGAAGAACAAGGGTTTGCAAAGTTTGAGAGAGAGAGAGAGGGGGGGAAATGGCTGACGAGAACATGAGTTCTCTGGTAGTATTTGGTTTTTAAGTTTAAAAAATTGCAATATCCCCACTCAAGTATCAAGATACTATTCTACTTTGTTCCAAAAAAAGAAGAAGATACTATTCTACTTGCATGTTACAAGTCCTTGTACAAAGAATCCAAAACTAATAATCACATAAAGAATTAACTATAACTGTTTCTATTTACATGAAAGCTGATCTTAGGCTACTATCATTGTCGTTGGCCGTATTTCACGGCATCATTACACGCCTCAATAAACTTATTCCGCATCTTGTAGGTGACCACTAGCTCGATCGGTTGCTCACCACTGTTTTGATTTCCTTCTCCTAATGCATCGACACGTTTTTCCAGCCATCTTTCAAACCAAGTGAGGTCGCCCAGGGTAAATTGTAGGCATATCACATGCAAAATATCCAAGGTTCCGCGTTTTCCAATCACTTGACGGTGTCCTTTCAAGCGGATTTTCTTCCCCAGGCTTGGTTTGTCCAAAAGACAACACTTTGGCTGCAAGATTTTCTTCCCTAGGCTTGGCTTCTCCGAAAGTATTCACCCTTCCCGGTTTTTTGATATCCGATGTTTGTTCCACTCTCACGAGCAAATTATCTTCCCTAGGCTTTGCATCTCCAAAAGGATTCACCCTTCCTGATTTTTTGATTTTCGAGAATGAGGATGGCTGATTGGTCATTGTGGCTTGTTTAAGGATCAACTCGCCCTCTTTTGAATGCTTGCACATATGCAGGAAATTTGATGTAACCAATTCTTGTATTGGCAGTGCACTAGCAACTCCAGATTCGATGTACGTCCTATGGCAAACCAAACATAATTAAGATGATCAAATAAAAGTTAGAATCAAGTTTAGTAGATTTAAACATATACACAAGCACATAAATTAAATGTCTGAAAATTTGAAACTTACGGCTCAAAATAGAATGTATTTCTTTCAAATTCCCCCTTCAACTGTTTATAAATCTCTTTTAGCTTCCTAATATGTCCAGGAAAGTGGTGCTCAAACATCAATTGCAGTTTCGTCTCGTTTCTAAATCCCAAAGCCTGTAAATGTAATGTGTGAGAAAATAGAATATAACATAAAGGTCACAAGTAATTAAAAGAAAACTAGATAAAATATACCTCTGCTTTGTGCAATAGAATAAGCTGCACATGATGGATGTATGCGTTGCGAAGGAAACGAACCCGGGACGCCAACTTATTCTTGTTAGTTTCGGCGACCACTTTCTTATCACCTCCCCCTTGGGTCACCTTCTGCTGTTGAGCAAAGACATTAACCAAATAATCGAGTTATTCAAGGCAACTATCATTTTGGATTATTGTTTCCATATCCCCGAACACACCAAGATCATCCATAAACTTGTCTGTGTAACGTCGATCTTCAAGTAAACTGGATAGATCGATAATCAGTTCTATCTTTTCTTCAGATGTCATGATATCAGGATTTCCACACAAGATCTTGAATTTGTCTCTGTCTTTGACATTTTCCAACTCACGTAAGAAAGAAGACATTATTGTCTCCAGTGCTTCAACACATTTGTTTATGTACCATATTAGCTCTTTGAGCTACTTCGCATATTCCTTCCTAGGTCCAAAACGGTGCTTCGCAAAATATACATGTGGGGAGCCTTCCTCGTCTACCTTAACAAATACAGCTTTGGGGCTAAGCACACAACATCTATATCTTGGTTCTTCAGAGCATCTAATGCATCCAACAATTTCCTGTTGAAAAAAGAAACCTGGTATTATGGTTGTACAAGGAATGAAATGATGGATATCATGTTTCCACACAATGTTTTCATTAACTTGTGGGAAACATTGTGTTAATGAAAACACAATCCATCATTTGTGTTAATGAAAACATTTTGGGGAACATGATATCCATCATTTCATTCCTTGCACAACCATAATACCAGGTTTCTTTTTTCAACAGGAAATTGTTGGATGCATTAGATGCTCTGAAGAACCAAGATATAGATGTTGTGTGCTTAGCCCCAAAGCTGTATTTGTTAAGGTAGACGAGGAAGGCTACCCACATGTATATTTTGCGAAGTACCGTTTTGGAACCAGCTCAAAGAGCTAATATATTACATAAACAAATGTGTTGAAGCACCGGAGACTATAATGTCTTCTTTCTTACGTGAGTTGGAAAATGTCAAATTCAAGACCTTGTGTGGAAATCTTGATATCATGACATCTGAAGAAAAGATACAACTGATTATCGATCTATCTAGTTTACTTGAAGATCAACGTAACAAACAAGTTTATGGATGTGCGTTCGGGGATATGGAAACAATAATCCAAAATGATAGTTGCCTTGAATACCTCGATTATTTGGTTAATGTCTTCGCTCAGCAACAGAAGGTGACCCAAGGGGGAGGTGATAAGAAAGTGGTCGCCGAAATTGATAAGAAGAAGTTGGCGTCCCGGGTTCGTTTACTTCGCAACGCATACGTCCATCATGTGCGGCTTATTCTATTGCACAAAGAGGTATATTTTGGCTGATCTAGTTTTTTTTGTGACCTTTATGTTATATTCTATTTTCTCACACATTACATTTACCGGCTTTGGGATTTAGAAACGAGACGGAACTGCAATTGATGTTTGAGCATCACTTTCCTGGACATATTAGGAAGCTAAAAGGGATTTATAAATAGTTGAAGGAGGAATTTGAAAGAAATACATTCTATTTTGAGCCGTAAGTTTCAAAATTTCAGACATTTAATTTATGTGCTTGTATATATGTTTAAATCTACTAAACTTGATTCTAACTTTTATTTGACCATCTTAATTATGTTTGGTTTGTCATAGGACGTACATCGAATTTGGAGTTGCTAGTGCACTGCCAATACAAGAATTGGTTACATCAAATTTCCTGCAGATGTGCAAGCATTCAAAAGAGGGCGAGTTGATCCTTAAACAAGCCACAATGACCAATCGGCCATCCTCATTCTCGGACATCAAAAAATCAGGAAGGGTGAATCCTTTTGGAGATGCAAAGCCTAGGAAAAGATAATTTGCTCGTGAGAGTGAGACAAACCTCGGATATCAAAAAATCGAGAAGGGTGAATCCTTTCGGAGAAGCCAAGCCTAGGGAAGAAAATCTTGTAGCCAAAGTGATGTCTTTCGGATATCAAAAAACCGTCAAGTGATTGGAAAACGCGGAACCTTGGATATTTTGCATGTGATATGCTTACAGTTTACCCCGGGCAACCTCACTTGGTTTGAAAGATGGCTGGGAAAACGTGTCGATGCATTAGGAGGAGAAAATCAAAACAGTGGTTAGCAATCGATCGAGCTAGTGGTCACCCTACAAGATGCGGAATAAGTTTATTGAGGTGTGTAATGATGCCGTGAAATATGGCCAACGATAGTAGCCTAAGGTCAGCGTTCATGTAAATTGATACAGTTAGAGTTAATTCTTTATGTGATTATTAGTTTTGGCCAACGATATGAGCCTTGTCTCTAGAGGTCTAGAGCAACCTAAACGGGCTAATGAAAAGATCATACCACAGCTACTGTAACATCCCGTATTTTCCTAAATATTAATTTTACTTGATTTAGACAAAATAGGAAAAATAAAAATAAAAAGTCATTCGGTTGTGGTGAGAGTAGCTTGGTGTGAGTGTCATACACGTGGTGATTGTACAGAATCCATGGGCAGGTGGCACACCTTTGTGGCTTTACATGTTTATGTGCATAATTTATAAGGTGAAGAATCTTTGTCCTCTTCTTAGATAGTAAATTGATTCTATCCCATTTTCACATAGAGTTCTTTTGAACAAATGCAAGCCGTGAGTTATCCATCATTTGGAGCAAGAAAATCATTGGTGATTTGGCTCGGTTGACATACAATTTAGGGTGTCGATTCTTGAGGTGGTGTTCACATATCATACGATACTCATTTGAGGTACCGGGTAGTGTGCAATTCATTCCTAGCTAAATCTCTTTGCAAAGAGTGTTATTTGATTCTCTCATATTTGTACTCATTTGATGTCCAAGTTTCTTGATTCGATTATTGTCACTTCTTGTACCGTGACATAAAGGAAATATTTTGCTGGAAGCCATGGAACAGATTGGTACATGTACAAGCCAACCGGGTTAAAGAGTTATGAAAGATGTACGATGGACTACCCTACGGGAGTCTAGAATGTTTATGGGGCCCAAGTGCCCAATACAGATGTTGACCTAGGTGGTGCATGGCATGTTACCGAAATGAACCGGGTAGGAGGCTACAAATGAAAACGTTCAGAATGATCCTACTTGATTTGTTTTCCTCGTTTATTGAGCATATTCTTATTGCTAGCCATGTTAATTGTCCTCGTATTGCATATACTACTCGGGAGTTTTATATTTTTCAGGTGCAGAGAAAGTTAGTGGGGAGCCGAGTTGAAGTATTTGAAGGATTAAGCTTTATAGAGATTGTTTAGAAAATATGTAGCATTTTGGAGGTTTGTAGGGCCCACCATGTATATTTATCTTGAGGATTTGTAATTATTGGAGATGTACTTATTTTGAGGCAATGTAAAAATTCGGGTCATCACAGCTACATACCTTGATACCCAATATGAATCCTTGCTTAGATTCATAAGATACTGATACAATTCTAATTTTCCTGTTAATGCACAGAGACAACAACTACATCAACAGTGATTGCCATAAAAATCCCACGAAGATCATTAATAAATTTCCTACACAGCCAAACTTTTATTGGTATAGGAAATAACATGAATTCGATTAGCATATAAAAAAAGCATTTTGTTAGCCATTAGGATAGTTCTATGTTCCACTAGATGTGTATACGAAGTAACTGAAAAAAGAAGAGAGGGAGAGGAGAAAACGCAAACATTAAACCTAACAACTTAAGTGTATTCAGCTATTCTTTGGTGGAATTAACAATCTTCCACTCATGTCCAAACTATTGAACAGCTTATATTCAAGTATTAAGGAAATCTTTCTACAGTTACTTACATCCCCCTTTCGAATTGCATCAAAAGACTTTCGTATCAATTAGAAAAGAAATGAAAACACTATCCAGTGAAGGAGTTAGATGCTGAAACTCTTCGTTAAGATTAATTGATGACTTAGAATTATCAGTCAAAATGGGTTTTTCACTAAAGCTTTTTACCAAGCACGTAGAGATCAGGTACTGGATACCTATATTGAAAGAGCAAAAGTGTTCAGCATTCCCGTTTATGACATTGCTAACGCACATGCTCAATTGGGTACACGAAGAAAGGAAAAATGGATACAAAAGAAATTAAAATCACAAAAAACCTTCAATTGTAGCAATGCCCCAAAAATGATTACATTGCTGCAAGAAATAGAATAAAATAATACCAACTTTACCCAAGTAGCAAAAGAGATCACATAGTATTAAACTTCTAAGCAAGTCCAATTCTGCATTTAACTACCTGATTGGCCGGCCGCTTCAAATTGGGATTGGGGCACAAATCCTTTCATCCCTCGTGAAGGAAATAGAAGCCTCTTACTGGTGGCATCGCTGCACAATTTACCCTCTCCCTGAGGTAAAAAAAAAAAAATTGGAATTCTATAACTTGAATTGGCATACAAACAACTTCATACTTTGTTGTAGATCAAAACCTTGTTCATATACAATCCAACTTCCACAATGACACAATGAATAAGAAATCCTAGAATTTTAACAGAATAGTGAGGATCCCAATTCCCATTGTTCAAACACACACACACAATCTTAGATTAGGTTTTTTGCTGCAATGTCCTTGCTATGAGAAGAAAACTGTAAGCACAAAATGAACGACAAACTAGAAACAGAATTTATTATTCTCTCTACTTAATGAAGAAACTTCACTCCATCTCATTTTGTCAAGGGCTTAATGATTTTCTTGAAGTTACAGTTCCGGCTCGTCTGCGATGCAAAAGAAGCAAAACTCTACATTGTGTTCTCAACACCTAGAAAACATCGACTTCAGAAAATCAACAACAAAAAAAATGCATTTCTTGAAAATGCGTTTTCTTAAAAGTACCAAGAATGTTGTACACGAATCAAATGTGAAATGAGTCCATTAGATAGAATAAGATCATCAACTAAATCAGCTCTAATCGCTCAGGCTTCAACTACACAATAAAAAGAGTTTTTTTTCTTTTTATCCCCTAAACTATGCACATTTTCTCTACTTAGTCCCTGAACTATCAATTTGGCGATTTCATCCCCTCAACTATCATTCCGTTACCTACTTAGTCCAATAGATGACGAAAAGTAAGAATTTGGACGGAAAATGCCACGTAAGGCCCTGTTTGAGACCCTGTAGAGCAGATATTTGATTATAACACCCCTAGAGATAAAAATTAATTATGACCATTTAGAATAAAATAATAAAAAAAATAGGACATTCACACCGGTTCAAATAGATTGAAAATTGGAGCATTTAATTTTTTTTAGAAGGTTTAAGTGCTCCAATTTTCAATCCGTTTGGACCAGTGCGAGAATCTTTTTTTTTTATCATATTATTTTAAAGGGTCATAATTAATTTTTTTCTCTAAGGCTTTCATAGTTAATTATCTGCTTTTTATTTGGGACCCTTTAGAGCAGATACTTGATCATGAGAGATTTACGGACAAAATTAACTATGACCTTTTAGGATAAAATGATCAGAAAAATAAGATTTTCGCACCAATTTACATGGATTGAAAATTAGAACGCTTACTTTTTAACCATATTTTTAATATATAAACAGTCTAAATTCTATATAAAGAGGTCAATCTTTTTGGAAAAAATATGTATTTGTCAGTCTCTATAAAGTGCCACGTAAGATCTTGATATATGAACCTCGTAAAAAAATTAAGTGCACCAATTTTCAATCCGTTTGAACCGGTGCGAAGGTCTTATTTTTTTTTTATCATTTTATCCTAAAGGGTCATAATTAATTTTTATCTTTACGGCTGTCATAATCAAGTATCTACTCTACAGGGTCTTAAACAAGGCCTTATGTGACATTTTCCGTCCAAATACTTAATTTCCGTTATCTATTGGACTAACTAGGTAAAGGAATGATAGTTGAGGGGATGAAATTGCCAAATTAATAGTTCAGGGACTAAGTAGAGAAAATGTGCATAGTTTAGGAGATAAAAAGAAAAAAAACTAAAAAATGGAGTAACAAAATCAAATGTCGGAACCTCATATACTATATTGAATGAGTTGCTGTTATCCGTGAGTCCAAATCAGATCTAAGCCCTGCACGTGAAAATCAAAACTTAGATACGCTAACATAAACAACCAAAGCAAGATATGTTTTTTTGAACACAAAAGAGCAGAGAAGAAAGGTATGTGGTCATACATGTGTCTGTCTCACATATTTTGCCAAACACGTAGAATGTAAGCAAAAAGCATTATCCCACCCTTGTCTCTCACACATTTTGTCGAACACAAAGGATACAAATAAAAATGGGAGCACACTTTGTATGGATGCTCATTTTTACAATTCCAGTGAATAAATTTAACTTCCAAAAGTTAATAAGAGGTCTCTATTTGGGTTAGAAAGAACTCACAAGTGGCCAGACACAATCTTAAAATAAACATCAAAATAGTCCCAACAAACTAAACCAAATTTTGATAAGGCAGAAAAATGCAGAGAACCCAAAATACTGTGGTAATTAGGGTTATGGCTACCAAACATTCACGGCACGACAATGGAGAAGGGAATTTCGCTAGTCTATATAAAAGAGAGACGATGGGAGATATATACACACTAAATGAGAGAGAGAGAGAAACAAAACAGAATGTCAGAAACCCACCAAAGCATTGTGCACGCGGTCGCGATGTTATTGTACTGCGAAAGAGATGCCACGTTGGGAGAGCTTCGTTTTGATTTTGTAAATGCAGAGAGAGAGAAAGAGAGCGCGCTTCGTTTGGATTTTGAATGAGAGAGAGAGAGAGAGAGACGCAGAAACCTACAAATAGAAGAAAAAGAATTTTTATTTTTATTTCTATAGATATAGATATGTACATCTGCCATATTAGCCATTTATTGTTTCCTTTTTAAATATTTACATATCTCCTTAATTTTAGGGTGTAAATACATTACCTCATTTATTTTCGAAAATAAAGAATCACATTTGTAGGTTTTCTTTCATCCTTTTTTTTCTAAATTTTCATTCTTTCCAAATATATTGCTGGTTATACTGCCCGTAGATCTCCGCCGTTGAAAAAATATGTACCAATCCTAAGGTCCAAAATATACAAATTTGAAAACCACCCTCCCAAATTATATAGATGTTATTGGCATATACAAAGTTCAGATTTCTATATATAACCATATCTATCTGTTCTCAATCGGTCTAACATGTTCTTTCCCACTGGTCACCATCTCCAATCATCTCCGATGCCGATTGCCGACGAATTTGGGGATTGAAATCTTGGAATATCTGTTAACGATAGATTAGCTCTAACAGAATCCACAAGGAGTGGGACTCCTCTAGTAATTAGCCAGCAAGGAGTCCACACAATGAATCCACACGGGCACCACATCGCGAACTCCACCAACTCTAGTGTTTGGAACTCTAGCAACCAAACAAACCGAACAAACCACCAGAACTAATCAAACAAACCAACGACTGAACGAACAAACAAACCGAACAAACCACCAGAACTAATTGAAAAACCCAACAAACCACTAGAACTAATTGGAATGTTACCAAGCATCGAATAAAAAGTATGTTCCATGCAATAATTTAAGACTTAACATAAAAGGCGAAAGCCTAAGAAGAACTAGAGCAAGGGAGACCTTTCAGCAACAAATGATCGGCAAACCCAGAACTTAGACTTCACAAAACTATCGATCAACATTCAGCACCAAACCACCACTCACGTCGTACTCACTCCTTGTAGCTTCTCCATCGTCCCCCTCTTCCGACCCTTGTTCCGCACCATTCTCTCGCAGGATGGGAAGCAGATTGCAAGTTGACTCCCAGGAGCGAGAAATGCATGTAACAAATTTCCAAACACTCCTTCCCTGTGTAACTGTGCAATACGTGGACAATCTCTCTTCTCTTCTAATAAACTCGTTTACACCTAAGGCAAAATTACACATTTTTACATGAAAAGCAAACTATTAAAGAGTGCTAAGAAAAGAGGAACGAGAAACAAAAAACATGTTGCTTTCTCACCTTCAAAAAAATCCTCAACTCTTTTACCACTCAACTCAGCATTCCATTCATTTTCGCCGTAGGCTAAGCTGTAGGTTGAAAACCCCTTCAATACCTTCAACAAGGGGAAAGAGCACATCAATTCTCCAAATAATTTCTGGAAAAATGAAAAGCAGCACACTAGTATCACAAATCCTCTGTGAACATTCAAGTGGGGATAAGACGAGGATACAGAGACAAACCAGCTGTGATATCAGACACGTTTTAAGCAACCCATAAAAAAGCCAGATACAATGGCATGGAGTAGAGGTGGCAATCTCAACCCATATTTTTGAACCCACCCAAATCCGCCCACTTCTAACCCAACCCAACCCGCCCATATGTTAATATGGGTTCATATGAGTTCAACCCATATTTACATGGGTTGGAAATGGGTCCAACTTAAAAAAACCCATCCATTCTTCTTCAGGGCTTTCCAAGACGATTTCCAACGTCGCAGCTAGAAGGACTACTAGTGTGATCATGATTGGTATTCCACTAACAGGTCCTTAAATCCTGTCTCCATATTGATCTCAATTAGAAGAAAGCAAGTCTATTCATCCTCAGGTCTTACTTCAATAATAAAATTGAATTATAATTGATCAGTTAATTCAGTTTGTTCAGATTGAGGGTGGGTTTGGATTAAAAAGTCAAGTGACTTTTTTTTTTTTGCATTTGTTTGTTTTTGCGTCAAACTTTTGTGACTAATTGATTCGTCCCGACCAGAGGATTCGAAAAAGTTAAAAATTGTGATTGAAACTCATAATTTTTTTTCAAAAAGACAAAAATAAGTAAAAAAGACTGCAAAAAAAATTGAATAAAGACAAAAAAAAAAATATCGCTCGTAACTTTTAATCCAAAATCAGAGTCCTTTTATCCAAGTCCACAAAGAAAAGTCAACAGACCAAGTGGTCACCAATACTCAGGATAGGAATTAAAAGGAAATTTTCTCCTCCACATGTCTCGTGTTTTAAAACACTATATTCTGAATACAACTGTGAAGTTGTGTGTGTATCATTGCTCGTCTAAAAAATATATAGCAAAGTGCGTCTTATGCATTTCATTTTACTTTTTCCACGGCTTTCTATATCAGAAGCAGCATAAACACATGTCCTCCCAAAACCATGGATTGTATTAGCTTTTACGCAATAGGTGACAGTAGAAATTTAATATTGGTGATTAACTGACTTTTAAAAAGAAAAGAACAGGTCGGGTTTGGGTTTGACTTGACCCACATTCGGCCTGACCCATTTCAACCTGCCTACTATTGACCCGTATTCAACCCGCCCATATTTGACCTGCGACCCGTGTCAACCCGCCCATTTGCCACCTCTAGCTTGGAGCATCTTAACAGCAAGATAAATAGATAACTGGCATCCAATGAAAACCAAACACGATATCATTACCTCATGGATGAGGATTGAGGGGTAAACTTACAGGTAGATACAGCAGAACATGAAAGATATCATTACCTCACAATCAGGGTATGGAATAGCAGCTCCCAAAACTTTATCCTTGCAGATATAGCCAAGGATGAGGACTTTCGATCGCAGCGACAAAACATCGCTCAATAAGACCTCATATATTTCGTACGCCAGTTCATCCGTCACAAGGTTTGTGAACATAATTGCTGAAAACAGGTGCTCAAGATCTATTTTATCTTCACCTACAACATATTTACACACAGAGCACACAAAATTCAATAGATTGAATCTACTACGTAACAAAATCGAATTGATGAAACCTTATAAAGAAGCGCCACTACACACAAAACGAAGAAAACGACAAATGACAGTTTTTAACCACAAGCCACTACAGTGGCAATTCCTAACTAAAGTAGCTAAGTAGCAACAACAAGGACATGCAACGACACTGACACGCTGACACGAAAATTTCCAAAAATTGGAGGACACCACGCGGGGGCTTGTTTAAAAATAAAATCTAACATTCTCATTGAAGGGTGTTTTGAGAAAAAAAAACAATGAAACCTAAAAAGGGGGTCTAACTATCAAAATTGCCTATATTTCATGATGCACAGATGTGATTACATCGTTCAAATTTCCCATTATAATAATCATGAAAATGTTACAACAAAATAACTCCGTCGTAACAGTGCCCTAAGCATGTCATGAGAGCGTCCCATCATTATAGAAAGTCCAAGTGTGTCCAGTCGGCATCCAAATATAGGGAAAAAAAATTAGAAGGCAATCATACGCTTCTGATTTGCACATCGGGACACATATCCAGACGCCGCTACGTGTCCGACAATGGTTCGTCACCTCCGGCAAGGTGTACGTGCTTCTGAGTGAATCACGATGTAAAGCAAGAGAGGGCTTACCAGAACAGCGAGCTATATTTTGCGCTACTCGATAGATGTAAGATGCCGGATAACGTGTAGGTTCCTTGCAACCATGCCCTAACTGAGCAAACATCAGCACACTTTGCCTAATCCTGCTGCGAACCAGGCCCAACAAAAGATGATGTGTGCCGATAAAACGATGCCCTTCAACCCTTCTTTCACAGTCAGCATGTTCAACAACCTCAATGACCTCTTCTGTGAAAGTCCCAAAGATGCTTGACCGCAAGGGAGATGTAGCTGATTTCATGGACTTACCTAACTGCGAAAGGAAAATGTATAAACAAATTACAGGTAGTCAACACAAACATAGTCCTTTAGAAGATATATATAAAGCCCCTTCTCTCATGTATAACATGGCATCCAACAACCACAAAACAGACAAATATTGAAACTACATAAGAGTGTGTAGGAAAAAGTGCACACATCCAACACTCTCTTCATCCAACACTCGATAATACTCGTTTGTTTGGGAGTGTCAGAAGAAGTGCACCTTTTTCTTACAGCAACAGTAAGCTCTACAAGCAAAGGGAATTACCTTGAGCACTTTCCACTCTATTAGATCGATCATGGCTTTATCTATTTCACCTGTAAGGTTATCAAGTTCAACAAATGGGACGTCAGGCATGAGACGATTTAGGTGCTCGAAATTGAAAAGCCCCCAGGATTCGAGCAATAGAGTTTCCCTTATGCAACAACACTTGCCCCGAGCCAATTCCATCGCTATGTGTAGTGCACAATCCCTCTGGTCAGAAAGACGAAACAAATAAACCCGAGATATATAGGCACCAGATAAGCAAACAGTTTCATGTGCTAACCATTAGCCTCAACGAAATATATCAAAACCAATCGCTACGGATCACACTATAGACACATTATATTTAGAATAGTACAGCTTTCTACCCTTATGCTAAAGTTCAATGTCCATCCAAATTGCAAACTAGTGAAATGGCTATCCCCAATATACACAATTTAAAGAGCCACACCGTAGCACTCTATAAGCATACAATTATCACAAGAGCCAATCCTTGTTGCCCAAGCGTACTTAATGAGAACATCCGAACCCTATTCTGTTCTCTTTTAAATGTCCAGGGGATTGAAAAGGAAATCTGTTTAACCACCATGACACGAGCCACATGCAAAAAAATGGTGGATGGATAACAGGATTATACATCGAACTCAAGTACCAATCCAACATTGTGTGGATGACGTGCAAACTACCCCACTAATAGGTAACCATCCTTGTCAATCGTGAATTGTGATATGAATCAAATTTAACCAAATTCTGAATTGGAATGTTTAGATCAGATGTGGCATACATCTGGGCATTTTTACATCAGAAATTATCAAAAAAAATGAAATGTGAAGCTTAAACCTTGAAATTTTTTGTCTAGCTTATATCACAGAAGATGTGGGATGAAGGCAACACGCCTTTTATAAAGGGTATTGGGTAGAACTCTCCCCAAAAGCTAGCCATTGAGGTGAGGCTGCCCTTACGCTTTATATACAACATTTTACTTTGGTTCCACATCAATGTGGGACTTCCCTTGCATCGGCTTGATCTATGATCCCATATTACATAAGTGATTATACTTCATTCATGAATTAAAGGAAGAAAGGAATTCATAAGACGAGCTTTCGGCTCTCATCCATAGCAGATATAAACAACAACGGCAATAGATAATTCGCGGTCCTAGATAAATTACATAATAAGTCGTACCTACAAGTTCTTTGCCCTGAAACATCATCCAAAGATGTACTTCTGACAATTTTTAGGGTAGAAGATGAAACAGGTTAAGAATCAATCAATCACTCACGTCTGTCCGGATTCTATAAATCCTCAAACCACCAAATGACCAACAATCATGCGTGGATATTGTTCATTTTCCTACTAAACCCTCTATGAAGTCATATTCTTGAATTTCTCTTCACAAGAAGAGCTGAAAACACTGTGAAGGTGTCAAACACAACATTTTCGACAATTGCAAGGAACGTAATAACGAATCAAATCGCGAATCGAGCAATTACCAACTATATTCACCTATAGATTTGCCCCAACTTTGTCTCAATCCTCAATTCAATAAAGATTTTGACAACTTTGTCGGCAAACCTTTGGTAAAATGTTTCACTGAAGAAAGGTTAATGGAATGAGTAAATTATCTAGAACCGCCCCAAAAAAGCAAGTTTACGTCTGGTGATGATTGTTGCAATCCACTTTACTTTCTGACTATGAATAATTTTTTACCTGTATTATCTGAGGTCTATGTTCCATGGAATCTTTCAAATGTAACATTCCCTATCGGACGGACACTCAACCCACACACAAAGGGATGAGATCTGTGTCTAACATATTAAGTTTGACATTCAATTAGCACACGTATTTTGTAATGAGAATCTACAACAGTTCCATATTGTGCAAACAGTTTTGCTAAAAGTAGCCGAGAATATTACTTCAAGAAACAAATCATAAGCAACTCCCACTACCTTCAACGGTGGATACTGCTTCATGAGAAAAATGGTCCATTCCACTAAGAAGTCAGATACATGTCCATCCTACATCCATACAAATCGTATCAGCAAAGCATTGGATAACTGATTGATTACGAAAAACGAACCTAATTAATAGAACAGTGGAAAAACAACAAAAAGGAGCAACATAAATGCATGTATTATACGGGTCCGATTTTAAGGTCAAATCCAGAGGGTTTCATGAGATACCTCCAACATCCCACCGTTACTCTCAGCCATGCATACCTAGTCAAATAAATGGAGACAAAATCACAAATGCCCCCAGTAGACAATAACCAACTTTTTCAGATACAAATTGGTTCAAATATGAAGCAAATTTTAGTATGCCTAGGCCATTGCCATTCCCCCGGATTAGTTGGTCTTGTGGGCCAGATACCGAGTTATCAACACAAAAAAAAAAGGGTAAAAAACCATGAACCATGTAAACAGAAAATGACCAAAAGAACATTTACCTCGTGGATCTTCTGATCAGAGTCTGCCATTATTATCCGTTGCTGCACAAATACATTATCATAAAACAGTCATTTAGCCACAGAATAAGTGTATGCGATTATTACAGAGTTGCAGTGAGTGCAGGGTATAAGCAGTGTCGACCAGTCACAGTTGTAGCAGTTACCTCTAATATATCATTAACATCACTTTCACAAAGAAGGCAGAAATCTTCCATCGTCTCCTGATCCACAATGGCCAGTACAGCTTCATCCGCAGTCTATAGTGAAACATAAAAGCTACACTGTCAACTTACTAAAAACCTTGATTCGGTTATTTTTCCGCTTTTTTCATTTTTTTGTTCTTCAAATCAAGCTAGCACAATAGCACATATCAACAAACTAAAATTAAGCTTAAATATGGATGTCAACCATAAAAGTTTTACTCTATCTAATGAACCACAGCCACAGCCAAATATCGCATCTTGGGATCCAGACTCCAGAGGCACACAAACCTTGTATGAGCTCAATATATCCCTTAACACCAGACGCTCAGCATTCATCTCTTCCTGATAAGCTATTCGGATAAAATCTTCCTGCAAAAGGAGCAGAAATTAAGGACAATCAGTGAGGCACTTCCAAAAGAAAGCTAAATGAAAAATACAAAGTGAAGGTCACGCCACGTATCCGTGTAGGCTGACAAAAAGGAAAGGCGGAGGAGGAATGAAAGCGAAGGGGCAATGCCAATTACACACATTAACACATGAGAAAGAACACATAAACTAGAGAAAGGTCAGGAAGACGCAGCCCTAACAATCTGATCTATTTATGCACTTGGTAAAAAACATGTGATGGCATTTGGGTGATACGAAAACATGTAGGGGATACTTATCTATATAAAAAGCAGCATGCAGTTTAATGTGAAAATAACTAAATAATCCACAAGAGGAATATCTTAATGAAGGTAATCCCAGGCTTGCTCAGTAGAATTCTTACCAAATCATAAACAACCAATGCAAGCTTCATAAGGGCTTTCAAAACCTCCCACTGCACGTGATGTAATGCATCTGGGTCTTTTGCAAACACCACCTCCATATGTGTAGTCCAACAAATGCGTGAGAAACTTCCATATGCTAAGAACGCAGCCCCCTTAGCAGCTATGTCAACCCGCTCCTCGCCTCCTCTATCTTCAAGGCTCGAGAATATAGAATCCTAAGGCAAATCCAAGATTATTGAAGTGCAAAACTTAGTCAAAGCCACAAGAAATGCCTGAGCATCAAAATAAGATGCACCTCTCGTACAACATCAACGTCTATCATTCTAGACTCTGTTTAAAAATTTCGATAGCTACTTCAATAAACGAGATAGTTGATAGCTTAAAAGAACATAAAAACCAAACAGCACATTGTACAAGCTTGGCGGAAGGTTTTCAACACATTACAAGCATTTCGAACAAGAGGGGAAGATAAGTTAAAAGGAAAGAAGAAAAGCAACCAAGATTCATTTCAAATAAACCATAGAAATTGCAAAGAATAAACCCAATAGGCCAATATCAACAAGATAGGAAATAATGTTGATGCATAAGCAAGCATAAATTAAAGCGGAAAGAGGAACAATGGTCAAAAGAAGAGGAACACTATAATAAGTATCTAATCGGCACATTCACGGAATTCATACTCTCTTTCTTTCTCTTTTCACCAAATATGTACTTGGGTTGTGCCAGCAAGAGCCCAGACCGTGCAAGTTCTTTAATTTTTACAAGCGCACAATTGCAAGTTCAAAATATGGTAGATAACCAATTATAGTAATCCAGGGGCACACGCAGGCAAGAGAGAGTACTTTTGGGAGAGATGATTAAAAGACATTGTAGAATGAGTATGAACCTTACCCCTTCCAATGCGACCTTGCCGCAGCATTTATCTTGTGAAGCGACTTGTTTAAGCTTTTCAAGCCAAAGTTTTTCAAGCCAGCCATATGTGCTTGGAATATACCTGTTACATATCAGGTAATGTAACCTCCGTAGAGATGCAGAAAGAGATAACGACACAGAAAAAAAATGAATAAGAAAAAAGACCGGTTGTTGCGATGTATGGATCAATCAGTGAGTGTGGACCAGGACACAAGATGGATATGACAATACTAAGACTAAAGAGCATACCTTGACATCCTGCCATTGATTATTTTACCATGAAAAGCTCCCTCCCGAATTAGCTTGCATGATTCTTCATTACCAGGTGAAGTCGACAGGTGTTTATGACATGTGGATGTGGAAACAATAGATTTAGAAGACAGTTGGCCAGATGATCCAGGGGTGGCTCCAGCACTTCCAGTCGACAGTGATGAACAAAACTTCAATTCTATGAATCCAATTCCAAAAATAGATCACGCTTAAGAGACGATACCTATCTCCAATGCCAACAAACCGACAAGTTTGAAATAAAATTTCACATACTATAAGCAAAAGATGACTGGACCTAATATGGAGACTTAAACGGAGTGTACTGAGCTTCTTTTTTTCCCAATAATTAAACTGAGCGGTTTGCTAATTTTTTATTCGGTTTGTTTGCTAATTTTTTAAGAAAGTTTCATTCTGCGCTTCAATCCTTGCGCCTTTCTTTCATCCAATCATTTCGTTAAATTTCCAACACAGTTCAAAAAACTCTTTCTAATTATTTTTTATAGAAATAAGTAATTTTCAACCCTTTTTAAGTTATCACCAAATTTGAGTGAAACGTGACAATTTCAAAGTTTGTAGCTAGACCATTTGATACATGGTTTGATTTGGTGATAAAATTGGTTCTCCTTTGATCTGCTAAAGGATTTTTTGAAAGAGTTAGACCTCCGTTTGGAAGGAATATTTTTCTTTTCCCCTTCCTTCCATCATTACCGAGGCATGCAATCATCAGGATATTATAGCCAAAACCACAATCTCAGATACTGATAAAAGAATCTATCAACAATAGTAACAACTAACAATAATCGAAATATTACCAACATCGGGAGAACTGCGTTTGAGTGGCTCTGCCATATCCTCGCCGCTTTTCTATCACAGATGGCCCCTTTGCAATGGATTTGGATGAAAAACAGAAACCCTAGGGTTCTGAATTTCAATCGACCACCAAGCCCTAACCCTTGCTGAGAGGCTCTCTCTCGATTCTTCTGTTTTTTCCGTCTCTCTCTCGCTCTATCTCGATGTGTCTGCTCCGGATCCGGTCAAGTAATCTCACGTTCTCTCTCTATCCTTTATTTTTCTTTCTTTTCTTCTCACCTCGGTAACCCAAGCAATAAAACGAGAGCTGCTTTTCCCCCCTGACACAGCCCCCCCCCCCCCCCCCCCCCCCCGCCGGACCCACCCCTCCTTTCCCGTTTTACCCTCCCCCTCCCTTCTTCTTTAATCCAGTTTTTCTTCTTTTCTTTTTTTTCTACTCCTCCCCCCCGTTCTTTCCAGTTTTAATCCTTCTTTTTTTTTTCTTCTAATTTTCAATTCTTTTCTTTATTTGTTTCCTTTCCCATTTTTCCCCCTTCTTTGTTTTTTTTGTTAGCTCAAATTCTATTTTCAATTAACCACCACAATACCATATTTAAGATCAACGCTCCGCGCCCAAGCTAACATATTTTCTATGCTTTCAAAAATCTATATAAAATAAATAAATATGTATAAGTACAACATTAACCAGTCTTAACATATTTTCTCTACTTTTAATGCCAAAACAATTTGAGTTCGTGCTAGGATTGGATCCCGACTGTGTTAATTAAATTTTTTACTCTAAGGCCTTTCAACGAGCACCCTAAGACTCTTTATTTAGTTTCAAGACTCTTTTAGGGTGCCTATTGAAAGGCTTTGGAGCCAAAAATTTATTACGACCATTTAGGATGAAATGATTAGAAAAATAATATCTTTGCACCAATTCAAACGAATTGAAAATTGAAACACTTATTTTTTAAAACCGTTTATATATTAAAAAATATAGTTAAAAATTAATCCAACTGTTTTTTTTCCTTTTTTCCTATATATATATATATATATATATATATATATATATTAAAAATATAGTTTAAAAAAATAAGTGTTTCAATTTTCAATCCGTTTGAACCAGTGCAAAAATGTTATTTTTCTAAACATTTCATCTTAAATGGTCATAGTAAATTTTTGAATACACTTATTTTTTTTACTATTTTTTAATATATAAACGGTGTAAAAAAATAAGTGTTTCAATTTTCAATCCGTTTGAAAAATAAAGGAGTTTTTTTGGTTATTATATATTTTTTAAATTTTGAAATCCGCTTTTGTAATTATCTCTCGTAATTATTGTATTGGCTCAAAGGCCTTTCAATAGACACCCTAAGAGAGTCCTGAAACTAAATAATGAGTCTTAGGGTGTTCGTTGAAAGGCCTAAGTCATTATGACCATTTAGAATAAAATGATAAAAAAATATGATCTTCGCCCCGGTTAAACGGAACTGAAAATTGGAGTGCTTAATTCTTGAATTATATTTTTTAATATAGAAAGGGTGTATTTATAGAAATTAAATAAATAAGATAAAAGTAATTAAATAAATAAAGAAATTTAAAAGTGGGAGTAATTCAAGGGGACCCGGTTTCTAACAGTTTTTCAACAACAAAAAAACTGTTTTCTTTATGAAAAAAAAAATTTCAAATTTTTTTTTACTAAACTATTTTCCTAAAAAAAAAGATATTTGCACCGATTTAAACGGAGAGTGAAAATTTGAGCACTAATTTTTTTAGACCCTTTTAAAAAAAAAAAGAGAATAGTTAAAAAATTAAGTGGTCCAATTTTTAATCTGTTTGAATGAGTGTGAAGATCTTACTATTCTGATCATATTATTCTAAAGAGACATAATCAAATTTTGTCTCTAAAGCTCTAATAATCACGTTTCTGCTCCATAGGATTGCAAATTGGTAGCGATGAATTTTTATTTAACCAAAACGGTACCGTTTAGTGCGGGTGGAGCGGGTCCAATTTAAGGGGGGTGGGGGGGGGGGGGGGGGGGGGGGGGGGTAAAGGGGAAAAAAGGACGTGGGGCCGGGGGGTGTGTCGGGGGAAAAGCAATTTCCCAATAAAACTAAGGCTGTATATGAGCCTATACATACATATCAAGGATTTTTTCTGAATTGTAAAAAAAAATCCATTAAAAAAACTTTTCAAAATAATGAGCGGTTTAAATTATCTATGTGGGACCCGAGGTGGGCCCCACAACACCCATGTACATGTAGGTGCATTGCACCCGATGTGGGTCCCACAACACCCATATGTACATGGTATGTACATTGCATCTCTATTATAAAACAGAAGGGTGTGTGGACAAGTTGTTAGAACGGCTTAGATTCATTTGATCCAAAGGCTGTAGTGCATCCTCCCACTTCCCGATTAAGTACCCATGATTTTCACCTAAATCACACAACTGTCATCCCCTTCCAATCGGGATGCGTAGTGCCGTAGACACGAATTAGCACTAATATGTATACATAATAGTACTCGTAGCCAAAAGAGGCTGTAAGGGAACCTAAGGAAAAGAAAAGAAAGGAAAGGAAAGGGAAAAAAAAAGAGAGAAGGGGAACTTAAATAGGAGTCCTCCCCAGCGTAGATACTTATGTCCTAATTCTAAGGCTGTGTTTAAAAAAGAAAGACAATATTGTTTATTACACTTCCGCCGCAAAAGCAATCATTAGAATACAATATGGAGGACTAGGATTGTCTACAGCCAGTTAATTCGAATGAATCATTAAGCTTGCAAGACACGGGCTCGCTCATGATCTGAATTGGCGATCCAAACCGCTCAATTTATGGTGCTAATAAGAATTAGATCCTTGGTGCAAAAACGTGGTTGTTCGGACATAAACGTGGGTATCACGTGGCAGTGCCCACGTGCACCATCCGAACTGTTCAAAAGTGTGTTGAACGGTCTAGATTGAAACTCTCTTTCATCTCACCCCATCACTCCCTCTCCTCTTTCTCCCTTCAAATCCAAACCATCCAAAGTCGAAATGGACTTCCCGATTAAGTACCCATGATTTTCACCTAAATTACACAACTGTCATCCCCTTCCAATCGGGATGCGTAGTGCCGTAGGCACGAATTAGCACTAATATGTATACATAATAGTACTCGTAGCCAAAAGAGGCTGTAAGGGAACCTAAGGAAAAGAAAAGAAAGGAAAGGAAAGGGAAAAAAAAAGAGAGAAGGGGAACTTAAATAGGAGTCCTCCCCAGCGTAGATACTTATGTCCTAATTCTAAGGCTGTGTTTAAAAAAGAAAGACAATATTGTTTATTACACTTCCGCCGCAAAAGCAATCATTAGAATACAATATGGAGGACTAGGATTGTCTACAGCCAGTTAATTCGAATGAACCATTAAGCTTGCAAGACACGGGCTCGCTCATGATCTGAATTGGCGATCCAAACCGCTCAATTTATGGTGCTAATAAGAATTAGATCCTTGGTGCAAAAACGTGGTTGTTCGGACATAAACGTGGGTATCACGTGGCAGTGCCCACGTGCACCATCCGAACTGTTCAAAAGTGTGTTGAACGGTCTAGATTGAAACTCTCTTTCATCTCACCCCATCACTCCCTCTCCTCTTTCTCCCTTCAAATCCAAACCATCCAAAGTCGAAATGGACTTCCCGATTAAGTACCCATGATTTTCACCTAAATTACACAACTGTCATCCCCTTCCAATCGGGATGCGTAGTGCCGTAGGCACGGATTAGCACTAATATGTATACATAATAGTACTCGTAGCCAAAAAAGGCTGTAAGGGAACCTAAGGAAAAGAAAAGAAAGGAAAGGAAAGGAAAGGAAAGGGAAAAAAATAGAGAGAAGGGGAACTTAAATAGGAGTCCTCCCCAGTGTAGATACTTATGTCCTAATTCTAAGGCTGTGTTTAAAAAAGAAAGACAATATTGTTTATTACACTTCCGCCGCAAAAGCAATCATTAGAATACAATATGGAGGACTAGGATTGTCTACAGCCAGTTAATTCGAATGAACCATTAAGCTTGCAAGACACGGGCTCGCTCATGATCTGAATTGGTGATCCAAACCGCTCAATTTATGGTGCTAATAAGAATTAGATCCTTGGTGCAAAAACGTGGTTGTTCGGACATAAACGTGGGTATCACGTGGCAGTGCCCACGTGCACCATCCGAACTGTTCAAAAGTGTGTTGAACGGTCTAGATTGAAACTCTCTTTCATCTCACCCCATCACTCCCTCGGCTCTTTCTCCCTTCAAATCCAAACCATCCAAAGTCGAAATGGACTTCCCGATTAAGTACCCATGATTTTCACCTAAATCACACAACTGTCATCCCCTTCCAATCGGGATGCGTAGTGCCGTAGGCACGGATTAGCACTAATATGTATACATAATAGTACTCGTAGCCAAAAGAGGCTGTAAGGGAACCTAAGGAAAGGAAAAGAAAGGAAAGGAAAGGGAAAAAAAGAGAGAGAAGGGGAACTTAAATAGGAGTCCTCCCAAGTGTAGATACTTATGTCCTAATTCTAAGGCTGTGTTTAAAAAAGAAAGACAATATTGTTTATTACACTTCCGCCGCAAAAGCAATCATTAGAATACAATATGGAGGACTAGGATTGTCTACAGCCAGTTAATTCGAATGAACCATTAAGCTTGCAAGACACGGGCTCGCTCATGATCTGAATTGGCGATCCAAACCGCTCAATTTATGGTGCTAATAAGAATTAGATCCTGGTGCAAAAACGTGGTTGTTCGGACATAAACGTGGGTATCACGTGGCAGTGCCCACGTGCACCATCCGAACTGTTCAAAAGTGTGTTGAACGGTCTAGATTGAAACTCTCTTTCATCTCACCCCATCACTCCCTCTCCTCTTTCTCCCTTCAAATCCAAACCATCCAAAGTCGAAATGGACTTCCCGATTAAGTACCCATGATTTTCACCTAAATTACACAACTGTCATCCCCTTCCAATCGGGATGCGTAGTGCCGTAGGCACGGATTAGCACTAATATGTATACATAATAGTACTCGTAGCCAAAAGAGGCTGTAAGGGAACCTAAGGAAAAGAAAAGAAAGGAAAGGAAAGGAAAGGAAAGGAAAAAAAAAAGAGAGAAGGGGAACTTAAATAGGAGTCCTCCCAAGTGTAGATACTTATGTCCTAATTCTAAGGCTGTGTTTAAAAAAGAAAGACAATATTGTTTATTACACTTCCGCCGCAAAAGCAATCATTAGAATACAATATGGGTATCACGTGGCAGTGCCCACGTGCACCATCCGAACTGTTCAAAAGTGTGTTGAACGGTCTAGATTGAAACTCTCTTTCATCTCACCCCATCACTCCCTCTCCTCTTTCTCCCTTCAAATCCAAACCATCCAAAGTCAAAATGGACAGCCCGAATGCGCCGAGCGGGCATGCAAACAAAAAATTCCTCATAAATTTTTTGATCATTAAATTCTTCATAAATTGAACTGAATAAGCCAAAATACATAAAGCAATCGGCCTGGCCCACAGAAGATTTCTGGCAAGGTCCTACGAGTACTTTTTTGCTCAGTATACTATCTCACTCATCTCTAACTCTTCCAAGTAATCCATCATTTCCGACGGCGATTTCCGCCGAGCAAAAAAACGGTGGGCAGGCGCTCTGAATCTGAGACTTGAAAGCAGGTCTATATTCCTTTCTACACTATATTCTTGCAATATTTTGATTCATACTTCTCGTTTTTGGCTTACATTTTTTTTTTTTTTTGGGTTTTTGGCTCATTCAAGGGCTCGTTTAACGGCAAAGTAAATGTTTTCTTTTTTTTCTTTCTACATATCATGTTTTTGGCTTGTTTGTTTTGTATTTTTTTTAAAATTTTTGGGCTATTGCAAAGGTGGCTTTGGAATGTAATTTCTGTGTGTACAAATATTATTTTTAGGCCTTATCCATGTGAGATTCGAGATGTAATCTATGTAGTACTTTATCTAGATTTTTGTTTTATTTTTTGGTTCGAGGGATCGTACGGGCTAGAGACATCCAATCCAAAATGAAATGGTTTGTGTTCTTTGATGAATATTTCTCATATCCACCCTGATATATCATCATCTCGTTTTCCATTGGATATTTGTTAAACATCTTTAAATGTACTACTAAGTAGTTTCCTAACTAAACTTCCATACTTATTGAGCTCGCCTGATCATTATCCTGTCACTTGGCTCAACCAATCACTTTTTTGCAATGCTAAACTAAGAACTACTTACTTTTGCTAATTTATTAATATAAAGTTTTCTCGATTGATTTTTGTAGTGGCCCGAATCAACCGGCACCTTTGCCAAACCGTCGAGCCCCTGAGGGCTTATATTGTAACAGTTAAAATATTGTATTTACTCACTGTTTAGAGCCTTTTATAATGACAACCAATAAATTACATTCGTATGCATTAGCCAGCAATGACATGCTATTTGAATTGGACAGAATACTAGATCTCTTTATGCTTAGCTTTCTGCTACCTTGTTGATTGCATGTTAATCTTTAAGGGTTGATGTGGTTTTCTTACATATATTTGACAAAGTCTATAAATGTTGCTCCAAATTTACTAACAATCATGCTATCAGTCATAATTTGTTGCATGTCTGACTTTGTCGTGATATTTTGAAGTGTCTTTCCACAAGTAATATGGACGCCTCAGCCGTGCTTACTAGAAGTAATTTGGAGTTCACTTGTTCTAACCTCGAAGACGACTGCCTTGCTACGATTAACATAGATGGGGTCATGTCCACTTGTTATATGAACTTAATTCCTAATGGCGAAAGAGCAAGAGAGATCTACAGGGTTTTAAACACTCTACCACTACCATATTTCCCACAAAGAACCCCTCTACTTCATACAAATGGGAAGAGTTTCTTGGGAATTCTTGTTCACGGGGTCGGGGTCAGCATCGAAGAATTCTGTAAAAGTGAGTCCAAAAAGTTTTTCGATCATTGGGACATGAAGAAAGTGCAGCCCTCCAATTTTTACATTGGTATCATAAGGTGATAAGTGCACTAATTCTTTTTACCTTTATGTTTCTCAATCATCTACTTGTAGCTGTACTATTCGTAAATTTTATTTTAGTATTTGTTAATGAAAACATTGTGGGAAACATGATATCCATCATTTCATTCATTGCACAACCATAATACCAGGTTTCTTTTTTCAACAGGAAATTGTTGGATGCATTAGATGCTCTGAAGAACCAAGATATAGATGTTGTGCTTAGCCCCAAAGTTGTATTTGTTAAGGTAGACGAGGAAGGCTCCCCACATGTACATTTTGCGAAATACCGTTTTGGACCTGGGAAGGAATATGGGAAGCAGCTCAAAGAGCTAATATGTTACATAAACAAATGTGTTGAAGCACCGGAGACTATAATGTCTTCTTTCTTACTTGAGTTGGAAAATGTCAAAGACAAAGACAAATTCAAGACCTTGTGTGGAAATCCTGATGTCATGACATCTGAAGAAAAGATACAATTGATTATCAATCTATCTCGTTTACTTGAAGATCGACGTAACAAAGACAAGTTTATGGATGATCTTGGTGCGTTCGGGGATATGGAAACAATAATCCAAAATGATAATTGCCTTGTATACCTCAATTATGTGGTTAATGTCTTTGCTGAGCAGCAGAAGGTGACCCAAGGGGGAGGTGATAAGAAAGTGGTCGCCGAAACTGATAAGAAGAAGTTGGCGTCCCGGGTTCGTTTCCTTCGCAACGCATACGTCCATCATGTGCGGCTTATTCTTTTGCACAAAGCAGAGGTATATTTTTAGCTGATCTAGTTTTCTTTTAATTACTTGTGACCTTTATGTTATATTCTATTTTCTCACACATTACATTTACAGGCTTTGGGATTTAGAAACGAGACGGAACTGCAATTGATGTTTGAGCACCACTTTCCTGGACATATTAGGAAGCTGAAAGGGATTTATAAACAGTTGAAGGAGGAATTTGAAAGAAATACATTCTATTTTAAGTCGTAAGTTTCAAATTTTCAGACATTTAATTTATGTGCTTGTGTATATTAAATCTACTAAACTTGATTCTAACTTTTATTTGACCATCTTAATTATGTTTTTATGTTTGGTTTGCCATAGGACGTACATCGAATCTGAAGTTGCTAGTGCACTGCCAATACAAGAATTGGTCACATCAAATTTTCTGCAGATCTGCAAGCATTCAAAAGAGGGAGAGTTGATCCTCAAACAAGCCACAATGACCAATCGGCCATCCTCATTCTCGGACATCAAAAAATCAGGAAGGGTGAATCCTTTTGGAGATGCAAAGCCTAGGGATAATTTGCTCGTAAGAGTGGGACAAACCTCGGATATCAAAAAACCGGGAAGGGTGAATCCTTTCGGAGAAGCCAAGCCTAGGGAAGAAAATCTTGCAGCCAAAATGATGTCTTTTGGACAAACCAAGCCTGGGGAAGAAAGTCCGCGTGAGAGGACACCGTCAAGTGATTGGAAAACGCAGAAACTTGGATTTTTTGCATGTGATATGTCTACAGTTTACCCCGGGCGACCTCTCACTTGGTTTGAAATATGGCTGCGAAAACGTGTTGAGGCATTAGAAGGAGGAAATCAAAACAGTGGTGAGCCACCGATCGAGCTAGTGGTCACATGCAGGAAGAGGTATCAGTTTATAGAGGCGTGTAACGATGCCATAAAATACGAGCAACGACACCGATAGTAGCCTAAGGTTAGCTTTCATGTAAATAAATACAGTTAGAGTTAATTCTTTATGTGATTATTAGTTTTGGGGTTCTTTGTGCAAGGACTTATAACATGCAAGTAGAATAGTATCTTTTTTTTTTGGACAAAGTAGAATAATATCTTGATACTTGAGTGGGGATATTGCAACTTTTTAAACTTAAAAACCAATTACTACCAGAGAACTCATGTTCTCGTCAGCCATTTCGTTCTATCTCTCTCTCTCTTAAACTTTGCAAACCCTTCTTCTTGAAAAATGCAAGAAGAAAGGTTGATCAACGCGAGGAGTGTTATGTTTTGATCCGAAGAAAGTGTCACCTTGTGTGGCTTCGGGATTCTTAGCAAATAGGGGGTTTTCTTCTTGAGGTAGGGTTTTCTACTAGTCTCTTTAAAATGCAAGCTACCATGTGTTTTCAAAAAAAAAAAAGGCCCTAATTTGAGTTATATATTTCAAGTTTGAAATTTTACGTATGTGTTGAAATGGATGTGTTTAGTGTTTGATGTACGGTGATGGAGTGTATGTCTATGAAAATTTGTGGTCTTAATATAATGAGGATTTAGTTCCATGTTGTCGATTATTTTCACTCGTTCATTGGAAAGCTCTATTTGACTACCTTGATGATTTCTTTTTGGTGTTTTTGTGAATAGTCTATATGAGTTTACCTTATTTTGGCAAAAATTGAATCTAGTTAAATGGTTGATTTAAGGGAAGAAAATGAGGAATTGTATGTAAGTCTGTAAAATTTGATTTATGATATTTGGATTTTCTTGATTTCTATGGTAAATGTTAAGAATTCGATATTGATACTAGTTACATGTTGGGTTTTGTTTGATTTGGATTTGATAATAGTTATTTGGGCTAGTGAGCCATGTATTGGAGGCCGGCTTGCCATTATATTCGTGTTAGTATCTTCCTATTTTCTCATTCTCTTCTTGGTTTCTAGTTATGTGGATTTAAAAGTCATTGTTCTCTTAAAAGTCGGATTCTTTGATTTACATTCATGGGATTGAGTTTTAAAATGCATTTTTGACGGTATGATACATCGATGAAGGTTGATTATAGCACATATAAGCCAGACTTATAAGGGAAAAAAATTGATTTAAATGATAAGTTTATTGAGGAGTGAAAAGTGAAGGAAAATGGTTGTTTTCAACAAATTGGAACGTGGAAACCCAATACATGGAGAGGAGGGTCACTAGGTCCACCTACGAGTGTCTCGCTAGGAACGAGCTTTACAAGCTCTTATCTTTGTCAAAGAGGGGTGCACGGGGTCTCAAACGCCCGAAATGTCACTAGGTCCACCTACGGGTGTGTCGCTAGGAATTTCACTCTGTCCACCTTCGGGTGTATCACTAGGAATCACTCATGATGTATTGGCATTGAAACAGAAACTTGATACTCCCTCCGTCTCATTTTAAATGCTTCCTACGTAAAGTCGTGTCATTTTGACTTTCAAAAAAATCATATTTTTCATAACCTTTTTTGGAACTTTTTTGCATCGTTTTAAAGTACTCATCGAAATCTTTTGAACAATGCAGAACAAAGTTAAAAATTAATTCCGAAAGCACTTTAATTTTTTAGGTCAAAATTACACAGTCTCCCGTAGGGAATATTTAAATTGGAACCGAGGGAGTAAAAGAGATAACGGTTTATGGAAAAAGGAGATTTTGACGCGATGGTGTGTGTGTGTATGTGTGAGTTCTTTGGTTTCATCTTTTTGGACTTGGTTATATTCATTATGAATGGTGTCGAGCGATTGAATATCGGGTTTAGTAGAATGGGGTATAAGGGTACAAGCATCCATGTCTTTTATCATGTTTACTTGCATTTTTTAGTTTCTAGTAAATTATTTGTGAGTAATTGTGCTTACCCCTACCTAAGAAGGACAAGAACAAGCTTTTACGGACACGGTGTGAAGCTAACGTTTGTGTTTAGATGAGTGGATCTAAATATTGTTTTGTTAGGCTTTCAAGGCTGTTTTTACTACATGTATCTTTTTGACTTTGGACAAGTAATGATAAACGTTAGATTCTACTTTAGAAGTATTTTGTTATACTCTGTATCTTTTTGGCAAATGGAAAGAAAAACTTGTACTTTTTTTAATTTCGTATTTGAAGTTCATAAGTACTTACGTTTAGTTGTGATGCCTTGATGGCTAAATGAAAATTTCGAAGGATTTGAAATTGGTTCACATTTTTCTATTTTTTAATAGTGGTCTATTTTTTAATAGCGATTAGACTTACAATGCAATGCATAATAGAAAAACGGGAAATCTTTTCTTATCGGTGAACATCATTTTTTTAAACTTAGTTCCTAGTTGAAGTTTTGGGTGATCTCAATTAATCTAAGTCCATGATTTTTCGCGCTAGAGTACCTTCCATTGTTAACCAAGCAAGGTCTCCAGATGAAAATTCAAGGTTGTTGAAAAAGTTCTGAGAAGTTTAATCCCAAAATTTGTTAGTGTTGTTGTCACGCCCTAAATTTTATATTTTTGTGAAAATATGACTTCAAAGTGGCCTTTGTTTGAACTTTCTCTCCACCTTTTAGTGTTTTTCTCTAGTGCCAAAAGAAAATGAAGATTGTCTTCATTTTCAACATATGATTAACCTGGTTTTTCCTTCTCCACTTCTCCTAATCAAAAAGTTGCTAGATTCTTTTACCTTTTTCTTTTTGAAGTGATAGTTTAGTCGGTTATGGAAAATCAAATTTGCAGGTTGTTACTATTCTGCTTCTAATAATAAGCACAATAAGCTTGCCTTTTTAATACTGTAACGTGCACGAAATCAATGTGCACTCCAACCCATTTGATTAATTTTTAATTGTGATATGTTTCTAAAAGAAATGTTCACTTGCTTGCCAGGGACTGAAGCTGGCACTGAAACCTTGTGCTAAAGATCCAGTGCATCCTGTTTTGTTTCTCATTCTAGTCCTTTGACAACACTTCAGATTTACTCTCTCGACTCTTTCGCTATGATCTTCCCAGTAGTTCATTAGGAGCTATAGCCTACAGCTATTTCATTCCTTCTTGTTGTTGGTGTTGGATATGCTATTTGCAAGTGTTTGGACAGGTAGGTCTTGACTTTTTCGCTATGATCTCCCCAGTTGTTCATGTAGGAGCTATAGCGTATAGCTGTTTCATTCCTTCTCGTTGTTTGTATAGGATTCAGTATTTGCAAATGTTTCGACTAAAGGGTATTAAGGATACAACTCTCGTAGGTTTTCCGGTTTGTATTCCTATTGGTTATAAGTTGCTCTTGTTTCTTGGACCAATGTATTTAAACTCAACGTTGTGCCTTCTGTTTATCTAAATGAAGTTATCTATAGTCTTTCCAAATAGAAATGAAGAACAAGAGAGCTCCCATAAAGGCAGTTTGGTTTGGCAGGAGTTTTTAAGGAGGAATAGGAATATGATTCAGGGTCTTCACAGAACTGTTGTTTTTGGATCCTCTGGCTTTCCTTCAAAGTTTTTCTGCTAATGCCTTTTGAATTCTTAATCCTGGAAATGATTTCGGTTTGTTTTACCAACACTCTTCTTGAGATTCTATATTTGCTTAAGTATTTTTGTGGAGGATTGGGGATTCCTGAATCTTTTACATGGAAACATTTTCATGGAGGATTGAGAATGAAGTTCTATGTGCTAGTTGTTGAGATATTGGGTTCTGCATAGTGGGTGATACATCCAATTTGAAGTTGGTTTCTATTTTGGGGTTGATCAAAGTGAGTGTTGTTGGGTAGGGAATCCAGTCTCCTCTATTTTCTCCAAGTATTTTTCCAACAAAACTTTATTTTGATCTTGCCTATTCTTTAACCACACAAGAGCACACCAACCATTGTATGTCAATCAATTGAGATCGACTACATGATTTTATCTATGTATGTATCCTTTTTTGTTGAGCTAAGTCAAAGGCCTACCCCGGGCGCCAGCATGACGCCGCTTGCTCATTTTTTGAACTACCCAAAGGAGGATGTCCTAGCATTTTCATATTGATGGGCACTTTCATGTGCTGGTTGTCAGTCACCTACCACAACCCTCTTCATTTATCCAGGCTTGAGACCGGGTAGAAAAAAGGTCACCTACCATAACCCTCTTCATTTATCCAGGCTTGACACCGGGTAGAAAAAAGATAAGCATGTCACAGACGGGTTAAGGGAAACAAAAATGAAAGAAAGAAAGAGACGGCACTACAATATTCCAAGGTTTTTTCATTTTCCCTCACTGAATCCGTAACTAATCCAAATCCGTTTGTATCATTCACAAGGTATGTTTTCTTCATCGGTGAATAAAGTTTCTCGTAGTCTTGTTCAAATTTTGTTTCTCTAAATGGTTAATTCTCTGTGTCCTCTGCAATTTCGAGAATGAAGATCACAATCACTTCTTTGTCAATTATACTTCTTTCGGCTAACCTAGCTTCCTTCGTCCCTCAAGACCAACAATGGATAGTACAGCAATATTTACCAATTGTCCATTAACTACGCCTTTCGGCCTGATCTCAGGCCGTGACTCACCCTCCATGGACGAACCTTGTGGAGGAACCCTTAGGTTTTGGGGGCATTGGATTCTCACCAATGTTTGCGTTACTCAAGCCGACATTCTTGCTTCCGCTTCATTCGCGCGGGTGCTTCCCTCTAAGGTGGAACGCTCCCCTGCCGATGTATTTTTACATCCCACAGCTTCGGCATATCGCTTAGCCCCGTTCATTTTCGGCAGATTGCAGCAATGGACTTCTGAGATTTATTGGGTCATTAACCATTTGGGTAAACCTTCTTTTAAGGATTCTATATACATGGCTGTTGTGCGTATCATGTGCGGGTTGAAAGAAACTAGAGAATCTTTGGCAATTAGAAACCTTGTAAGGGGGTGAAGGACACTCTGTAGACACCCTATTTTGGACTTTCCAGAATAGTTTATTTACGGTCTTTTGATTCCCCGATGATGATTAAGGTCAAGAACACACCGAGTTTGTGAATGAGTTTGAGCTCTGAGCGTCCTGAACCTCGTCCGAACCCATTTCAAACCCTTGTCGAACCCTCAAGCCAGAACCAAATGGCCTCAGCAAAACCCTACTGGAGTACGCTGGTGGTAGACTAGCGTGCGCAGGAACCACTGCCACGTGTCAGTCATTACCGCTCTCTGGCGCACGCCACTCAACAAGCGGCGCACGCCGGTCAGCGCCAATCAAATCAAACTTTTTCAGCCAGATGGGCGGGAGTTTTTGTAGCCGCCTGACGTCAGCTGGCAGCCCCCCTGATCATTGCTTCGGCCAGAGCTGTCCCCTTCTCTCTCCTACACCCTCCATCAAGCCAAGTCCCATGCATTAAATGCATGGGAGCTTCCTCCAAAGCTTGATCACCCAAACAGCCCCTAAGGGCAGGCTGATTTCAGTCCTCCCTCCTCCATAAATACCCCCTTGCATTCATTTGCAAGGGGTTAGCTACATTAAGAGCCCAAGCCTCTTTGTCTTCTTCTTCTTCATTTTTTCCTTGCTTTCTTTCTCTTCCATAGAAAGAGCAAGCAAGGGGATACTCACCACAGTCCATAACACTCACCATATTCACTATCCATCCATTGTCTCCAAGCTCAAAGCTCAAGTTCACTTCCAAACTCACAAGCAAAGGTATACCACCTTTTGTTTCTGTTTTCTGTTCTGACCCCTGAGGGGGGCTAGCAGGGTCAAGGCTGGTAATCTATACCAGTCCTGGCCCTAACGCTGGCAAGGTTTCAAAACCGTTTGCAGTGATCAGTGGCGCACGCCAGTACTGAGTGCCGTACGCCAGTCATGGTGATACGTGCAAAACTGGCGTGGGGATCATGGATCGTTGTTTTATTGCATTATCTATGTTCTGATCACCTTAAGGCATGCTAAAACAAATTTATAATTGTCTGTACTTTACATAGCTTTCTCTTCCATCTGTATCTGTGCTTAGTATGGCCATCTGGGTTCCTTCTGGTCCTGTTCCAGAGCCCAGGGTGTGCAAAGCCAAAGCACTGGAATACATACACAACTGGCGTACGGCTATACACTACTGGCGTACGGTAGTGGTCTATTTTCCAGTGGTTTGACCCTTGCACGGATCCTACATCCAGGCCCTTGATCATCTTCCCCTCACTGTTTAAGGGATTTTCTGTTCATTTGGTGGCTTCTAAGCCCGTTAATCTGTCTGTAATAGTTAGTATTCCCATACTTGACTGCGTGGTTTGTCCTGGGTGTGCACTGGTCCTTTCCAGAGCCCAGAGGGCTGAGAACAGAAGCTGTGGGCTTAAGTCTACCGGCGCACGCCAGTAGTAGAGTGGCGCACGCAGGACATGGCTGCATGCAGTGGCCTGGCCAGTGCATGCAGGCTTGATTCTGTGTGCAACATTCCACTACCAGTGTGTTCTAGTCTACTTAAAATGTCCACAAAAGTTTGTTCTCAATCTATTATACTTGTATAGATCAAACATCAAACATCCATCGACATTTTGTCACGTTCCTTGTACATAAATGCAAACGTGTTACAGTTTTAATCCCTATTAACTGTTCCCCCGCCCTAACTGGTTAAAAGAATGATCAAACAAAGAGAGAAAAACAAATGCTTTACAAAAACGCCTGAGTAGAGACCGGTCCTCGGACTGGGCGAGGGGGGGTGCCATAAAACCCTTCCCCTCTCGTAACCTGGCTCCCGAACCTCAAGATCGAAGGTGACGACGGTCCAGTCTACAAAAGCCTTTTTCAAACTCAAGCAAGTGCAATTCAAACATTTTTTAAAAAACACGGTTTCTTGGGTACTAACCGCAAAACCCGAGTGGCGACTCTCTGATTTGCGAAGCACTTCGCCGCACTTTCCGCGAGATAAGGGCGCACCCGGAATTTTTATGCCTAAAAACATGGGATTTTTGGGGCGTGTGCCCACAGTGGCGACTCTGCTGGGGACCTTACATTAATCAACATTTGGAAAATAATACATGAATGAACAAATTTTCAAAAGTCTGGCAAAACAGTACGCTCTGCGCTACTGAAGAGCGGAATGGTATCATAACAGGATTCTACATCCGGCCATTCCAATCTGGGGCTTTTACTATTGTTCACTTGTGTAGTTTTCTCCAAGTATCGATTAATGAAGTGAGCCAAGCTTCAAAAGGTGTTTTCCAAAACAAACATTTGCATTTCTCTCTCTCTCGATCGCTCTTTCGACACGCGTTCATTTGCATCGGTGTTCTATCAGCCCCGTTGAGGTGTTTTGGGTAACCGGCACAGTTTACTGGAGCCCGGGGTCCTCGAATGCCCAACAACCTTGGACGATGATGAGACGTATTACCGTTTGACCATTGCTCTGCTGCACGCATTGCGATGGGAGGTATAAAACATCTCTAGTCCGAGGAACCCCTCTAAGCCAAAACCAGCCTCGCCATGCGTACAAAGCAATAGAACCTTCCAAAACTAAGACAGGAACCCACAGGGTAGGACTACTTGCATCTAACCCCCATAAACTGTCTATGTGTTACTGCTTTCCATATCGCATGCCTGTACATACATCCATACCGTTCTGCGTAGGAGCATGCTAGGGCGGCTTTTAGGGTTTCTCTCTTTCAAACCCGTTTTATGCCTGCTAGGGCGCTGGCCTGGACCGATGACGAGTCGTGCATCGTGATGGTGCGCGTTATCAACTTTCAAATTCCTTGGGTCAACGAGACTTTGGGAAATCGAGACTTTCTAAGTCCTTGCCTAAACCCGATCGATGTTTCAAACAGAAAACTAGGAACAACGGGAGACATGACATGATGCTCGCACCACCCAGGTTAAAAGTGTTAAACACTTACACCGTTCAAGGCTCCGGCATAGTGCTGCTTACGCCATCCTGGTTACAGCATCATGTCATCAAACACCTAGTTGTTCCGTTCCAGCATTGAAACTTCGAAAGCGGAATAGTCAAAGACTTAGGCTGTTTCGACATCTCTTAGTGTTAGTCGATTCCGTCAAAGGTACATCGTCGAAAAGAAATCCGAGGATCTTGGCAGCGTTCGAACATCATGAGATGGGCTTGTCTGCTAGTTGTAGAGTCTAGGAGGACACCAACAACAACATGTACATTGCATTCTTTCAAATAAAACTATTGCAGGGACACTTCCTGAGCCTTCGATTGCTTTACTGTCTAGCTTTGGGCGTTGCACCGTCAAGGAAAGTACCGAAAAGAAGAGCTCTAGGCCATCACCTTCCCCGATCATCAATCCGAAATGGCAGCACAAGCAGAGCTGGCTGAACTGAAGAGGGCTGTACAAGAAATGAACCAGAAAATGGACAAGCAAATGGTTATGGTCCAGGGGCTGTTTGACCTTTTCACCTCCATCATGTCAAAGTCGGATCCGGGGCTAGTCAAAGAACCTCTTCAGGCCTGTCACACTCCTGCGATCGGAACCGAGTTGTGTTCAAAAGACATGTTCAAAGACCTAGTTGAGTGTCATGAAGCTAGAACTCGCCTGAAGACCGCTGGCTCCTTGTTCAAAGCCAGTGCCGAAAAGGAGGATATGCGCAACAAAGAAGTCATCCCCAGTGCCGAAAGAATGCATTCCCTTGACAGCACAAAGCTATACAGCGGCGGAGTGAGTAAAAGTTCTGCCAACCCTCAATCCAGTCGCCGGAACCCGCCAAGGGTCTTCTCGTGCTTCTCTGCACCTTTACCCTCAGTTTATGAGAAGCTCCTTGAAGCTGGCATCCTCAAGCCACTCCGTCCGACTCCTCCACCTCGAGCACTCCCGGCGTCTCACAATCCAAATACCTATTGTGTTTTCCATCAAGCGCCTGGCCATCCCACCGATGCTTGCTACCGCCTCCGACATGCCATTCAGAATCTCATCGATGATGGCACTATTCCACCCCCACTCCCATCAAAACCTGACGACAGTTCCAGCTCCTTGCTCCAACTCAAGTCTGACACTCTGGTTGGTCAGATATCTATCACCTCCACCCAAATCAACCCCATCTTCACTCAAATCAAACCGAGCTCCACCATACTCAACCCAACCCTTTGCATTGTCCCAGAAACTCAACCCAAACCAACTGTGTTTATCCCTTCTGAATCCGAGGCTGCAGGGTGCGGAATAGAAGATGGGGCTGAAAACTGGAAAGCACTGGTTGAGGACCGGATCGATCAAGCAAATGAGTGGACTGACAGTCTGAGGTCCTTCACTCAAGGGCATTTGGAGTTGCTGTTCTCCCAAGTGGGTTTAGTCAAAGAAGCTGAGGAAGCTGAAGTGCTGTTGCTTGGGCCTGACATCCTCTAGATCCCACCTCTCTGTGAGGAAGCCAAGGGTAACAATAAAAGTTGCATTTTCAAATCGCGTTTAGCTTGCATTGCACACTTTTGAGTCTGAGTCTGACACAGTGTCTGTCAAGTCGTCGTAGTCTAGCTCTGAGTCGGAGTTCGTGCCTCTTGGCCCTCCATGTCGTAGCTTCTATTCTCAATTCGAGTCTTTTGCTATACTTGGCAACCCCGTGGGGCTTTCTTTATGATATGCACTATCTTGCTTCTAAGTACTTTGCTGACTTTTGAATAAACTGTGTCGACCCTGACGACGAAGGGATAGATTTCGATGGGGTCATCCCCAAGGAAATGTGTTCCCTCGCCAAAAGGGAAGACGAAAGGCGTGCTCGGCCTATTAAAAGAAGAAGTAGTTTCAATAAACTTGAAAGATGAGATAGACCCCCGGATGACTCAAAAATTGGCTCAACGCTGTCCCCAAAGGAACATTGCACCTAATCAGACAGGATTGAAGAACTCGTCAAAGTTCTGGCATGGTCCCACAAAGACGCACCTAGCGTTAATCATGAGATAAGGAAACATCAAATCCCCTGCCACCGGATGCCAAGCTAGAAAGCGGAAGCTCAGAAGGCTCCAAGCCTCGTACCATGTTCAAAACAGCGTCAGCAGCATTCCATCAAGCACACATTAAAAAGGCGCAAAAGTGGCCTGGAGCGATGCATTTTCAATTGAAGCAGTCAGGACCCTGCATTATCAAAAGCCATCTTATCTGGGGCTGCAGCCAAAGATCATCGATCTCGACGACAACAAATTCAACACTCTAGTCAACCTGGATCAATTCAAGAGCCACTTTTCCCTGAGAGAAGCTCGTTGGGCCGAAAACCACAAGGGTGGGCGGTACCAAGTAAAAGTTAGAGCAGCCTGCTAGACCGAAAACCTAAGGAGGCGGTCTAGGCAAAAATAAATAGGCAAAAAGTCGAAAGCTCGCTAGGCCGGAAACCTGAGAAGGCGGCACTAGGCAAAAGTTAGAGCGTAAAAGGAGAGGTAAAACACACGAGTGAACCTTGGCCTGAACTACGTTTTGACCTGATTCCCCAAATATGGGATACGTAGGCAGTCTCTCTTCAAGACTCGGTCATATTCTATCAATTGGATCTGTGGTTGACGTTTTAGTACGCATCAAGGGCCGAGAAGGGTCAAGAACAGGACAAGCTTCATCAGAAACAGAAAGGGGGAATCCTTTTATCTTTCAATCTTATTTCAAACCGCTACTTCAATTTCAAAATGCTGAGCAAAAGCCCTAAAAATAGATGTAAGCATCAAAAGCAGAACGAAATGCTAGAGGCCCCAACGGGCTCACAGTTTATTCTAAGTTCAGCGTAGTCTAGTTTGCGCAGCTTTTCAGTCACGCGCGTTAGTTTGAGACTCATGCGCGTTTGCTCAAAGTGACACGCGTTGGTCTCAAACCTGCGCGCGCTTCTCCACTTCCCGCAGCATACAGCGGTTTGGCAGCCATCACGCCTAACAACGATTTTGAACCCCCGATGCGAATTTCAAGTTAAAACCAATGTTTCGGTGCCTCGAAATTGGTTTTGAGGGCTCTTGCCAAGTTTTCTATGCCGTGCAGGTCATATGTGCCTAGTGTGACTGTGCGGGGGTGTCGGTTTCAGTCCGGGCCTATATGAGTCATCCTTTCGCGTATTTTGTCCATCTTTGCGACGTTTTTCTATTTTTCGATCTATTGCCCATTCCGAGGCTTTCTTCTCTGTTCGCACCGGTCTTTGTACATATTTGGCCGTGTGTGAGTGTCAGTTTCACTTATCTAGGGATATTTTGGATTTTGGCCTGTTAATGCCCAAAGTTCCATTATTTTCTGTGTGTTTAAGAGTCCGTGTCAAATCCTAGGACTCTTCTTCCTCATTCTTCCGAGCTAGGCAGTCTATACGTGTGCGTATGTCTGTGTGTCAACTCGATTCGCTCGTCAATGCAAGTTGGATATTAGCAATTGGTTCATACTCTATCTATCTCCAATGAACCGAGAATAATGCAACTTTTACAGCGCCACTACAGCGTCCATGGTCCAAGCAAGCAACAAGTCATCAAGAACAGAGGGATACACAGGCCCGCACCTCAAATCAAAAGCAGCAAACCTCTGACCCGCTCGAAAGTTACCTACCTGGACCTGCAGGCCCGCAACTCAAATCAAAGCAGTAAAGCAAAAGTGTGGCTCAGTGGTAGCCCTCAATCGTCAAAATTGTCCTGGTCGTCGTTTGTGTCGTCCCTTTTTCTAGAAGCCGCCCTAGTCTGCCCTTGCATTTTCAATTTGTACATATGTGTTTAGCATACGTTGTCATTGCATATTGTATATCAAATGTCAAAAGCAGGAAAATACATCAAATCAAAATCAATCCAAAGCACATGGAGGCTTTCGAATCAAATCAGATCAAGCCAGGCCAGCGTGTGGTGGCATTGGCAAATCAAATCAAATCAGCGTTGAGGCCCATTCCCAACAGGCAGCCCATGTTGCCCTGATCCATGTTTCCATCCCGGTTCGCTATTTCCCCAAGCAGAGCCCGTCCTATTCAAATCAACGACGATCTATCCGTCCTATTCAAATCAACGACGATCTATCCGTCCTATTCAAATCAACGACGATCTATCCGTCCTATTCAATTCAACGACGATCTATCCGTCCTATTCAAATCAACGACGATATATCCGTCCAATTCAAATCAACGACGATCTATCCGTCCTATTCAAATCAACGACGATCTATCCGTCCCAATTCAAATCAACGACGATCTATCCGTCCTATTCGAATCAACGACGATCTATCCGTCCTATTCAAATCAACGACGATCTATCCGTCCTATTCCATTCAACGACGATCTATCCGTCCTATTCAAATCAACGACGATCTATCCGTCCTATTCAAATCAACGACGATCTATCCGTCCTATTCAATTCAACGACGATCTATCCGTCCTATTCAAATCAACGACGATATATCCGTCCAATTCAAATCAACGACGATCTATCCGTCCTATTCAAATCAACGACGATCTATCCGTCCCAATTCAAATCAACGACGATCTATCCGTCCTATTCGAATCAACGACGATCTATCCGTCCTATTCAAATCAACGACGATCTATCCGTCCTATTCCAATCAATGACGATCTATCCGTCCCAATTCAAATCAACGACGATCTATCCGTCCCAATTCAACGACGATCTATCCGTCCTATTCAAATCAACGACGATCTATCCGTCCCAATTCAAATCAACGACGATCTATCCGTCCTATTCAAATCAATGACGATCTATCCGTCCCAATTCAAATCAACAACGATCTATCCGTCCCAAATCAACGACGATCTATCCGTCCCAATTCAACGACGATCTATCCGTCCCAATTCAAATCAACGACGATCTATCCGTCCTATTCAAATCAATGACGATCTATCCGTCCCAATTCAAATCAACGACGATCTATCCGTCCCAATTCAACGACGATCTATCCGTCCTATTCAAATCAACGACGATCTATCCGTCCCAATTCAAATCAACGACGATCTATCCGTCCTATTCAAATCAATGACGATCTATCCGTCCCAATTCAAATCAACGACGATCTATCCGTCCCAATTCAACGACGATCTATCCGTCCTATTCAAATCAACGACGATCTATCCGTCCCAATTCAAATCAACGACGACCTATCCGTCCCAATTCAAATCAACGACGATCTATCCGTCCTATTCAAATCAATGACGATCTATCCGTCCCAATTCAAATCAACGACGATCTATCCGTCCCAAATCAACGACGATCTATCCGTCCCAATTCAACGACGATCTATCCGTCCCAATTCAAATCAACGACGATCTATCCGTCCTATTCAAATCAATGACGATCTATCCGTCCCAATTCAAATCAACGACGATCTATCCGTCCCAATTCAACGACGATCTATCCGTCCTATTCAAATCAACGACGATCTATCCGTCCTATTCAAATCAATGACGATCTATCTGTCCCAATTCAAATCAACGACGATCTATCCGTCCCAATTCAACGACGATCTATCCGTCCTATTCAAATCAACGACGATCTATCCGTCCCAATTCAAATCAACGACGACCTATCCGTCCCAATTCAAATCAACGACGATCTATCCGTCCAATTCAAATCAACGACGATCTATCCGTCCAATTCAAATCAACAACGGTCTATCCGTCCAACTTCCGATTCAACCGTTGGCGTAGCTTCCAACAGTCTTATTGCTCTGTCTCGGATGGTCCTTGATAAGGAGATTGGCTCTGATTCCCAACAGATGGAATTTAACCTACCTGACGCGACCTACCCGTGATTGTTGGAACTATCCGTGCCATGGTTAGCTTTATGCTCAACAACGGCCAGTCCTGTTCAAATTCAACGATGATCAATCATGTCATCACCGACGATCAGCCATGTCGTCCTCTCAACGGCGATCAGAATATTGCCCGCGTTCACCCCGATCAACGATGGTCTTTGTGCCGATGATAATTTGATCCCCAGCAGCGATGATCTATCTGTCCACGGCCGTAATTTTTTCCCCAGCAGTAGTCCATCTTGTCAATATCCATACTATTTTCAAGGTTAATCTCTACTTAGGATACTTCAAATCAAATCAACGATGATCAGCCATGTCATCGCCGACGATCAGCCATGTCGTCCCTTCAAATCAAATCAACGATGATCTTCCATGTCATCGCCGACGATCAGCCATGTCGTCCCTTCAAATCAAATCAACGATGATCATCCATGTCATCGCCGACGATCAGCCATGTCGTCCCTTCAAATCAAATCAACGATGATCGTCCATGTCATCGCCGACGATCAGCCATGTCGTCCCTTCAAATCAAATCAACGATGATCGTCCATGTCATCGCCGACGATCAGCCATGTCGTCCCTTCAAATCAAATCAACGATGATCGTCCATGTCATCGCCGACGATCAGCCATGTCGTCCCTTCAAATCAAATCAACGATGATCGTCCATGTCATCGCCGACGATCAGCCATGTCGTCCCTTCAAATCAAATCAACGATGATCGTCCATGTCATCGCCGACGATCAGCCATGTCGTCCCTTCAAATCAAATCAACGATGATCAGCCATGTCATCACTGACGATCAGCCACGTCGTCCTCTCAACGATGATCAGTCATGTCATCACCCCGATCAACGGCGATCAGAATATTGCCCGCGTTCACACCGATCAACGGCGATCAGAATATTGCCCGCGTTCACCCCGATCAACGGCGATCAGAATATTGCCCGCGTTCACCCCGATCAACGGCGATCAGAATATTGCCCGCGTTCACCCCGGTCAACGGCGATCAGAATATTGCCCGCGTTCACCCCGATCAACGGCGATCAGAATATTGCCCGCGTTCACCCCGATCAACGGCGATCAGAATATTGCCCGCGTTCATCCCGATCAACGGCGATCAGAATATTGCCCGCGTTCACCCCGATCAACGGCGATCAGAATATTGCCCGCGTTCACACCGATCAACGGCGATCAGAATATTGCCCGCGTTCACACCGATCAACGGCGATCAGAATATTGCCTGCGTTCACCCCGATCAACGGCGATCAGAATATTGCCCGCGTTCACACCGATCAACGGCGATCAGAATATTGCCCGCGTTCACCCCGATCAACGGCGATCAGAATATTGCCCGCGTTCACACCGATCAACGGCGATCAGAATATTGCCCGCGTTCACACCGATCAACGGCGATCAGAATATTGCCCGCGTTCACCCCGATCAACGGCGATCAGAATATTGCCCGCGTTCACACCGATCAACGGCAATCAGAATATTGCCCGCGTTCACCCCGATCAACGGCGATCAGAATATTGCCCGCGTTCACACCGATCAACGGCGATCAGAATATTGCCCACGTTCACCCCCTCAAAGACAATCAGAATATTGTCCGATCGATCCACGACGACGGTCTGCCCGTCCAAATCAGTCTACAACACCGTTCGCCTATCCTAGTCCACATCGGTCTACAAGTAGAGCATCTTCCAGCAGTCTTATTGCTCTGTCTCGGATGGTCCATGATAAGGAGATTGGCTCTGATTCCCAACAGATGGAATTCAACCTACCTGACGCGACTTACCCGCGACTGTTGGAGTTACTTATGCCGAAGAAGGTTTGATCCCTAGCGGCATTGATCCATCCACAACTAACTATTCCCCAGGAGAGTCCACCTCACCATTCAATGATGGTCCATCCATCCTTATTTTCCAACAGAGTTCAAACTCTCTTCCAACGATCTTCAGATGGTCCGCCCGTCTTCAATCTTTCAATGGACGGTACTTTTAAATACATGTCCGCGTTTTCTATTTCTTCTGGATAGCCTTGAGAGGGTGTCTAGGGACCTTTGACGTTACTTGTACCAAATCAATGGTGCTCCAAGTGCCGTCAAAGGGGGGCTACTGTAGACACCCTATTTTGGACTTTCCAGAATAGTTTATTTACGGTCTTTTGATTCCCCGATGATGATTAAGGTCAAGAACACACCGAGTTTGTGAATGAGTTTGAGCTCTGAGCGTCCTGAACCTCGTCCGAACCCATTTCAAACCCTTGTCGAACCCTCAAGCCAGAACCAAATGGCCTCAGCAAAACCCTACTGGAGTACGCTGGTGGTAGACTAGCGTGCGCAGGAACCACTGCCACGTGTCAGTCATTACCGCTCTCTGGCGCACGCCACTCAACAAGCGGCGCACGCCGGTCAGCGCCAATCAAATCAAACTTTTTCAGCCAGATGGGCGGGAGTTTTTGTAGCCGCCTGACGTCAGCTGGCAGCCCCCCTGATCATTGCTTCGGCCAGAGCTGTCCCCTTCTCTCTCCTACACCCTCCATCAAGCCAAGTCCCATGCATTAAATGCATGGGAGCTTCCTCCAAAGCTTGATCACCCAAACAGCCCCTAAGGGCAGGCTGATTTCAGTCCTCCCTCCTCCATAAATACCCCCTTGCATTCATTTGCAAGGGGTTAGCTACATTAAGAGCCCAAGCCTCTTTGTCTTCTTCTTCTTCATTTTTTCCTTGCTTTCTTTCTCTTCCATAGAAAGAGCAAGCAAGGGGATACTCACCACAGTCCATAACACTCACCATATTCACTATCCATCCATTGTCTCCAAGCTCAAAGCTCAAGTTCACTTCCAAACTCACAAGCAAAGGTATACCACCTTTTGTTTCTGTTTTCTGTTCTGACCCCTGAGGGGGGCTAGCAGGGTCAAGGCTGGTAATCTATACCAGTCCTGGCCCTAACGCTGGCAAGGTTTCAAAACCGTTTGCAGTGATCAGTGGCGCACGCCAGTACTGAGTGCCGTACGCCAGTCATGGTGATACGTGCAAAACTGGCGTGGGGATCATGGATCGTTGTTTTATTGCATTATCTATGTTCTGATCACCTTAAGGCATGCTAAAACAAATTTATAATTGTCTGTACTTTACATAGCTTTCTCTTCCATCTGTATCTGTGCTTAGTATGGCCATCTGGGTTCCTTCTGGTCCTGTTCCAGAGCCCAGGGTGTGCAAAGCCAAAGCACTGGAATACATACACAACTGGCGTACGGCTATACACTACTGGCGTACGGTAGTGGTCTATTTTCCAGTGGTTTGACCCTTGCACGGATCCTACATCCAGGCCCTTGATCATCTTCCCCTCACTGTTTAAGGGATTTTCTGTTCATTTGGTGGCTTCTAAGCCCGTTAATCTGTCTGTAATAGTTAGTATTCCCATACTTGACTGCGTGGTTTGTCCTGGGTGTGCACTGGTCCTTTCCAGAGCCCAGAGGGCTGAGAACAGAAGCTGTGGGCTTAAGTCTACCGGCGCACGCCAGTAGTAGAGTGGCGCACGCAGGACATGGCTGCATGCAGTGGCCTGGCCAGTGCATGCAGGCTTGATTCTGTGTGCAACATTCCACTACCAGTGTGTTCTAGTCTACTTAAAATGTCCACAAAAGTTTGTTCTCAATCTATTATACTTGTATAGATCAAACATCAAACATCCATCGACATTTTGTCACGTTCCTTGTACATAAATGCAAACGTGTTACAGTTTTAATCCCTATTAACTGTTCCCCCGCCCTAACTGGTTAAAAGAATGATCAAACAAAGAGAGAAAAACAAATGCTTTACAAAAACGCCTGAGTAGAGACCGGTCCTCGGACTGGGCGAGGGGGGTGCCATAAAACCCTTCCCCTCTCGTAACCTGGCTCCCGAACCTCAAGATCGAAGGTGACGACGGTCCAGTCTACAAAAGCCTTTTTCAAACTCAAGCAAGTGCAATTCAAACATTTTTTAAAAAACACGGTTTCTTGGGTACTAACCGCAAAACCCGAGTGGCGACTCTCTGATTTGCGAAGCACTTCGCCGCACTTTCCGCGAGATAAGGGCGCACCCGGAATTTTTATGCCTAAAAACATGGGATTTTTGGGGCGTGTGCCCACAGTGGCGACTCTGCTGGGGACCTTACATTAATCAACATTTGGAAAATAATACATGAATGAACAAATTTTCAAAAGTCTGGCAAAACAGTACGCTCTGCGCTACTGAAGAGCGGAATGGTATCATAACAGGATTCTACATCCGGCCATTCCAATCTGGGGCTTTTACTATTGTTCACTTGTGTAGTTTTCTCCAAGTATCGATTAATGAAGTGAGCCAAGCTTCAAAAGGTGTTTTCCAAAACAAACATTTGCATTTCTCTCTCTCTCGATCGCTCTTTCGACACGCGTTCATTTGCATCGGTGTTCTATCAGCCCCGTTGAGGTGTTTTGGGTAACCGGCACAGTTTACTGGAGCCCGGGGTCCTCGAATGCCCAACAACCTTGGACGATGATGAGACGTATTACCGTTTGACCATTGCTCTGCTGCACGCATTGCGATGGGAGGTATAAAACATCTCTAGTCCGAGGAACCCCTCTAAGCCAAAACCAGCCTCGCCATGCGTACAAAGCAATAGAACCTTCCAAAACTAAGACAGGAACCCACAGGGTAGGACTACTTGCATCTAACCCCCATAAACTGTCTATGTGTTACTGCTTTCCATATCGCATGCCTGTACATACATCCATACCGTTCTGCGTAGGAGCATGCTAGGGCGGCTTTTAGGGTTTCTCTCTTTCAAACCCGTTTTATGCCTGCTAGGGCGCTGGCCTGGACCGATGACGAGTCGTGCATCGTGATGGTGCGCGTTATCAACTTTCAAATTCCTTGGGTCAACGAGACTTTGGGAAATCGAGACTTTCTAAGTCCTTGCCTAAACCCGATCGATGTTTCAAACAGAAAACTAGGAACAACGGGAGACATGACATGATGCTCGCACCACCCAGGTTAAAAGTGTTAAACACTTACACCGTTCAAGGCTCCGGCATAGTGCTGCTTACGCCATCCTGGTTACAGCATCATGTCATCAAACACCTAGTTGTTCCGTTCCAGCATTGAAACTTCGAAAGCGGAATAGTCAAAGACTTAGGCTGTTTCGACATCTCTTAGTGTTAGTCGATTCCGTCAAAGGTACATCGTCGAAAAGAAATCCGAGGATCTTGGCAGCGTTCGAACATCATGAGATGGGCTTGTCTGCTAGTTGTAGAGTCTAGGAGGACACCAACAACAACATGTACATTGCATTCTTTCAAATAAAACTATTGCAGGGACACTTCCTGAGCCTTCGATTGCTTTACTGTCTAGCTTTGGGCGTTGCACCGTCAAGGAAAGTACCGAAAAGAAGAGCTCTAGGCCATCACCTTCCCCGATCATCAATCCGAAATGGCAGCACAAGCAGAGCTGGCTGAACTGAAGAGGGCTGTACAAGAAATGAACCAGAAAATGGACAAGCAAATGGTTATGGTCCAGGGGCTGTTTGACCTTTTCACCTCCATCATGTCAAAGTCGGATCCGGGGCTAGTCAAAGAACCTCTTCAGGCCTGTCACACTCCTGCGATCGGAACCGAGTTGTGTTCAAAAGACATGTTCAAAGACCTAGTTGAGTGTCATGAAGCTAGAACTCGCCTGAAGACCGCTGGCTCCTTGTTCAAAGCCAGTGCCGAAAAGGAGGATATGCGCAACAAAGAAGTCATCCCCAGTGCCGAAAGAATGCATTCCCTTGACAGCACAAAGCTATACAGCGGCGGAGTGAGTAAAAGTTCTGCCAACCCTCAATCCAGTCGCCGGAACCCGCCAAGGGTCTTCTCGTGCTTCTCTGCACCTTTACCCTCAGTTTATGAGAAGCTCCTTGAAGCTGGCATCCTCAGGCCACTCCGTCCGACTCCTCCACCTCGAGCACTCCCGGCGTCTCACAATCCAAATACCTATTGTGTTTTCCATCAAGCGCCTGGCCATCCCACCGATGCTTGCTACCGCCTCCGACATGCCATTCAGAATCTCATCGATGATGGCACTATTCCACCCCCACTCCCATCAAAACCTGACGACAGTTCCAGCTCCTTGCTCCAACTCAAGTCTGACACTCTGGTTGGTCAGATATCTATCACCTCCACCCAAATCAACCCCATCTTCACTCAAATCAAACCGAGCTCCACCATACTCAACCCAACCCTTTGCATTGTCCCAGAAACTCAACCCAAACCAACTGTGTTTATCCCTTCTGAATCCGAGGCTGCAGGGTGCGGAATAGAAGATGGGGCTGAAAACTGGAAAGCACTGGTTGAGGACCGGATCGATCAAGCAAATGAGTGGACTGACAGTCTGAGGTCCTTCACTCAAGGGCATTTGGAGTTGCTGTTCTCCCAAGTGGGTTTAGTCAAAGAAGCTGAGGAAGCTGAAGTGCTGTTGCTTGGGCCTGACATCCTCTAGATCCCACCTCTCTGTGAGGAAGCCAAGGGTAACAATAAAAGTTGCATTTTCAAATCGCGTTTAGCTTGCATTGCACACTTTTGAGTCTGAGTCTGACACAGTGTCTGTCAAGTCGTCGTAGTCTAGCTCTGAGTCGGAGTTCGTGCCTCTTGGCCCTCCATGTCGTAGCTTCTATTCTCAATTCGAGTCTTTTGCTATACTTGGCAACCCCGTGGGGCTTTCTTTATGATATGCACTATCTTGCTTCTAAGTACTTTGCTGACTTTTGAATAAACTGTGTCGACCCTGACGACGAAGGGATAGATTTCGATGGGGTCATCCCCAAGGAAATGTGTTCCCTCGCCAAAAGGGAAGACGAAAGGCGTGCTCGGCCTATTAAAAGAAGAAGTAGTTTCAATAAACTTGAAAGATGAGATAGACCCCCGGATGACTCAAAAATTGGCTCAACGCTGTCCCCAAAGGAACATTGCACCTAATCAGACAGGATTGAAGAACTCGTCAAAGTTCTGGCATGGTCCCACAAAGACGCACCTAGCGTTAATCATGAGATAAGGAAACATCAAATCCCCTGCCACCGGATGCCAAGCTAGAAAGCGGAAGCTCAGAAGGCTCCAAGCCTCGTACCATGTTCAAAACAGCGTCAGCAGCATTCCATCAAGCACACATTAAAAAGGCGCAAAAGTGGCCTGGAGCGATGCATTTTCAATTGAAGCAGTCAGGACCCTGCATTATCAAAAGCCATCTTATCTGGGGCTGCAGCCAAAGATCATCGATCTCGACGACAACAAATTCAACACTCTAGTCAACCTGGATCAATTCAAGAGCCACTTTTCCCTGAGAGAAGCTCGTTGGGCCGAAAACCACAAGGGTGGGCGGTACCAAGTAAAAGTTAGAGCAGCCTGCTAGACCGAAAACCTAAGGAGGCGGTCTAGGCAAAAATAAATAGGCAAAAAGTCGAAAGCTCGCTAGGCCGGAAACCTGAGAAGGCGGCACTAGGCAAAAGTTAGAGCGTAAAAGGAGAGGTAAAACACACGAGTGAACCTTGGCCTGAACTACGTTTTGACCTGATTCCCCAAATATGGGATACGTAGGCAGTCTCTCTTCAAGACTCGGTCATATTCTATCAATTGGATCTGTGGTTGACGTTTTAGTACGCATCAAGGGCCGAGAAGGGTCAAGAACAGGACAAGCTTCATCAGAAACAGAAAGGGGGAATCCTTTTATCTTTCAATCTTATTTCAAACCGCTACTTCAATTTCAAAATGCTGAGCAAAAGCCCTAAAAATAGATGTAAGCATCAAAAGCAGAACGAAATGCTAGAGGCCCCAACGGGCTCACAGTTTATTCTAAGTTCAGCGTAGTCTAGTTTGCGCAGCTTTTCAGTCACGCGCGTTAGTTTGAGACTCATGCGCGTTTGCTCAAAGTGACACGCGTTGGTCTCAAACCTGCGCGCGCTTCTCCACTTCCCGCAGCATACAGCGGTTTGGCAGCCATCACGCCTAACAACGATTTTGAACCCCCGATGCGAATTTCAAGTTAAAACCAATGTTTCGGTGCCTCGAAATTGGTTTTGAGGGCTCTTGCCAAGTTTTCTATGCCGTGCAGGTCATATGTGCCTAGTGTGACTGTGCGGGGGTGTCGGTTTCAGTCCGGGCCTATATGAGTCATCCTTTCGCGTATTTTGTCCATCTTTGCGACGTTTTTCTATTTTTCGATCTATTGCCCATTCCGAGGCTTTCTTCTCTGTTCGCACCGGTCTTTGTACATATTTGGCCGTGTGTGAGTGTCAGTTTCACTTATCTAGGGATATTTTGGATTTTGGCCTGTTAATGCCCAAAGTTCCATTATTTTCTGTGTGTTTAAGAGTCCGTGTCAAATCCTAGGACTCTTCTTCCTCATTCTTCCGAGCTAGGCAGTCTATACGTGTGCGTATGTCTGTGTGTCAACTCGATTCGCTCGTCAATGCAAGTTGGATATTAGCAATTGGTTCATACTCTATCTATCTCCAATGAACCGAGAATAATGCAACTTTTACAGCGCCACTACAGCGTCCATGGTCCAAGCAAGCAACAAGTCATCAAGAACAGAGGGATACACAGGCCCGCACCTCAAATCAAAAGCAGCAAACCTCTGACCCGCTCGAAAGTTACCTACCTGGACCTGCAGGCCCGCAACTCAAATCAAAGCAGTAAAGCAAAAGTGTGGCTCAGTGGTAGCCCTCAATCGTCAAAATTGTCCTGGTCGTCGTTTGTGTCGTCCCTTTTTCTAGAAGCCGCCCTAGTCTGCCCTTGCATTTTCAATTTGTACATATGTGTTTAGCATACGTTGTCATTGCATATTGTATATCAAATGTCAAAAGCAGGAAAATACATCAAATCAAAATCAATCCAAAGCACATGGAGGCTTTCGAATCAAATCAGATCAAGCCAGGCCAGCGTGTGGTGGCATTGGCAAATCAAATCAAATCAGCGTTGAGGCCCATTCCCAACAGGCAGCCCATGTTGCCCTGATCCATGTTTCCATCCCGGTTCGCTATTTCCCCAAGCAGAGCCCGTCCTATTCAAATCAACGACGATCTATCCGTCCTATTCAAATCAACGACGATCTATCCGTCCTATTCAAATCAACGACGATCTATCCGTCCTATTCAATTCAACGACGATCTATCCGTCCTATTCAAATCAACGACGATATATCCGTCCAATTCAAATCAACGACGATCTATCCGTCCTATTCAAATCAACGACGATCTATCCGTCCCAATTCAAATCAACGACGATCTATCCGTCCTATTCGAATCAACGACGATCTATCCGTCCTATTCAAATCAACGACGATCTATCCGTCCTATTCCATTCAACGACGATCTATCCGTCCTATTCAAATCAACGACGATCTATCCGTCCTATTCAAATCAACGACGATCTATCCGTCCTATTCAATTCAACGACGATCTATCCGTCCTATTCAAATCAACGACGATATATCCGTCCAATTCAAATCAACGACGATCTATCCGTCCTATTCAAATCAACGACGATCTATCCGTCCCAATTCAAATCAACGACGATCTATCCGTCCTATTCGAATCAACGACGATCTATCCGTCCTATTCAAATCAACGACGATCTATCCGTCCTATTCAAATCAATGACGATCTATCCGTCCCAATTCAAATCAACGACGATCTATCCGTCCCAATTCAACGACGATCTATCCGTCCTATTCAAATCAACGACGATCTATCCGTCCCAATTCAAATCAACGACGATCTATCCGTCCTATTCAAATCAATGACGATCTATCCGTCCCAATTCAAATCAACGACGATCTATCCGTCCCAAATCAACGACGATCTATCCGTCCCAATTCAACGACGATCTATCCGTCCCAATTCAAATCAACGACGATCTATCCGTCCTATTCAAATCAATGACGATCTATCCGTCCCAATTCAAATCAACGACGATCTATCCGTCCCAATTCAACGACGATCTATCCGTCCTATTCAAATCAACGACGATCTATCCGTCCCAATTCAAATCAACGACGATCTATCCGTCCTATTCAAATCAATGACGATCTATCCGTCCCAATTCAAATCAACGACGATCTATCCGTCCCAATTCAACGACGATCTATCCGTCCTATTCAAATCAACGACGATCTATCCGTCCCAATTCAAATCAACGACGACCTATCCGTCCCAATTCAAATCAACGACGATCTATCCGTCCTATTCAAATCAATGACGATCTATCCGTCCCAATTCAAATCAACGACGATCTATCCGTCCCAAATCAACGACGATCTATCCGTCCCAATTCAACGACGATCTATCCGTCCCAATTCAAATCAACGACGATCTATCCGTCCTATTCAAATCAATGACGATCTATCCGTCCCAATTCAAATCAACGACGATCTATCCGTCCCAATTCAACGACGATCTATCCGTCCTATTCAAATCAACGACGATCTATCCGTCCTATTCAAATCAATGACGATCTATCTGTCCCAATTCAAATCAACGACGATCTATCCGTCCCAATTCAACGACGATCTATCCGTCCTATTCAAATCAACGACGATCTATCCGTCCCAATTCAAATCAACGACGACCTATCCGTCCCAATTCAAATCAACGACGATCTATCCGTCCAATTCAAATCAACGACGATCTATCCGTCCAATTCAAATCAACAACGGTCTATCCGTCCAACTTCCGATTCAACCGTTGGCGTAGCTTCCAACAGTCTTATTGCTCTGTCTCGGATGGTCCTTGATAAGGAGATTGGCTCTGATTCCCAACAGATGGAATTTAACCTACCTGACGCGACCTACCCGTGATTGTTGGAACTATCCGTGCCATGGTTAGCTTTATGCTCAACAACGGCCAGTCCTGTTCAAATTCAACGATGATCAATCATGTCATCACCGACGATCAGCCATGTCGTCCTCTCAACGGCGATCAGAATATTGCCCGCGTTCACCCCGATCAACGATGGTCTTTGTGCCGATGATAATTTGATCCCCAGCAGCGATGATCTATCTGTCCACGGCCGTAATTTTTTCCCCAGCAGTAGTCCATCTTGTCAATATCCATACTATTTTCAAGGTTAATCTCTACTTAGGATACTTCAAATCAAATCAACGATGATCAGCCATGTCATCGCCGACGATCAGCCATGTCGTCCCTTCAAATCAAATCAACGATGATCTTCCATGTCATCGCCGACGATCAGCCATGTCGTCCCTTCAAATCAAATCAACGATGATCATCCATGTCATCGCCGACGATCAGCCATGTCGTCCCTTCAAATCAAATCAACGATGATCGTCCATGTCATCGCCGACGATCAGCCATGTCGTCCCTTCAAATCAAATCAACGATGATCGTCCATGTCATCGCCGACGATCAGCCATGTCGTCCCTTCAAATCAAATCAACGATGATCGTCCATGTCATCGCCGACGATCAGCCATGTCGTCCCTTCAAATCAAATCAACGATGATCGTCCATGTCATCGCCGACGATCAGCCATGTCGTCCCTTCAAATCAAATCAACGATGATCGTCCATGTCATCGCCGACGATCAGCCATGTCGTCCCTTCAAATCAAATCAACGATGATCAGCCATGTCATCACTGACGATCAGCCACGTCGTCCTCTCAACGATGATCAGTCATGTCATCACCCCGATCAACGGCGATCAGAATATTGCCCGCGTTCACACCGATCAACGGCGATCAGAATATTGCCCGCGTTCACCCCGATCAACGGCGATCAGAATATTGCCCGCGTTCACCCCGATCAACGGCGATCAGAATATTGCCCGCGTTCACCCCGATCAACGGCGATCAGAATATTGCCCGCGTTCACCCCGGTCAACGGCGATCAGAATATTGCCCGCGTTCACCCCGATCAACGGCGATCAGAATATTGCCCGCGTTCACCCCGATCAACGGCGATCAGAATATTGCCCGCGTTCATCCCGATCAACGGCGATCAGAATATTGCCCGCGTTCACCCCGATCAACGGCGATCAGAATATTGCCCGCGTTCACACCGATCAACGGCGATCAGAATATTGCCCGCGTTCACACCGATCAACGGCGATCAGAATATTGCCTGCGTTCACCCCGATCAACGGCGATCAGAATATTGCCCGCGTTCACACCGATCAACGGCGATCAGAATATTGCCCGCGTTCACCCCGATCAACGGCGATCAGAATATTGCCCGCGTTCACACCGATCAACGGCGATCAGAATATTGCCCGCGTTCACACCGATCAACGGCGATCAGAATATTGCCCGCGTTCACCCCGATCAACGGCGATCAGAATATTGCCCGCGTTCACACCGATCAACGGCAATCAGAATATTGCCCGCGTTCACCCCGATCAACGGCGATCAGAATATTGCCCGCGTTCACACCGATCAACGGCGATCAGAATATTGCCCACGTTCACCCCCTCAAAGACAATCAGAATATTGTCCGATCGATCCACGACGACGGTCTGCCCGTCCAAATCAGTCTACAACACCGTTCGCCTATCCTAGTCCACATCGGTCTACAAGTAGAGCATCTTCCAGCAGTCTTATTGCTCTGTCTCGGATGGTCCATGATAAGGAGATTGGCTCTGATTCCCAACAGATGGAATTCAACCTACCTGACGCGACTTACCCGCGACTGTTGGAGTTACTTATGCCGAAGAAGGTTTGATCCCTAGCGGCATTGATCCATCCACAACTAACTATTCCCCAGGAGAGTCCACCTCACCATTCAATGATGGTCCATCCATCCTTATTTTCCAACAGAGTTCAAACTCTCTTCCAACGATCTTCAGATGGTCCGCCCGTCTTCAATCTTTCAATGGACGGTACTTTTAAATACATGTCCGCGTTTTCTATTTCTTCTGGATAGCCTTGAGAGGGTGTCTAGGGACCTTTGACGTTACTTGTACCAAATCAATGGTGCTCCAAGTGCCGTCAAAGGGGGGCTACTGTAGACACCCTATTTTGGACTTTCCAGAATAGTTTATTTACGGTCTTTTGATTCCCCGATGATGATTAAGGTCAAGAACACACCGAGTTTGTGAATGAGTTTGAGCTCTGAGCGTCCTGAACCTCGTCCGAACCCATTTCAAACCCTTGTCGAACCCTCAAGCCAGAACCAAATGGCCTCAGCAAAACCCTACTGGAGTACGCTGGTGGTAGACTAGCGTGCGCAGGAACCACTGCCACGTGTCAGTCATTACCGCTCTCTGGCGCACGCCACTCAACAAGCGGCGCACGCCGGTCAGCGCCAATCAAATCAAACTTTTTCAGCCAGATGGGCGGGAGTTTTTGTAGCCGCCTGACGTCAGCTGGCAGCCCCCCTGATCATTGCTTCGGCCAGAGCTGTCCCCTTCTCTCTCCTACACCCTCCATCAAGCCAAGTCCCATGCATTAAATGCATGGGAGCTTCCTCCAAAGCTTGATCACCCAAACAGCCCCTAAGGGCAGGCTGATTTCAGTCCTCCCTCCTCCATAAATACCCCCTTGCATTCATTTGCAAGGGGTTAGCTACATTAAGAGCCCAAGCCTCTTTGTCTTCTTCTTCTTCATTTTTTCCTTGCTTTCTTTCTCTTCCATAGAAAGAGCAAGCAAGGGGATACTCACCACAGTCCATAACACTCACCATATTCACTATCCATCCATTGTCTCCAAGCTCAAAGCTCAAGTTCACTTCCAAACTCACAAGCAAAGGTATACCACCTTTTGTTTCTGTTTTCTGTTCTGACCCCTGAGGGGGGCTAGCAGGGTCAAGGCTGGTAATCTATACCAGTCCTGGCCCTAACGCTGGCAAGGTTTCAAAACCGTTTGCAGTGATCAGTGGCGCACGCCAGTACTGAGTGCCGTACGCCAGTCATGGTGATACGTGCAAAACTGGCGTGGGGATCATGGATCGTTGTTTTATTGCATTATCTATGTTCTGATCACCTTAAGGCATGCTAAAACAAATTTATAATTGTCTGTACTTTACATAGCTTTCTCTTCCATCTGTATCTGTGCTTAGTATGGCCATCTGGGTTCCTTCTGGTCCTGTTCCAGAGCCCAGGGTGTGCAAAGCCAAAGCACTGGAATACATACACAACTGGCGTACGGCTATACACTACTGGCGTACGGTAGTGGTCTATTTTCCAGTGGTTTGACCCTTGCACGGATCCTACATCCAGGCCCTTGATCATCTTCCCCTCACTGTTTAAGGGATTTTCTGTTCATTTGGTGGCTTCTAAGCCCGTTAATCTGTCTGTAATAGTTAGTATTCCCATACTTGACTGCGTGGTTTGTCCTGGGTGTGCACTGGTCCTTTCCAGAGCCCAGAGGGCTGAGAACAGAAGCTGTGGGCTTAAGTCTACCGGCGCACGCCAGTAGTAGAGTGGCGCACGCAGGACATGGCTACATGCAGTGGCCTGGCCAGTGCATGCAGGCTTGATTCTGTGTGCAACATTCCACTACCAGTGTGTTCTAGTCTACTTAAAATGTCCACAAAAGTTTGTTCTCAATCTATTATACTTGTATAGATCAAACATCAAACATCCATCGACATTTTGTCACGTTCCTTGTACATAAATGCAAACGTGTTACAGTTTTAATCCCTATTAACTGTTCCCCCGCCCTAACTGGTTAAAAGAATGATCAAACAAAGAGAGAAAAACAAATGCTTTACAAAAACGCCTGAGTAGAGACCGGTCCTCGGACTGGGCGAGGGGGGGTGCCATAAAACCCTTCCCCTCTCGTAACCTGGCTCCCGAACCTCAAGATCGAAGGTGACGACGGTCCAGTCTACAAAAGCCTTTTTCAAACTCAAGCAAGTGCAATTCAAACATTTTTTAAAAAACACGGTTTCTTGGGTACTAACCGCAAAACCCGAGTGGCGACTCTCTGATTTGCGAAGCACTTCGCCGCACTTTCCGCGAGATAAGGGCGCACCCGGAATTTTTATGCCTAAAAACATGGGATTTTTGGGGCGTGTGCCCACACACTCAGACCCATACGGCGCTATGTATCCGACTTTAATTGGGTCCCCAAGCGGACAGTGGGATTGGTCCCTCGGATTCAGTATTTGCAAATGTTTCGACTGAAGGGTATTACGGATACAACTCTCGCTGGTTTTCCAGTTTGTATTCCTATTGGTTATAAGCTGCTCTTGTTTCTTGGACAAATGTATTTAAACTCAACGTTGTGCCTTCTGTTTATCTAAATGAAGAACAAGAGAGCTCCCGTAAAGGCAGTTCGCTTTGGCAGGAGTTTTTAAGGAGGAATAGGTATGATTCAGGGTCTTCACAAAACTGTTGTTTTTGGATCATCTGGCTTTCTTTCAAAGTTTTTCTGCTAATGCCTTTTGAATTCTTAATCCTGGAAATGATTTCGGTTTGTTTTACCAACACTCTTCTTGAGATTCTATATTTGCTTAAGTATTTTTGTGGAGGATTGGGGGTTCCTGAATCTTTTACATGGAAACATTTTCATGGAGGATTGAGAATGAAGTTCTATGTGCTAGTTGTTGAGATATTGGGTTCTGCATAGTGGGTGATACATCCAATTTGAAGTTGGTTTCTATTTTGGGGTTGATCAAAGTGAGTATTGTTGGGTACGGAATCCAGTCTCCTCTATTTTCTCCAAGTATTTTTCCAACAAAACTTTAATTATTATGATCTTGCCTATCCTTTACCATGTTAGAAAATGCTTCATTCTCAAAAAACCCATTTGTACAACACTCAATTTGATCAACCCCAAAATAGAAACCAACGCCAAATTGGATGGATAACCCACTATGCTCACCTTAACTGCTCAAGATTGTACTCTCGCACTCCTGACGACGAACTTGCATTCATTGTGGAACTCTAAACATTCAAGAGTAACCACACAAGAGCACACCGACCATTGTATGTCAATCAATTGAGATTGACTACATGATTTTATCTATGTATGTATCCTTTTTTGTTGAGCTATGTCAAAGGCCTACCCCGGGTGCCAGCGTGACGCCGCTTGCTCATTTTTTGAACTACCCAAAGGAGGATGTCCTAGCATTTTCATATTGATGGGCACTTTCATGTGCTGGTTGTCAGTCACCTACCACAACCCTCTTCATTTATCCAGGCTTGAGACCGGGTAGAAAAAAGGTCACCTACCATAACCCTCTTCATTTATCCAGGCTTGACACCGGGTAGAAAAAAGATAAGCATGTCACAGACGGGTTAAGGGAAACAAAAATGAAAGAAAGAAAGAGACGGCACTACAATATTCCAAGGTTTTTTTCATTTTCCCTCACTGAATCCGTAACTAATCCAAATCCGTCATTCATAAGGGATGTTTTCTTCATCGGTTAATAAAGTTTCTCGTAGTCATGTTCAAATTTCGCTTCTCTAAATGGTTAATTCTCTGTGTCCTCTGCAATTTCGAGGATGAAGATCACAATCACTTCTTTGTCAATTATACTTCTTTCAACTAACCTAGACTCCTCCGTCCCTTAGGACCAAGGGATAGTACAGCAATATTTACCAATTGTCCATTAACTACGCCTTTCGGCCTGATCTCAGGCCGTGACTCACCCTCCGTGGACGAACCTTGTGGAGGAACCCTTAGGTTTTGGGGGCTTTGGATTCTCACCAATGTTTGCGTTACTCAAGCTGACATTCTTGCTTCCGCTTCATCCACCACTGCTCGCGCGGGTGCTTCCCTCTAAGGCGGAACGATCCCCTGCCGATGTATTTTTACATCCCACAGCTTCGGCATATCGCTTAGCCCCGTTCATCTTTGGCAGATTGCAGCAATGGACTTCTGAGATTTATTGGGTCATTAACCATTTGGGTAAACCTTCTTTTAAGGATTCTATATACTTGGCTGTTGTGCATATCATGTGCGGGTTGAAAGAAACTAGAGAATCTTTGGCAATTAGAAACCTTGTAAGGGGGTGAAGGACACTCAAACCCATACGGCGCTTTGTATCCGACTTTAATTGGGTCCCCAAGAGGACAATGGGATTGGTCCCTCGGATTCAGTATTTGCAAATGTTTCGACTAAAGGGTATTAGGGATACAACTCTCGCTGGTTTTCCGGTTTGTATTCCTATTGGTTATAAGCTGCTCTTGTTTCTTGGACCAATGTATTTAAACTCAACGTTGTGTCTTCTGTTTATCTAAATGAAGTTATCTATAGTCTTTCCAAATAGAAATGAAGAACAAAAGAGCTCCCATAAAGGCAGTTTGGTTTGGCAGGAGTTTTTAAGGAGGAATAGGAATATGATTCAGGGTCTTCACAGAACTGTTGTTTTTGGATCCTCTGGCTTTCCTTCAAAGTTTTTCTGCTAATGCCTTTTGAATTCTTAATCCTGGAAATGATTTCGGTTTGTTTTACCAACACTCTTCTTGAGATTCTATATTTGCTTAAGTATTTTTGTGGAGGATTGGGGGTTCCTGAATCTTTTACGTGGAAACATTTTCATGGAGAATTGAGAATGAAGTTCTATGTGCTAGTTGTTGAGATATTGGGTTCTGCATAGTGGGTGATACATCCAATTTGAAGTTGGTTTCTATTTTGGGGTTGATCAAAATGAGTGTTGTTGGGTAGGGAATCCAGTCTCCTCTATTTTCTCCAAGTATTTTTCCAACAAAACTTTAATTATTTTGATCTTGCCTATCCTTTACCACGTTAGAAAATGCTTCATTCTCAAAAAACCTATTTGTACAACACTCAATTTGATCAACCCCAAAATAGAAACCAACGCCAAATGGGGGATAACCCACTATTCTCAAAAAACCTATTTGTACAACACTCAAGATTGTACTCTCGCACTCCTGATGAGGAACTTGCATTCATTGTGGAACTCTAAACATTCAAGAGTAATCACACAAGAGCACACCGACCATTGCAACACTTTCATGTGCTGGTTGCCAGTCACCTTCCACAACCCTCTTCATTTATCCAAATTGCAAACTAGTGAAATGGCTATCCCCAATATACACAATTTAAAGAGCCACACCGTAGCACTCTATAAGCATACAATTATCACAAGATCCAATCCTTGTTGCCCAAGCGTACTTAATGAGAACATCCGAACCCTATTCTGTTCTCTTTTAAACGTCCAGTGGATTGAAAAGGAAATCTGTTTAACCACCATGACATGAGCCACATGCAAAAAAATGGCGGATGGATAACAGGATTATACATCGAACTCAAGTACCAATCCAACATTGTGTGGATGACGTGCAAACTACACGACTAACAGGTAACCATCCTTGTCAAATCGTGAATTGTGATACGAATCAAATTTAACCAAATTCTGAATTGGAATGTTTTGATCAGATGTGGCATACATCTGGGCATTTTTACATCAGAAAATATATATATAAAAAAAGAAGAAGATGTGAAGCTTAAACCTTGAAATTTTTTGTCTAGCTTATATCACAGAAGATGTGGGATGAAGGCAACATGCCTTTTATAAAGGGTATTGGGTAGAACTCTCCCCAAAAGCTAGCCATTGAGGTGAGGCTGCCCTTACGCTTTATATATGTGTGGCCTGTGATCCTTGATTTTGGGTTCCTCCTTTGGTGGTTCAGTGGTTGCTTAGCCCTCTTACCCTAATCTACACAGTGAGCGCACGACTAAGACCTGGCCGGGGTTGCCCCGGCAAGGCCCTCCGGCGAGAGGATAAGTATGTGTAGAGAGAAAGGTAAGAGACTAGAGTTTTCTGCGTGGGTATGTGTGTAGAAGCATGTACCTCTTAGGGTTGCCATCCTTTGATATTTATAGAGTCTCCTTTACTTGCTCTCCAAGTACGGGCACGTGCCCTGCACGAGCCGAGTGACGTCACCGAATAGATCTGGTAACCGTTTTGGTGTGAGCTGGCACCCTCCATGTGCGCTCATCATTATCCTTTGGCGTAACCGCTTCAGTACGTGAGAGAGCACGTGATTCAGCGGGTGGCCGAGCCTAGTGGGCGATCGTAGGGAGAACTCCAATGACGAAGCTGCCTTCCAGAGGGTGGCCGAACCTGAAGTGTTCCCTCGAAGGTGGCCGAACCCGGGAGATGTCTCTTCAGTTGGCTGTCGGTCAATCGCAACGCCGTCCGCTTCCGAACCTCAGTTGTAGCCGAACTTGGAGTCCCGTACGGTCATCATACTTGATCACAACCTCGGTCCCAGACTACTCGTCAGTGGGCTCGGACCATTTGGTTCAGTCTGCTACAATATACAACATTTTACTTTGGTTCCACATCAATGCGGGACTTCGCTTGCGTCGGCTTGATCTATGATCCCATATTACATAAGTGATTATACTTCATTCATGAATTAAAGGAAGAAAGGAATTCAAAAGACGAGCTTTCGGCTCTCATCCATATCAGATAATAAACGGCAATAGATAATTCGCGGTCCTAGATAAATAACATAATAAGTCGTACCTACAAGTTCTTTGCCCTGAACGACAACTTTTAGCGTAGAAGATGAAAACAGGTTAAGAATCAATCAATCACTCTTCGCGTCTGTCAGGATTCTATAAATCCTCAAACCACCAAATGACCAACAATCATGCGTGGATATTGTTCATTTTCCTACTAAACCCTCTATGAAGTCATATTCTTGAATTTCTCTTCACAAGAAGAGCTGAAAACACTGTGAAGGTGTCAAACACAACATTTTCGACAATTGCAAGGAACGTAATAACGAATCAAATCGCGAATCGAGCAATTACCAACTATATTCACCTATAGATTTGCACCAACTTTGTCTCAATCCTCAATTCAATAAAGATTTTGACAACTTTGTCTGCAAACCTTTGGTGAAATTATTCACTGAAGAAAGGTAAACGGAATGAGTAAATGTATCTAGAACCGCCCCAAAAAAGCAAGTTTACGTCTGGTGATGATTGTCGCAATCCACTTCACTTTCCGACTATGAATAATATTTTACCTGTATTATCTGATGTCTATGTTCCATGGAATCTTTCAAATGTAACATATCCCTATCGGACGGACACTCAACCCACACACAAAGGGATGAGATCTGTGTCTAACATATTAAGTTTGACATTCAATTAGCACACGTATTTTGTAATTCGAATCTACAACAGTTCCGTATAGGGGGTTTAATTGATGAGTTTCTCAATAGTACAGGTATTTATGTGATATTTCTTAAAGTTTAGGGTTATAACTGTAATTTGGGTAAAAGTTCAGTGGTCTCCGTGAAATTTTTCCATTTATGGATAGGAGTACTTCGAAGTTTTTTTTGAAGATGGAGTACTTCGAAGTTTGAACGATACAGTTCGCGACAGAGACACAAGAGAGAGAGAGAGAGAGAAAGAGAGAGAGAGAGAGAGAACGAAAACCCGAAATTCATCATCGTCCTCTTCGTTCGAATATATCAGGTACTTGAGTTACGCCCTAAAAGCCCATTTCCAATCATTAATTATACACATCTATACATACATACACGCAAACTCATACTCATACCTGTAAACAAGGATTAAAAAAAACCCATCTTCAATTCACACTTGATCTTGTTTAGGTCTTTGCGTTGTTTCTCTTCCGGTTCTCTCTTAGTTTCCTTTCAATCTACGGGGTTTCGATCATGCGAATCGGTCGAATCCGAGACCCTAATAGGGTCTAACTGGATTTGATATTTGCTTCCCTAATTAGGAATGAATTGGGTTTTTGTTGTTTTGTTTAGTTGGGTGGGAAATAGATAGGGGTTGGGTTTCAATTGATTCTGCGATGGCAACGGCAGTTTTGTACTACGTGCAAAAATTATGGCCCTTTTCAGCACTTAATAAGTTTGATGACTTGAAAGTATCAGAGGGGTTAGTTAGGAAATTATCGGTACCGAAACACACTAAACAGTTTGTTTTCGCGATAAGGGAGCCCGAATCGGACGCTGTGATATACGTGCTGTGTGCTCAGAATTTGTCCGAGAGGTCAGCTTTGGATGCTGAGTGTTTGATTCGAGAAGTCCGACCTGATGCCGTTGTGGTTCAGTTGGGCCATGGCGCGGTGGATGAGATTCAATCCGGAGAGATTGGATGTAGGAATGATGTAGATATTTCGGTACCAACTTCGTCGTTTGAGGTTTTGAAGAGGTGCTTTGTTCATAAGTTGAACAAGGACAAGTACGAGAATGTGGCCGGGACTGTGGTTTTGAGGGAGATTTTTGGGATTAGTCTTTACGGGCATTTCTTGGCTGCCAGAAGGGTGGCTGAAGAAGTTGGTTCGTCGTTCTTGTTGCTTGAATCTCCATTTGTGAAGTGTGGCGGGGAGGAGAATCCGGCGTGTGAAGGTGAAACAGGTAACAAGTTCCAAGTCTTAGGTTTACAACCTAGCACTTTGGTTCCACAAAAGGTGGGTTCGGTGGTTTCCTCAAGTTCAAGGAGATTTTGTGTTACAACTGATCTTCATTTACAAATGTTGAAGCCGTTGTGTTCATTTTTTACTCAAGCAAGTTCTGTTTCAGAGGGGAATTCTGACGATTTAGAGCTAAGAGCAGATTATGAGGCGCCACCTTTTGCACGTTCGATTTACCCTTTACTTGTAGATTTGCATAATATTTTTCAAGACATCCCTTCGATTGGACGGGCTTTAGCTCATGCACAAAAGATGCTCAATGATGTGAACAAGGGAGAAATGGTTGATATCAAACTCCTATCCGAAGTTTACATCTTTCAGATTGCAGTTGAGGGTTTGAGAATTGCATTCAACAATGCAGGTCGGCTTCCAATCAAACAACTGGGCAACTCAAACTCTGATAAAACCAAGTTTGCAGAGCTCGATGTTGAGGAAAAGTCCCATGCTCTTCTCGCACATGCCCTTAGAAGCCAAACCAAAAATTTCAAATCCATTGTGGCAATAGTAGATGCTAGTGGCTTGGCTGGTCTTAGAAAACATTGGAACACTAGTATTCCTTTGGAGATCAAGGATATGGTGGAACAACTTATTACTGACTGTGAAAATGTCGAGGAAACCTCTGATCATGGTAACAGAAAGCAGTTGTTAACTAGCAAACCAGTAGTGGCAGTTGGGGCGGGAGCAACTGCCATTTTAGGAGCTTCATCTCTCTCTAAAGCTGTTCCTGCATCGACCTTCATGAAAGTTGTTACCTTTAAAGCTCCTGCTTCGCTTAAACTTATTTTGACACAGACCCAGAAGGCAGTTGCTATTGCACTTAGCAAGACTGTGGGTCCATCAAAAGTGGTAGCCCCAGGATTTGCATCCACCGGAGCCAAAGCAACATCTGCCTTGAAAGCAACTGCTTCTGCTCAAAAAATAAGGGCCGTGGCTCACAGTATGATAGCATCTGCGGAGAAAACAAGCCTATCAACCATGAGAACAGCATTTTACGAAATAATGAGGAAACGACGGGTCAAGCCCGTTGGTTTTCTGCCGTGGGCCACTTTTGGGTGTAGTATTGCTACTTGCACTGGGTTGCTTGTGTGTGGGGATGGGATTGAATGTGTTGCTGAGTCTCTTCCTGCGGCTCCTTCAATTGCCAGTTTGGGTCGTGGAATCCAAAGTCTGCATGAGGCATCTCAAGCAGTGAGGCAAGCAGAAAGCTCTCGGATTCAGAAATCTATAGAATTGCTAATCGACAGATTTAAGAAAGTGAAGGCTCAATAAAGTAAGAAAAACAGACTACCTTTTGGCCTTCTTGTTTGCTTGTTGATGTTTCTAAATTAGAATTTCTTTACTTTTTATATATTTCTTCTGTACATACTACACAGCATTTATAAGCAGAGTTTTTGTTTAGTTACAGGTTTTCTGTTTATTTACTAGTATCTTCGGATGATACAACACACATTCAAGAGAAATTTGGGATTCTTGCTTCATGTGATTTATCAGTCTGTATTGTTTCTAGTAGAATTGGTGTGAAATATTTGTTTAGTAAGCCTTTTAAGTTCAATTTTAGTGATGAGTTTCTGCCTATTTGAGGAATCCCCGCCTTCTCCATTGCTCTGGATACTTCGATCATAAAATGGGAGATCAGGGACGTCTGCGTCAGTGATTCTCAATAAGGCTTCAAATATTTGGAGCCGCATGCCAGTAAATGAGATTGAGGGTTAAAAAATGTCCTACGTTATTTCATGATTCATGTGTTGAAATGAGCTATTCCTACTTGGTTTGTATCTCATCTTTTTCGGGTCGAAGAAACGACTACGTCCAAAAGAATATTTTCTTGAGACATGGTAATATGTTGCAAGTTTGAAGTAGAGAAGGGCCCCCAAAAGGTATGATTAAGCAGTTTGTCATAATATTTGGCTATTTGCTTAGAACAGGGGGAAAAATTGGAAGAAAAAAGTACTTTGTCATAGAATTCACTTAAATTGCACGCTTTTCTAACAATTTTGGTAGTCAACATGAAAATTAGAAAGAACTTTAGAAATTTTTAAATTGGCTTGACCCTTACATGAACTCCCATAGCCTCCCAGTAAATGCTTTATAGCCTCCCAGAAAATGCTTTCTCTAATTCAAAGAATTACAAACATTATATTAGCATATTAAAGAGCATGACCATTTAGAGAAAACGCGCGCCAATCCATTTGAATTGCTTCATTGTACCTTGTGCTCCGGCTAGGTGTCATCTACGGTTGTTCGCCTAGACATGGCATTTCAACTAAGGGACCGCGAATGTGCATAAGCTATTACCTGTTACACAATTTGCACAAACCTTACTCCCAGTCTTGAAAAAATGAACTTGAACAAATAAAAAGAACATGTATGATGTATCAATGCTTGAAACTGAATCGTTAATCAAGTCAATGTATTATGTTCTTGTGATTGGATGCATAGACATAAAAACATTCGTATACACTGATTGTGATAGTAGAACCGAAAAAAGAAAATCATGTCCCCTGTACTCAATTTTTTATGAAATTGCTTTGTCTCTCCTGTAACTGAGAATTCAAAAACGATCCGAGAAACGTAGAAAGTATCGGAGCTTATATACTTATGGTTCCTTCTATATTGAAATCTCCATGCAACCCGTTCAAGAACTTTCGTAACATGCTTGACAGTCAAGTTCTTGATTCTTGCAAAAGTGTAAATGCAAACTCAACTACTCTCGTGCTAAGGGGAAAAAGGTAAAGATTATGAGTATGGTGGTCTACTAACATGAGGAATGAATCATTCATTGTTCGAGATAATGGTGGATCAAGTGGCAAAACTCTTCTTGCTTTTACTTCTTTGCATCCATGACGATGATCCAGTAGCAGAACTGTTCTTGGTGTTTACAAAATACCCTTTCGCATCATGGGAGCATCTTCTTGGTCTCTATTCGTTTACCCGTCCGTATATAACTTCTTGCATTATAATCTATTTTCAACACAGCTCCAGGAATAACAAAGAGAGATATGTATATGCTTGAGAAAAAATTTCCAGAAAGAATTGACAATAACGAAACCCAATTCTCATTTGCGCAGAGAGGAGGTACAAACATTCAGGAAAGGTAAAATTTTGAAATGACAAGAGGCATGATGGGAGGGGAGGAGACGAAAAGAACAGGAGATAACACTTATACATTTAGAAATGAAAATCTCATTGTAGTGGTTAATTGGCTGATTCAATGAAGAACAACTTTCAATCTGGCCCGGGACACTCTGTATTACAAACAAAAAAAAAACACCCATAATTCTTTCCTCTCAGAATGAAATTCAGAATTTACTTATTAGGTATATGGATGGGTAGTATATGCTCATGCCACATATATTTAATTATGCCTAGATGTATAAGGTGTGAGGGTGAAAGTCCCCCATCTCACATGGTTGCGGGTAGAAGTCCTGTGAATCAGATGATGTGTGGAGGGCCCTCGGTCCGCTCTAGCACTTTGGCAGGGTTGTGGACTTGTGGTGACGGGTTCGCCTTACCATACAGTAATTATATGGCTCATAAGGTGTTCCACTTTTACAAAAAGTACTTTTTTTTTGAAAGAAGGTAATTTCAAACTCAAATATAATGAAAATGAAAAATGTTTTTTCAATTTTTTTTGCACCGTTTAAAAGATCTTAATGAGATCTATCAAACAAGATCTATATTGGTAGAAAAATTATTTGCGCAAACACATAATTTTTGAGCTTGAAATTACATTCTTTCAAAAAAACTACTACTTTTTTTGGTGAAAGTGGAACACCCCCTCAAACCAGACATGCCACATCAGATGAGAACCTTTTTAATAATGACAAAGAGGGTTACTGCTGGTTACCCCTTCCTATTTTTAAAATAGCAACAAGGGAAAAAAAATCAATTATGTTTCCTTAACTAAAAGAACTCTTTCAAAAATTTAATAAAAAACGTAATTAAGCAATTTTCATTACCCAACCTAGAATTTTTTATATTATTTTTGGTAGTCCTATTCTCCAATTACATAAAATAAGAAGAAAAAAAATTATTTAAGAGAAAAGGAAACGGAATCAAATTCTGTTATCTGACAAGGGGTGTCAGTGGGATTTAAACTTTAAAGAGCGTGCAGTGTCATTATACTGAAATAGAGGGGGTGTCAGTGAAATTTACCCAATAATTTTTCGTCCCACTGACAGCAGAAAAACCCATCTCCAACTCCAAATTTCCACTCCACTTCCATTAATTCACTTTGCACGCCTCTCTCTCTCTCTCTCTCTCTCTCAAATGGCTTCCTCCCGCCTGCACCGTCACCCCCACACCCCTCCACCATCCCTACCCCCGTCCTCCTCGTCCAACCCCCAAAACCCTAACCCTAACCCCACCACCACACCCCTACCGCAAGACCACCTCACGCGCCGCCAAGTCCTCACGCGCCGCGCCGACAACCTTCGCCGGCTCGCTAGGGTTTACACGGACCATTACTGGGGGATGGTGGAAGAACTCAAGGGGAAGTACAAGGAGTACGTTTGGAAGTATGGGTTGAGTCCGTACGAGGAAGGTGATGGTGATGAAGGGAGGGGTATTAAGGATTTGGAGGGGAATATGAATAATGCTCATGCGCTGTGTGCGTTTAACGGGTGTGCGTTGAAGGCGATGGCGCTGACGAGGTTTTGTCATTTGCATATTCTTTCGGATTCGAAGCAAGTGCTATACAAGCCCTGTGAATATGCGATCAAGAGGTTTCTAATTCTCACTTCCCTTCTGTTCTTAGGTCATTTTGTTTCAGAAAAAAAGAGTTTCTTTTAGAGCATCTCCAGCCCTTACCATTTTAATTGACTCAAACTAAATTAAGAGTAAAAGCCCTTTTACGTTAACGCTAAACCCTAAAAGCCCTTTAAACTCGCTCAGTACTTGACACAAACTCATACCAGCTTGAGTTTTACTCATTTTTAATCGAAGCAAGGGAGACTCAAACTTTTACTCAAATTTCTTAAGGCTTGTTTTGCTCTTCATGAATTGCCATTATGTCATTAGTGAAGCATTTACTCAAATTTGTGCTTATATTGGGTTTGTCACTTCATACCAAATGATAATGATATGATGGGATTCTTTTGGTTGTTTATTGCATACGGTGTTATTAAAAGTCAATAAGGTTTCATTGTAGAGATGCATATTCTTATTTCTGTTTATCTATCTGGGATGTTAATTTCACGGTTAAGGGCAAAGTCTGGTAGTTTGAGGTGAAGTGCTTTTATAATGCATTAGTCAAACATAGATATGTGGACTTTCCTCGGGAAGAGGTGTGGGGAAGTAAGGCCCCATGAATGATCTGTTTTATTTTCTTGGATGGCGGTACACAGGCAAATCCTTTCTATTGACAATTTGATTCATTGAAAGGAAATTCATGTTAATTGGTGTTGTATGTGCAATCACAATGAGGAAACCGTAAACTATCTTCTTCTTCACCGTGATATGGTTAGAGTTGTGGCCCTTGATCCTTTTGTTCATGATGGCGTGGTTGCTCTCTCAGTCAGTGAAGGATGGTTTATGTTCGTGGAGGGGAGCCGAAGTAAGTAAAAGGAGGAAGCAAGCTTGGAACTTGGCGCCCTTGGCAGTGATGTGGATTATTTGGAGAGAATGTAAAGAAGAATTATTGAAGGGATAGAGATGCCCACTTTAAAATGCAAAAGTGATATGCTTTTTTATTTTGACAGCTTGTCCTCTGGTTCCACTTGATCCATCTTTAAACCAATTTTTTGATTTTGTAGAAATGCTCAGTTTTGTCTTGTGTAGCACTTCATGTAAACCCTTTTCTTTCGTATACAGGTTGCACCCTCTTGGTGCCCATTCAATACACTTGCTTGCTTGTTGAGAAAAATTGCTACTTTCATTGTTTAACTCATGTTGGGTGAATCTTTTTGGGGGTTACTAGGTAGGTATATAGCAAGGATACCAAAACGGGCTTAAGAAAAAGCTTCCCAAATACGAGGCGGGTGTTAGTACAATACGCCTTTCAAGTAGTACATTTTCTTGATTTTTAGTACTCCTATTGTCTTAGTCTCTTATACAAAAACTCACGAATGGCGAGATATCTTTGCTATAGCCAAAAAAAGAAGACATCTTTGCAATTTTCTATTACAGAATTTCAATCATTAGGGACCTCAATTATGTGTAGTTCATATGAAAGTTTCATTTCAGTGCCTTGCTTAAATTGTGCATTTCTATCGTCTGTGGATACAGGAGATTGTTTCTTTGCTAATTACATTATCTTTTTATCTAGTGCACAGGCAGGACCAATAACCTGTGGCAGGCCTATATTACGAGGTAGGATTCCTGCATTTTGCAATGTTCACCTCCAGAAAGTTAACCGTGCCCTAAAGAAGGCAGGTCTTCATAGCTCCTCATCTAGCAAGCTTGCTCCCAAATTTCATGTCATAGTGGCAGAATATGTGCGCCAGATTCAAGCCAATAGAAGGGTTGCATTGAGGGCAAATACTAAAAATGTTGTGGTTAAGCGAGAAAGCTGCAACTGAGAGGCCCCCTGTTCGTCATTGCAGACTTGATCCAGTGTGCATAACAATCAACTGTACTTATCTAAATGCAATCTGTAGGAAAGTTCTGAGTGATGTAGTATTAGAAGTGGTGCCCTTCCATCTATAGCAGGTCTGGCACTGACATGACTGACAGTGAAAGATCAGTCACTTCCAGGGCAGTTAAGTTATGAGTGACGAGCGAATGCCCTATGGATCAAAGGTGATGATCCTGTTATGAGCGGGCTTTCTTTCGGTGATCAGGAACCTCTCCTGCCATAGAGGAAGTGCATCCATCTCCTCGTATCTCTTCTCCTGACTATGTCTCTTACTCCTTGTTTTGGGACTGTCCCTCCTGTCATATGCTAGAGAGCCTTTGAGGATTCAATTGATGCAAGAATTAAACGCAAGGGAGCTTTTCTCATCAAATGGAAGAAAGATGAAGGCTTTTGGTTCAAAACGGTGCTTGGAAATCCAACTTTTGAAAAACTCAAGGTACCTCAACAGTCTCGTGTCTTAAATTGAATCATTTCATTTGGCTATTCCTTTGCACAGGTTTGGGCTGCTTTCCTAATTCCTACTTAGATTTCTTCCTTTCTGAATGTTAACTCCTTTTAGTACTTTCACTGAAAATGGCCATCTGGTATCAGGACTCCTAGTATTGTTTCTGGTATATTGTTGCATATTTTTTATTTTATGACGTTGATCCCTTGAATTATAGCTTAATGTATTGCAAATTCAAAAGAAGGAATCTATATGCCATTGAGCTCTCGAAAAGAGTTGTTTACTTTGAGGGGATACTGAGATCCTTAAACTATGGCGAGGTGGAGAAACTGAGGGAATTTTTGAGTTTTGGCATGCAACGGGGTCAATGTTTTAAAAGTCGCGAGGTGCTAGTCGGGTGGAAAAGGGGCTCCTAGAGCCTAGATGCCTAAGCGGGGAGTACACGCCGACTAATAGGCTGCCTAATCTATGCATTGGACCATTGCCTAGCGCCTATGCGGGGACTATTTGTCCTGGGCGATCAACTTTTAGAACATTGCACGGGGTGCAAGTATATTCAGATATGTGTGGCTGGGCTCTATTATGGTGTGTCCATTGCCTAGCCCCTAGGTGAGCAGTGGAGTGCCTTGGAACATTTTATCATCCCTAGATTGGAATTTGGAAATTTGGAATTGTAACTGTATTAAAAAATGTTTTAGTGCTTCCCTAGATCAATAGTGCGTAGTAGATGATATTCGTGTTTTCCATCATAGCTCCAGCATTATAGAAAGGGCTTTGCAGTCGTCTTGTCGATTGTAGGCCTTTTGTTATTCTATACAGCCTACTTAAGCATCATGGTTTTGTAATGATATCATGCCAATGTATCTGTTTTTCTTTTCACAATGACTGATCTATGTTCTGTTTATGAGTGAATCAAATGTGGCCAATAATTAAGTTCTCTCTCAACTCAAAATTCAGAAGTTTATTAAACAGTCCAAAAGTTTATTAAACATTCCAAAATGAGACAAACCTTCAGAGATCCATATCCTCCTAAACATAAAGAGATTTGGATTCTTCAGTTTTAACTTTATTTTAGAAATTTATCATCATATTCTATTTATCTCCGCATTGTTCTTATCCTACTTTCTCCACCATGTTCACTTCTCTGTAAACTTATAAATTCTCTACCTAAACCGTTAATTCCAGGTAATCCGGAAACACAATACGTGTAGTGTCTTTTGTGTGAGACATTGGGCATTCCCAAGGTGCTGAGTAATAAAAGAGATTAAAGGCCAGTGTACTGTTGCTTAATAAGCTATACATAGTGTCACAGGGTGGCATTTGTGGCAAGATGAGTTAGTTATTTACAACTTACAAGAGACACCATGTTCACTGGTGATGGCAGATAGGAATTAGTGGGGGTCGGCCGACCCGTGGAAGGGAAAAAATAGCTCTAATTTTGTTAACAAAATTTGTTTGTTTACACCCATCAAAAGCTTGTATTGACTCCACAATGGCTCTATTCTCTTGTTAAGGTTTGGTGCTGGGAAATTATTTTTGAGAAAATCATAGTCAAGTGAAGTAAAATTGCTAGCTCCCTACAAAAAATCGTGTAATTTTTGGGAAAAATAATATACTTCCGCATATAATTTTATTTTTACACTAAATTAAAGAACACTTGGTGCGAAGAATTCAAAAAATTAAGCACGACAATATTTATATGTTAGAACAAAATTGCCCAATTTTTCGTAGCGGGAAAACAATTTGGGATGAACAGATTTTAGGTAATTGATAAACACATGGATTTGGTGGAATTGCAATGTTTCTACGAGACAAAAGATGACATTAATATTAAGCTTGTGAATGACCCCATAATCACAACTTCCTGGAGTCGCCATTGACCACATTGGCTTCCTACCAAGACACGCTTGTAGGCACACCAAACTCCAAAGACCTTGCAAGCAAGTGGGCAAGCACTGCATGTTAGCACAACATCAAGAAAGCAACAATAATGCTAACAACAAGGACAAGGTAAAATTGCCCAAACGATATCTCATTGACGAGCAAGTGAAATTACAACGTAGACAAACATTCTGACTAAATGAAGAAAATGACACTAGACTCACATAAACTGATGGGAGGAAGCTCCGGACACCGGTTACGATCCTGGTACTCATATATCAGTATGGGCGGCTTACAGTCTGACAGGAGGAAACATGACATGCTTGAGGAGTCATAATAGCTCTTACAACATTCGTGGAAAATAAACTAAAAATATCTAATCTAGGTTCCAACAAAAATGTTTTTTTTGGTGTTTACAATCATTTGGACCTTAGATGGCACATATTACAATTTTATACAGTCCTAAAGTTGTTGACACGCTGTTGCCTACTGTGCTTGGTGATGGCCACTCGAACAGCTGGGGCGTTTGGGCACGCTTTGACACAGGCGTTGGGCATTTGGAACGACACATTGAACATTCTGACACGGTGTCTGATGCATCATGGGGTGCTGTAAGGCAACCCGTGGCACATAGCCTTGTGAACTACCAATATATTAGGTTAAAAATTGGAACCTCCCTTTATATATTTTACCAGTATCGAAGATGTGTTGTAATTGGTGATTAATATTGGCAACATTGGCTTTGCTACTTCGTATTTTACTCTGGTGGAGGATGTGTTTACCAAATTCCTGTTATTAGGGAGGGAGTCCAAACTCTTATTTTGCCCCCAAAGGAGGACATAACCCTAGTAACGGGAGGGGTGCAATTGGTTAACATCTGTATGGAGGTCAATTTGTTTACTACTCCATATTTAATTTGAGGGGTTTTAGGTGTAAGAGTGATAGATGAGATGGGGGTGTCCCAGTAATTTAGCCTTTTTGGAAATCGTTTCAAGAGGAGGGAGGGAGGGAGGTAGTCAGAACTCTAATTTTTACCCCCAAAGCAGTGTTAAAGCATCCAACTCTAAACCAATTGGCAAAGAGTGGAGAGGCCGCCCAGGCTCATACACTAGTTTTGGAGGAGATATTAACCTATGTGGGACAAATCCCAACACTCCCCCGCACGTGCGACCCCCGACTCGCACGTGGAGAGATAAACAAAGGATCCATAACACTTGGATCACAACAAACAATGGTGCACTTATGGCACAAATAAGGGGGAACAAATTCTCCGAAACCATAGCTCTGATACCATGTTAAAGCATCAAACTCCAAACCAATTGGCAAAGAGTGGAGAGGCCGCCCAGGCTCATATACTAGTTTTGGAGGAGATAATTAACCTATGTGGGACAAATCCCAATAAGCAGGACGTCCTTACACCCAAGTAATGGGAGGGGTGCAATTGGTTAACATCTGTATATTAGGAGGTCAATTTTTGCACTGTCTAATTTGAGGGTTTTTGTTGCACAGATTGATAGATGAGATGGGGGGTGTCTCAGTAATTTAGCCTTTTGGAAACCATCTAAAGAACCCATGTAGTTCTTGCCGTGTTTCTTTTCCATTTCTATTTTCCCTTTAGATTGCTATTTCCGTTATTTCATTGCAATTGCTTTTAGCTGCCATTAATTTTTTTTTCTATAGGTCTTAATTTCAAAATTTCTGTTTCTCAGATTGGAAGGTGGTGGTATCATCAAAATACTTGTCACTCGTGTCCAGCTTTCAATGCTTTCATTGGCAAGGTGGATGTGATCAGAGAGTTGATGATGCCTTCAAATGTGTCTGGGATGCATACATGTTTGGCTAAGATAGGGTCCATGCTTCTAACTTCTAAGGTAGCTTCCATCCAAAGTCTACATAGCATTCAATTGTTTTGGCAATTTTGTTGTTTTCAATAACCGGGTGTCCAAACAAGATTATGTGCGCCTCGACTTTTCCCGAGACCCTGAAAATAACGACTGGGCAAGTATCCAATTACCCAAGGTGTTTTTGGTGCTGACGGTGAGAGTCGAACTTGCGACCTAGCCCTTGTCTAACCCTTGGGGTTATTAGTATTTTTGTAATTTTAGCTTATGGTGTTTTCTACTTCTTGGTCTAATTGCTTGTCTGAATATTTTCTTCAGGTGGAGTCATTAGCTGATGAGCCTTGTTCGACGGTAGCCATAGATTTGTAAATCGATGAGGAACCTTGGACATGGAAAAATGCCACCAAATTTTCTCTTGTCAGAAACTTGCACCATATATGCGGGTGTTTTTGTCCCAAGCCCTGTCTCCATGTTCCAGTGAAATCCTAGCCACATGATTGTGCCTTGAGATCTGTTTGTTTCGAGATTCCTACTATATTGTGCGGCTTGCAGGGCATTCTCACAGCGGGGCTGGTATTTTTGGAGACATCTTTTGCACGGTCCATTCTCTAGAATGAGGTCCCTTCTCTAGAATGAATGCTGTATGTAACATTTGATGTGCCTGTTTGGTACCACTCTCTTTAATGTAACCTCCTCGCGTCCATTTTGTTGATTAGTGATGAGGGGCGGAAGGAGTAAGCTGAAATATTGTGGTGCTGCCAATCATTATTTATAATCCACCCCTTAGGTCTGGTGGTGGAATTCATGAGCGAGTTGCTTCCGGTTGATGGCTATTATCCCTTTTTCTTTGCAAGTTGATGTTATTACAGTTGATTGAGCTACCAAAAACTCCAACGGGGCTGGAAGAAATTTGAGACTTTTGTTTGAAACGCTGTTTGGGGCCATGAAGATGAATACCCATTTTGCTATTTTTTTTCTGTTGAGGATTCTTGAAAACCCATTTTACTCTAATGGTGTAGCAGGTACCAGCTGTAAACCTTTCTGTGCTGTGTGTATCTACCATTGCTCGCTCTTCAGTCTTCATAATGAGATGGTAACTGACGGAACGTGTCACCTATATACATATAAGTGCAAGTATAGCTTTCGTGTATGTTTTTGTCATCGAAAAAACATACACAAACGCGCCACACTTGCTCAAGAACCCATAACCCTTCATCTCATCTGTGAATGGTACACTTGCCCAAGAACACATGGCCCTTCAACTCATCTCTCTGATTCAGCGAACCTGCCCTGGTATACCAAAATCACTCCTAACACATTCACTCCATCTGGGTTTACTCTAAATCCCCAAATACAGTGAAAACCTCATTCGTTTTATATGTTGTCTATTCAGTCTTTGTTTCTTCATTAATTGGCATTGTTATTACAGTGGTGGAGCTTTATTGGATTGCTTAAAATGCCTGGGAATAGACAGTTTCAGGCGTCATATTTGGGAATAAAAAGTTTATTGGTGGATTGGTGTTTTATGCACTTTCGACTCTCTTTTCTATTGTATTCTACTCCATCTGTCTCATTTTAAGTGTATTTTATGAAAAGGCGTGAGATTTCCAAATAAAGAACTAAAGTTCTCACGCGCGTAATTATTTTAATTTTGGTGTGCCAAATTAAAGATGTAATTGAGTTCTTTAATTTTGTACAAAGAAATTGAATATTTTATGGATGGAATAACTTAATTTTTTCTTCCGAAAATTGCATGTTTTTTTTTTCCGAGGAGAGGTTATTGAGTGCTCTTGGAGCAATGCTTCACACCAATCAAAAATGCATCACGTCCTTTTGTTCCTTAATTTATCAACACAAAAGTCATGGACCCGCAGTATTTGTGATATCAATCACAACACATCCAGTATGCCACTTGTCCTTGCTCCAAGAGCAAAAATAAATCTCGTTTTTTGGGGGATACTTAAAAAGAAAAGAAATGGAGGGGGCAGTATGCCACTTGGATTGGTTCAGGTTACCCGACACTGAGAATCGAACAGAACCAATGCTAGAATCAGATGCCAACCCATGAAAAGGCTATTTTTTCTCCAAACCCAATGATTCTAGAAGAATACCGTTGACAAAAAAAAGTCAATAGTTTTTTAATTCACACACAACTCAGAGAAATAAAGGAAAAGAGAGAGACCTTAAAATTTCGTACATCGCCCATGACTTAATAGTAACTAACAAGTAAAATTTGTTCTAAAATACAAATTTGCCCAATATGAGGCTTTCACCTTAGAATTGGTAAGAGGCAAGCATTGCTCATTGATTGAATTGAGCCTCGTCGAAAACTTTTTAGGAAGAGAAGTCCTCTTTTTCTTTCTTTGATTCTTTGTTTTCAGCTGAAACTGGCCATGACAAACAAGCCCATTTGACCTTATTGTGGGCGTCTTTCCATGGTCTCGGGCAGCCATGTACTCATTGTCTTATCTGTATGCCTAGTTGCAAACTGCATCAACGAGGCAGCCTTTTGGCTCGCATATTACTAGCCACCGTTGGTTACTATCTAACTAGCAATTTAGCCCGTGCATGGCCTTCTGCAATCTGGGAAATGATCTGTTACACCCAAATGGGCCATCAGAAGCCAGACATGAGTGAGCAACTCCCCACCTCGTCTGAGCTGCTGGGCATGGTAGTTTGATCTACATTGACCGGCAGCATAGCACAACAACTCCACCCAAACACGACTTATAACCTCCCCCTCTGCTTCCTCAAGGAATTGCAAAGCTTTAGCAAGCCTACATGCATCGAAGAGTAGCCTTCGTATAGAGCAAATCGTACATTAAACCAAGTTCAACTTCAATAACACCAAAAGCTTTGCCCTATGGCTGTTCAGTGAAGAACGATTGGCTTTGTTGCCGGTCCTGAAAGCTGAGAATGCGATCTGCAAATAGCCGCTTGAAAGTCTTGAAGAAGTAATATGCATTATCCAAAACAGCTGCATCAGGATCGTCTAAAGCTGATTGAGACCAGTGCACAACGGTAGGAACATCGATTACTGTTCCCATTGTAATTTTGTATCCCTCAGCTAGTTTTGAACTGTAATCATCCATGAATTTCGAATAACTAGGCCACGGTCTGGAGGAGGAAGCATCGCGTCTCCGAAATTGTCCCTGCTTGCGGACCTCAGAACCCAAGTCCTCTCACCATACTTGACCAATCCAGCAACAAACATTGGAAAGGCTATATAATTGAGTGGAAATCCGCCCCAGGACCTAATGAAGACATAAAGTGCTACCCCAGACTGAACAAACAGCCCAAGCAAATGCCTTAGGCATAATTCATTGTCTTCCAATGCACAGGCAGTAATTGTGTCCGGGCCACGCAGGTGGACAAGAAGAAATGGCGCCCAGAAAGCAGCCATTACATTTCAAAACAGATACGAAAGAAGTAGGAAACCATCCGTCCATGTCAACTCCACGAAACAAATATGCATATTAATATTACCTCCTATTCAAATAAACTGTGAATGCAAATCCTAGAAACATGGACATAATACTTAAAGCAAAAGGAGATGAGCGAGTGAGGACATGTCATGCTGGAGGCAGAACAAGGGGACGAAAAGAAAAGAAAACTACCCTGCAGGTATTTTATAAGGTAGAGGAAAAGATGAGGAGGCATTGGAAAGAAAAACCAACTGAAAGGGAGAAAGAGAGTTAGTTAGGCTTATGATGTTTTCCATCAGTACAAGTAAAACCAATAAAATAGTATTGAAACATAGTTAAGCTCATAAACATTGCTTATGGCCACACAATCATGTATCATCTAGTTTTGCATTTGTCACATAATAGGCAACAAGAAAGCTAAATTTCCACTTGAAATCCACATCTTGGAAGGACTTGTGAGCTCTCGGTTCATCTAGAATGATGTTCAGGCTGGCCACTCAAATATTCTGAGATTCCCATCCTAAAATTAATTAAGGAATAGAGTCAAAATGCAGAAGCCCATTCAAGAGCAATAATATGTGCATTCCTGAACCACAAGTAGCAACTACTCGTTAGGTGGATTACTGCTTACCACCACTAGCAAATCTAGATCCATCAAAACTAAAGGCAAGGCATTTCTGCAGGCCAGCGCCTTATAGAGGAACCAAGTCTTTGGCCAACAGTTCAATATTATCTCCGTGACCACGCAACTCAATTCATCTGCACATCACAAGACAATAAAAACCGTAGCAAGATTTATGGTCACAATAATCGTGAGTAAGAGATCCATAAGCAAAACCAAGCGAACAGGTTCAATGAACTCTCGAAAAACCATAGCAAGATTTATGATCACAATAACGTGCCTCGTTGAAGGTAATGTATAACACAATAGTTAACCCCAATATGTAAACACCCAATACCATATAGTTAAAAATCTCCATACACATAAAATCGGGTCAAAAGTAGAGTATTCAGAGTTCTCATTACAAAATGACTCGGTTAATTTATCCCATATTTCTTCCTTTAGTTTCCCAATATCAGTGCAGGAGAATGCTAAGCAGTTAATAATCATTTGCTTTGCATTAACGTGTCAAATACTAAGATCATAAGACAACAAGGACTCTTTCAACTACTGGACAAATATACGGCATTCATACCAAATCGCTTTATAAACCATGAACACCTAGAATTGGACATAGTCCTATTTGACTGATAAAAATGCCTTCCTAAAAAGCTTATAAAAGTGAGATTGGTCTGTGTATCAAGCCAACAACAAAATCAAATGCAAAACTGTGAGAGGTTTCAGCAGAACTCAGCACTGATGAGAAATAGAAGTGGCAAAATTTGGTGAGGCATGATAACATATGACTATCAACATGAGTTACACAAGAGCAATGTCACTCAGCACTAACATGAAGGATGAACTATGATCAATATGAAACCTTAATTGATATAGTTATTGCACGAAAACAAAAAATTGGTAAGACACAGTCAACGTGCTACATTAAAAACCAGAAAAGCTAATAACACATGGCGTACAGATCCATACAACTCACCTCAACTTAACTAACACTTAATTAAAAACTATCTGGAAGCAATAAGTGTTAGTAATTTTACCCAATCCTGCCTGATTTCAATAAGCATCAACCAATATGAAAGTCCTTGTTGCAGTGTTTCATCTCAAATCATTCTTGGTAGAAGCTCGGAAGCTGGTAGTTACTGATGATAAATCAGTAGTGCCACCAGGCATCAATATCAAACGAACAAAATACAATAGCGTCCACAGACCGAATTCACCTTTGTTGTTCGCACCAAAGTTCGTGTTTTCGAGATCAATAAATCTTGCTATGGCAGCTGGAGTAAGATTTAATTTTGAAGAAATCGGTATACCCCTTATTGTGGCTTAACTACTTTGGCCCTGTTAGACCCTAGTTTTCTTTCTCTGTCTCAGATTTTTGTTGAATCGTTCTTTGTTTGTCACATGCATTGGTTGTTTGAAAGGTTTGCTTCTTGTACTAAATTTATTAGATCTTTTCCATCACATCTCTCGCTTAATCCCAAAACAAAAGAAAAAAAATAAAGTCCATCATTTGCTAAGTTGATTTCTGAACCACCGATTTTAAGTAGGTGGGAGGATAGACTCTAGGGGGGAAAGCAAGAAAAAAATGGCTCAATGGTACGATCCCTTCGTCACCCCAGAATGAAAGGGGTGATCTCGTAGTTCTTGGTCTGGGAAGGTGCGTTGGTAGGTGCCCCATATTTTTTCCCTCAAGGCCAAGCCTAAACCTGTGCTCGAGAGATAGTTGTCCATAGAACGATAAAGGATGAATTGATCCTCGAGAAAATAGGAGCCGCGGTGGTCCTCCCAGGAATGCTGGATCCCACGAGTGAAAAGAAACTTGGATCTACATTGGCTCTGTTGTATTTTCCAATTTCAAGCTAGTAGATGAATACGACCAAATAAATACCTCACAACGCCGAAGAACCCGTTGCGCTTTCAAACATGCTACATATCATCGGTCATCTTGTTCAAATAAAAAGAACATTAAGTTTGGTGGCAACGGAAAAGAAAAAGGTCAGTCTTCAAGGGACTTGATTTCAGGAAGAACTTATAATCCTCTAAGGATTTTCAAGGATGCAGAAATTCACCACTTAAAAGCGTCAATTTGGAAAAAAAAAATCATATATATGTCTGTACATTACTAAGAATCATTGCATGAGCATTGGTAAAGTATGTGTTGGGATTAAACGCGGAAGCATCCAAGAACCGAGATTCAAACACAACCACAATTGCAACCAATGGAAGTTCGATGAAAAATAAAATAGAGAGACACACGCAAGAGGTTCGGCAAAAACCTGCCTACTCCACGGAGAGGATCCCGTTCTTTTCACTATGAGAATTTCTATACAAGTACACTTGAGTATGAAATAACTCACACCCAACCCTTATACACTCACTCATACAAGAACACACTCTCACCAAGTACTAGACTTGACCCTTGCACACATAAAACTTGCGGTAGAAAAACCCGTGTACCCGGCAGCTCCCAAAGGAGCTGCCCCACACACACAAACTGTTTTTCTTCCCTTTCCTCTCTGTCTGCCGAAGAACTCCTCCTCCATGCAGCCCCTTATAAATACACCTACTAACCCATGTATTAAAAGCATAATACATGTTCCCATGAGAACATGGAAGGTCACACGGCAACAACAGCTAGCACATGCAACAGCTAGCACTTCGGTTCTAGAGGCAAACAACCAGTGCAAGATTTTTCATTTATTGGGAATTTGGACCAACCCAACAGTATGCAACCGAAAATGATATCAATGTGGCCGATACTTCATAAACACAAACTAGAGTAGGTATAGACAAGTTGTCTGACCAACAACAAACATAACAATGCTGCATTTTAGTATCAATCAATCACATAAAACTTAACTAGGTAATTTACCTTGGTTGGTTTTGGCCTACAAAACTCTACGGTAATTTTGGAGATACCGTGATCCTTGACGTCAAAGGTAATGTACTACAAGAAGCCAGAAACAGGTACCCCATTTGCCTTCACAAACTCCAGATTCGTCTTCTACACACACATCGTCCAATGGGTCATGATACATCGACCGCATGTGACATGTTTATCACATTTAGATAACATCTAATTCTAGGCGGCTGATGGTAGGCATATTCGGTCACTCTAATATTTTCTTGTCTCAAACATATTGTCATCAATGGCCAGAGGCGGACGTACATGTGTAAGGGTACCGCGACTTGTTATTAACCCCCTACAGTTTGTGCACTATATAATTACATGTTAAAGTTGCAAGATGTATTCTTTTGGCACCCATATGCTAAATCTTAGGCTATGTTTGGAACTTGTGTAAAGGAAGGGAAAATTTTAAAAAATATTCTTTCCTTTGTTTGGTGAGAAGGAAAATTTTGAAACACAAGTTCAACTTTCCCTCTCATTTTCTTCTTTAATCATTTTATCTTCTTTTTCTTTCCCTGAGTTCAAAACAGAGCCTTAATCTCCATTAGGCCCAACCCCAATTACATATCAATGACAAAGTGAATTTATATTTCTAAAAGAAATTGTGAAGTTTATGATGACATAGATGGTTAAGTTGTGTATACATAAACCAATTTTTGTGTGTGTTTACCATTATAAGTTATTAATTGACCAATAATAACTTATCATAAAAGTATACTAAACATACATGTTTTCCCAAACCTGCATAGTTATTGGTTATTGGTTATAGTTTTCATGTGAAATTCTTATCTGACATTAAATTACATTTCTTGAATCCAAACTTTTCAAAGCTTCGGCATCCCTTAAATCAAAATCCTGATTCTATCCCTGTCAATGGCTAGCCGCTAATTAGAAGCTGTGTGTGTACTAACATTATGTGTCAATTCAAACAGCCAGAGAAAACAGGATAAAAGTAAGATAAAGGGAACACAAACACCTCTATCTCATTGTATTCCCGGAGTGCTAATGCAGAATGAGATTCGAGGTCCGGAGCAAGCTCATCCATGTTAAAAATAGGCATAATTTTACCAAGGCCAAAGGAACGTGGGAAGTGTATGACGTCGAAGCCCTGTAATGTAAGCCCAATATTAGTAACATTGGAAAATCAAAAAATAACAATAAGGGTATGTTTGGTTTGATGGAATCAACGTTGGAATGGAATGGTCATTCCATGGAGTACTTATTCCCATGTTTGGTTCACTATTAAAAGACTGAATGATAATTCCAAATGGAATAACTTTCACCTTAGTAAAGGAATTGCATTCCATTTCTTTGCCACGCCAAAATTATTAATTATTAGTGTCACTCCAAGATTCACTATTGCCACTCCAAAAATTATTACTGCCACACCAAAAAATTACTATTGTCACTCCAAAAATTACTATTTCCACTCCAAAAACTACTATTTCCACCCCAAAAACTACTATTGCCACACCATTCCATTGCTGATGAGAATGGCTATTCCTACGCACAACCAAACTTTGGAATGGAAATGATATTCTAATCTCATTTCCTCTAATTTCATTCCAACCTCAATTCTATTCCATTGTCAATCCCATTCCATCGAACCAAACATATACAAGGGGAATGAAGCATATGATACGTACATCACTTTCCTCTATCTGCCTCTTATACTCCTCATATTCCTTGTCAGTCATCTCATGCATTCCATCACTATCATCTTCCACGTCTTCACCGTAGGCGTAGTATTCGATTTTGAATCTTGGGTCTTGTGTTTCTTCTTCTGATGAAGAAGATTGGGGTTGTGAGGTTCCCTCATCACACCGTTGCTTCTTTGCCACATCTATCTGTTGGAAATTTTACGGAATTTCAGATGAATGAAATCGGGACAAACCGGAGGGTCTCTCGAGGCAACCGTGCGTGTTCCGAGCTCGTGGAATCCTGACGCACCACAATCAATAGACGTATTGAATTGTGGAATTCTGTAACTTCCGTAACCCTCCTCATGATGGTGCATTACTCCCATAACCTCCCTATTCATTGGCAGAATTCATTGGAGCATTCATCTCCATAGGCCTCCCTCACTCTATAAAAGGGGGCTCACGTTTCTGGAGAAGGCACAAGCAATCTCACAACTTTCTAGCATACTCTGAAATTCGTTCTTGAGAGAGAAAGGCAGGCGGTAGTCAGTTCGCCAAGGCAGTCTTCGGTGGTGTTCCGATGGCCTGCGGTTCAACCGAGCCAACCCTGGGAGAAAGTCGCCGACGCAACCTACAACACCCACGGTAGGCGGCGAATATTTCTTAAGGTGACTGTGGTATTACACAGGCCTCGGTTTCGATCCTAAAGATTCAGTTTGTATCTCGTTCTTCATATTCTGTTTCAATCTGTTTTGTTTCTTGTATTTCGATTATGTAATTGCTCATTATCAATGGAAATTGTTCTCTGGATTTCGTGTATATGCCGAGATTTTCCCAACAAGCTTAAGAAATATTTTGATCATTGATCGGCATCGAATTCCAGAAAACAGTTTCTGTTTTGTACTAATTTTTGAGTTGCAAGAACAGGTTAACGACTGAATAGAATTGTGGTGGAGTGCCACTGGTGTAAGATGTTAAATCAATTTGCTTAGCAGATTGATCAGTGATTTATACGAGATTATTCCAGATTGATTGTTGGATCGGAACATGATATGAGAACAGACCTGTTTGGCTTCGGCCAAGATCAGTCATGCGTGACTCGATCATGTTGCGAACAGAGAGGCTACGGCCTAAGGCAGTCGTGCGCGGCTTGGCCTTGGATCATTTGTTGTTGGCCTCTGGGGTGATCTACTTGGTGATCCGCACCCAAGATTGTATAATCTTGGGGGCTTTTAGCTTGTTATATGTAGCGTTTCGTTCCCTTTTTTCCATTTTTATCGCATATTGCTCGTAAGGTAGGTTTTTGTGTATTTCAGGTAAAACATGCTAATAAGGCGGTTTTGAACGCCAAGGAATGCTCCGGATGCAACCAAGTGCTCAAAGCCACGTGCCACCATGTTGTGGTGCCCGAGGAGTCATGAAGGGGTGGTTTGGAGGTTGCTCGGGTCGCCCAAGGGTCAAGGGAATTGAAGGAGAAGTTAGGATTTTACCAAAGCTACTCATCTTCCGACCAGCTGAGGGTAGAATTGTCATAACTTTTGATGTACAAATGATATTGGATCCAAACTACTTGGGTTAGAAAGTAGACTCGACGAGCTTTCCAATGGTCCAAAGAACACCCATTTTCGAGTTCGGGAGTGTCCGGAGCGAGCCCGCGAAGTTGGCCCAGAAATCTGCCAGCCATGAACCGGTACGGGTAAATCACCAACCGGTTCATGCTCGTCAGAAATTGAAGATTGAACCTTGGTCGAGGCCATGAACCGGTACGACCAAATCACCAACCGGTTCATGCCTGGAACCCGAATTTTGCTTTTGCTTTTGGGATATTTTGTTTGTCTCACCTTTTGTGATATTTCTAGGATATTTTTGTGAGAGAAAAAGTAACCCTTGTATATAGTCCTCTCTCTCTCTCTCCCTAGGATTTATGTTTTCATTTTTACTTTAAGTCTTTTTAGTTTTTGGTTTTCCTCCATTGGAGCTCAAGCTCTTCTAGCTTAAACCTTTCAAGTTCTTTGGTAAGTAATTCTCGTTTGTTAATTTCTCGTTTATTATTGTTGTAGCCTCGGACTAGAGCTATCTTAATCTCAAGTTTATTTCCGTTTTCATCGGTTAATTATGTTTTCTCTCTTAAGCATGCTTTCTAATCTTTTTACTATGTGTGAGTAGTTTATTGGCTAAGTCTCGGGATAATCTTTCCCGAGGACTTAGGTTGTTATATGGTTCTCGAGCCATCGGGCTTTTAAAGCATGATTTCCGGAATAGAGCTTAATTTGCATTTTCGGTCTAAACTAGGGGTGTTAACCCCTTGGTAACGAGTTAGTCAAGCGGTCTTGGCTAATGACTTACCGAGGCCCAGTGGCCTCCTATGTGTTCGATAAACATTAAAACAAGTTGGTTCGCCTCCGGGAAAATCACATCTTTAGTTAAACGTAGTCTTTTAAAAGCTAAATCTTCCGGGCGTGAGCGCGCGGTCGTGACTCTCGCCTGAGTTATAATCGAGAACCGGTAACGGCCTTTGTCAAGGGTGAGAAGACCCCGAGACTTGCCTTGTTAAGTTTATCAAGCGTTAATCTAGTTTTTGTTTAAGTCTTTCCGTTTTAAAGCAAAACCAAGTTAGCCGTCTTCAAGGCCACAATCCGTTACTTACAAACCTACAATCCGAATCAAGCTATAATCGAATTCTCTGTGGGAACGATCCCGGACTTCCGGTTATTATGCTACCGATGACTTAGCCCTACGCTTCGGGTTTCTATCAACCTCTTATTTGAAGGCGAGGTTATGGCGTAAGCACTTGGCTTCTGCCTTGACATCACCTGGCCTTGATCCAGTGTTTATAATCTGTCCGGTGTGCAGTTCATGTGCTTGACGCCTGGGTTGCTCTCGGCCTGAAGTACTCAACCAGTGGACGGTGTGAGTGCTCAGCCCTTGTGCACGGCAAGTGGTATACATCAGTACATGGATTGGACTCTAAAAACAGAAGGGGGAGGTGGATGGCCACACTTATGCAAGTAGCAGAATGTGTATACCGTTTTCAGGTCGATCCCCGCTGAGGGCCAGCCCTCAGACTCCCGCCCGGGGGCGCTGCCCCCAGGACCCCCGTCAGGGGGCTCGGCCCCCTAAGACCCCCGCCAGGGGGCGCGCCCCCTGGGACCCCCAGGTTACATGGTATTGTGGGGATGTCAGACTTAGCTTGTTTGATAGATTGTTAATCTATGCATGTATAGCTTGTCATTTTGATATTGAGATTTCTTCTCTTATGTGTGGTTGTTCCTAATTTCAGGAAAACATGACTACTGTGCAAGAGAAAACTACCGTCACTGGCAAAGACAAAGAGGCTGGTGGTGTCAGTGGCAATGGAAATGGCCGTGGTGCTATTCCAACTCATGCTCCTATTCCTGGGATTCCCTCTGTTCCGATATCTCACGTGGAGAGGCCGAGCAAATTTGGTGGGGTGGACTTCAAAAGGTGGCAACAGAAGATGTTGTTCTATCTCACCACCTTGAACTTGGCAAAATGGCTTGTCGAGGAAGCACCTGTTATTGCTGAGGATGATCCTGACACTCAGAAGCGGGTTGATGTGGCCAGATGGAAAGAGCATGACTATATGTGCAAGAATTACATTCTGAATGCTCTGGATGATTCGCTGTATTCTGTGTATGGCGAGGCTCCGTCGGCTAAGGAATTATGGGAATCCTTAGACAGGAAATACAAGATCGAGGGTGCCGGGTCCAAGAAATTTGTTGTGGGCCGGTTCCTTGATTACATGATGGTGGACTCCAAGTCTGTGGCAGTCCAAGTCCAAGAGCTGCAGCTCCTGCTCAATGAGATCAGGACTGAGGGGATGATTCTAGGTGAAGCATTCCAGGTGGCTGCAGTCATCCACAAGCTACCCCCAGCATGGAAAGAGTTCAAGAGCTATCTCATGTTCAAGAATAAGGAGATGACCTTGGAGGCTCTTTTCATCAAACTCCGTATTGAAGAGGAGAATCGGGGTATGGATAGGAGTGCGAAGACCTCCTACATGGCCAAGGCAAATATGATGGAGCATGGTCAATCTTCCGGTGTGAGGAAAAACCAGTATGACAGGCGTTCTGACAAGCGGTCTGACAAGCAAGCTGGCAAACAGAAGGACAAAAGGGTCAATCTGGGACCGAGAGGTGGGGTTGCCAAGAAACATATAGAAAAGTTTCAGGGTGCATGCTTCAACTGCAACAAGTTCGGGCATAGAGCTTCAGAGTGTAAGAAGCCGCTTAACCCTCGCGCTCAGGCACATTTAGCTCAGGTGGAGGCAGCAGTGTCTGATATCAACCTCTCGGCTATGGTATCTGAAGTGAACATGGTGGGTTCAAACCCGCAGGAATGGTGGGTAGACACTGGAGCTACACGTCATATCTGTTGTGACAGGCATATGTTCACTACTTTCGAGCCGGTTGCTAACGGTGAGAAACTGTATATGGGGAACTCAGCTACCTCGGATGTTACGGGGCAGGGGAAAGTGGTCCTGAAGATGACTTCGGGAAAAGAGTTGACTCTGAATAATGTGCTGTTCGTGCCAGATATTCGCAAGAATTTGGTTTCTGGTTCGCTGTTGAGCAAGCACGGCTTCCGCCTGGTTTTCGAGGCTGATAGGGTCACTCTGACTAAAGCTGGAATGTATGTAGGGAAAGGTTACATGACCGATGGTCTTTTTAAGATGAATGTAATGACTGTTATTCCTACTATCAATAAAAAGAAATCCCCTGTTGCTTATGTGCTTGAGTCTTCCTTTTTGTGGCATGGTAGACTAGGTCATGTTAATTATGATTCTATGCGTAGATTAATTAACTTGGACCATATTCCAGCTTTCCAAATTGATAAAAAACACAAGTGTGAGACCTGTGTAGAGGCTAAAATGCCTAGAGCATCTTTCAAAACAGTAGAAAGAAGCACAGAACCTTTGGGTTTAATCCACACTGATGTGTGTGATCTGAAATATGTCCAAACTCGGGCCGGTAACAAGTATTTCATTACTTTTATCGATGATAGCACTCGATTTTGCTATGTGTATTTGCTGAAAAGTAAGGATGAAGCCCTGGATAAGTTTGTTCACTATAAGACTCAGGTTGAGAATCAACTGAGCAGAAAGATTAAGGTGGTCAGAAGTGATCGTGGTGGTGAATTTCAGTCACCGTTTGGAGAATTCTGTGCCCTACACGGAATAATCTATGAAACCACAGCACCTTATTCGCCTCAAACTAACGGAATTGCTGAGCGCAAGAATCGTACATTGAAGGATATGATGAACGCTATGTTGATCAGTTCTGGGTTGCCTCAGAACATGTGGGGAGATGCTGTTCTCACTGCTAATTACATCCTCAATAAAATACCTCGCAAAGACGTTGGTAAAACCCCGTATGAATTGTTTAAAGGTAGGAAGCCTAATTATGCATTCTTACAAACATGGGGATGCTTAGCGAAGGTGGCTGTACCTCCTCCTAAGAAGGAGAAGATAGGCCCTAAAACCGTTGATTGTGTATTCATCGGTTATGCAGACGATAGTAGTGCCTATCGTTTTCTTGTGTATGAGTCAGATATACAAGATATTCACAAGAATACTCTCATGGAGTCTAGGAATGCAGTGTTCTTTGAACACATATTTCCTTATAGATCCATTGGAGAGTCAAGTTCTGCTAAACGGACTTTGCATCCGGCTAATGAAAGCAGACAAGGCCAAGAAGAGGAAGTTGATGTTGAACCACGACGTAGCAAGCGAGCTAGAACATCAACATCTTTTGGTCCAGATTTTCTGACTTATCTTATAGAAAATGAGCCTCGGACATACCAGGAAGCTGTAAGCTGCCCTGAGGGTCCTTTGTGGAAAGAGGCCATTAAGAGTGAGATTGACTCCATACTGCAAAATCATACGTGGGAACTGGTGGATTTGCCACCAGGCAGTAAGCCTCTCGGCTACAAATGGATCTTCAAAAGGAAGATGAAAGCAGATGGGTCAATTGATAAGTACAAAGCTAGGCTTGTTATCAAAGGATACAGACAAAAAGAAGGCCTAGATTACTTTGATACTTACTCACCAGTCTCAAGGATTACTTCCATTCGAATGATCATCGCGATCGCAGCTTTGCGTAACCTTGAGATACATCAAATGGATGTCAAAACAGCTTTCCTGAACGGCGATTTAGATGAAGAGATCTACATGGAACAACCCGAGGGTTTTTCCGCGCCGGGCCAAGAAAGGAAAGTATGTAGGCTTGTTAGGTCTTTGTATGGGCTCAAACAAACACCAAAATAATGGCATGAGAAATTTGACAATGCTGTGTTGTCAAGTGGTTTCAAGATCAACGAATGTGACAAGTGTGTTTATGTCAAAGACACAGACGAAGGGTATGTCATTTTGTGTCTTTACGTTGATGACATGCTCATTGTTGGTAGCAATGAAAGGGTCATTGAGTCTACCAAGAATATGTTAAACTCGAAGTTTGACATGAAGGATATGGGCCTTGCAGATGTCATTCTGGGTATCAAGATCACCAGAACTTCTGTTGGATTTGCGTTGTCTCAGACACACTATGTTGACAAGATTCTTGAGAAGTTCAACTCGTCTGATTCAAGTATCGCAAGAACCCCCGTGGATTTAAGCCTGCATTTATCCAAGAATGGGGGGGAAGGCATATCTCAATTAGAGTATTCTCAGATAATTGGGAGCCTGATGTACTTAATGAGTTGTACAAGGCCCGATATAGCTTACTCAGTCAGCAGACTAAGCAGATACACGAGTAATCCAGGTCGTGATCACTGGAAAGCAATAGTCAGGGTTCTGCACTATTTAAGGTATACTCGTGATTTGGGATTGCACTACACCAGATATCCAGTAGTATTAGAAGGGTATTGTGATGCGAACTGGATATCAGATATGAAGGACTCTAAATCCACAAGTGGATATGTCTTTATACTTGGTGGTGCAGCTATTTCTTGGAAATCCTCCAAACAGACGTGTATAGCACGTTCAACAATGGAATCAGAGTTCATCGCTCTGGATAAAGCGGCGGAGGAGGCCGAGTGGCTCCGTCAGTTTTTGGAGGATATTCCAAGATGGCCGAAACCTGTGCCACCGATTAGTATCCATTGCGATAGTCAATCTGCAATTGGTAGGGCACAGAGTAATATGTATAATGGTAAGTCTAGACATATACGACGTAGACATAATACCATTAGACAACTACTCTCTAGTGGGGTTGTCGCTATTGACTATGTGAGGTCAAAGGACAATATTGCGGATCCGTTAACCAAAGGGTTAAACCGAGAGTTAGTTGAGCAAGCATCGAAAGGAATGGGGCTAAAGCCACTACGCTCATAGTTACCGTGGAGGTAGCCAACCTAGTTGACTGAAGATCCCAAGATCTAGGTTCAATGAGACTATCTTTCGCGAGTAGCCGAGAACGATCACTGAGGAGATTCGATCTCCTGCCCACTCCTATGGTGTAGAACAGTGATACCTGCGAATGGAAAGAGGTTAAGCATTGCTTTTAATGACTCCTATGCGTTGGGTCGCCAGGCAGGGTATAGCAGGATACCCTTACAGGAAGGTCACCTATGTTAGTATGAAGTGGGGCCGCTTCTTTGAGAATTGTGGCAAAATTCTCGAGAAAATACTCGCAGAACCAGGAAGAGGGTGTCATGGCCAAAATGAACCCAACAGTGAGAACTGAACTACGTCAGGAGAAGTCCTGTGTGACGTCTGTTGTCTCGGTTTACATCGGCGGCGGAATAGTTCAAAGCGGGACCGCACACTAGTCTGCCAGTAAACCCGATAGGCTATCACAAGTGAAGGTTCCAGGCCAAAAGCCACCTATCCTATGCAGGAATTATCCGTTGTCTCTCTCTTGCATCAGCTTTGTACTCTGCATCAGTATGCCTGTCAATTCCATTCATGGGGGGGATTGTTGGAAATTTTACGGAATTTCAGATGAATGAAATCGGGACAAACCGGAGGGTCTCTCGAGGCAACCGTGCGTGTTCCGAGCTCGTGGAATCCTGACGCACCACAATCAATAGACGTATTGAATTGTGGAATTCTGTAACTTCCGTAACCCTCCTCATGATGGTGCATTACTCCCATAACCTCCCTATTCATTGGCAGAATTCATTGGAGCATTCATCTCCATAGGCCTCCCTCACTCTATAAAAGGGGGCTCACGTTTCTGGAGAAGGCACAAGCAATCTCACAACTTTCTAGCATACTCTGAAATTCGTTCTTGAGAGAGAAAGGCAGGCGGTAGTCAGTTCGCCAAGGCAGTCTTCGGTGGTGTTCCGACGGCCTGCGGTTCAACCGAGCCAACCCTGGGAGAAAGTCGCCGACGCAACCTACAACACCCACGGTAGGCGGCGAATATTTCTTAAGGTGACTGTGGTATTACACAGGCCTCGGTTTCGATCCTAAAGATTCAGTTTGTATCTCGTTCTTCATATTCTGTTTCAATCTGTTTTGTTTCTTGTATTTCGATTATGTAATTGCTCATTATCAATGGAAATTGTTCTCTGGATTTCGTGTATATGCCGAGATTTTCCCAACACTATCTATCTATTAACGAAATCAAAATTAGGAGCGGAAAAACGAGAACCCATATGCTCATGTTTGATAATTCTAAACGAACCAAACAAATGATCAGAAATACCGAAGAAAACAGGACTTCGTCGTGGGATGTAAAGAGCAATGAAGAGGTCAGAAGGAGGAATAAACCTGAGGTTGCAGAATTATCCACACACACACAAAAGAGTGAAGGCTGAAAACATGTTTGTGTCAACCTGTTTCCAAAAAAAGAAAAGAAAAAGTAAACATGATTTTCAACACCAAGCTTAGCCGTAGTACTGGGTCAGAAGCTTAGCCGTAGTAATCTCCATCAGGAAAGGTGGCGGAATTGACGAGCGAGTTGCAAGTCGATAGTATTCTTTCATACCATCTAGTACAATTGTCCGACGGGGTCGGGAGGAATTTGAGACTTTGATTGAAACCCTGTTGGCGACCTTGAAGATGAATACCCATTTTGCTACTATTGTTGATTCTGTTGAGGATTGTTGCATTCTCAGAACTTCTTGTTTTGTTCTGGTGTTTTACCCCGTTTATCGTGTGTTCTGTAAAGTGAGGTTCGACCTCAAGCAACACGGATGAAGGCAGTTAGTTAGGACTGAATATTAGGAGAATTGTACGGGTGAAACGGATGAAATGGGGCAATATCGATGTACGGTTGAGATTTGAATTTGTGTAGCAGGGTCCATAGGGCTGTAAATGAACTGAGCCGTACGTGAATTGTTCGATTCTCGATTAGGTAAAGGCTCGTTTGAGTTCGATTCGTCTACTAAATGAACCGAACCTGAACCTCAATTTTAGGCTCGTTTCATAAATGAGCCGAACATGAATGCAGCAGTATTCGGCTCGATTAGACTCGCGAACCTGGAGTATATGTGTATCATGGGGATTTTATATAGTTATATAGTGAAAATTTTAAAACTTGTACAAGTCTAAAAGTTTACAATTAATAAAAATTTTACTTATGTATATGTCTTTATCATTTTATATGTATATGAACATATTTATGGACATAATGAAAAATTTATTTGCAGTTTTAGACCAGTATGAGAGCATTAAAATATGATATTATTGAATCGTTAAGGCTCGTGAACAAATTCGAGTTCGACCCAAACCTGGGCAAGCTCGGTTCGAGTTTGGCTCGTCATAATTTTCATTGAATTCGGCTCGAGCTCGAGTTCACTAAAAACCTTAATGAACGAATCTGAACATTCTAATACTCGGCTCGATTCGGCTCGTTTACAGCCGACCAACCGTAAACGTTTCCGTGCTGTGCTTATGTACACCATTGCTCGCGCTTCATAATAAATAGAGGCTCTCATTTGTTTTATGTGTTCTGTTTATTTTTGTCTTTGGCAGGTGGGCATAAACGGTCTTTCTTCCTTCTTCAGTGGCATTTTACTTAATTCAGGCCGTGGAGCTTTTATTGAATTGCCTAAAGTGTCCGGGACTAGCTGGTGTTTCATTCGTCATTTCCATTTATTGAATTGCTTAAAGTGTCCGGCACTTTCGTGTGTCTCTTTCATGTTATTTTCATTATTGCCAGTTTATGAGGCGCTTTTAGCATAGTGTTCCATCATACAGACTAAACAAGTGTTATTCAGAGGTCCACTCCTACCAATAATACCTAGTAGGTTTCGTCATCGAACCTGCTGACAGGCACTTGTCCAACCTGTTCTAGTGAGAAACCAAGCTTAGTTGAGTTGGTTTGCTCATATGTCTCCTCAGTGGTGGTCAATGTTTGAGCCCCACAAGGAGAAGATTTGGAGTTCAGGATTATAGATAGCTTTTGAACTCCCGTTGACTAACATACTAACACCCGACTAATCTCCGTTGATGTATAAACTATGACCAAAAAAAAAAAAAACCTGTTCTAGTGAGATACTCAATCATGGAAGTAACATGTGAAGTGCATGGATCTTTTGAAGGTGTAATGTATAGAGAATTTTGGACAAATTTGGACGACAATGCTGGGTTTATTGATGGCGTGGCTGTTTGGCTGTTAAAATATACTCTCACCTTATACTATTCAAGTTCAGAGAACTCATTCTTTAAAAGCGTTACCCTAAAATCCAAGCATAATGTCAAAATTTCATTTTATTAGGTTATTGAATCTCCAATAATAGCATATCTCCTTTTTTTTGAACGGCAATAATAGCACATCTCAAATCAAGGATAACATTCTAGGAGAGATTATTCAGTGCCCTTGGAGCATCACGTGGCGGTGCCCCAAGTCTCTTCTCACCACACATTGTTATGGGGTCCTCACACTTAGTTTTGGACCCCACAAAAATATATGATTGAGGAGAATTATGGGGCATTAAATAATTTTTCCAATTTTGGCCAATCTACTCACCATTATGGTGTACCTCCCACGAAGATACTAGAGGGTGTGTTCCACTTAATTTTTGAATTAAATGTGATGTATTGTGAAAAAATGATTTATCTTGTTAAATAAAAAATAAGAAACTTAGCGAAAGGGGCCCTAAATTAATTTTATAACTTAGTAGTAATACTGTAATACCTTAAAAAAAAATTAACCATTGAGAATTTTTTTATGGATGAGAAAGGATTGGAAAATTCTGTAGTGTAAAACCCTGCAAGACACCCTGTAGGGTGCACACGGGCTATCAATCTTGACAATGAATGGTTGAAATATGATTTTTAATTATGACCGGTACAAATCATTTATTACCGGTCATAATTGATTTTTAATGTGGACCGTTGATTGATGAGATCGACGACTGTGTGCCATCCTACACGTGCACTACACGGGATGCACTACAGCACCCCTGGATCCAATGAAAAACGAGTTTCTTATGTAATTAAACATGAGTTTTTCCATTTGGCTAACGGAACTAAACGGGCTAAAATCCGTAAAAATACGGATTTTGAGACTGATCATTCTCCTCTCATACATCAACTAAAAATTCACTTAGCAAAAACAAACTTGTCTAAAGTCCTTCAGCTATGGACAAACTTTTTAGGGGAAAACCCACACTCGGTAAAGCGTAACCTATTTTTAGCAACAGAGTATATGTCTCGATGAGTTGGGGACCCTGTAGGCTGTAGCGTAGGCGTGCACCATATGGGTGTAGTGCGCGATCCGAGCAATCCGTCTCGACAATCAACGCAATGGTCCAAGTTTCATCTTGATCCCTACAATCTAATCGGTCCATTACCGAGAAAAAAAATCCGGACCATTGTTGCCGAGACAGACGGCTCGAATTGCACGCTACATGCACCCTTTAGTGCACAACCTACCTGTTTCGAACACGGATGGTGAAGCCAAGTTCACGTGTGATATTTATGGTTAGGTTGTGAGTGGGTGGGTAGAGCGTAGAGCGCTCTTTCCTGCGGAGTTACCAATAAATCAAAAATCCAGAAATCCCCCCCACAGCCACAGCCATAGCCAAGCTGAGAAAACCTTCTTCTTCTTCTTCACTTCAGTCGGCATTTCTGTGTCGAAAATCAACTCTCTCTCTCTCTCTCTCTCTCTCTCTACATTGCAATTGGGGATTTCAAAGATGATGACGATCAGATCAATCCGCCCCAATCGATGGCCAATGTCGTCGATGATCCTGAGCAATTTGTATTCTTCTAACTCGTCTTCGGCTGCTGCAGTTCAAGCGGAGCGAACCATCAGAGAAGGACCCAGAAACGACTGGACGAGGCAAGAGATCAAGTCCATCTACGACTCCCCTGTTCTCGACCTCCTCTTTCACGGGGTCAGCATTTACTCTCTCTCTCTCTCTCTCACACACACACACACACACAATTTGTTTATGAGATTTTGTTCGGCTGCTGTGAAAAAGAACATCTCCAGCCCTTACTCTTTCGATTGACTCATAACCAAATTTTGAGTAAAAGCCCTCTAGTCATTGCCTCAAATACCAGATTGTGTATTACTCAAATTCAACGGAAGGAGACAGATTTTTAATTAAGTTTTCGCTCTCACAGTTTACAACTGTTACATCAATTACGGGGTCAACATTTACTCTCTCTTCTATAAATTTGTTTTTGCAATTTTGATCGGCTGCGGTGGAAGTGAAAGGCAAAGTGAGATTTTGGAGCATGAGAATTTTATCCGAGAAAGAAGGGGGTGATAACGATGCAGTTAGATGTTCAAGTTTGGATTATATATGTAACAGGCTTCAAAATATATATAACCTTAGGTTGTTTATGAGACAAGCATGCTGATCTTGAAAGAGCTTTAATCAAGCCGAATACGAGCAAATTTCGAGTAGCTTGAATGTTTTGTGCGTCGTAACCTGAACGAGCTGAGTCGATGGTTTGAAAATTTAATGAGATTCAGTAAAATATGTTCAAGCTTGGTTTCTTTATGCAACAAACCGATTTTGAACGAGCTTTTAACGAACAAGCACGAACTCAAACTCGAGAAGTTTGGTTCGTTTATCAGCCCTAGGCTCAATTGGAGCTCAACGAAGAATATCAGAACTTGAAATTTCTGGACCATTTTAGTTTGTGATGATGGTAAGGAAGGAACGAGAAGTAAAAACAATTGTGAAGAAAAGTGTGAGAAAATTTTAGTGCGCTCAATACTTTGTATATTTATTTTCCCCTCAGTCTCTTCTCAAACCAATTGTGCATACCGATGCTCTAGATTATTAATGAAGGAAACATGGTAATGTGCATAAAAATTGAATTGGGTCTCTAGGCTTCCCCTCTCTGATGCCATTCGGTTTTGATTTGGGGGCATGGTTCCGCAGCAAAACAGGTATAGGGGGGCCACTGTTTTAGTGGTATTTTGAGAGCAGCCACTTTGTGCATATTGCCAAAGGTTAGGTCTGTCTCCAATCCTTCCCCGCCCATACCCCCAATGATTGGGGACTACATGGGTTCTGTTGTTGTTGTCTCTTCTCAAACCAAACAAGGAAAGGCGATTTTTTTTTGAACTTTCCTTTTTGGTACTGATTATTATGCTTGTGATTACCAGTTACCAGCTAAATATAAGCTATATCTCCAACCTGCGTAAATTAGTAGCTTTTCAATCCACGCAAAATGCAAATCAAGTTCGGCACTACTAAGGCATCCTTCTCTGCCAGCATTGTTTAGCCTCATTTATATGGAGTCTGGAATAATTGCTTCTGCATATTGCGTAACAAAATAAGCTTGAAGGTTGCTGATACCCCACTTTTCTGTGGTTACGGGGATGATTCCCTTTTGCATATGCATTGCGCATTTGCCATTGATTGGCCACATTTCCTCCAAAGGATTTTGATTTGGGGACTGGGAGAAAAAGCTTGTTTGTCCAAAAGATTACTTTTGCAGTCTAGCTGAGTAGTGTTGTTAAGATATTTTTTGTAATTAATAAAAAGGACCAATAAGAGGCCAATTCTTGATTAAAAGCTAGTGCTTCCATAAAATGTTAGATTTAGTGTATAACTGGTCTCAAAAATATTTTATTCATGTGCAACTGACAATCTTACAACAATGATTGGACACTTTTAAGTGATTAATTTCATAGTTTTTTAAAGACACTATAGGGAGAGAGAAAGGGCCATCAAACAGGAGGATGACTTTTGCTTGGTTCTATTTATGGTCCAATGTTTAAAAGGATTGGTTAGACATAATGCATGTAATGGCTCCAGTAAGTTGGTATGGACCTTTCTCATGCAAATTGATTTTCAGTATGACAAACATCCTCATAGTGGTCCTAGAAACCAGCATGACGCTTCCGTTCCTTTTCAATGGGTATAATGATGATGTACCAGTTGGGAGAAGAACGAAGAAAGAAGAAGTGAAGGACCGGAGAAGGAGAGGAGGAAAACCAGGGACAAGGAGAGAAGATGGAAACTGGGAAACAGTTTGAAATTCTTTAATCCATTGTCTTACAATCATCCAAGCCCTTCTTTGTCTTCATCATGTACTCTATGCACATGAGCATCTACAGCAATTTGATTGAATTTATGTGATAATGGGCACGTCAATGAGAAGCCACACCTGTTTCAGTCCTTATTCCTTGCTGTCATTATCTTGGTGCGCCTGCTGGGAATGAGCATTTGATGTCCATTTGTACTTATAAATTTTCACAACTCACCTGTTCACGTGCATTGAGAGATGGAAATGTTAATGTTTGAAGGTTTGGAGTTAGATCCCATGCATATTAAGTGAAAATGGTGTTGATACACAGAAGCTTTCTATGATTCTTGACGGTTCTCTTTCATGGAGTTTCCCAGAAAAAGTTGCTGTTGCTTTTGTGGGGGTTGTTACCATTTCATTTCTAGATCTCTGTCTAGTATTTGAATTTTTTTTTTTTTGCTTGTATTGGTGTGGTGGTTGTGGTTGTGGTTGTGTGCAACCATAATTACTATTATTTCCTATTGATTCTGCTTCTTCTGCTGCCATGCTTTAGTTATTTTGAGCTGCTAATCTTACATGAATTCATCCTCTTATAGGCCCAAGTACATAGATATGCCCACAACTTTAGGGAAGTTCAACAGTGTACTCTTCTATCTATAAAGACAGGCGGATGCAGTGAAGATTGTTCATATTGCCCTCAATCCTCCAGGTATGACACTGGAGTGAAATCCCAAAAGCTTATGAACAAGGACATGGTTATTCAGGCAGCACAAAAGGTGCTGTTTCTCTATCATCAGATCACTCTATTATTTTGCTTACTACTTTGATAATGCTGCTGAATGGTGCCAGCCAATAGTTCTTTTAAATTGGTGAAGTTGTGCAATATGTCTTTATTGTGTTTCATTTATCGGTGGCCATTGGCAGGCAAAGGAAGCTGGTAGCACTCGTTTCTGTATGGGTGCTGCATGGAGAGAGACTGTAGGAAGGAAGACCAACTTCAACCAGATTCTTGAATATGTGAAAGAAATAAGGTAATGAAAAGGGTACTTGCATTTTTGCTGGCTTGTTTTCTAATCACAACTTGAATTCCAAGTTCAAACTCACTACTCAGGAGCTACTTGTCTCATAAGAAGAGTACTTTTAAGTGATTCCTGGTATGATAAGAGTATGCCAAACATTCATGATCTGGATGGATGTAGCATGTGTGCAGGGACAGCGCGAGGATTTTTTTTTTGGGAGGGGGGGGTGGGTGGGGTGCGGGTTGGTGGGGAGGAATATACACAACCACAAAAATTAAAATAAAGAGAGTGACAGACAACAATGTGAACTTTTACTAACTCAAAAAAATACAAAAATAACACCAATGCATATAAAACTAAACATGTTTCTTATATCAACTTAGATTGCAAAAGTATTAACGTTTCTCTAATCCTATCTACTAAAATCAGGCATGTTTGGTTAAATGACAATATTAACCAATTACTTATTATTTTTCTAACCAAAAAAATGGAGGGGGATGGGCTATATGGTTTGATAAATTAATTTTTTCAATGTAATTGTAGGGTTTTTAAAAAAATTTAGGCTGGGGCGATGGTCCCTACTAGCCCCTCTCCGGCTCCATCCTTGCTACTACCTACATATCAGAAAGGTAAGTAATACGCTTGGGCAGTGTTATCTACCAAAATGAAAGGCTTCAAGGTGATTTTTGCATCGATAGGGGAGATGGTGATAAGGTGCATTGGAATAATGTTCATAAGGGTCCTAACTGGATAAGAAAAAGTGGGGAAAAAAAGAAAAAGAAAATGCAGATAATGGTTGGACTTCCTCGTAAACCAGAAGGCAATGCTAGAAACGATATTGAAGATGCTAGATGTGCATGTGGTTTTGTACATTTTAGGTGTTGCAAAATGAGTGAAGGTGTTTGTCCTTTCTATGTTACTGTGAATGCCAATAAGGCAAAATAATTACATGCTTTGAGATTATACTCAGCCTTGGTAGACTAGGGCGTTACGAAAACTTTGGGGAACACATGTAGAGCATATTATATGTATTTCGTGACTTTTAGGTTTGTATCATCAGCCATCGTTCAACCTGCATCTGATCAGTCAAATATCATTAGCGGTCGTAAAATCATGGAGCAGAAGTCTGTTGCACTTTTATTACCTGTATATTAGCTTGTTAAAGCTGGAATCTTGTTATTTTGCCGAGTGGCTGCTTTTCTTTTTTTGGTGGAAGAACTAATTGTCTTTCCATTTCCTTGATCTGATGCCTAATAGGAATACATGCATGCCCAACTACCATAGCTTATTGCAAAACATACTTCAGAATAAGTTAATTCAGTTGCCCCTCAGAGCAAATCAAACCCTATAGTTTTTCTTTTTTATGGACTTGTTCCACCCCCTCAAACAGTCCCCTATTGTTCTAGTAGGCTTCTAAATTTTAACTCCCCTTTGGCCTAACTTTTTGGCGCGGTCTTTTTGGTGATTTTATCTTAATTCTTACTAGATTTGGGTCAAATTTTTACTCACATCGTCCGTCTCAAGGCATCGTAAAAGTACAAATACATAGACTGAAGCTGAAAAAATTACATATAGGACAACGAAAAAGACCCCGAAGGCTCTTTTCCAGTAAGTCGCTCTTTTTGGGTCTTTTTCATCGTCATATATTACTTTTTTCAACTTTGGTCTATATTTTTATACCTTTTTGATTGAGATGAACAATGTGATGTAAAAATTTGACCCAAATCTAGTAAGAATTAAGAGGAAACAATCAAAAAGACTGCCAAAAAGTTAGGCCAAAAGGAGCCTTAGTTTACTTTTGGTTTATCAAAAGTTGCGTACTGGAAAACTAGTAGTAGTAAAATTTGTAATGTTCTTACTTTCTAAGATCTATTTTCCACAAGTAACTATTCATTTCTTCATGCATTGCGTTGCATTATTCCATTGCTAGTTTGAATGTTTGTGATGGAAGAAGATTTGTTAAAAATGCAAGCAATTTGGGTAGCAGTTGTCTGAATATCCTTGTTAGCTTGTTAATTGGAATAACCACGTGAATCTAATTATGAAATCTTCCACTCCAACGAATCAGCCAGTTACCGTATTGTACTTCGGAAATACGCATGAACATTTTCATGGAACTTTTGGAACTCACTAACAAGAAAAAGGGAAAAATGAAAGACGATATTTAAATCTGTGAAGTACCGACACTCCTTACTAGTTGTATCCTTGGCAAACTCTCCAGAGAGGCGGGGACACGTATGGGAGACGCAAGGTGGTGTGTCCAAATAAATTTAATTACCTTAAGCAGGGTAATCAGGGGAACACCGGGACACATTGGGGATGTTGAACAACTTGATATACATTGTTGTGCCCATTTCTTAATAGCTTAGCTTTTGGTACAGTTGGTAACTTGACATTGGTATCAAAGCTCAGGTTGTGAGTTCTTGGGTTGAAGTCTCTCTGTTTGCATTTAGGGAAAAATTCAAAACACCCCCCAACATTTACACCAAAATTCAATTAGACTCCCAACCTTTTAAAAACTTCAATTTTACTCCCAACGTTATCTTCCGTTAATCAAAATGCCCCCTTCCGTCCGAATGACTAACGGATTTCGTTAAATGCTCCGTTAAATATTGTCCCGATCGATTTTTGATGATCCGAGCCACTCAATGTGTTCAAAATGTGATTTTAAGGGTACCCTCTAGAAATCAGCAAAAAAAAAGACTGGGTAGGGCTTCATCTGAACAATTTTTTTATTGAATAGTTCAATAAAAAAATTGTTCAGATGAAGCCCTTCCCGATCATTTCTTTTGTTGATTTCAAGCGGGTACCCTTAAAATCACGTTCTAATCACATTGAGCGGCTCGGATCATCGAAATTCGATCGGAAAAGGGGAGGCGCAGACCGAAGCAAAATCCGGATGTCCGAACTTGAACAAAATCCGGATCGATCCGCACCTCCCTTTCCCAATCGAATTTTGATGATCCGAGCCGCTCAATGTGTTCAAAACGTGATTTTTAGGTTACCCGCGAGAAATCAACAAAAAAAATGATCGAGAAGGGCTTCATCTGAACAGTTTTTATTGAACTATTCAATAAAAAACTGTTCAGATGAAGCCCTTCTCGGTCATTTTTTTTGCCGATTTCCCATGGGTAACCTTAAAATCACGTTTTGAACACATTGAGCGGCTCGGATCATCGAAATTCGATCGGGACGCTATTTAACGGAGCTTTTAACGAAATCCGTTAGTCATTCGGACGGAAGGGGGCGTTTTGATTAACGGAAGATAACGTTGGGAGTAAAATTGAAGTTTTTAAAAGGTTGGGAGTCTAATTGAATTTTGGTATAAAGGTTGAGGGGTATTTTGAAATTTTCCCTTGCATTTATTCCATGTTCGCATTCTGCATCTCCTCTTTTTATTCTATTTTGCTCTGTCTATGAAAATTTGCATCTCTGTGTGCAAGACAGGGACGGAGGATGTTGAATAGTTTGATATACATTGTTGGGCCCATTTCTTAACAGCTTAAGTTTTTGGGACAATTGGTAACTTAATAGGGATACCCATGTCTCAACTTGGGCACGGATGGAAACATGTTAGGGATCAATTTATACTACTTGAAGCTCTTTTTGCGGGTATGATATTCAAAAAATATGAGAAAAGAGTACGAATAAGTGAATTATGACCAAATAAAACTCTCCTTGAACTTGTAGTGTGTAAAAAGGAAACTACAATAATTGTAAATATTTTCCAGATGGGATGTTTGTATAAATGACAAGTAAATGTATCCTTTTGTACATACATTGTGGTGTGTCCCCTGCACTGTTTGTGTCCCTATTTATTTTGTCATGTTGTGTCCGTGTCCTTGTCAGTGCCCGTATCCGTGCTTCTTAGATTTAAGTGTTCTTAGTTCTCCCTTGTGATTTACTTTCCTTGCTAAATCAAAATATTTATCTATCCTATAATTTTTTTTTTCGCTCTTCATGCCTAAATTTTTACTCTGTATCATAAGCTTATCTCATGTTGCAGGGAAATGGGGATGGAGGTTTGTTGTACCTTGGGAATGCTAGAGAAACAGCAAGCTTTGGAATTGAAGGCAGCTGGCCTGACAGCTTATAACCATAATCTTGATACCTCAAGAGAGTATTACCCTAAAATCATAACAACAAGATCATATGATGAACGCTTGGAAACCCTTACGCACGTTCGCGAAGCTGGGATCAATGTCTGCTCAGGTAATTTGGTTAAATCAGTATAATATTTTTTTCCTTGCCTCGGTGATTAGAAGCAGAATAATGTTGTAATTAACAGCTTTTGTGCAACTACTATTGGATTCTGACTCCTCAGAAGCTGTCCCAGTGTGTTTGCCACCGCTTTTGATGCTTCTCGGTTTTGAATACCAATCTAAATGTCTTGACCAGACTGACAAGGGTGGATGTTATTTGGTTATTAAAACCATAACATTGGAGTTTGAATACTTTTTGAATTCTTAGAGAAAGAAGAGAACAATGAAATTATCATCCATTTCATGAATTAATGTACCCTTGTGTTACGTGAGTGTTCCATATCCGTATGGACCGTAGCCATACTCGACGTTTCACGACTTGTTTTTAAATGAAACCTGCCTACAACTTAGTGAAAACTAAAAAGTAAGGCTCCTAAACTAATACTCAATCCCTAATGTTTTATATTTGTCACTAGAAAGTTGAACGATTTCTGACCGTTCTTGAGCTTTTTGTGTTAACACTAAAAAATAGCATGAAGATGTAGCTGTATAAACATATCTAGCCATATCAGTATATTATTTTTCTAGGTTCTCTGTTATTTCTGTATCATACGCGTTTCCCTTATCCCTATAAGTGCTTCATAGGTTCTAAGAGGCCTTGGGTTAAAGTCAAGCCACACTGTTACATCAGTCGTTGTGCACTCTCTTATTCATGCTCCTTGTTTGAGTCAGTCTGTTTGTCTCCAAGTGCAAGGCCTGTTTTGGCAGACAAGGTTGGGCTTGTTTGGTAACATCTTAAAGTTTTGGGACAGTGGGTGATCCAGTAGCTCTTTTTTGTTGTGTTTGCTGGCTTAGCAACTTAAAAAATAATGGTTATTATTGCAGATAAGGGATGGCTTTTAAGGCTTAAGAAAAGTGCAGATTTAATTTTCTTTTGCACAATTATGTTTTAGGGTTGCTAGTCATTTTTTTGAGGTTAGCTCGTGCAGGTAGAAAGTTATTCTAGGTAAATTTGCACATGTAACAGATTTCAATGGAGGTTTTGGTGAGTAAATTTTAGATTTTTGTATATAACCTATATTTTCTTTTGGCTCTCGTTAATCATTATATTTAGTTCGACTGTGAATGTAATATAACCCTTTCTCGATTAAACATTTCAGATTGTGGGGGTTACCTGATTTGTAGAGCTAACCCATTATTTTCGATTCATAGGAGGAATAATAGGGCTTGGAGAAGCAGAGGAAGACCGAGTTGGTTTGCTGCATACGCTTGCGACACTCCCTGCTCATCCAGAGAGTGTTCCCATCAATGCACTGCTTGCAGTGAAAGGCACACCTCTTGAAGATCAAAAGGTGATTCTCATAATCTGTTGCTGTGAATTATAGAAGAGCATTGACGTTCTGGCAATAATTCTATCTCGGAAAAATAACTTCGGCCCTTTTTGTTCGTCCATTTCGACAATTGTGCCTTTAATCGGATCTGCCAATAATGGATTTTCGTAAGTACCTTATGAAATTTTGTTTGCCAAAAATTAAAACAAGTTTACTAAAATACTTTACTGTTGATCCAATTCGAGGCACGACTACCGAAAATAGGACAATAGGAATGGCAACGGGGCGGATATTGAGATATCCGTACCCAATACCCGGAAATTTCTACGTACCCGAATCCGCCCCATTAACCGAATGGGTAGAGCCGTAGAGACCAGTTGTTCCATAACCGAACCAAACGGGTTTCAGATATTCCCTGAACCGAACGGATAACCGCAAAAAGAAAAGAACGCTCACAAACTCAGATGAGTGAACTGATTTGCATTTCTCAAAGATCAAATCCAAATTGAGGAAACATAGCAAACATGAAACAAAAGCCACAATATCAGATCGTTTAGTACCTGGAGCTATAGATTAAATACACAAACAAATGGGTACATTACAAGCAGCACAGAAAAGGGAGGTCGAAGGCAGTGCTGAGAATGAGGCTGAGGATTGCCTCCACCATAACCGTGCTCGCTGGGAAAAACTCGATTACGGTTCGGGGATAAAGGAGCAGTTTGGTTCGGATACCCATCGGTTCGAGAGAAATTGCCATCCCTGGAGAAAAGCAAGATAGGACGATGCGAGAATGAACATTATATTAAGGTTTCAGCCGCTGATAATGAGAATTTTTTGAAAGCAAGTGAAACCTATTTTTGTTTCACAACTTTTTGGAGTTTTGAAAATTGTTACCACAAACGATGTAGTTAATCAAATCCTTTTCTTTTCTTTCCATTTTTCAGATTTTCAGCAAACAAAACAGAAAACATAGAATATATCTGTTACCAACCAACACCCTAAGAGTTGGTTTATTATATTGGTACATGTAAGATTTGGTTTCTAACAAAGTTGATAAGTAAATTCCAAACCTAACATCTTAGTGCATTTCCAATTCATCTCCCATCAATTTTCCATTTTGGACACTGAAAGTAATGTATTCCATTTGAAAGGGTGGGGTTTAGAGAACTCATTCACACCAATTCCTATCCACATTTTCCATTTTTATCTCCAGAACTTGTCATCCCTCCAATAATCCATTTTGAACTTGTAATTAAACATGATCAATATTGGTCTCATTCAAAAGATATTATTGAAATCATTACCAATGGTCTCAGCTATATGAAGATAAAATTTATGAAAAAAGCGTTATACCTATTTTATAGAGAAACCAAAAAAGTGTAAAGAATATGGTTGGTATTGTTATATAAAGTCAAACGGAAAAGGGTAAAGTAGGAATTTTGAAATCTCTATTTTGGAGAATTGAGTCTCCAAACACTTCATGGCTCTCCACATTGGGAGAGTTGAATCTGTTTCCATTTTGCAGAATCAAAATGGAGCATGATTGGAGCGTATCCATGCTCAGAGAAATGAAGATGTGTTGGAGATGCTCTTATAGAACTGATGTATCATACTATGTACCAATCAGCTTCCTTTCCTAATAGACTGCTGAATATCTCAGTGAACCAAAGTTAAACCCTCAGCTTATTCACCATACGTGGTAGAGGAAATCAATCACATGGCACTGACAGATTATATAGTTTATCCAAAACTAAGCATTATTTGGACATCATCTCTTTAGTCCTTCATCTGTTGCGATCGTTTTTAGCATCACCTGACAAATCCCATATTTCGTTGGACTAGCTTTTCAAGATCGATTTCTTGTTGTTTCCTACTTGTTTATCCAGCCAGTTGAGATATGGGAGATGGTTCGGATGATAGGCACGGCCCGCATCGTTATGCCAAAAGCAATGGTTCGGCTGTCAGCCGGAAGAGTACGGTTCTCCATGCCGGAGCAGGCTTTGTGCTTTCTGGCCGGAGCAAATTCCATCTTCACTGGTGAGAAGTTATTGACAACTCCCAACAATGATTTTGATGCTGATCAACTCATGTTCAAGGTGCTCGGACTCATCCCAAAAGCTCCCAGTTTTTCGGACGATGAAGCGAAGGATTTAGAAGCAGAAAATTGTGAAGAAGCGGTGTCCAGTTCAGGTTGAGAATTCAATGATTGGAATCGGATTACAGTTTCTATGGTGGTTGTATCATGAGAATTATATGTTCATTCGGTCATGTTATAACAATGGGAATTATATGTTCTTTCGGTCATGTTATAACAAAACTAAGCTGGAACATCGTTGTCTGCTGCTTTTTTTATGCCTGGAGAACTGGAACATTGTTGAAACGTAACATTACAAGGGCTGTAGGCCCGAAAACCGTTGAAGCTAATTCATGTTAGTTTAGATGTGGATCCAGAACGATCGCTTTTACACCCCCAACCAAATTTTGTTCACCCTCACTTTGTTCACAGCAACGGTGTGCTATTTTGGATCCAACTTTGATGATTGAAACAAATTTTTTCCCGAGATTCATTAAGGAACTATGTGAAAATTAGCTCCAATCGGATTCCCCTCGCTTGATCGATGAACTTTTTTTTGCTTTGGAATTGGATTTTTAGATAAAGCATTTTGTTTGCATGGTACTCCTATCATTATAAATGAATCTGGACAAAATGATGCTTTCAATCATCGAAGTGGTACACGAAATGAGCACACCATTGCGAAGGTGGACAAACCGAGAGTGAAGAAAACTCTTCTTCCCCCTTCCCTCTCTCACACGCTTATTACTTTGTGTGTGTTTCTATTTCATGTTGTTAGGGTAAGATTAATCAAAGATCAGTAGGCTAGATCTATCAACTCAAGAAATTTAACCCTAAGAGGGCTATGAATCTAAACTTTTAAGGATTTCGAATTTTTAAACGAACACTTTTGTAACAAAAGTTATCCTTGTTACACTCTTTCAAAAAAAAAAAAAAAACTCTTATTACCATCTTTGGCCATCAGCAACCATTTTCGTCGATAACCTTCCGTGACATGTTATGACAATAGTATCGTTCATTAATTTTACGACAGAGAAATCTTTCTGTATATTCTGTTCTATTTAGATAACAAATAAATTTAAGTATTTTTTTTTAACAAGACAAATACAACAGATAAATTCTATGTTTTTTTTTCTATCAAAGATAAATTCTTTGTTTGGTGTGCGTTATTTTTATAGTACATAAATTTTATTGTTTGCTTATGTAATACATCGTAATATGGAGAATTGTCTATTACCTGGCAAATTTTGGTTGGTGTAATCTAACGTGATTGGACTTTGATGTAGAACGTACTTATTCTCTAGGATGTAAGAATGGATGTAAACTTGGATTTATCCCCACCATTGCTCACGCAGACAGTAACTTCCAAGAACTTAAAATGTAAGCACACCTCTCCCTCCCTAAGTCACGCTCGCAGAGAGAGCAACTAATTATGAAAACAAGAACGTCAAAATACATACGACAAAGCAGAAGCCAAGAAAAATTATGAGAGCAACCCACAAAGAATTGGGCAAACTCCATATCACAGAAGTGACAAGAGGCCTCCTCATGACACAACTAATCCCAAGGGCCAAGAGTATCATCCCCTGCTAGTGAACGATAAAATTGGTCTCCTATAGATTAATCAAGGTGCAAGCAATCTTGGCTCGAACACCATGAGTAACCAACAACAAGTGACTGCATATAGATATAGCACATGGACACATAGCAAGTGACCGCAGAGGAGCTTCAGGGAAACAAGAACCACACAGCAAGGATGACTACAAAAGCAGAAAATCAACAAATAAAGAACTGCAAGAAAAATCACAGCAGCAAATTAGAGGAATTTTACGCAGCACCGGCAAAAAGTTATCAAGTTCACAAGTAGACGAGGTTAACTCGCTCAGCAAGATACAACACTAAAGAGCAGTTCTAAATATATCCAGAATCCAGTTAGACTACTGCACTGGGCCATTACTTCAGTTAGAGTACTGCATCGGACCCGTTACTTGGCCATTCAAAAAAAGAAATCGGACCACCATTACTTGATCTTGCCAATAATATCTGCGATGACGTCGTCCATGTCAAGTTCCTTCATTGGTTTAAATGGCCGCTTCAGATCCTGCAAGTTGAGAATAAGCAGTTCAAGAGAGGTACTTTTTTAGCAAATTATCTGAGACAACTATACCAATTTTTGATAACTCAGGTGTCCGGGTTAGCTTACGCGCACGTCGACTAATCCTAGGGGACCAATGATCATTAACCCACTCACAAGTTCAGAATCAATGCGTTCATGTCTATAAAACAGACCTTATCTACCACGATAGATAGCTGATTCAGGAAAATGGGCTTTAATAATCCAAAAGCAATATTTATTCAGAACATAAATTACTGCCACATTACAGGGGAAATTAGCATGTTCAAACAAGAAGTTTTTTTTAAAGATAAGAAACTAAAAGAATAATATTACGAGATACAATACGAGTAGGAGCCCATCAATGAAAGAACAAAAAGAAGACAATTACATGCAAAAAAAACCTCCAGCTGCATATCATACACTGCAGTCCAACCTCTTGTCATAAGAAATGTAGGGGTCACAGACTCACAGTTGACAGGGAGAAATGTAAACCCGAAAATTTGACAAATAACAAACTCTATCCCATAAAGAGCCTACATGGTATTACTTAACAAATCTCCTTTCATCACCAAATTACTTTTAAAAAATGAGAGCAATTAACACAGTCCCACAACACTTTTTTTTTTTTTTGGGTGAGTCGAAAGTTGTTAGAATAATTAAATTAGCACATTAAAAGAGGAGTTGAAGTCCTGAGCCCTGACTTCATTTCTCCCGGCAACCAAGTGCACCCCTGATGCCGTTGGGCCAAAAAGCCTCTAGACAATCTTATTTTACTTAGTCCCACAACACAACACTTCCGCTTTCTTGCTGCTACCAAAGCCCCTAAAGAATCAAACAAGCAGCCAAAGCCACACAACACCTATCCGATTTCAACTAGTAAAAAACAAATGTTTAGGGCGAACCATGTAAATGTCTCCTAGTGTGTATGTATATGTTTGTAAGTTTTTCGTCAACTTAGTGTACAAGCTTCACTGTCATAACACAACTCCAAATAATTTAGGTCCCATAGCACTACTCATTCTAATGAAATGTGCCATGAGATGGATGCAAGGTGCCTCATTATCTTCTCAGTTTTCTTTGCTCAATCCACTAGAAAACTAAACAATGATAGTCAAAATTTGAAATGCTATGACTGATTCCACAAGGGTATACCGTATACCTACCTCATCTAGAGAATAAAGCTCTTTTCCACCCCTCCAACTTTTCATCACTCTTTGACTTTTCTAACATAGGAGCTAAGTCATGTAATCCTTTGGTAAGACCTTCCGCTCCCACTATCAACCCTCGCTCTATGCTCTACACTAAATTTTTTTTAACACTTTGGGATATTTTCAAAAGACGATTTTACTCTCGCGCTACAGCTCCAGCTCCTGCTTGCACTTACGTGCATTAGGTGACTAAGCACAGGAGCCCCAAACATATCCTCCCTAGGGTTATTCCTGAAAAGTAACTCATGCTTGATGGGAAAATGCTCAATGGAACACCCTAAGAATATCAAAGCTGACTGTCAAATGCTTTGGTTCTTGCCGCTCATGTTGTGCACCCCATAAAATGAAGGAGAAAAACGTTGATGCATCTTTATGTCATTGTTGGTTTGGTTTATAGTTTGGGAGCTCTTGTACTTGTCCATAGGGTTCGTTTGGGAATAAACAATGAAGATTAATTAGTGTCAGCAGCACAAATTCTCCAACAATGCAATTAGGTTTTGCAACCAGAATGACCCCATTCAGTGATGTTTTTGGAAATCGGCTGCTATGAAACTAGAAAAGAATTTTAAGGGGACAATCCAAATACAATAAAGCTATGGGTACATATGAGAATGTACATACCATGTACATATGAGTTTTGTGGAGTTCCACAACAATGATTCGAACCGCCCATTATTTTTATAACATTTTTGTATGGAGCCCCGTAAAAAATCAGCTCAATCCGATATCGGTAAGGATTTTTTCTGAATTTATAAGGGCGAAACTACTTAACTGTTCAGTTGTCCCTACGCATTCCGGAAAAATCCTTACTGATATCGGATTTAACTGATTTTTTATAGGGCTCTATAAAAAAATATTCTAAAAATAATGGGCGGTTTGGATCATTTTTGTAGGATCCGAGGTGGGCCCCACAAAATCCATATGTCCATGGTATGTACATTGCATATGTACCTATAGCAGTACTCATCCAGATAACGTTGCTCTGATATTCAACTCACTCAGTTCCCAAGCTTTATAGCACAAATATGGGCTTGAACCGGTTGTGGATGCAAGCGTGAGTACTTGTTTGGGTAGTGATTAATAAACTAGATATCTGGTAGCTTTATTAAAAAATCATACACAAAGATGAACGTGAATAAATCGAAAACAAATTGCAAGCACACAAATTGTGTAATTGCACTAAAAAATTTCTCAAATATTGAAATGGTTGCATAATTGGTCATTATCAGCGCGATTAACACATGACTTTCTTTATACCCAAACAAGCAATCATGCCATGCATAAACCGTTCATTCCAAATTGCAGAGAAAAAAACTGCCCTTCTCTTCTAAAATAATTGGCTGAGCGTGTTACCTAACGGAGAGGAAATAAATGAACCTTAAAATAGCTGTATTTTGGAAAGACTAGAAAATTAAGTATGTAGTGGATCGGGTTGAAATTAAAGTGGTCTGGGTTCAAAAATCAATAAGTTTGAGTTTAAATAGCACGACATTACTAGTGTTTATAATCATTTAGGGTAGTCTAGTGCGTTTCAAATCACAGATATAATATGCAGTGACAAATGATGGTAAAAAATATATATTACCAGAAGACTGATGAACTTCTCGCCGCCTTCCTCCCGTATTTCAAAGCATCCCCTTCTAGGCTAAAACGGTATTAAAAAGAGGAAAGCGAAAAGAATGAGCCATCAATTTATGACAGGCAAAGACAACACATACTTGGAAGCAATATAATGCTTATGAAGAAAGAGAATGCTGCCTATAGGTGATGCAGTCATATCATGCTTGTCACAGGAAAATAATTTATATGTTAGGCAATAGTAGTTCTTACACAAAAGCAAAAGGGCCTCCAAAAAGAACAATCAACCATCCACTCATGAACCAAGTCTCCAGATCACTTACTTTGACACAAGCAATCAGGATGTCTCCTGATGTACTAATGTTACCTAACTTACTCTAACTTACTTTGCAGAGCATAGTGACAGCATGTTATAGCCAATCAGCCACTTTCAGAAATCTCAACAAGTCAATCATCAAATTAGCATATGCATTTCCTTTACATGAGTGACTTGTTTCATCATATCGAGATGTTGCAAATGGAATTGTCCTTGGACTTGGTGTGGGGACTGTCTAATGCTGTTAAGATTTCTACAAGCAATGAGGAGAGCGGGCTGAGTCAAGCCATAAGTTTTGGTGATAGGCAATGTCTTCATATTAATCCTGTCAAGTTAGACGGCACCAAAGGCTGCTTGTTGTAGCATTGCAGAACCGGCTCAGTCAGCGTCAGAAAGTATGTTTGATAATAGGTCACTGTAGCCTTTCATGTACTTGTTCAAGGTAAAAGGGAGAACATACAGAAAATGATGTGATGAAGTTTTGACGTAAAGCTATGGAACATGCCACATATCTTAGTTGCATGAAACCATGAGACAAGAAGGATCTCAAAAAGATCGCCAAGGAAAGGAATTTGGAGGCCAAACATAGAGAGAAGATCTACCAGAAGCCAAAGATCTACCAAGACCACCGAAGATTTGCAACAAAAGAACAATGAAGATCTACCAAGAGCACTAAGGTTCTACGAAGCATCCCCTAAATAATTGAGAGAGCCATGTTATATTTATAGCCAAAGTGCCCTTCCAAAAGCTAGTCATTGCCCAAATTGATATTCTTGCACTCCAAGTCCCAAACCAGTAAGGAAACATCCAAAACAAAACTTTAAGAAGTCCAAGACTAGTCTAAGAAGGCAAAATAAATCAAAACACGTTCCGCACAAATACTCTCCACGTCAAGTAGACAAGTAGAGCCGCAACCAAGATGGGTCGGGCCCAAGCCCAACTAGAATTGAGTCCTGTACTAGATTTTGAGCCCAACCCCAACTGATCAGAAGCACAAATTTGCTTATTGCTCAACTTGAGCCGACGAGCTCAATGACAAGAACTCAACAGATTGAGACAATTTCCAACAAATTAAAGCATGGATTTTTCAATGTTGGATTTAAACAAAATTGTGCAGCGATATTACTCAACTTGAGCCGACAAACTCAATGACAATAACTCAACAGATTGAGCCAATTTCCAACAAATTAAAGCACGTATTTTTTCAATGTTGGATTTGAACAAAAAATTCTAGAGATCTCTACCCTTGAAAGGTATCCCAAACGAGGGCAGAACAAAGAAATTTTCTCACTTTTTGCCTATGGGATAGGTCCGCACAGACATAAATAACATAAGAACGTGGTAACGTACAAATCAATCCTGAAAATTAAACAAATTGAACCACATCCGCTCAAGCATATACCTTTTCTGGGTTGACAAGCACAGTTATTCCAGGAAGACCATTTTCCAAACCATTCTTCACTTGAACAGCCCTTGTCTTAAATGAGTTGCATTGTTTGCTAAAGAAGGGGAAAATGTCAATACAACTAGCACAAAATTGAAGACCAAGAATCAAACTTAGAGAAATACTACCCATTGTCAAAAGAATCATAAACCAGTCCTAAATGTGAAACTAAACTACAGTCATTAGAGCAGGCAAATACAAGCAAAATGGTAGTGGTACAATAGGGTTCGGCTTATATAAACCAACAATCATGTAAAGTGTCCTAGATGTGGAAGCAATTTTCTTCCAACGTAGAAATATATCTCTACAATTAGTATTCCAATTTTATCTTTTTCTACTGAAACCCCATCGTCTACATATTAACAAGCCGATCGATTCATTTACTAAACGAGCCAAGCTTTTCCGAGCAGAGCTTTAGAGTGTCGTGCTCGACTTATTTATAAAACGAGCCTTAAACTTTAGCTCGAACTCTGCTCGATTACTAAACGAGCCAAGCCAAACGGAGCCTTAACAAGCCGAGAGCAGTTCGGTTCATTTGCAACCCTACTTATCCCCCTCCCTTCTCCGCCCGCCAAACGGGCCAATTTTGTTAAGTCTGTCGCTAACGCGTGTCCACTCATGAGAGAGAGAAATGGACCCAAACTCTTCTCTACCACGCATTGTGTGGACCCCACTTAAATGTGTGTGGTAGAGGAAGAGTTTGGGGCACCGCCACGCAGCATTGAACAATTTTTCAGAGAAATGGGGTTACCAATGCTCGATGACGACAGTCTTAGTCTTCCCCTCGGCTGCTGCTCCTTCTGATTCCAGATGCTCCGCCACCGCCGCCGCAATCTTACCAGCTTCTTTGACGCCCTTGCCTCTGCCCTTGGAGCCGGTACTCGACTTGGGCTTCTTCGCCTGAGGCAACTCGTCGGACTCGTCGACCCGGCGCCGAGTTGAGGAGCTCCGAGTCACCATTCCACCGTTGTTATTCTTACCGTCGACAGCTTTGGGTATTACACCGTCGCTCCACTTTACTGCTTTCTTGGGCGCCATAGCCACCTGCACAGACAACACTCTTCTCTTCTTTCTTTGGAACTTGAAGGGAAGTGAGAGACTATAAAAAAGGAATTTCTATCGTTTGGCTTGGAAGGAAAAAAGGGAGAAAACATAAAAATCAAGAAGTGGGAATACTGAACAGTACTCTCTCCGTTTTATAATTCAAATAAAAAATCAATTATTTTCGTGTAAAATTATTTAAATTTTTTTACACCAAATTAAAATATTAATACGGTGCGAAAAAATTTAAAAAATTATACACATAAGTAATAGTAAATTTTTGAATTCAAAAAAAGAGTACTGGAGTCTCGATATGAAAAGGAGGAAGTACTACTACTATTTTATTCTCATTTTCTCCTATTTTCCTTTCCCTTTCGTTTTTTCACACTTTCTTCAACTTCCAAACAAAAACCAAAGAGGATATGAGATGTGACTATTGAAGTTACCAGTCACTGCTGCTTGGCAATAGCCCCTTCGTTATTGGCGCCCCACGATTCTCAACTATTTTTTTTTTAATACCTTTATCACTTTCCCGCGCTTTGTTAACCATGCCCATGTGTTTTTTGGGAGGTTCGTATTTTTGGAGAACTAGGGAAAGATACGAGTCGTTTTGTGGTCATTGCTCATCTTTGTATTCGCTGCTCGTTTTGTGCTCATTATAGATGCTCGATTAGGGGTGTAAACGAGCCGAGCCGAGCCGAGTTTCGGCGAGCTCGAGCTCGGCTCGAGCCTTAACGAGCCGAGCTTAATCATTTACTAAACGAGCCTTCCTTAATGAGCTGAGCCTCCCTTAACGAGCCGAGCTTTTGTCAAACGAGCCGAGTGAAACTCGGCTCGTTTAGTTAACGAGCCAAATAGTCGAGCTCGGCTCGTTTACTAAACGAGCCGAGTCGAGCCGAGCCGAGCTCGCGAGTAGCTCGGCTCACTTACAGCCCTATGCTCGATTAAGGCTCCGTTCGGCTAAATAAGCTAACTGATTTATTTTTTTGTCCTAATTCAATTTTTTTTCGTATTTGTTCGTTTATCGTCAATTTTTTGGAGTTTATTGCATCGTCATGACAAAAGGAATCTAAAAAGTAAAAAATTACGGTCGAAACCTTATTTTTTTGAATAAAGATAAATATAAGCCAATAAGCTAATTTTTTCGTCTTTATTAAAAAAATTAGATTTTGATCATAATTTTTAACTTTTTTAGATTCCTTTTGTCATGACGATGCAATAATTCCTAAAAAAATTTAGCATTGTAGATTGAAAAATATAAACAATTTTTTGAAGTATCTGAAATAGTAAAATGAACTCTCATTTAATCTAGTTGTCAATCAAACATACTCTCATTGAATTATTACAGCATTGCAATATTGATAAAGTTGTTAAGTAATTTTGGTAGCAATATTGATAAAGTTGTTAAGTAATTTTGGTAGCATTGCAAGGGAGCACCGCAATAGGTACCGACCACCAAGGATGGAGCTAGGGGGCTAGAAGGGGATGTCAACCCCCTACAATTAAAAGAAAAATTACTTTTACATTGAAAAAAATTTATCATCATTTTTTTTCTCTTTTGATTGTGTATATTTGCCCCTCCTACGCAAAAATTCTAGCTCCATCTCTGCCGACCACATTCATACCAACGGGAATTTAGGCCCACTCCGGATCCCGCACGGATGATCTAAGCCATTCAATAATTTTGTTAAAAAAATCGAGTGAGCTCCGCGAGAATTGGATCTTTTTCACTTTTGGTGCATTATTCATTCGTCTTGATGGGAGGAATCAGAAACATAAAAAAAAAAATTGAACCAAACTAATTTTTTTAATAAAGAGGAAAATAATTCAAAAAATATGATCCAAACTACTTTTTTTAATAAAGAAAAAATTAATCCAAAACTAAGTTTTTATCACAATTTCTTAATTTGTAGATTGCTCTCTATGAGACAAACCAATATAATTCAAAAAAAACTCAAAACTAACAAAAGTGAAAAAGATTTGAAAATCAAGACAAAAAGAATCATGCAGGAATATTATCATGCCAAAATGGGCTAAGCAGCAAGGGCGGATAAGATCTCGTGAAGGTCCAGAGTACCAGATTCTGGAGAAGAATGTGTATCTACATTAAAAGTGACAATTTCTTCTAGCTAGCTGTAAAGGAATCGATCAGCTTACAAGCTTGTTTCGGCTCGTTAAGACTTGGCTTGTTTAGTAAACGAGCTGAGCTCGAGCTTGAGTTTTCATCGAGCTTGGTTCGTTCGACAAAAGCTCGACTCGATTAAAGAGGCTCGTTTAGTAAATGACTCAGCTCGGCTCGCTAAGGCTTAAGTCGAGCTCAAGCTCGAATTTTTGGCTCGTTTAGTAAACTAGCCGAATCGAGCTCAACAAAGTTTGGTTTGGCTCGACTCGTTTACAGCCCTTTTGTGCATGCCACTACCTATGCCCAATATTTGAGCCTCGCTTTGACATGTCACATGTTCTGGCTGGTAACCTGAGAGAGGTAACAGAAAAGCAAGTGATGAGTTAGAGCCAGAAGTATTAAGGTTCCGTTCCGCAAACCTTCTTAAAAAATAAGTACTTATTTCATTACTTCTTTTTCGAAAATAAGGAACACCTTCTTATTTTTCCCAAACAAAAAGTTTCTTTCACATTTTCAAACTCAAATATTTTTTTTTTGCACCGTATTAAAGATCTCAATGAGATCTATCAAACAAGATCCATAGTGATAGGAAAATTATTTACGTAAACACATGATTTTTGAGCTTGAAGTTGCCTTATACAAAAAAATAAGACTGTTGGTATGGTAATTGGCGCCGGCGGATGGAAATCGTACCGGCGGCTGCGCCTGGCCGTCTCCGGCCACCAGACGGCCGATCCGAGCCGTCCAAAAATTCTATAAAAAAAAACCAAGGGGGCCTATGCGGGAATCAACGGCATCCGAGGTGTGTAGGGTGCTTGATCCGAGCACCCCTTTTTCGTGTATATATGAATTCCCGTGTATACATTGAAAAGGGGTGCTCGGATCAAGCACCCTACACACCTCGGATGCCGTTGATTCCCGCATAGGCCCCCTTGGTTTTTTTTATAGAATTTTTGGACGGCTCGGATCGGCCGTCCGGTGGCCAGAGACGGCCCGGCGCAGCCGCCGGTACGATTTCCCTTCCGCCGGCCATTGGTACCCAAGGGTGCTTCTTCCAAAATAAGAAACACCCTTCTTATTTACCGGAACACACCTTCTTATTGAACAAAAAATAAGTTCTTATTTCTTTTGTGGAACATAGCCTAACGCTTGACAGTGGCAACTGACCCCACGGATGCCAAAAATTCGAAACCTTCAAATTTGTCCGGTCATCAACTTTAGGGCTCCGGAATTAGTACTCGATTTACGTACAAGCTGATTCAAACACTCGATTATAAAAAAAAGACAGTGGCAACCAATCTTATGAACAATTTTGTAAAGACTAGATAAAAGAAATCAAACCCGAGAAGCAAAGGCCCAAGGCAAGTAGAGCACAACTTTTTTCAATAATTTATTTACCAAAAAAAACCTTTTTCATAATCAATAATTCCTTGTGGTTATATTAGATATTAGACAGACAAAAAGTCTAGAATCACACCCACCACGCATTTACGTGGCGTTTGTGCATTTGGGTGTTTGTTTTGGTTGTGATTCTGGACTTTTTGATTAGACAAATCAAGATGAGAGGTCTCTTCTTTCTTTCTTTCTTTTTTTCTTTCTTATTTTTATTTTTTGGCTTGTTAACGGATAGTCAATTTATACCCAGAATGACTTCATATGTTTTATCTTAAAAGGCATCAAATTTCCAGGTAGACAATTATCATCAAAATAAATATCAATTATTTTTCAAAAAAATTAATATGATTTTTCAAACTGTCATCTTGGATCAATTTTGCAAAGGAAATATCTTGGACCACTTGAGAGAGTTCAAGTAAATCGTTTTGGACTTGAAAAGGAGATAGCCTAAAATTCAAGCCTCCAAACCCAAACTTATACAAGCCCAAAAGAACCTCAGGAAATCGAGAGAATGACCGGCCGGTCCTATTTTTCAACTTTATGGCCCACTGAGTCCCATGTGCCAAACTTTAACCTTGGGGCTGGAAAGTTCGATATTGCTGCTGCAATATAAAAACCCAAAAAAAACAGGCAATTCTCACAATTTGAGCATGGGCAAAGTATGGAGAATTCAAAACTCTCCTTACCGATTATGGAGAAGAATTTAGTGCTAGAATTGTAAGACCCCATATTTTATTGTCTACTTTATCAAAAGATATGAATTGTATTTACCTCTGGCCATAATTTGATCAACATAATCTTAGATTATGAGGGGTACCAGTCTATAAGGTACGGTTCTTTTATTGTTCCTTTAGTAGTATATGAGAGAGTTGTTTTCTCTCTTCCGTGGAATTAAGTAGGACTTTTGATTGCTTGAAGATTTCAAGAGAATCAATATTCTGTTGGGAATTTTTTTTTGTTGTATGATTACGCTCACTAAAATTCCCGAAATCTAAGTCTATAGTTGAACAAAGCAAGATCAGGTTTGTCTTTGTTTTGGTACTTTCTTCAGCTTCTATTTCACTTAAGCAAATTCCCCTTCCCGACATACTGGTGCCAAGACATTGAGCGTCAGTAACATCACTCATGTTTGCCTTTCTTTGTAACTTTTCTTCTGCGTGTTTGGTGCATTGCCAAAAAGCAAAGATTTAAATCCATTATTTATCGTTGTATTATCTTAGGGTGTTTTGTACAAAATTTACCTTATGATATGCTTATCCTACGAATTTAATCGAGGGTTAAATATAAGGGAAATACTTATGCTTCGGATCACCTCCACGTCCTGCTACACAATTCAATTCTTCTATCCAAATTACTAATTGAAAACATAGTTCATGTCGTACTCTTAAGAGTTTCACATTCATTGTCTTTGTTCTAAGTTGACACTTTGGGGATGTTGTCTGACTTATTGAAGTAAGTTTTTCGTTTGCATTTTCATTGGGGATTAGGGATATGGCAGAATAAATTCATCCTTTGGTTAAACTAAAAGGAGGATACACTGCATTCATAAAGGTGAAAAGATTTATGGCCTCTAGGTTGCCTAAAGGGTGAACTAAGGGACAATGGGGATTCAATGCTGCTACTCACACAACAGTTTTGCACAGATTTTGTGCACAGATCCGGTGTGGGGGCCACTACAGATTCCACGCCGATGGATCTCAAAAAACTAAGATAGCATGTAGAAACCAATAAACACAAATATACATGCAAGTGTATACATGGATGTACGGAATACTTAATCTGAGTGTTTTCAAGAATCAAGTTTTTCTTTGGTCTACCTATCTGTTTGTGTGTCTGAGTGTGTTATGGAAAAACCTAAGAGAGCGGACTCATAAGTCGTGAGTTTAATGTTGCTCTTCAATTACATTTTTTTTTATTGATAGAGGTTGGCTTATTCACAGAGGAGCCGTGAATAATTCGTTTGCAGAGCTGCATGATCCCAATCGTCCGTTTCGGCATTGGACGATCCAGATTTTAAAAAAACTATTCGTTGGTGCAAATAGTTTTTTTAAATTTCGGACCGTCCAATTCATTTTAGACGTACGCGATTTAGCTCCGTAAACGTTTATTCACGGAAAGCTCCGTAATAAAGTTTTTCTCTTATTGATAATGCCCTTCACTTACTTTAGAAGCTAGAGTTTGATCTCACCAATGATAACACCCTACGCGAACATGGTGGACCATTATTCTTCAAAAGGTGTACTTCTTTACTAAATAGGAGTACTTCTTTAATCCGGAAGGTGTTCATCTAATTATTTTCAAAAATTCCACTATCTGCTATTCCTTTCATTTCTAAATAAGTGTTTGACTTGTAAATCTAAGCCTTAAAAAAAATGAATTTGTTTCGTTAAAAAAATCAAATATTTTTTCACAAATGAATAGATAGCAATGAGTTCTATTAGATTGTGAAAAAAATTTAAATTTTTTAACGAAAAACATGCATATTTTGTGAGGTCTAGATTTGTGTACCGAACACTTATTTAAGAACGAATGAAGTACTAAAAACCTAGCATGCATTTCCTTTGAGCATAAACGGTTCTTTAAATTATCACAATTGGCGTGACGTTCCCAGTCTGCCAAATGAATCATGAAAATCAAACCAATCGGCTATAATCTCTGTTCTTTTAAATATCTTACAAAAGAGACCGAGATCAAGCAAAAAAATAAAAAACAATAAAAAATACAAAAATTCTCTCCTGCTAATCATGCATGGGCCAAAGTACTGAACCACAACCCATGTTCGTGTAACGTCCAGTATTCCCATAAAGCCCTTATGCCGTGGAATTATTTTTCGGAGCAATAAGTTTAGGTACACTACATTCAACCATTATACCATTCACTATATTTTTTATAGGGTCCATCCCGGGTCCCAAAAAATTACAGAAAAATGTTCATAAATTTTAAAATAATATATTATGGGGCCCTGTAAAAAATCAGTTCTACCAAATATCAGTAAGTATTATTTTTTGATTCGTAGGAGCGAAACTGTGCAGTTGAGCAGTTTCACCATTACAAATTAAGAAATAATACTTACCGATATCCGTTGGAGCTGATTTTTAACAGGGCTCCATAAAATATTATTCTAAAATTTATGAATATTTTTCTGTATTTTTTTGGGACCCGGAATGAGTCCCACAAAAAATGTAGTGGATCTTTTCTTCTTTTAGTTTCCGTCCTTTTCTTATGAAATAGGGTTGGTGGTTGCCATGTACTTTTTTGTCGGTCTTTATTTGTAGCGTTTAATTAAGGCAACAATCTTGATTGGTAAGAGATTAAAATTAGAAAATTAATGCTCCCGGTCAATCTCAAGATCAAATCTGTCATTGTCGCTACTACTTAAAGGTCCCACTTTAAGAAAAAGTGTTTTTTTTTCGAACGGAGGTAATTTCAAACTCAAATATAATGAAAATGACAAATATTTTTTCAATTTTTTTTGCACTGTTTAAAAGATCTTAATGAGATCTATCAAACAAGATCTATATTGGTAGAAAAATTATTTGCGTAAACACATGATTTTTGGGCTTGAAATTACCTCCGTTTGAAAAAAAAAACACTTTTTCTTAAAGTGGAACACCATAGTATCCACTGTCTCAAGATTTGCGAGCTATTTATTGTTGTTTTTGGTTAAGTTATACATTTGTTTCTCATGCATGGAAACATACAAGAGCTGGAGATGAAGGATACACTACGGAATTGAGTTATCTCGGGTGGAGACTAATGTGCTACAAGAGAATCTGCGAAGGCGGGCTGGAGAAGGATCAAGTGATCCTATTGGAAAATTGGAGAAGAAAAGACAATATATAGTTTTTCTATTGGAAATTGTACATGCAAAAAGCAGTACTTCATACTGCTACGCGTTAATGAGTTGCTTGGCTGTGGAAATGTGGAGAAGCACTAGGTCTAGCAACTCGGCGGTTTTGGCCCAGGCAACACGGAAGCATAGAAGAATTCGTTGCACAAACTGAAAAAAGAAATGAACCTGGTGAAGTAGTAGAATATGCTTTCCAATTTCTTGAGTGCTGCATTCATGGTACTGGCAAGGAGTCATGAGCTGGCCGAAATGGGATCTTCCTCTAGGTGATGGTTACGAATTTAATGTTGATGGCAGTCTAGATCCTAAATTCCAATGTGCTGGTATTGGGATTGTATAAGGGACTATAATTCCAATTCCATAGTTGCTTGTGCTCCAGAGTTGGTGTTTTTACGTTTAGTAGAAGTTGTGGAAGCTATGGCACCATGTTGAGGGTTGAATAAGAAGAAAATCCGGGTGCAGTATACTAGAAAATGATTCAAAGAACACGTGTGAAGCACATGCACTTTTACTAGTTGTTGGTCGCGGGCTAGCATTCTGCCCACGCGGGTCGAACCGTGGCGCTTGGGACCTGCTATGCTTTGGTATAAGGAAATAGATCGAGTTGCGCCTTTACCATTACTTGCGGGTTTTGGTAAGATGATAAGCGCTTGATCCTACAAGTGGTATCAGAGCCAAGGTCGCGGGTTCGACTCCCCTGGATGGCATGCTGCTTGCGGGCAGGTGCGGGGGGGTTGTTGGTCGCAGGCCAGCATCCTGCCCACGCGGGTCGAACCGTGGCGCTTGGGGCCTGCTATGCTTTGGTATAAGGAAATAGAGTTGCGCCTTTACCATTACCTGCGGGTCTTGGTAAGATGGTAAGTGCTTGATCTTACACTAGTCCTCTTTAAATAGCTTCAGCCAAAAAGTGACCATCCAAAACAAAGCTTGTCTAATTTATCAAAAGCTATGAATTGCATTTGCCTCAAGCCATAATAATAATAATAATAAATCAGCCACTTGGCAAATTCAAGAACCTCGAACCGGAAATCAATGGATTATTACTGATATACATATATAGGGTAGGAAGGAACTATATACATTGAATCAAACACACAAATGATAATAGCATACTTGGCAATCATCTTCTTTGAACAGCTAGGTTCAGCCAAAAAGTGACCACCCAAAACAAAGCTTTCCTATAAAGCAAAAATGCCTTTCTAATCAGGGGCAGAAACCAGGATTTCATAAACGTACAAATTACAAGATTTTAATTTTTAAGGTTCGAGAATCTATTAGTTTGTTTGGTTTGAGTTTTCAGGGAAGTTTTTTGGGCAACAAGTGGAGGAAGATAAAAAGATAAATGAGACTAATAATTGAAGGAAAAGCTTATAAGAGACCGTGCACAAGGAGAGAGGTTGGGTTTTGGGACCCAAAATGGATATATTCTTACAATATTTAAATGTATAAATAACACCCAAAACAAAATGCAATAGCTAAGAGTTCCTAACAACTAAAAATACTAATACTAATGTTGAAATTTGAAAAAAAAAAAAACCGAAACTACGCTGGGCCTTGGCCCCCATAAGCCTAACCTTAGATTCGTCTCTGTTTCTAATAAATCACCTTTTCATTCATTTCTAGTTCTCTTCAAGCACCTTGCGATACCCCGGGGCTGGTGGCACATCTCGCATGTGGGCAGAGATATGGTGTTGAAATAAGTGCACCGATCGCATTCCCAAGAGCCATGATCGTCCGAATCTCTACCGGGCCCGCCCTCTCGGGACGAAGCCTTTCCACTGCTAGTCCCCTGGGAATCCACATCCGATAGACCATTCTCGAATGCTCTAACCAAGTTCTCAAAGTAATTCCGAGTGACCCTAGTCAGCCCAGCCAATTTTGAGCGGAAATGATTAAAATCAGTTGGAGGCGGTTCACGACCAAGGTAAGCTTGTACGTCCTTCTCGGCGCATAGATGAAGCCTTTCCAAACCAGCCTCGGCCTCGCCTTGCAAATATTCAAAAAATTGCCTCTTCGCAAGTTCAGGCTCAGGTAGATAGTATCCATAGGCATAGGTCCATTTCAGCACTCGCCGACATTCAACTATCTGCAGCCAGGCTTCTGTCATGAACTTGAGCTGCGTTTCAGGTTGAGATTGTTTGTCACTAAGCTTCTTGAGATTCACAGTTTGCATTTCATGTAAACCCGCGAGGGCTTTTTGCCTCGACGATTCATTGGTAGCCCACCGTTCATAATAATGAGTGTATCTCTGTATAGACATCTTGGCCATCTCTCTCTTTCTCTCAGCTTCATCAGTTGCCTTATACCGGTTACACTGACCATGACCCGAGTATGCACCAAGGCATAGCCAGCAGAACTCAAACCTGCAAGGGGCTGTGCATGTCATGTGCATACAACCGTGGTTTTTCTCAATCGGTCTCTTACACTTCGGACAGGGCTTGGTATAAGCTAGAATCCAATTCGTGTTTTCCGATTCCGCGCTGTTTTTCGTAACCCACTTGGCCACAGTGTCACAGTCCACAGGACGATGAGCTTCTTCTGTACACTGCAATTTCAGCTCAAAACAATAAGCTTTAGGCCGGCTCCGTTTGTTTTGATGTAAAATGTTTTACAATGAAATTTTTTTCCATGTAAAATATTTTTTCAGAAAACAAATTTTAAAATTTTATTTCTTAGTGTTTGGTTGACACTTCAAAAATATTTTTAAAAATCGACATAACAGTGTAGAAAGAGGAGCTTAAACGGTGAAGAGACTTACATTCCAACAAAAGCCATAGGAGCATGGGCAGGAAACATCGTAGTTTTCACTACCAACAACAAATTCAACAGCATACTCACAGCCCGGGCCTGGACACCACTTGGTCTTCGGATTATCTTCGATATAAGAACGAAGAAGGTAATGAGCATATCTCTCCTTATCTTCCTCAGATACCAACCGATCGATCATATCTTGGCCGACAGCAGCACCACAAGATGGCTCGGGGCATCTCAACATCAAACATCCAGGGCCACCATCGATGGATGTGCTCATGTAAGCTCTCCAGCATTCGTCACAGAAAGGATGACCGCACGCAGCCGAGCTGATCCCATCAAGAGGAGAGGATTCGAAACAAATTCCACAAGTCAGTTCTTTAGCATTTGGAAATCGGACAACTGGACTTTCCAACAAGCCGACGGCCTTACGGACTCTATCTTCATCCGCAAACCATACCTCATGCACGTTACTCACACTCCAACGATAGTGACGGAGTAGAATGCTTGCATCTGATCTCGATACGGAAAGGACTGTTGAAACTGTTGTAATTTCATTCTCTTGATGCTCGCGTATATCCGCTTCTTTCAAGGCAATATAATTCTGTTGGCGGCAGCTCGTGGATGCATCGTCCGAGTTGTAATCCCCATCATCACCACCATCATCGTCGTCCTTGCTGTACTCCACAGCCGTGTCGCCGCTGTAGTCGTCATCCTCCGAATCCATCAATAGAGAGCTCCAAAAACCAAAACCCTAAAAAAAAACCCAACTAATAATGTAATTTATAAGGCTGTGGGACTGTGTGGTGGTGTTCAATTGAGAGAGGAATTGTAGATGGAAAGGGTGTCGTAAAGGAGAAGTGGTAGAGTCCATACCTACAAAAAAAAGAAAAAAAAATGAGGGCCCCATGAATTGTTGCTCTAGTTTTTTCCTTTTCAAAGTATTTTTTTCAACTTTTCGTCATAATTTTTATTTTTAGATTAAACATTCATAATTTGGGTTTTGGGTTATATTATTTATTTATTTTATTCCTCTCGTCGAGACAAACTAATAATTCACAAGTTTGATGTAAAAAACGAGCGTGAATAAAATTTGAATAAAACCAAAAATAGAGAGAGGTCAAATTGTCTTTTTAGGAAAATTAATGTGCTGCTTGATAAAACTGAAGCTGAAAAATTAAATACTGAATGTTAAATTTTTTAAGTTGAAAAATTGTTTGATTAAAATATCAAAAGCTGAATTATAATAATTGTTCTGATTTAAAGACTGTCACGCCCTCGATTTTCAACATAAATAATGAATACTCTTTTGATAAATAAAGTTCTCGCAGTAATACAATTAATACCCAAAAGATCTTCCTTTCCCCTGTTCTCAAATAAGATTCAGATATTACATTTTGGCTCAATGGCCCCAAGTTATTGAAATACCAATGTCCGAAGAAAATAATATTACAGTTGTAACAAATGTCTTTCCAAAATACTTCTTTCGAATCAAATGCAAGTAATCGCCTCTTTTATACCTTTGAAAGACATGATCAACAAGCATGATATGCACGTCATGCCAACTTCTTTGTTTTGTTCCTGAAAATGATAGGATTGAGGATACACGCACCCAGTAGAGAAATCTATACTCAAGTTATATGAAAATATAATGAGTTATGCTTCTAGAGTGAATGAATATCACAGATAAGCCCAAAATTCACATGATCTTTAACGTGCAGCATACTACCGCCAAGGGGTTCTAGACAATCCTAACAATTCACATGCGAAGCTAGAATCGCTAATATTCCCACTCTAACCTAAATATACCATTAATTTGGGTTTCAGTCCTCCTCAACAGTTTTAGTCACATTTCATTTGTTATCACAAATCTTCATATTTATAAATACCACGTTTAGTCCTCATTCGTCTTTCGTTCATTACCATGCAATTTCATTTTCTCATTCCTTTTTTATATCAAATAGAGTAGAAAAACACTCACTCTGTTGATTCGAGCCAGAATACTGAAAACCGTTGATTCACTCAGACCAAAAACCAAAATCTCTTTCATCAACTTCACAAACCAATTTCGTGTCATGTGTTTGAGCCTAAGCTCCTGCCGGGCCAGTTAAAGGACTCCGATGTCCTCTGTCAGACACCTTACCCATAAGGAGGTCCTGAAGTAATCAATATGAGCATTTAGCTCCTGCCGGGCCAGTTAAAGGACCCCGATGTCTTCTGCCAGGCACCCACCCATCGATGAGTCCTGAATGTTCTCATTGTATCCGTTTGTTATTCACATTTCAATTCACGTTTTCAATTTACAAGCACCAAACCATCCAGTCATTTCTCAATTTAATCAAACAAGTACTTCTCTACCAATTACGCACGTCACAATATTCCTTATAGTCTACGATGTTCACGGACTCTTTTACACTACTATAGCCTTTACGACGATACTCCAACTATGCTAACGAAAACCAATGGCACAGATACGTTCGACGAGTCATACGATACAATCTTTCAAACTTAGGAATGACTTTCAGATATCCTGATTTTCAGCAGAGCAATCCAAGTTCGAAAATTCATCAAAAATTGTATACTCAATATTTTTTCAATAATTCCAACGCTAAAACATCACCAACTTACCCAACTTTAAAACCTATAAGGACCCATAACCAATAGGGTCACTTAACCATAGCTAAACGATGAAAATTCACTGCTCTGTAAGCTATCCAGATTTTCAGATTACAGGGCGATCTTCTAAAAATCACTATAAATCAAGTTCTTAATATTTTTGAACGATTCCAGTCCCAAAAGTTGCGCGATTGAATGAAGTTTAAAAGACGCGAAAGAACCCTAGTCAAATTTGCACTCCAAGGATGGTTAAACAGATGTTTACTGAAGCAATACGAATCTGTCACACAGCATGACAGATTAACACACCTCCACTCAAACGATCATAACTTTTTGTGTACTAAGACTTTTAAGGCGATTCTAATGGCAATGGAAAGCTGACTTCAAGACCTTCGATTCGATATAAAATTTGCATAAAACGGACATCGGACGAAGAAGTTATGGCCGTTTGAAATCGGACGCAAACCCAGAAAACGAGACAGATTCGAGACCTGATTTCTAAAATCCACCATTTATTCAATTCTCAACGGTTTCGGGTGATTCCAGCGGCAGTAGAACGAGTTCTAAGTCTACTCTATTTCATATGAAGGAACCAAAATTTATTTCAGAGTTTAAGACGACGAAAAAGCCTCATAAACGGGGACCTGTTCTGCAGAAATTCGGGAATGAAAGAAACAATCTCAAACAACGAAACAAGTCACGATCTAGGTACATAAACATCATATAAATGTATAACAAGAGTAAGAAATCTCTACCTCATGGGTTTTGAGCAAGACCTGAACCTTTGACTAAGTTAACCGAGTTCCCACGTGGCCCGATCGCAATTTTTCTTGGATAGATAGGTAGCCCTCGTTCCGTAGAACAACTTTAATTCTTGGACTTTGTCCGGAATCACGCCACAAGTAGATGAAATTGAGGAGAGAAGGTAAGGAGAAACTTTTTGGAGGGAGAGCAGAGAGAGCGAGAGACGTAGGAGAGAGAGAGAGAGGTTGTGATGTGTGTGGGTGGGTGCGTGGGTGTTGGCAGATAAAAAAAGAAAGAGAGAAAGAGAGAATTATTTTCCCCTGCCTCTAGCCACACAAATATCTACATGTACACACACATATTATCCTCACACCCAAACTTCCACATCCTATCACATTAACCCCAAATCCAAATAACTACGCTATTATTCGAATTTCCACAATTTACGCCCTTACTCGATAATTATAGTATTTCTTTATAAAAAAAAAATACGGGTCTCTACAAAGACAAAGAAACTTAGCTTAAATTATTTATGATTGTTCTCTTTTAGAGTTATTAATGAATATTATCTAGTTTTACTCGTGGAAGTAGAGAAGTGATGGTAATAGTGGTGGCGGTGGCGGCAATTAGTAGTGCTATTGCGGCGGTAATTGTTGTCGCGAAGATGGTGTGGTGGTAGTAGTAATGGAGGGGGTTTGGTGGAAGGATGGTGAGGGGGTGGTGGTGATGGAGATCAGTGCAATTGATGACAGTAACGAGCGGTGGTGAGAGAATTAAGAGCGCGAGCGCAGAACGAGGAATGAGAGTGGGAGCGAAGACCAATTTGAAGAGGTGGTGTGGTGGAAGGATGGTGAGGGGGTGGTGGTGGTGGAGACCGGTGCAATTGATGACCGTAACAAGCGGTGGTGAGAGAATTAAGAGCGCGAGCGCAAAACGAGGAATGAGAGCGGGAGCGAAGACTAATTTGAAGGATTATGTGACTAATGTGGTGGCAGAGGTGGCAATAATAGTAGTGTTGATAGTGGTGGTGGTGAGAAGATTGAGTGGTGATGGTGGTGGCGACAATGGAGAGGTGTTGGGTGATGGTAGTGGCGACGATAGAGTGGTGCTGGTACAACAATGGCAATGGTTGTGGTATGGCGATGGTGGTGGCGACGATGGAATTCTTAGTTGGCAAAGGCAATTTGTTAGTAGGCAGCCGCATCTTTTTACCATACTGCAAAGTCCGATATTGCGATCGCAATCTAAACCATCACCCCCCCTCAATATATATATATATATATATATATATATATATATCGTTGCGGTTCCAGAGACATCTATAAAAACATCTAAAAAAACATTTCATAATTCCCGATCAAATTTTAATGATCCGAGCCGCTCAATGTGATCAGAACGTGATTTTAAGGGTACCCGTAAGAAATCAGCAAAAAAAATGACTGGGAAGGGCTTGATCCGAACAGTTCCGAACAGTTTTTTTATTGAACGGTTCAATTAAAAATTGCTCAAAACAAGCACTTCTCGGTAATTTTTTTTGCTGATTTCTTGCGGGTACCCTTAAAATCACATTCTACACACATTGAGCGGCTCGGATCATCAAAATTTGATCAGGAACTATGAGATTGAGATTTGGAGTGTTTTTTTAGATGTTTTTTTAAATGTCCCTGGAACCGTCCGAAGGATCCATATATGGTTACGGGGAATGAAAAATGATACCCAAAAATCTAATTCAAACATTTCAATTGGACAGAAACCTTACTAAATTTCAATTTCAATAACTTTCTAGCCGAAGGGTACTCGAATACATTTAATTTTTTCCGAAGGATTTTCAAGTATGTAAGGCACGTAGGAAGGAAAGAAGGGAGGAGAGAGAGAGAGAGAGAGAGAGAGAGAGAGTTGTTTACAAACGTACCTTGGATCTTTTCAAAATCAAACTCAACTATTTCATCAGGACCAATCTCTGGGGAACACCAAGTAAACGTAAAGAAAAAGAAAGCAAGGAACGACAAAGAAAAAGATTCATCATGGTAGTAAAATAATTTGGACAAATATATTGGCATTAAATAAGATAATAAAATCTCACCAGAACTTTGCATGGGAAGGGAGAGTGGGGTGAAAGAGGGTTATTTTATAACGGAAAAAGAAAAACTCGATATTTCAATTCATTAGTTATATAGATGTGTAGCTATATAAATAAACTGATTGATTAGGATATTTCAATTCATTAGTTATAGGATAAGAATATTTCAAATTTGAAATTAGTGACTAATAGAAGAAAGGCATTTAAATTAGTGACTAATTTCCAAGGATTTCCAATCCAACGGTTGAAAAATATGTACCAATCCAACGGTGAAAAATATGTACCGCTCTTCCATATTATTTATATATATATATAGTCCCCTTCTAATAAGAACCACTTCATTTTAATAAAATGGGGACCTCCCTTTCCCGATCGAATTTCGATGATCCGAGCCACTCAATGTGTTCAGAACGTGATTTTAAGGGTATCCGCATAAAATCAGCAAAAAAAAAAAAAGACCGGGAAGGGCTTCATCCGAGCAGTTTTTGTTTATTTTTTATCGAATGGTTCAAATAAAAACTGCTCAAATCAAAGCCATTCTCGGTCATTTTTTTTGCCGATTTCTCGCGGGTACCCTTAAAATCACGTTTTGAACACATTGAGCGGCTTGGATCATCAAAATTCAATCTGGAAAGGGGAGAATGGGGTGGTCCGCATTTTAGGTCCTCATTTTAAGGTCCTTGCCTGAAGATTTCTGTATATATCTCTTCTATTATAAAACAGAAGGGTGTGGAGACAAGTTGTTGGAACGGCTTAGATTCATTTGATCCAAAGGTTGTAGTGCATCCTCCCACTTCCCGGTTAAGTGCCCATGATTTTCACCTAAATCACACAACTGTCATCCCCTTCCAACCGGGATGCGTAGTGCCGTAGGCACGGGCTAGCACTAGTATATATATACACACACACACTCAGGATCCTATGAGGGATTCCTTACGGTCTTACCGTAAGGGGCTCCCCTTTTCCGATCGAATTGCGACGATTCGAGCTGCTCAATGTGTTCAGAACGTGATTTTAAGGGTACCCGTGAGAAATTGTCCAAAAAAAATGACCGGAAAGGGCTTGATCAAGCAGTTTTTCATAAAAACACTATAAATGCATTTTATGCAAAACTGGTCGGATCAAGCCATTTCCGGTCATTTTTTGGGTGATTTCTCGCGGGTACCCTTAAAATCACGTTTTGAACACATTGAGCGGCTCGGAACGTCGCAATTCGATCGGGAAAGAGGAGTCCCTTACGGCAAGGCCGTAAGGGATTCCTCATAGGATCCTGACTATATATGTATGTATGTTGATTGTTGAACGAACTTGATCAAAAGAAAGTGACTAAGGTTTCAGAATCCACACTCATATATTCGTAGCAGTTAACTTATGTATACTCTTCCTCGCCTTAATGTTCAAGACCAAAAAATCATATGTATCCATTCGAAAACAAATCACAAAAGATATCCAGTGCTTGAAATAAAGAGTTGCATACGGGGCTGTATAATTAGCTAGCAATCTCAAATCATGGAAAAAAACATGATTGAATCCATAACTAAAATTACTGACTTAATTAAATTGAGGTAAGAACAATTATTCGATTAAACTAAGCATTTGGAAAATAATAAAGAGTCTGCAAATACTTACTATACAAAATATGAGGTTTCATCCTCAACCCTCGTCTAAGAACTTAGCCTATCATGAAATAACAATTGAAGCTATTTTTTTCTGGTTTCCAGCCGAACCCTCCGATCCTTTGAATCCTACTACTGACTTCTCCTTTTATAATGTTAACATCGAAAATTACCTATTAAGGAGAGTCCTAAATTCCTAATGTTCCAAAATTAAAACTAAATGTCGTTTTTCTCTAGGGAAAATGACTGTCAATTAAGGACGTGTTTTGATAATTAAACATGTTCTGGGTCGTCATTTTTCCTTTTCTCTACCAATCAAGACCAAACTTTTGTGGGACCAGGTCATGACCTACGTATATACAGAGCTTTAGGAATATATGGCTGGTCCATGTTTCCTTGAAAATTGACATAATTCCATAGCGCCATCAGTAATTTTGGAAGCGCGAATAGCAATTTCTAATTCCATACTCCTTGATGGCCAATTGTATTGGAGCTTCAGTACTTCAAATAATTTGCTTCTTTCGGATCTTCTAATTTGGATTGGGTTGAGCCTGCTTGATTTAACGTGTCCTCTTTTAAGTGTTGGATGAAGCCATTTTGTGCGACAAAGCCCAAAATACCTACAAAACATAAATAAGTAATAATAAGTCATAAAAAACTGTTAAGTTCAGACTAACAAGGCAAGTATAAGAGTCTTTTTAAGTACTATATTTTGTGCTCATTGTAGGGAAGAGGGGTTCCGCTTGAAATGCTTACGTGTGTACTTGTGAGCCGGAGATGTGCGATTGGCTGATGATTAGCAAGAGGGAAGAAAAGGGAGAAATCTTGTGGGGTGAGGGAAAGAGCAAGAGGTACAGAAGGAACAAAGGCAGCGTGTTCCTTTCGTTCTCCGCGGGGGACCTTTTCTGGATTCGAAAGGGTGAGGTCACCTTCTCTCTGGGGAAGAATGTTCTCATTCCTCAGAATCAGTGCTCACGCCATCTCTTTTCGGAAAAGTCAGCTCTCTCAATCATTGGGAATGTCAAAGGTATTTGTAAGGCTCTTGGGCCTAGGTCAGGCCCAGAACGGCGCTCCTATAAGACCTCAACACGTGTCCCCTCTGTACCTCTAGGTCTTGGATAAACTCGTCCTCCTGCGGAAGCCTTCCCGCGGGAGGGCTCAAATTTTCGCGACACTACCTCCATTCCAAGCCACCAAGCCACAAGAAATTCCCCAATTCCCGTGAGAGCAAGGTCGCGACCCGCGGCGATCGCCTATTTTCCGCGGATTCCCCTCCGGGCCCTGCCTCTAGGCCCAGATGGAACCCCGGAGACTTCTCGATATAGCTTATTTAGACTTATTAATATTCAGCAGTCCGCGGGGCCTTCCCATAACCTTCTGCTACTGAGGCCAACTCGAGATATGTTCGATTCTCCGGCGGGGCCAGCGGAGGTCCCGCGGTAGCTTCTCTTCCGCGGATACTTCCGCGGGGACCACCTTTCTATGTTTTGCACGCGTCCTTTCCCCATTGGGCAGTCAACTATTTCTCCTTGAGTGAAACTTTGACCAAGGCTTCCTTTTCGCGTGGATCCCATTGCCACGTGTCTACGCACAATTGCAGGGTCAAAAAGTCTTCCTTGGTTATGTATTAATAATTTTGACCGCACCTACACTCATCAACTAGCACAGAAGAAGAGAAGCTTCAAATTTTGTACAGTTGTTTTAAATTGGTCATGCAAGACGGAAGCTATAAGCCTAGTATGAATCAACTAAAGAAGCTACCAAGGGCTTAATAAACATCTTTTGGAACTCCTTTTTTTTCTATAAGTTACTACTTTCCAATAAACTAGCCAATATTTACTAGCTCTTCCAAACAATTTGATTTACATATCTTAATATCTCATAGGGTCCAAGAAACTTATCACGTGTGAAACACGTGTACTTTTACTAGTCTTCTTTAAATAGTTTCAGCCAAAAAGTGACCACCAAAACAAAGCTTGTCTACTTTATCAAAAGATATGAATTGCATTTGCCTTAGAGGCCATAATCTGTTTAACATAATAATAATAATAATAATAATAATAATAATAATAATAATAATAATAACAATAATAATAAATAAAATAAATAAATTCAGCCACATTGCAAGTTCAAGAACCCTCGAACCAGAAATCGATCGATTATTACTGATATACATAGGGTAGGAAGGAACTATATGCACTGAATCAAACACACAAATGATAATTGCATACTTGGCTACTTGTCACTTATTGTCTTAATTGTCTTCAAACAGCTTCGGCCAAAAAGTGACTGCCCAAAACATAGCTTTTCTATAAGCAACAAAATGTCTTCCTAATCATGGGTGGAACCAGAATTTCATAAACGTAGGGGGCGAACTATAAATAACAAGATTTTAAAATTTCATGGTTTGAGAATCTATTAGTTTATTTGGTTTGGATTTTCAGAGAAGTTTTTTGAGCAACGAGTGGAGAAGGATTAAAAGAGAAATGAGATTAATAATTGAAGGGAAAACTTATGAGAGACCATGCGCATGGAGAGAGATTGCTTTTTGGGACCTAAAACAGATACATTCTTAAAATATTTAAATTTATAAATAACAGCAAAAACAAAACGCAATATCTAAGTGTTTTTTTTTTTTGCTAAGCAAAAATAATTTATTAATCTTTATAAAAGAATTACAAAGATTAAAAGGATTAAGGACACACCGGCAAAAAACCACCCAAGACCTAGAAGAAGGCAAGACGCCAACTGAAACAACAAAAAAACCCAAATAGACTCAACATAAACTAGCCAAAAAACCCAAACGAGCCTCATACCCATCCAAACAAGAAAAACCATGCCACTAAAACCACCGCAAAAGATTACACCTCTATTTCTTCCTATCATCGATTTTCTCGCCCAAACGAACCATCCAAAACCGAAATAAAAAAGGCCACCGAGAAAAATCCAAAATAATCAAACACCCCATACCCGCCCAATCTCGAGATCAAAAAGCCAGAGAGAGAAAAGCACCCTCCTCGAAATCAAAATCATCCTCCGAGATATCCTCTTCCTCAAAATCATCTAGAGCATGTATCCTTTCTTTCAATTCTTCCTCTTGCATTCCAACAAATTTCTTCAAATTATAATTCCTCCCTCCTTTAATTTTAATACCCAAAGTATGGCCTAAATCCAACATCTTGCGAGCTTCCTTAAAGAACATTGAGGAATGAGGACCCTTCTTGTTTCTATGGTTCAATTTATCAAACTTAGCCTCAATCTCCGCAAGGTGCTTTTTTTTTCTTAATTTTTCTCCGATCTTCTAACTCTACTTTGCATTTTAACGATCAATGGCATTAGAAGACGCTCTATCGCCAGGAATGTAACTCCCATCTTTTGAGTTTCGCCTGGGAGGCCGTTCAACTACTTCTACTACCTCATTGGAAATAACATACTCCTCTTTGTGAGAAATACACCCCAAGTCCAAATCAACTTCCCTTACCAGCGTATTTTTGGACTGAACCTCCATCTCACCTATTTCCAACGACTTGCATAATACCTCTTTCCTTCCTTGACAAATGTTGAGGTCCACCATTAGATTGATTCCATTCAACTGCCAATTCCTTAATCTTGTTGATTGAATTTCATCAGTTGGGATTTCCCTTTTGTTCACAATTCTACTTCCCTCCAAAGTGTGATTAGATTCAGAGAAATCAGAAATCAGAATCTGCCAATATCTAAGTGTTCTTAACAACTAAAAATACTAATGTTAATATTGAAATTTGGAAAGAAAAAAAAAAACCGAAACTACGCTGGGGCCTTGGCCCCATAAGCCTAACCTTAGATCCGTCTCTGTTTCTAATAAATCACCTTTTCATCCATTTCTAGCTCTCTTCAAGCCCCTTGCATTACGTCTGGGCAGGTGGCACATCTCACATGTGGGCAAAGATCTGGTGTTGAAATAAGTGCACCGATCGCATGTCCAAGAGCCATGATCGTCCGAACTTCTGCTTGGCCTGCCCGCTCGGGACGAAGCCTTTCCTCTTCCTCTTTTACCTTTTCCGACAGCCGCCCCACTTTTCGGAGTTGCTGTCTTGCTGCTAGCCCCCTGGGAATCCACATCCGATAGACCATTCTCTAACGCTCTAACCAAGTTCTCAAAGTAATTCCGAGTGACACTAGTCAGTCGAGCCAATTTTGTGCGGAAATGATTAAAATTAGTTGGCGGCGGTTGAGGACCAAGGTAAGCTTGTACGTCCGTCTCAGCGCATTGATGAAGCCTTTCCAAACCAGCCTCGGCCTCGCCTTGCAAATACTCAAAAAATTGCCTCTTCGCATGTTCAGGCTCAGGTAGATAGTATCCATAGGCATAGGTCCATTTCAACACTCGCCGGCATTCAACTATCTGCAGCCAGGCTTCTGTGATGAACTTGAGTTGCGATTCAGGTTGAGATTGTTTGACACTGAGCTTCTTGAGATTCACAGTTTGCATTTGATGTAAACTCGCGAGGGCTTTTTGCCTCGACGAGTGATTGGTAGCCCACCGTTCATAATAATGAGCGTATCTCTTTATGGACTTCTTGGCCTTCGTTCTCTCAGTTTCATTAGTTGCCTTATACCGGTTACACTTACCATGATCCTTCAATGCACCAAGGCATAGCCAGCAGAACTCAAACCTGCAAGGGGCTGCGCATGTCATGTGCATACAACCGTGGTTTTTCTCAATCGGTCTCTTACACTTCGGACAAGGCTTGGTATAAGCTAGAATCCAATTCGTGTTTTCCGATTCAGCGCTGTTTTTCATAACCCACTTGGCCACAGTGCCACAGTCCACAGGACGATGAGCTTCTTCTGCACACTGCCACAGTCCGCGATGTTTTAAAACAATAAGCTTTAGCATCATACACAGAAAATATCAAACTATAAGAGCATCCTCATTGTAATAATCAAAATTAAAGAGTTGCTAAAGTTAGCAATGTGTGCTCATAAAAGTGCTTGCATTGTAATAATCAAACTTAACAACCTCCTAACCAATAATCAAATTTGGGCATTTGCATAGTCAAAACTAGCAATGTTTTTGCCAATAACGAAATTTATTGGACCCCTTCTCACTCTCCTCTTTCCTCTTCACAACTTCTTTCCCAATTAAAAAGCAGGCAACATGTTCATTCGATCGGTTGCCCTTTCAGCAGCTAAATGCTTCCAAAAAGGAGATCATTGATTCACAGGGAAATAATACTTTCTTTTGTTTTATTTCAGCTTTCAAGTATAATTTTCCAACTATAATCGGCAATCCCAAAGTAGCAAAACCCACAAAATAACAGAACAGTGGGAAAATTGTTGGGACGAGACGGCGGGAAAATTTTGGAGGGATGAAATAAGCTTGAAATGGAGGTGAAAATTTTGGAGGGAATGAATAGGTGACAGTAGGCCCATTGATTTTGATTATGAGGAAAAAACAAATAATATAAAATTTAACATTACCAACTTTAACAACTTCTAAATGGATAATTAAAATCAGTTTTGATTATTCAATTTTGCTTATTATTATAATGAGGATGCTCTAAGTTTTCCTACCCATAAGAGACTTACATTCCAACAAAAGCTATAGGAGCATAGGCAGGAAACATCGTAGTTTTCACTACCAACAACAAATTCAACAGCATACTCACAGCCCGGGGCAGGACACCACTTGTTCTTTGGATTATCTTCTATATAAGAACGAACAAGGTAACCAGCATATTTCTCCTTGTCTTCCTCAGATACCAACCGATCGATCATATCTTTGCCGATAGCAGCACCGCAAGATGGCTCGGGGCATCTCAACATCAAACATCCAGGGCCACCATTGATGGATGTGCTCATGTAACCTCTCCAGCATTCGTCACAGAAAGGATGACCGCATGCAGCCGAGCTGATCCCATCAAGAGGAGAGGATTCGAAACAAATTCCACAAGTCAGTTCTTTAGAATTTGGAAATCGTACAACTGGACTTTCCAACAGGCCGACGGCCTTACGGACTCTATCTTCATCCGCAAACCAAACATCATGCACATTACTCACACTCCAACGATGGTGACGGAGTAGAATGGCCGCATCTGCTCTCGATACGGAAAGGACTGTTGAAACTGTTGTAATTTCATCCTCTTGATGCTGGCGTATATCCGCTTCTTTCAAGCCAATATAATTCTGTTGGCGGCGGCTCGCGGATACTTCGTCCGATTCGTTGTCGAACTCGTAATGCCCATCGTCATCACCATCCTTGTCGTCCTCGCTGTACTCCACGGCCCTGTCGCCGCTGTAGTGGTCGTCGTCCGTCGACTCAGCGTCGTTCCCATCGTGCATGTCGTTCTCCGAATCCATCAATAGAGAGCCCCCAAAACCAAAACCCTAAAATTGCTATTATAATGTTATTTATAAGGCTGTGGGACTGTTTGGTGGTCTTCAATTGGAGAAACACTTCAGTGCCGAGCGGGTATTGCCCACGTGCCACCCGCTCGGCGAATCCGAGCCATCCGATACACTTTTGGACGGCTCGGATTAAAACACTCTCTCTCCTCTCCCCCAAACACTTTTTCTCTCTCCAAATCTGAGCCGTTAAAAAATAAAATGGACGGCTCGGATGGCCGAGCAGGCACCACGTGGTACCCGCTCGGCATTGAAAAAATTTCCCTTCAATTGAGAGGGTCCAAACCTAAAAACAAAAAAACAAAAAAAAAAAAGAGGGCCCCAGGCGAGGCCCATGGTTTCATTTAGGAAAAATGGCGGCCTGGACGTGTTTTGATAATTAATATTCGTCAAGGACATATTGAAAATATTTGTTAATGCTAAAAATATCTTTGACGGATATTAATTATCTAAACACGTCATTGGCCGTCATTTTTCCCTTTATTTACTTGCCACAACGTTGTTCTAGTTGCAAAGATGCTCAAGCACAGGCCCGTCCCTGAGGAGAGGCAAAGAAGGCTTGCGTCCCATGGACCCTCAAAATATAACTTGTCCACGTATGTTGCGATATCCAATCGAATTTGCTTCTTCTTAATTTTTCGCACACGGGAAGTAATTATCAGTCGTACCAACTCAATTTATCTTCCTCACAAACTCAATAATTACCTATCATATGGAGTACTATAGAACATGGAACAACTATCCGAAAAAACAAAAATTGTTGTTCAAATATTAAATATTATTTGAATAATTGGTCGGAACGAATTCCGAACACTCTCATGAGCATAAAAATCAAGTTTGCCCTTCATATGATATACAATAACTAGCGCATGCCCGTTTCCTGAAGGCACGGCTCGAACATCGGTACTCAATTCTATTTTAAGTGTTTATAAGCAAGGTGTGAGCACAAAATGAAGGAAAGTAACTTGGTGTCAACGAACTGCGGCTCACTCAATTGGCTTCTCTCTTGCATCTCAATTAAGAGATTAGGAGTTCAAATTTTTCCACATGCGTGTGTGTTATTTTCTTTGTATTTATTGAAATTATTTCTCCCCTTAATGGAGTCAGAAGTGGGTTGGATTTATAATAATTGTGAAAATATTTTCCATTTTCATGTAATTTTTATACTTATATAGATTGGTTCAAATTCAAATACTTATTGGCATTTCCATATCGTGAGAACGTTTTTGAAAAGTAACTACTTCGCGCGGTTTTACACAGATATTTATATCTAGTCTTTGAAAAGGACTTCTTTTTTTTCTATTCGTTTAACCTAATCTACTCTATCTTTTGGAACTCGGGAAGGGAGGTGGATGCTTACGGAAATCAAATGTTGTTCATGTGCATGAGAGTATAAGGGAGGCACCAACTGCACTTCACTCAACTTGAAAAAGACTTTATAAGAAAGAAAAGTCTGACTATCTTTGGAATATGAACCTATATTGTTCCATCAAATTTTTATGTACTAGTAATTTTTTCATAAAATTTATTTGTTGAACTCCATGAAACTAAATAAATATGTACGTAACATAGGGTATTAACATACTCCCTCCGTCCCATAATTTTGTCCGCTTTGCAAAAAAAGGACGTAAAAATAATACAATTTTTGCCAGAAAAATTTGAATTTTTTTCAGCAACTTATTAGAGATCGATGATTTCTTTTAATTTATGAAAAAAATTGATTTTTTTCTTAAAAGAAAGGCATTATTTTTTAATTCTCGTTTTGCGGACCGGACAAACATTTTGGGATGGAGGTAGTACTTTTCATTTGGGATAAAAATAATCTTTATGCAATCTACATGGTAATTCGCATGTTTATGATTGTCGCAAGAATCTGTTAAAGATCTCACTACTTCCCTTGGATGTTTCGTAGTCTTTCGAATTTCAATGAAAACTTCGGCATGCTTCCGAAAACTTCTGCACTTTGCTAGAGGCTTCTGGACTCTTTCGAAACTATGCTAGAACCTTCAAGGTTTTACAAGAATCTATACGATGGAACATTACGGGCTTCTTTCTAGAAGTCTTGAGGGGTTCTCTCTCTAGAATTATCCATTGCCCTCTATTTATAGGGGAGGGCATCTCATTAGACATCATATATATTTTTTTTTTGGGGTAACTTAGCTTGAAATAGAAAAAAGGATAACCGAATATACAGCCTACAAGGGGCATACTCCAGGAGGAAAAAAAAGAACAAAAATCTAAAACCTAAATAAACTATAGCAGATATTCAAAAACGCTCAAAACACCCTTCAGGAAGGCAACTCAAAGGACATGGAGTCCTTGACAATCATCTCTCACACAAGAAACTAGATCATTTTGTCTCTTGAAGTCTTCAACATCATGCTTTTTTGCTTAAAAGAAAATAAACACTCAACTATAATCCTCTAATTGGTGACCAGTCCCGCTGGTGGTGGTGATTCCGACAGCTTCTGGTGATCATCAGAAACCTACAAAGCTCAAGAAACCTATGGCTAATGGAATAACAAAGCTCAAGGCAAGGAGTTACAGAGCTCTAGGATTCCCTCATAACTGAACCCAAAGCCAAGTTCCAGACAACCCTTTAGCTCAAGCTCTTTGCACCATCGTCAGATTATTATCCCATTCAACGAAAAACTTAGTTTTCTTCTTTTATTCCTATTCTTGGCCTCATTGTTGAACAATTGAGATGATGGGATTTTGTTGAATTCATGCCTCTTACCTAGGGCTGCAAATGAGTCGAGTCGCTCGCAGAATAGCTCGTTCGAACTCGACTCAAACCATAGACAAAGTTTTGCATCACTCCCACATCGACAAAATACAAAGAAGTCTATATAAGCAGCAGGCCCAACTTGTGTTCGACGCTGCACTCATTAACGATACTACCGAGCCCGAGCGAGTCGAGCTTGAGCCAAGTGCACAAGTTACGATCCGAGCTTGAGCCAATCCAATTTCTAGCGAGCCGAGCCCGAACCATCTAAAGCTCGATTCGGCTAGCTCGATTGCAGCTCTACTCCTACTCATATCCCTACGAAATCTGAGCTCCTACTCATATTCCTAAAAAATTTGAGCTCGTCTCAAGTCACAACTATAACATGGGTTAACCATGTTCTTTTTTTTTTTTGTGTCCTCAAGACTTCACAAACTCGGAGTTTTTTTTTTTTTTTTTGGTCATTCGTTAGTAATTCTAATCTACTCTATCTTAGGAGACTTGAGGAGGAGATGGGTGCTTACGGGAATCTGCCCATGTGCATGGGAATATAAGGAAGGAAGGAGTCACCAACCGCACTCCACTCCACTTGTCACAATCTCGGAGTTTAGGGATCTTGAAATACAGTACACAGCAACATCGAGAAATATCAAGAAATAGTTAGTTTTCTCGTTGAGATAATTTTGCCCTATTTGTAGCACACTTGACTAAAGAGAAGAAAGACATTTATTCATGTCATACTTTATTCTCAATGTTGAGATAATTTTGCCCTATTTGTAGCACATTTGACTAAAGAGAAGAAAGACATTTATTCATGTCATACTTTATTCTCAATGAACTCGAAACATTTATCAAACAAATTCCAGCCTCAGGCAAATTGCATCAGACTTCTATCTGATATTTCGACAAATTGAGGCCTTGAACAATCTCTCTCCTCTCGTCTTCTGTCTTCTTTTCCATCTTCTACTTTAAACTTCCACCTAATCGCAGATGGGTCCGGTCGTAAATCCATCCCCGGGTAAAGAATGGAAGCAACTCTTGATCCCATGCGAAGCAATCCCATGAAGCGGTATTTTGGCTTAATAATCAAGCCGGATTATTTTTTGTCTTTATTCATATTTTTTCACATTTGTTAATTTTGCATCAATTTTTCTGCGTTGTTGGATTTCTCCACAAGATGAATCATAAAATAATTCAATATGTACAAAACTAATTTTTTTAGTAAAGACAAAAATAATCCAAGACGTCGACGTCTGTTGGTTTTGGATTATTTTTGTGTTAGGTGAATTTTTTGAATATATTGATCAAAATTGTTTAATTTTTCAGAATTAATTCTCTTGTGGAGGCGAATCAATAATGCATAAAAAAAACTTACGCAAACATAACAAAAGAAAAAAAAGGATTATTAAGTCAAAACGGGCCTAAGCAGCAGGTCCGCCCTAAGTGACAGTGTACCAGATTTTGAAGAAGAATGCGTATCTACATTAATCCCCAAGTGACAATTTCTTCTCGCTAACTGCACAATTGGACCGTGCATGCCACTGCCTGTGCCCAATATTTGAGCCTCGCTTTGACATCTTCTGGATGGTCACCTGAGATGAACAGAAAAGCAACAGATAAGTTATAAGAACCAGAAGTTTCATGCATGCTCGAGTGTGGCCATTGACGGGCGCAGGATTCGTACATAGTGGGAGCTCGAACCACGTGTATTTCTTTAGTGATACTGAACGTTATATTCCATATTTATATATTTACTTGGTAAGTCTAACTTTGTATGTATATAGGCAGCTATCAATTTATTTTACACACGTGACTAATTTTTTTTGATAACTTAGAATTGTAAAGAGTTTTTTCCATACGGGCATTTATATGTACTAATGTTTGAAGAATATTTTTTTTTTTCCATCCAAAGGGACTTGCAGAGGCCAATCAATTAAACTTTTTTGAATTAACCTGCAAAACTAGTACAATTATAAAAAATACTTGGAGTTGTTCCCCTCCAATAGATCGCCATGCAAATATGCATGTCTTATTTGCATGACGATCTATAGCGGTTGCGATACTAATAGCTCCCCGTCCGAAGGGTTTGAAATTCGTAGGTACTCTCCTGGCCGGAAAGCGTCGATGACCTAAATGAATGAGAAGAACCCGAGTCTATCAACGCATGCTCGTAAAGAACATGCATGTTACTTGCCACAACGTTCTTCTTGTTGCAGAGATGCTCGAGCAACAAGGCAAAAGCTACGCATTGAACCCTGGCAATCAGCCGGATACCTGACCTGGAAAAATTATTTGGTAGTCTTGGGGTACCGTCACTTGGTGTCCCAACACCTTTATCCACCGCACATGTGGGGTCCGGTACTAAAAATGTATGAACCTCACAAAAATGTCACCACGTGCTGGTGCCCCAAGACCACCGAATAATTGCTCTCGGACCTGATATTCGTGCACTCTTGCTTAGAAGAGCAACAAGCTGAGGAACTCTGAGAATGCACGAATAAAGTCCATATCCCGTAATAATAGTTCATTACAATAAATCGTGTTAATATATTATTTTTTAGATTAAATAACAGAGCACTTTCTTCCATAAAATTTCTCCACACCAATTTACATGACTAATTTATATCTTTGAATTAGTGTAACAAAATTGAAAAGTTATGTATGAAGATTTGCTTTTTTTCTTTATAAAAACAAACGACACGATTTCTGTAACAAAGTATTAGACATCAAAAAATTTATTCTATGTCCCTGGACGCCACCGTGTATCTCACTGAAGAAACATCAGGCTTTTTGGTTTGAAGGAAAATAAACACTCACCTGGACTAGAGATCCTCCAATTGGCGACCATTCCCGCCGCCACCGCCGGCGACCCCGGCAGCTTCTGGTGATCATCAAGAAATCTCTGGTTCATGGAATAGCAAAGCTCAAGAGCAGGCAAGGTGTTGCAGAGCTCAGGGATTTCATCGTAGCTGAACCCAAACCCAAGATCCAAACACCCCTTCAGCTCATCCAAATCCACCTCAGTCAAACTCTTTGTCCTCATCAGATTATTATCCTCCTCCCCATCAGCTGCTGCTTCTATATAGTAACCTTCAACAAAAACTTGGGTTTTCTGGTTTTTATTGGCCTCATTGTTGGACAATTGAGATGGTGGGTTTTTGTTGTGTTCATCTGAAAATCGAACGATTTCGTGATTTGGGTCTGAACCCTCTTGGCAAAAGATTCCACAACCCCTGGATCTTGTTTTAGATGAGAAACTCCCCATCTCTCCCTCTCTCTCTCTCTGTATGTGTGTGTAGTGTGTATTGTTTGCCCAGGGAGTGAATCGAGTCTATTTTTAACGTGAAAGGTTGAGCTCCTCCCTCCTACCCATATTCCTACAAAATCTGATTCCTACCCTTATCCCTACAAAATCTGACATAGTCTCAAGTCCACAATTATAACATGTGTATTGATTTTCACGCTCACTTTTTTGTAACCGTATTTCTTTTTTGTCCTTTTAGATGTCAATTTTTTTAGATTAACCTTTCATATGTGTACTTTTTCACATTAGAAGGAATAATGTTGTAATTCACATTGCTACATGACAAAAAAAAAATGCATTTGTTTAAAAAAAGTTGAGAGAAGATCAATTACCTTACAATATAAACCGTTTATCTAATAAAATTTGCAAAGAAAAGTACATCTAGAAAAATTACTTTATACTTATCAAATATCAGTAGATACGTAACAAGTTGTATTTCAGCGTGTAAAATTGACGACAAATACATTTAAACTCAAATCGTACATGTTACTGGATAAAATATAACTTGTCCACGTATCAAATTTTCTTTTTCTAGAGACATATTTTCCTTCGAAAGTTTTCAGATAAACGGTTGAGATGGTAATTTTAGACCCGAAAATTAAATGAGAGTTTAACTGGATATGGTGGACCGAGCTATGAAGGGGAGCTGGTTCGTTCAAGTGAGTCCAAAAAATGAATGTGTTCATTATCTATGATATTCCCTCCGTCTCACAATTTCGGTCTCTCTTGGGATTCCGTGTTATTTTCAAATCCAAAAAAATGTAATTTCAAAAATATTTATTTTTAGGCATTCAAAAAATCTCATTAAGAACTTATAAATGGTGTAAAAATAATTCAAAATATATTTAAAAAATGCATCCTGTTAGTAAGATTCAATAATGACGCCAATTCCAAAGGGTACAAAATAAACTCATGAGACGCAGAGAGTAAATTACAGTCTTGAATTGGTTCCTTTTGATTTTATAACTATTTCACTTGGACTGTCAATACTTCAATTTCATCAGTTCGATCTTTCTATCTACTCATGTGTAGGGCTGTAAACGAACAGAATGGCTCGTTAAGGGCAGCTCAGCTCGATTAAAGATACTCATTTAGTAAATAACTAAGTTCGACTCGTTAAGACTCGGGCCGAACTCGAGCTCGACAAAGCTCGACTCAACTCGTTTACACCCCCTACTCATGTGTTAATATAGTCCCTCCATAACCTTTTTGTACATCAAATTAGAAAAAAGACTTTTTTGATAGGCAACAAAATTTTATTAAGAACTCGACAAGGAATACATCGAAGAGAGACCAAATACGGACCGCAGAGAATGAGGTACCATATAGACCTATAGAAAAGAAAAAAGAAAAAAGAAGAAAGAAAATACATTCAATGGAAATTGAATGAGGCTCAAACACGATTCAACATCCCCAACCATAAACTTAGGCTCCATCACAAAAGGAGCTTCAGCCAAAGATATCTACAAACTCTGAACAGGTCAAATATTAGCAAAATCAGCATCAGATGGAGTAGGAATAAGCATACTCTCAGTTTGAATGAGTCTCAACACAGTTCAAACAGTCAAACCAAAACTGAGATTCACCACAAAAGAATTTCAGCAAGGGTTTGCTTTTTCACTCTGGTAAGTCCAAAAGTTACTATGTAGACTTATAAGTGACTTTATTTTAGGAGATTTAGAACCCATTTTGCTAAGTACTTTTTCTTTTAGCATTGTTTGTCTTTATTCAAAAAAAATTCGCGTTTGTTAGTTTTGCAACAAACTTTTGTGAATTATTGACGAGACGAATCGGAAAAGTATATAAATTGTTTTTACTTTTACCCAAATATTTTACTTGCTTTTACTTTTTTTGCTAAAAAAAGTTATTTCCTAAAATATTTTGGTAAAAGTACTTTTTTTTTTTACTTTTACAATTCCTCTCATCAAGACGAATCAATAATTTACAAAAATTTGTCACAAAATTAACAAATGTGAAATTTTTTTGAATAAGGACAAAAACGAAAAAAGTCTTGAAAGTTCTAAAAGTTGTTAGTACAACTTCATGTCTCCGCCACAGGGACACCATCACATAGAATGTGATGGCAAGATCACTTAAAAGCATCTCCAATCAAACATCCTCTATTTCTCCATTTTAGAGGATCAAATTAATTTTATTTATAAGTGAATATGGAAAATTTTACTATCCATATAAACTCCAATCACAACCCTCTATATCTCTATATTCACACTCTATTTCAAATACTTCCTCTCTCTTCCTCCCATCATTATTCTCACTCACTCAAAATTTAATACTTTTTGCACTTTATATTCAAATAGTAGGTTTGGAGGATCCTTCAAAACTTTTTTCCATACTCTATATATATATTGAGGATGAAACTCAATCCTCCAAAATGGAGGAAATTATGGAGAGTGGTAGAAGATGCTCTAACAAATTTCCATTGGGAATGGCTTGTTGGCAATCCAGTTTTAAATAGCAGAGTGCCGTTTGCGTGATTTCAATAGTTTAAAAGTATTGTTCATGGTCAAGATTTGCGAAGACTATATTAGTGGTAAGATATATACTTTCGTAAATCTAGACCGTAGTCATAATAGATTACTATAATTGAACGATAAATGCATTCTCTGTATTTGATTGCAGGGAAACCGGCTCTTTTTTAAAAATTCTACTGGGGCTATTGTGATGGCTAACCAAGGAGAACACGCAGGAGCTGTTTGGATCACCAGATTGTTTGGCATATTTTTCTCGTTTCAGCTAATGTTTGATTTGGTTTGGTTTATGGTGCCATAAACGGGAAGGACCCCATTGGGGGACCCAGTATTAGTAGTAGGGTCTATTATTTTGGGTTTCGTTGGGATTATATCTCTCACAAGTATTTTTTATTTATTTTTGATAAGTCTCCTCTCAAGTATTGTCCAGTTGCTATATTTGGAGATCCAGATTTGCTTACCTGATAGTCTATGTTTTTCGTGTTTTAATTTTTTTCCCAAGAGAAGGCAGTTAACAGATTGCTCAAGTAATAGGGCTGTTAAATAGTACATCATTTATTCAAGAGATATTTATTGGTTGTTTGTGGGACACTGTCACATGGAGCCGTAATACTACTCAACACCACATATTTATGTTAGGTCCATCACTAAATATATGAATTCTACAAAAATGCGTGATGTTAAGATGTATTGGGGGCCACATGGTGGTAACCGAAAATCTTGCAATAATTGCTCCTAATACAATCTCGTAGGCTTGTTTGTTTCTATCTCTCTCCTTATTCATTACTCTCAAAAACCTCTCTCAAATTCCAAACCAAACAAAGTCACGTTTTCATATAAGAAATTTCTTGTCTAATGGGACATTTTCTTTTGAACTTTGATTTGAGTTTTTTTGGAAAAAAGACTATAAGCATTGAGCAAGTGCAACTCCACCATAAATTTCATATGGACGTTGCTTCTCTTTTAAACTACCTTTCACTAACAAATTCTTGTCGATTCTTACTTTTCAACCATTACTTTTAATCCCTTTTTTCCCTAACCACACTATATATTTCTTAAGCTAAAATTCTATTGTTAATTAGCTGTATTTTTGTGAGACCATTATTATGGATTGTGGGCATAGTTATCAAAAACGGTATATGATACGTATTCTATGATTTGTATTGTCTCCTTCGGAGAACGATACATATTCCACCATGAATTCTTTTTGTATAGAAATTTTACGATACGATCTTGTATCCTACGATTACTTATTGGAATAAAGTTAGACCTTATTTCAGGAAGCAGAACCCCAAATGCAATTATCTAAGCTGTTTGATCTAATTTTGACATCTTTCAAACCATTTGATAGAAATTCAACCTCAATGTAGGGCTTATATAGAAGAAAGAACCATACTTGTATTGTGTTTTGCCTAACTTTTCTTTCCCTAACAAGAGGAACAGAAAGCCTTAATGTAATAGGCCCCAGTTGTAAGTAGTGTTATTAGGTGTATCTACTTTTTAATTGTATATTAATTATGATTAATATTGTTGAATCATAAATTAAATTTAATATTTTTTTGCACAAGAAAGTTAAGTGCAAATAAGTCCAATTAACGAAGCTCCAATTGTCAAAACCCTTAATGGAATATATTATTGAAGAAATATATAAATACCTAGTTTTTAGAAACTCTAAAGTATATATTGTTGTGAAATATCTGGAGTTTTTTGTGAAAATTAATCACATGTGTAATTCTAGAATTACCTCAAAATTTATCTTATATGAAAATATCTTTGTAAGAATTAGTTACATGTGTAATTCTAGAATTAACCCAAAGTTCATCTTGTATGAAAATATCTTTGTACTAGAGCTTTCCATGTGGTAGTATATATAGGGATAGATAGGTTTTAGCCATTTTGTACCAAGCCAAAAAGAAGTTTGAGTTCAAGTGTAATAAAAATAATCTCTTTCCCTACTCTTGTCTCTCGTATTCTTTCTTTTCCAAAAATCTTGTCCAACTAAACAATAGAAACTTATACTCTTCTAATTACAAACGAATCTTAAGATACACGATACGTATCTCAATACGATTTATACAATTGAAAAAATTAATGATACACGATATGTATCCCAATTTGAAAACACTCATTTAAGCTTGAAATGATTATTCTTCAATTTTAATTTCCATTCAAGAATTACCTTTTTCTTTTACTTTGGTTCTTGAATTTGCTTGAAATCTAATTTGGGGGTTTGCTTGGAGGATTGTTTCTGTTGACAAAACTACAAGAATAGTTAGTTTTGTGTAATGTGCCAAGATATGACTTTGTTAAATAGGAGTGCCCTATTTAGTTTTCTTGTGGAGATTATTTTGCACTATTTATAGCATATTTGACTTTAGCCGAGATTTTTGCTCACACTCACGCGTGAAACATTCATGCCAATAAATTGTGTAAAATGTCTATGAAAAGATCTTAACACGATTCAATGGAAGAAGAAAGAAAATACATTCAATGGGAGTTGAGTGAGGCTCAAACACGATTCAACACCCCAACCATAAACTTAGGCTCCACCACAAAAGGAGCTTCAGCCAAAGATATCTACAAACTCTGAACAGGTCCAATATCAGCATCAGATGGAGTAGGAATAAGCACACTCTGAGTTTGAATGAGTCTCAACACAGTTCAAACAGTCAAACCAAAACTCAGGCTTCACCACAAAAGAATTTTAGCAAGGGTTACTATGTGGACTTATCAAGTGACGACTTTATTTTAGGAGATTTAGAACCTGTTTCGCTAAGCACTTTTTCTTTTAGTATTTTTTGTCTTTAATAAAAAAAAATTTGCATTTGTTAGTTTTGCGATAAATTTTTGTGGATTACTGACAAGACGAATCGGAAAAGTAATTTTTTTTTTACTTTTACCCAAATATTTTACTTGTTTTTACTCTTTTTTGGTAAAAAATAGTTATTTCCTAAAATATTTTGGTAAAAGTACATTTTTTTTTACTTTTTCAATTCCTCTCATCGAGACGAATCAATAATCTACAAAACTAACAAATGCGGAAAAATTTTGAATAAGGAAAAAAATGAAAAAAGTCCTAAAAGTCATTAGTACAACTTCATGTCACCACCACTGGGACACCATCACTTAGAATGTAATGGCAAGATCACTTAACGGCATCTCCAATCAAACATCCTCTATTTCTCCATTTTAGATGATCAAATTAATTTTATTTATAAGTGAATATGGAGAATTTACTATCCATATAAACTCCAATCACAACCCTCTATATCTTTATATTCACACTCTATTTCAAAAACTTCCTCCCATCATTATTCTCACTCACTCAAAATTTAATACTTTTTGCTCTTTATATTCAAAAAATAGTAGGTTTGGAGGATCCTCCAAAACTTTTTTTCATACTCTATATATTGAGGATGAAACTCAATTCTCCAAAATGGAGGAAATTAAATATGGAGGGTGGTAGGAGATGCTCTAACAAATTTCCATTGGGAATGGCTTGTTGGCAATCCAATTTTAAATAGCAGAGTGCCGTTTGCGTGATTTCAATAATTTAAAAAGTATTGTTCATGGTCAAGATTTGTAGAGACTATCTTACTGGTAAGATATATACTTTCGTAAATCTAGACCATAGTCATAATAGATTACTATAATTGAATGACAAATGCATTCTCTGTATTTGATTGCAGTGAAACCGACTCTTTTTTAAAATTATACTGGGGTTATCGTGATGGCTAACCAAGGAAAACACACAGGAGCTCTTTGGATCACCAGATTGTTTGGCATATTTTTCTAGTTTTAGCTAAGGTTTGGTTTGGTTTGGTTTTTGGTGCCATAAACGGGAAGGACCCCATTGGGGGACCCAGTATTAGTAGTAGGGTCTATTATTTTGGGTTTCGTTGGGATTCTCTCTCACAAGTATTTTGTTATTTTTTTTTATAAGTCTCTCTCTCAAGTATTGTCTAGTTGCTATATTGGAGATCCAGATTTGCTTACCAGACAGTCCATGTTTTTCGTGTTTTAATACTTTTTCCTAGAGAAGGCAGTCAACAGATTGCTCGAGTGTTAAGGCTGTTAAATAGTAAATTATTTATTCAAGAAAAAATTATTGGTTGTTTGTGGGACACTGTCACATGGAGCTGTAACACTACTCAACCCCACATATTTATGTTAGGTCCATCACTAAATATACGAATTCTACAAAAATGTGTAATGTTAAGATGTATTGGGGGCCACATGGCGGTAACCGAAAATCTTGCAATAATTGCTCCTAATACAATATCGTAGGCTTGTTTGTTTTAGGTTTCAAAACCAAAACGCACGGTCTCCAATAATTTGTTTCTATCTCTCTCTCTCTCCCTATTCATTACTCTCAAGAAACTCTCTCAAAATTCAAACCAAACAGGGTCACGTTTTCATATAAGAAATTTCTCGTCTTATGGGACATTTTCTTTTGAACTTTGATTAGAGTTTTTTTGGAAAAAAGACTATGAGCATTGAGCAAGAGCAACTCCACCATAAATTTCATATGGACGTTGCTTCTCTTTTAAACTACCTTTCACTAACAAATTCTTGTCAATTCTTACTTTTCAACCATTACTTTTAATCCCTTTTTTTCCTAACCACACTATATATTTCTTAAGCTAAAATTCTATTGTTAATTAGCTATATTTTTGTGAGACCATTATTATGGATTGTGGGCATAGTTGTTAAAAACGACATATGATACGTATTCTACCATATAATCTTTTTGTATAGAAATTCTACGATACAACCAATTATCTTATGATTTATACGCGTATCCTAATTCGGAATGTATCCTACGATTTCTTATTGGAAAAAATTTCAGACCTTATTTCAAGAAGTGGAACTCCAAATGCATTTATCTAAGCCGTTTGATCTAATTATGGCATCTTTCAAACCATTTGATAGAAATTCAACCTCAATGTAGGGCTTGTATAAAAGAAAGAACCATACTTGAATTGTGTTTTGCCTGAATTTTCTTTCCCTAACAAAAAGAACAGAAAGCCTTAATTTAATAGGCCCCAGTTGCAGTGTTATTAGGTGTATCTACTTTTTAATTGTATATTAATTATAATTAATATTGTTGAAGTATAACTAAATTTAATATTTTTGCACAAGAAAGTCAAGTGCAAACAAGTCCAATTGACGAAGCTCCAATTGTCAAAACCCTAAATGGAAGATATTATTGAAGAAATATATAAATATCTAGTTTTTAGAAACTCTAAAATATATATTCTTGTGAAATATCCAGAGTTTTTTTATGAAAATTAATCACATGTGTAATTCTAAAATTACCTCAAAATTTATCTTATATGAAAATATCTTTGTGAGAATTAGTCACATTTGTAATTCTAGAATTAACTCAAAGTTTATCTTGTATGAAAATATCTTTGTGAGAATTAGTCACATTTGTAATTCTAGAATTAACTCAAAGTTTATCTTGTATGAAAATATCTTTGTACTAGAGCTTTCCATGTGGTAGTATATATAGGGATCGATAGGTTTTAGCCATTTTGTACCAAGCCAAAAAGAAGTTTGAGTTTAAGTGTAATACAAATGCTCTTCTTCCCTACTCCTGTCTTTCGTATTCTTTCTTTTTCAAAAATCTTGTCCAACTAAACAATAGAAAGTTCTACTCTTCCAATTACAAATGAATTTTAAGATACGCGATACATATCTCAATACGATTTATACAATTGAAAAAATGATTTACGATACGTATCCTAATTTGAAAACACTCATTGTAGTTTGAAATGATCATTCTTCAATTTTAATTTCCATTCAAGAGTTACCTTTTTTTTACTTTGGTTCTTGACTTTGCTTGAAACCTAATTTGGGGGGTTTGCTTTGAGGATTGTTTCTGTTGACAAAACTACAAGAATAGTTAGTGTTGTGTAATGTGCCAAGATATGACTTTGTCAAATAGGAGTGCCCTATTTAGTTTTCTCGTGGAGATTATTTGGTCGAGATTTTAGCTCACACTCACACGTGAAACATTCATGCCAATAAATTGTGTAAAATGTCTATGAAAAGATCTTAAACAACGGTCTTGCTAACCTCCGATAATACACAAATAATTTCAAATAAGTTTGGACATCAATACATATCTTACAGATATTAATACACTTTTACAAATATCGATACATTTTTTGCCAATATCAATACACCTTTTACCTATTATCTTCTACCCTAAAAGCGACAAGTATAACAACCATGACATACTCCAAATGATATCAACCATCTAACTCCACAGTGAATTTGGAAGTGACAAATTCCCAATAAGAAACTAAATCCGTTGGCAAGTTGGTAATTGATTCCCTCCCAAAATTTCAGGTTCGATTTCCTTTGCCAGCAACTCTTGGGGCCACCGACCATCTCACCCCACGAGTAAGCGTGTGAAACGACTATGGGAGGAACTAAAAGGGATTAGTCCGAGGTGCACGCAAACTGACCCGAAACACTCTACATTACACACACAAAAGGTATTTGGTTCTTCAGATATTTGGGTGCCCTTAATATGATGTATATACAGACATATTGATATATGTGTACAATGATTGAGTGTCTACTGTTGTAGTATTCATAGGCCTTCTTGACATCAGAAATCATGTGGTCCTCTGGTGCTTAATGTTCAAAGAAAATATCAACTTGTTGAGGTTTAATTGAGTAAATTTTCCAACCAAATCATGGACCCTGGTATTCTAATCAAATTCCAACATTCACAAACTCTTGCAAGCAATTGTCTACCAGCTCACCTTTGCATTTGTGGGGGCGCCAGCTGGTCAGAAGAGAGAGATGTCAAAAGTTTTATACCTATTATTAGAATTTAGTACTCCCTTCTTTTAAGAGAAATAATTAAGGGTGTTTACACGAACGCATCTCGATTAATCCTTCGGAGATCAATCCTAACTATTGGCATGTATCTATCTATGTATAGATTAAAATGTGTAATTATGGAAAGATAAAGCTTGTATCGAGCATGTGTGGCTTAATCTATGAGAATTATCATAATCTCGTGATCTCTTCGCATCTTTTTTTTTTGTTGAGAAAATGAACTTGTATGAATTTTTGAAACCGTGTAGTGATTTTAAGTCAACTGCATCAAATTAAAGGCTCCATCCAACACGACGAAGTTAAGTGGGATGTTCGAAAATGGAACCCAAACAGGAATCTTCTTCATGTGGGGCTAATCGTTTTGATTTACCATCTCTTGAAATTAATGGAGCTACAATTATTAGATTTGATTATGTTATTTTGATTTGTAATATACATCAAATAGATCTACAAATAACAAGCATGATCATCTGAACGGTGCCCGTGATAGGTCTCACATTCTGGACTCCTCAATCTACCGTGCAACTAAGAGATGAAATGTTTGAATGTGGATGTATTTGAATGTGCATTAAAATTGTGGATAGCGCGTTTCTTTGGATTTCTTCTTCTTCATTTTTCTCTTTCTGCCCAGATTTACGTGAGATGGCTAGCGGATTAAAGCAAGCCTTGTCTGTTCACCTCATTCCTGGGATGGTAACATTCAAAATCAATAGTCAGCACGATTAAGTATTACAGTAATAGACACTGAACATCAATTGAAATGACAAACCATCAAGCAAATTTAAAAGCCGCACATGAGCCTTGTGATTGTAACGCCTCAGTTTTTCGATGTTTGTGTCTTCATTTTACCTTTAAAACAACAATACATAGTGATTGTCGGATGATTTCCGCACATTTTTTGGGTAAAGATCATCGTAGGTAGATACATTTGAGATGCAAGGAGAAGTTGATAATCAAGGATTGCCGCAAACTCGTTCCAAAGCCGGTCGGTATATTTCCAGCCACGTTCATGTGCTGCTTAGCGTATTTGCAGCAATCTTCCCTATGCCTGTCTGATCAATATTCTACCCCCTCCGTCCCTTTTTTAAAGTCCAGTATTTTATTTTGAATTGTCCCTTAATAAGTGTCCATTTTGTAAAATTACTGAGTAAAAGTTAGTACATTTTCCATTTTGCCTCTAAAACTAGATTTCATTTTGAAAAGTTAGTGAATAAAAGTGTAATAATGACATCTCCATAGAGGGTAAGTAGGAAAAGTGGAGGTAAAAGTTAATGTGAAAGGTGTAATAATAATATTTTCTTAATAAGTTGGAGTTACGAAACAGTATACTTAAAAAGGGCCAGAGGGAGTATGTTAATTTTCCAATCAGAATCACACCACTATAAGGAGAAAAGGTGCCAAGAGAGATTTGAGGGGAAGGATTGCCTTCACTCCCCAGTATATCCACCATCTAAGCATTTCAGATCGATATTTTGGGGCTTTAGCATGTTGAAGAACCTATTGGAGTTGCACCGTACAAACTTCTTCGAACAAAAGAGAAGAAAGTAGGCGCTAATATATTTATACCAAAAACCACCAATTTCAAATCATGATATTGACTTCAACCTACGAAATTCTAATCACCAGGTATTTCAAGGAAACTGAAAATACTGAATGCCATCACCCAGTTCGAGTTCAAATGCCAAAACCCACCTGAATAGTGAATACAATGATTACCAAAATTTGCACCCATAGCCAACTTAGACTGTTTTGATGCATGTACGAAGCAGAAATCAAATCAAGTACGTGTCTCTGGCAACTACAGTAGTACAGCAAATATGAAATGTAAAATCAGGGACGGAGCCCCAAACAATGGCGAATATGAAGATCAAAACCTTTCAGCCAATCTGGCAGTAACTGCTCTTAGTTTTGAATACACCTTCCCAGCTGGAGACCCTAAAATAAGGCTACAGAGAGAATCTCTTGCAATTTTGATGTTTGCAAAAGACCCCAATATATGAATTTTGGTGTCTGCAATCACAATCCGAGTCTTCGTAGAGTTCTCAATGGCAAACTTAGTTTTCCCTGCTTTCCCGGATAGCCTACCAATAGCACGAGATAAGTGCTCACCTCGAAGGGTTTTTACGTCCTTGATCTCAAAGGATTCGACATAAAGTTCATCCATACGCAAAAGGGCGATAGCATCTACCACATCAAACCCAAGCATGAATGCATGGACAAAATCTGCACACTTTTGGAGGTTACTAATATCAGGTGTCTCTTGTCTGGTTTTCAATTCAACCTTGCGAGCCTTGAGATTCATACGGATGTCAATCTTCATTTGCTCATATATTGGAGTATAAATTTCCATCCATACTTTCTTTAGGGGCGTATACCGATGCGGTGGAACTGAAACCTTCCGAAATTGAACTTTGCCTTCAGATATCTCATGCGCTTTCAAAGGCTTAAAGCTTGGCTTTGATGGAAACGCTGCAGGCTTTGGTTCAGGGAGAACTTTTTCAACCTCCATGGAAGTGGTGCCTTCATCGGCTTGCATGGTGTGATCTCTTGAGTACAGCTCTAGAAGCAGCAAAATAAATAGGTAGATGATATTTAAGCCAAATATGTACAAAAACAAGTCAAATAAGTGTATTCATGTCCAATACATCGAAGAAAGAGATTATCGAAACGAAAAATGAGGACTTTTTTAAATCACTATCAGGAGATACGTCATGGAGGTGCTATAAAACTCGACTAGTCACTGACCTAGGCAAATTTCCAGCATCAGAGGAAAGAAAAACACAAGATTGTGACACGTAAATATGAGGTGAAGGTCAATCAATGTGAAAAAATTTCAAAATCGTTTTCTAAATCATTAAGTTATGCACCGGAACGGGCCCTTAATTGCAAGCAAAGACACAAAAACACTGAACAAAACATGAACCAAACGGGCCCTTAATTGCCTTGTTTTGATCAAGAGGCCTTCCCATTTACCACTGACATTAGTTCCTAATCCTTGCAGGTATTTGAACACTCAAAATACGACCACAATACCGAGGAGACAAATTAGCAACCGGAAGAAGTTCCTGGGGAATCTCGCTACCGAACATAGAAACTTACCCTTCTTATGAGTTTATCTACTAGATAAACCCCTTTACCCTTTGTTTTGCACAGTAAGTCATATGTACTGTTATCTGCAGTTATGCCAATTCACTTGCTTGTAATTAATAATCCCATACTTCTGTACCTCAAAGTGAGCCTTTTAATTTCAAATGCAGCCTAGAGAGTTGAGAGCTTTTTTGTTATTTGTCTGCTTATAATCCTCGAGGTTAAAGTTAGAGCCCTACAAATTTAGGGAAGTATCATTGTTTCACATAATCTTACGGAAGAGCCATTTTGTTTCGCTATGACTTACAAATGAAAGATACACTATCTGGTATTAGGTGCTTAAGAACTGGGAATCATCACAATAGCAGAATAAGTAACTTAGCCGATTATAGTGCAGAAGTTTGGGGTAAGTTATTAATTAACTGGTCTTGCTAAGGTTTTTGGTGAAACTTGGGAAGGAGCAGGGCTTTGAGTTCTGATTCTTGCTACAGATCAGACAGAAGCCATGGTTAAAATACCAACTGCAATAAAATGGAGCAAAACATGGCAGAATTCTATCAGTCACCCTAGTTACTGATCAAAACAAGCAGCCCAAGGCTCATGGCAAGGTCACGGAAAAAAAGTATCTTGCACAGATATATTCGGAAAAAGGTGCATAGCTTCATGAGAACGCGCAATAATACAAATCGAAAACAGGATAGTCAATTAAAAGAGAATCCATCGATCAAAGCAACGAAAATTCAAGAGTTACAAATAGTTCCATTGAATTCGATAAGTAATCAAATTTAGAAGAAGCACAAAATTACTACCAGGTACAAGCAAAAACAGATAGATCGGAGCAGAAATAGTTGAAGCAATTAGATAAATTCGCGCACATATAGACACACAAACTCATGTGCACGTAAAGAGCGAGAAGAGATGAGGCTTACGAGAGCTAGAGAAGGCGGCGGCGGCGGCGGCGTCGAGGTGAGAGATGGAGGGCTCTCAGTGATACGTTAAACTGAGAGAAGAGAATATGAGGTCGCAAAACCCTAATGTATACGGGTGGGGTTTTTGCTCCTCTACGGGAACTGTTTGTACTGTTGCGTGTGACGGCCAGGTGTATTGAAGTGGAATAATTGCAAACAAGCCGAGATTTGTCGAGCTCGGCACGTTTGCTAAGCGAGTCAAAAATTTGAGCTCAAATCAAGCTCGAGCCTTAATGAGCCGAGTTTAGTCATTTACTAAATGAATTTCTTTAATCGAGTCGAGTATCCCTTAACGAGCTATGTTTTTTATGGATTATAGAAAACTCAAGCACAAACTCGGCTTATTTACTTAATGAGCCGATCCGGGCCAAGCTTGCAAGCTGCTCGGTTCATTTGCAATTCACAAGTTTTCTTAAAAAAATAAGCGGCTTATTTCACATTTTTAAACTCAAAAATAACGTAAATGAAAAATATAGTTTTGATTTTTTTTTTGCACCGTTCAAAAGATCTCAATGAAATCAAACAAGATCCATATTGCTAGAAAAATTATTTATGTAAATACATTATTTTTGAACTTGAAATTGCCTTTTTAAAAAATGTAAGTACATATTTTGGATTCTGGAACGGGACCGGAATATCATTGAGTGTGGATTAGCATATTCGAGGAGAGTCTGCTGGTGCATTTTAGAAATGGGTGTTGAACGATTGACTCTACGTAGATCAACGATTTGTTTTGATTGAATGAAAATCCCAACATGTGAAATCATTTTTCCTTATGTTTTGGAGGATTACAAACCGGGGTTGATAAACGAACCAAATTGTTTAAATTCGAATTTGTGTTTGTTTGTTAGAATTAAGCTCAAACAAGTTATTGTTCGTTTTATAAGTTTAAAAAATTCAAGCTACTCGAAAATTGATTCGTAATTATTAAATTTTCAAACTTAAGCTTGAACAATGACATAATCCCCGTTCATCTAAATAAGTAAACTGGCTTATTTTTTTGTCCTTATTCAAATTTTTTTCGTATTTGTTAGTTTTTGGTCAATTTTTTAGGGATTATTGCATCGCCATGATAAGAGGAATCTAAAAAGTTAAAAATTATTATCGAAATCCAATTTTTTTTTAATAAAGACGAAAAAATTGGCTTATTGGCTTATTTTTGTCTTTATTCAAAAACATTAGGTTTCGAGTAATTTTTTTACTTTTTGGATTCCTCTTGTCATGATGATGCAATAATCCCCAAAAAATTGACGAAAAACTAGCAAATACAAAAAAGAATTTGAATAAAGACAAAAAAAATAAGCCAATTAGCTTATTTAGCCGAACAACCGACGTGAACTTCCCTTTAGGAGGCGGAGCGGAGAGGGGGTCACATGCCCCCTGGAATTTTATCCCCTACACCTTTTTTTTTTTTTTTTTGGGTACACATACTCAAAAAATGTTAGAGAAATTGAAAATTTTGGGCATAGGACTTATCGTCGCTTAATTTCAACCAAATCAATGGAGCCTCTAAAGAATTAAATGCTTGTTTCAGGAAGGCAAGTAGCAAATTGCTACTTATTTTGACATGTTTAGTCCATCCAACTCATTTTTTAGCTTTTCAAAATAAAAGTCGAACAATCAATTGCGGAACCTCAAGAATGATCATCGGTTCATTGTAAAGAGGTGCCCCTCTGAATGAAATTCCTGACTCCGCCGAATACATTTTAGTTTTCGATGATGTTAGAATCATTTGCCCAGCACAAACATCTGAAGCAGTCTCAGAGAAGAAGTACTTATATATTTTCGCCAGAATGCCAATTATCCTGGCTCAAATGACCCTAGTCCAGAAAAACAGCCCTAACATAGTTACAGTGACCAAATATCCGATCAACTGATTATATACAATGACTGGTACAACTGCATTGAAATATATTCAACCCCGGCAATGATTCCTTTCCGTTTCCGATCGGAAAAACACACCGGAAATGAACCAACACAAGGAAGTAATGCCTCTAAATAGTAAATACCTAGATTCCCAAAATTAAAAGCACAAACTCTTTATTTAATCAGCCATTATGGGAAATGATTTTGCCACTCCCTTTTTTGTTAACGCCACTCCTTTGTAAGTGTATTTTTGCACCAAAAATACACTTGTAGAGGAGTGGCGTTAACAAAAAAGGGAATGGCAAAATCAGCAGCCATTATTAAACCGCATTAAAATTTAAAAGACACTTAGATGTACCTAAGAAAGAAAGTCTTGGTAATTAACCTTCAGGACTCCCTCCCATCAAGCAGGCCTTCACTAGCATACCCAATTCCCCAAGCCCTCACCTTCCATATCCTCTCCACTTCCTCAAATGTCAAGCCTTTTGTCTCTGGCACATACGCCGCCACGAAGACAAATGCAAGAACAGCCATGCACGCCAGTATCAAGAAAGTAGCACCGGTCCCCGCAGCCTCGGCAATCGAGAGAAAACTCTGGGCCACAATGAGATTCGAAACCCAGTTCACGGTGGCAGACATTCCTCCACAAATCCCACGATAAGACTCCGGGTATATTTCCGAGTTCACGGTCCAAGGAACTGGTCCCATTCCGGGTGAAAAGAAAGCAATGTAAAGGGCCAACCCTAAAACCGCCAACCACCCATAGAGCCCATTTGAAGAGGTAATGGAAGATTCTAGGAAGAATGCTACAGATAGGAGGATAAGGGAGATGATAACGCCGAATAAGCTACTGAGCGCTAATTTACGACGTCCAAAGTGGTCGATGAGGTAAATTCCAACGATGGTTCCGGCAGCATTCATTGCAGCGACAATGAGTGATAAGAGAAGTGCTAGCTGGTTTGAACTGAACCCTGCCATTTGAACGATTGTTGGGCTGTAGTACATGACCGTGTTAATGCCTGTGAACTGCTGAAACGCCTGCGAATTTGCAAGACCAAATGAGTAGAGCATTTCATAGGAAAAAGCGGTGAAGGAATAAATAAACACAATTAAGTTGTTGTTCCCTGACTGTCGAGAAATCATACGAGGATGCACCAAATTACCCAGTAACAACGTGCCCAATCTTGTTCTTAAGTTTTATGCAACAATTCCTTTTTCAAAAGTCAACATTAATTGCATATTGGCATTAAGCAGCAACAACTATGCTAGCAAGGAAGAGTTATGTAATCTAACTAAGAGCACTTCCAGGAAAGTGGTAAAGAAAAAGAGCATAGAAAGTGAAGAAACTGTTGCGTGTGACTAACCGAGAATATACCCCCTCAAATGAAGCTTGTGAATATGGTAATTCCCAACATTAGGTTCTACATGTTCCTAACTGATAAGTCAAAAGCAAATCCTTAGAGAAAAGCTGCCACTGTTTGAAACAAATCTGTTATGATAACAGCAAAATTAGGTTAAACCATGTTGGGCTATTGCCCCATCAATGGGTCACCGGACTTAACTCTGACCATATTTAGCTGGAGCGGATATCTTAGGATCAAATCCACACTCTTACATGTGACTAATAAACTTTTACTGACCAATTACTTCTGATGACATGAAGTGTAATGCAAGTGAAACATTTTAAGCTGCCCACAACCCACAAGAATGCAGCCTCCCAAAACTCGCAATGAAACTTCATCCATTTTGAAGAAGGTTGAGGTGTAAACTGAGTTGGGCCGACACGGCACATTTACAAGTAGGCACGGCACGGTATGGGCCGGCATGGCACGACATAGACACTTGAGTGGGCCACGTTGGGCCGTCATTTGGGGCACACGACACGGCATGAGCATGAATGTGTCGTTTCTCTTCATGTACTTATGGGACTGGCCTATAAATTTAACTTTATAAAAATAATATTTGTTCTTTCTAGAATTTAGTTTTGAACCATTGATTCTTTTACTTAATTGGATCACAGGTGTATAATTCAAGATGCACCAAAAAAAAATTGATGAATTTTTTTTTCAAAACCATGGTAAAATAAAAGAAACTATGTGTATTTCATATTTGTAATGATATAGTTATAGCTGTTTGGCAATTTTTTGTTACCGCTCTCAAAAAATTAAAAAGGCCATTTTTGTTTTTACTTGTATTTTTACCTTTACACGAGCACGACTCGTGGTGTGCCCATTGGCCAGGATGGGCCTAGAGTATTCTAACATGACACAGCATGGCACAATTTATAAATTGGCCTAGGCACGGAAGTAAATGGGCCAGGCTGTTATGACATGGCCAATTTGACACCTCTAGGAGAGGCAAGCTTTCGCAACCTTCTCTTCTTGGAACTCCAAGCCAAAGAAAATGTAACTTTTAGTCTACGTTCAAATATTCCTAACCCCAGAACTTAATTTAAGCCCTCATGCAAAAATTGAAGAAGTTAACTATTAATCAATACAAAAGGCTACACAGCTATTTTTCTCTAGCCACCAAAAATTGCTGAAACATTATTGATGATATATTTCCTACTTGGAAGAGACTAGGGAATTTTGAAACCACACCACAAATTCTATGGTTAATTGCAACAGCACTCCAGTTAACAGAAAAGAAAGCATCTCAATTAAGGTGGGACAAACTTGCCCACTCTTAATTACACCAGAATATGAAAGTAAATTTTCTGCAAAGCATCAATCTTACCTGAAGTCCAGCTCCAGCCAGGAACGCAAGTCTGATTTCTTTCTTTTTAAAGACATCCCAGTAACTGACAGAAGTCTTTCTCTGGTGTTCTTCCTCTAATGCAGCAGAAAGCTGATCTATCTCCTCCACCAACCGATAAGGATCATAAATTTTAGAAAGAACAACAATGGCTTCTGATTTATCTTTCTGCATGTTAATACAAATAGATCTTCAAAATGCCATTTAAGAGGGGGGAAACAGTTGGAGAAAGAACTGCATGGAAGATGAAGTTCTTAGAGAAGTGAAGTACTTTGTACCTTCATGTAAAGCCAACGTGGGGATTCTGGCAAAAATAGCATAAGGGAAAACTGAACCACAGCGGGTACAGCAGAAACTCCAAGCATCCATCGCCATGTCCCTGGAACCTGCTCAATCATTGACATGGCATAAAGACTTCAACACACAAGCTGAGGAAAATAGCAAATGAGTAAAAACAAAGCTTTCATGCCTCCTAAAGACAGAAAAGAGAGAAGATGAAGTAACGCATCATTGGAAAATCACAAATGAGTAAAAACAAAGCTTTCATGCCTCCTAAAGACAGAAAAGAGAGAAGATGAAGTAACGGATCATTTGGAAAACAAAAAGATGAAAGGAGGTGTCAAGTTTGCAAGCAGACCCTTCCGACACATGGCTACAACTCGTTTTACAACTCCAACATATAACTATAGCTCTATTTCCCCACTTTCCCGCAAGTATTTGGTACAACTGAATAGCTTATGTGAGCATTGTTAGAGCTTTTCCTCCTCGGTTGATTATCACGTAAACTGGGGCAGCATTTCCACTTATTGTCCATTGGTTTTGAGTTGCATTCTCTAAAACAGGTCATTTTTTTGGTTTTACAATAAAGATGCGCATTCTTGACAATGGGATACAAAATCGAGTTTTCCTAGTTACAAAAGGAGACCATATAATCTTCAACAAAACTATTAATTAAGTTCCACTCCTTTGCCTGGTCTTCTAGTAAGCTGGTAATTTGACCTGCTTTACCAGACTCTGACAAAATTTAAATGCCCTAGGGGAATGAGGCCACCACATACACCAGAAATCCAAATTAACCTGTATTTTAGCCTCCCAAGTCTCTCCCTCTTCCCTCCAAACCATACCCCCAGGCGAGAAAAGAAGGCGAGAATACGAATTACATCCAAGGCAACTTCCGAGTTGGCTAGTCTACCAGGTTCCAGCCATATTGTGGAGTGAAGAACGAATTCACTCAAAGCCTCTTCCCACCATAAAAAAGTCTAACACCACTCTGAAGTTGAAGGAAAGAAACCAGGCGTAAAAGCATACAAAAAGTTGCAACCATCAGCTAATTTGCACTTACGGCTAATTGATGACAGTGACATTAGAAAAATGAACCACCATCAGCCAATTTATAAATCAGGCTCATTAATGAAAGTTAAACTAGAAAACAACCAGTTTGAATGGACAATCCTTTATCACCTCAAATGGCAGCTTCAAAATAATGCTCCAAACTCCAATTTTTTCAAGATTGCCACATTAAACCACTTTAAAAACACTTTCTAAATTACTAATCCCTTTGAAAGTATCTTTTAGTTCACTTCATTTATCTTGACAAGAGATTGTTCACACTTGGAATCCTCATAGCTCACTTTGGAAGTTTAAATATGTTATACCCTACAACTTAATGTATATTGCATTCATATGTGACGTTCTAAATGCAAAACTGAGACTGGTAAACAATGACAGCAAAAGTACTTGCTCAAATCTTTTGCCATTTAGAAACAAGAAGGGGGTGGTATGTTTACTTGAGCGTACAACAAAAATAGGCAGGAAAGGAAAGAATAGTTTCCTCCACTGGTGTTTCTCATTCCCAAAATAAATAATGCAAGCCCCAAATTCTATCTCGATGCTGCCTCCTCAAAACTGCACAAGGGAACACCTTCGTGCCAAGAAAGCATTTCATGAACAAAAGACAAATCTCCTGCACTATTGCAAATGAAAATTAATATGCCTTACTCGAAACCATATTGACAATATGTCATTTAAGTCACAAAGAAAAGGCGTACACTCCGCAGTTCCTGATTCGTGGGGTAACAATAGGAAGAATCAAATCCTACATCCATTGTCATTCACAATAACTATGAAGAAAGCAAAGCTGGTTTGACGAGGAGACTGTAAGGCCCACATGTACTAGCAGTTAGCAGTTAGCACAGAAAGCAGTTGAAATTAGTGGCCTTGCCAATTATTCAAAACTTTCTAATACCCCAACTAAAACCCAGCTAGTCCAATTTTACCAGCACCAAAGTGGTGGTACTCCAGAAATTCAATTATAAGACACAGCAATAGTTCAATGTCCTCTTAGTTTGAAGAAAAGAACATAATAAATGGGGGAAGGACTGCTGCAAACGAAAAAGGAGGATAAAAATAAGCTCCTCAGATCTCCATCCTCTATAAGAATTCTAATTACCATGGCGTCAAACAAAGGCTAGCAAGAATAGCACGAGCGGTTTTAGAGAACCCATTTGGAGTCCACTCCGAAAAGCTAACAAAACTACAAGCCAGAAATCGAGAAAGTTAACTTTAACACAAATCTAATCTGATACTCTGGAAAGAGTAAAGGCCCCTGCTAACAACCACCGAATGGGCTGTCGATAATAATATTAATAAACACTTAATGCCAAAAAAGTTTGATTTGCAATGCACATTACACAAATTTTATTACACGTTCACGAAATCTTTGTAGATAGCAATGCAATTTTTAAAACATTAACCGCCACCCAAAGGGCAAAAGCTGAGCATTTTCCAAAAACATAGCAGTAGCAGCAGCAGCAGTCTAATCTGATGGAGATTTGGTATCATGTTTCATCTTGGATAAACGATATACTGATTTGAGTATGGGAAAGTGAGTGAAACAAAAACCAATAACAATCTGACCTCAGTGAAAGCAAGGTTGATGAGGTATGAAAGAAATTGTCCACCAGTAATCATAAGCACATTAGTGCTGACAAGACCTCCTCTTATTTCAGATGGTGATGCCTCTGCAATATACACAGGAGCAGTAACAGAAGCCACACCCACACCCAATCCAACCAACAGCCGTCCGAATATAAGGACATATGGATCTGGTGCAGCGGCCATGACAACAGAGCCAATTGCAAAGACAACATCCGCAAGAAGAGTCGCTTTCTTGCGTCCATAAGCGTCATTTATCCACCCACCTGCTGCAGCTCCAAAAATTGCCCCAACCAAAGCCATGCTAACAATAGTCTCCTGCAATATCCAGATCAAAAAGTTTCTTCTGAAAAAAGTTCACAACTACATGACATTTCTCAATGTTAGGAGGAAATAGACTAGGCGGAGTAAAATATGTCGAGGAAAATATATCTCAACTATGAAGCTTCCAAATACCGACTAAACACAAAAGATTCATTCTAATGTAAGGAAGAATGGTTCTTCGTAAATCAAGAATAAATTTCCCAAAAAAGTTTTTGTTTCCTAGGAGACCGAAGTAAAACATTATTTGAATTTCCAAATTCCAATGTTCCCACCGAAACATGTCAAAATCCTACAAAGCATTGAGTTGTTTCGACACCTATTAGAAATAATCAGCAATGAAATTTCCATACTTTCCCAAATACTTTGACTTCTCCACAATGTTCCGGCTGTGTTTTCGAAATGTTTCGGAAACGCTTCCAAAATGTGCTTTTCCTAGCTAAATAAAATGAAATCTTGATCTTTTTCACTGGTAAATTACTGCTACAAAGAACACAAACATGTAATCAAACCAGAATATCTCCCTCGAACACTAAACACAAAACCCTTACTACTACTGATGCCCGAACCTCCCACCAGTAATATGCCAACATTACCACAAATAAATCTTCTTACAATTCACACTTGATGACAACTCCCTAAGTCTATCTTTCCAGAAAGCTATGAAGATTTGATTTTTCTGCATCACATAAAAGATCCAATGGGCCTGTGCTTGTACCTGTAAGAAACTACTTTCATTAACTGCCTCAAAGTCATCTCTGATATAAAGAAGGGCTCCGGATATTACTCCTGCAATCAAATTAAACAGCATACATCATCTCAAATGGGGGTCATAGCATGAGACAAGGTAATTGAGAAACGCAAATTGAAGTAACATGGAGACATATCCAACCACACCCAACTTCTCATCAATGCCAAGGGAATTCTCAAGTAGACATCCCAAAACGTAACAGAGGTGTGCAAAGGTTCCCTCGGTTACTAATCAAAGTGCACCACAATCTAGCTTTTATGTTATTACACGACACAAACATAGTTGTTGTTAGACGAAATCAAGATTCAAACACAACCAAGAAATTCCATACAAGAGTGAACGATTAATAATTTATTAAGAGACTCTGAAAGCAAGTCTACAGAAGAATGTGGACTGATTGAACAAAAATTAGGCTCTCTTTGATAAATCCCGAAGACAAAGTGTAGATACCCGTTGCAGTTTACCCACAAGGTTGGGCTTTTTCACAAGTTTATCATTTTGCCTCCATCATTTGAAACACACGTTGCAGCACGTCAGATTGGCGATACCCATTGCAGCACATCAATTCGGAAGTGCCCATTGTGGCACGGTTGGGGGGGTTGTATTTAGGTAAGGATTCAGACCGGGAAGTATTAGGCATTCCTTTCCTCCCAACGAAATGTTCTCCCTTGCTTATTCAACATAAGACATTTTTATTTATTTCAATTTAATTTTCAAATACAAGTAATTATGTCATAATTAGGTGAGAAAAGTAGGAACACGTAAAAGCAATGGAGAACAGGATCATGCTTGAAACTGAAAGACGAAACGTCTGATGGTAAACTAATTACGCGGCTGCCAGGTAGTAGACGTGGCGGCCAGACCAACACCAACATATCTTGTGGTCACCTTCTGTAGAAAGGACAGCGAGTCCTTTACACCAGCTAAATACGATTATTAAAAGATGAACAAAACAGGGATTCGCCGAGGTTGGAATCCTCCTAGTGCTATCAACTCTGGTGGGGCAGTTCAAATGGGATTTACCGGGCCTAGTAGACGGTAAGTTGATTCCAGGGATTAGCCGAGGTGCGTCTTAGTTAGCCAGACAGCTTGAGTTATGACCCGGACACCATGAGTTATGAATAATAATTTCTTACAATTACTATAATTTCAGTAACAATAAACAAGTCCACGATCCCATACATGGAAAGTGAAGAACTAAATTGTCAGACCGCTTTTCCACTATCTCTCCTAAAATCAATTAGTGTTAGGGAGGGCTTCAATTAAGTCTTTTATGTTATTCGACATCGCACCCTCAAGTCTATTTTTAAAGCGGTCGCAGGAGTAGCATTGTGTAACCAAATCCAATGGGGTACTCCGGCCCCAACATAAATCAAAAAAAGCAACCAACGAAAGACATTAACAGCAGAAATTGACCAACTTCTTGACCACCAAAAACCACCAATAAAAGAAATTGCAAGAACATCACGCTCGGCTACATATATGCAAAAGAAATTAGTAGTACCAGAACTGTGATAACAAGTCAATGAATACCTGTGTCATAACCAAAAAGAAGTCCACCAATGCCAGCAACCACAGTCAAACCCAGCACATATCCGTTGCTGAAATACGTGATTTTCCTTCTCCCCGGTTCTAAGTGCCCTGAGCTCCCTGGTAACGACTCGATTGTCATCTTCAGATCAGTCTTTAACACCACACAAAAAGACTCTGAAATTCACACAGAAAATTTGGCCATTTTTTGAGCAAATGCAAGCCCTATAAATCCAACAAATCTGTACTTAATATCTACCAAACCCAGAAAATGTTTCAAAGACGTGAGTACACAAAGGCCTTCTTTTTCTTCTTCTTTGATCAGAGTACACAGAGACCCAGAACCCAGAAAAATCTGAAGAAGTTGCTGTGCAATTTGAAGGACTGTAATGATCTCAAGACCGTAAGAAGCAAGAAAATTCAAAGCTGCCCAGGGTTCAAGGCCACACGGCACACAGGCCAAGAGAAACCCCTATCAAGAAAGAGAGGAATTCACAGCCAATAATGGAAACCCAGAATTTTCAAACCCGAATTTCTCGGTTGTCTTGTAAGGAAAAAGATGATTTTGTAATTGGGTGCTGGATTTTCTCCCCCGAAAAAGGGGATGATTTTGCTGAGGAAATTTGGTTTGCGTATGGATAATGTGTTTCGCTTTCTTTTCTTGAGAAAAAAACGTGAAAAATATAAGGCAGAAAGTTGGGGTTTAGGGGGTTGGTGCGGAGGCTTGAAAATGGAAGGAAAATGGAATGGAAGAACCAGACAAGGAACGACCGAGTGAAACGTACGGTAGTTATTTATGGTTTTGGACAGATGAGTTGCACGAGTTGCACTTTACTTACCCCAAGGTGGAGAAACTTTTGTATATCCCCGGTATAGGAGGGAATTGGTATCCCATGCAGTTTGTTTTCAATTTTTTGGCCACTTTTTGAGCACACTTTGATAATCGACTTCGTTCATTTTGTAGAGTTTGGCGAGAACATAAATCTTGAAAAAAATTATAATCATCGGAATTTGGTAGATATATGATCGGCACACGTGAAAAACGCAAGAAAACAAAAATTGGATCCAAATACACATTGAATCGAATTTTTGTATTCTTGCATTTTTCACGGGTGCCGATCATATATTTACTAAATTCCAATGATCATAATTTTTGTCAAGACTAATGTTCTCACCGAGTTCTACAAAATAAACGAAGTCAATCATCAAAGTGTGCTCGAAAAGTGGCCAAAAAATTAAAAACGAACCGAAAGAGATACCAAGACCCCTCCTATACCTGTGATATGGAGTACAAAAGTTTCTCCCCCACGGTGACTCACCTACCACAAATAGAGAGGTGCTACAGCAAAAGGGGACACGACTGTGTGAGGCCCACTCCGAATTTTGCAGGAGTGATTCGAGTCGTTTAATAATTTTAAAAACAAAATTGATAGCAAATAATACTTCTACACATGGTCCCCTACATGTATGTTTCGCGAAAAAAATGATCCAAGTGAGACTAATTTTTAGATTCATTTTGTCTTTAATAAAAAAAAAATTATTTTTAGATACAATTTTTATTTTTTTATAATTTTTATCGAAACGAACCAATAGTTCGTAAAAAATTGATGCGGAAATTAATAAATGTGAAAAAAATAAAGACAAAAAAAAATAATCCACCCATATTATTTAGCCAAAATAAGCCTAAAGACATTTGCATCAATAAAAAATATTTGGTAAAATTCTCCGAGATTTCTGACAAATGCAGAATGATGCTTCAAATTTTGCATTACCAATGTCGGTCGTCTCTAGGACTTCATTTTGTATCTATAGTTTAACGTTGGATCCCACATACTCATCATTTAAAATTTTCAATGTCGTTCACTAAATTCTTGTGTATTGTAAGGGTATTTTTTAGAAGGAGAAGGCCATATACCCGGATTAGGGTTGGGAATAAAGCTAGTGAGCTATACATATTCTATGTAAACTCTGTTTCAATGATAATAAGAAAAAACTACCGCTCTCGCTCCCATGAATGTACCTGTTGGGCCCGGAGTGCCCTCATGAATTTGGTTACACAATGTCACTCCTTGCGACCGCTTTAAGAACAGACTTGCAGGTGCGATGTCGAATGCCATAAAAGACTTAATTGAAACCCTTCCTACCACCAAATGGTTTTAAGAGAGATGGTGGAAAAGCGGTCCGACAATATGAACAAGGAAAAATTATCCCATGTGTTTCTTACAAGTTACAACCCAACCCATTCACACTTAAAAAAACACAAAATTATCAGCATAAAAAAATACACTTTTAAAAAATGAATTTTAAAAAACACAAAATTAGACAGTTTATATATATATACTAAAAAATTTGTTTAATAATTACAGCTTAAATTGTGAAAGAATAATTAAATTTGCAATTACATATAAAACGTAATACATAATTAATTTAGGGACTGTAAAGGGCAAAAGGGTAATTTGATAGCTTTTTATATCATTCACCTTCCTTATACCCCCTATCAATCCTCCATCCAAACCAAGTATTATTTAATCTCCCTTCTCTAATACCTCATCCAAACAACCTACTATTTAATTCTCTCTTCATAAACATCACATCAATGTGGGTCATCCCTTATTAACTAATACCCCCTATTATCTTATCCCCTTATTAACTAATACTCCCAATTCTTTCCCCGCATCCAAGCGGGAGCGCCATGAGGTTTTGGTATTACTGCCAACAGTTCTGATTTGTTGAGCTGCTTGGAGATGATGATCTCCATGAGAAAATTTTATTTACGGAGGTGCTGTAAGTGTTTACAGCATTCAATTAATCGTGACCGTCCAAAAGTGTTTTGAATGGTTGGGATGTTAATAAAACATTTTTGAAAAAGAGTTACACTTTTTCCATTAAAATTCGAACCGTCCAAAACACTTTTGGACGGCTGTGGTTGGTTGTTTACACTTTATACCACCTTCATAAATAAGTATATCTCCTATATCATACCTAAACAATGCAAGAAAACAACTACTGCAAAAATCATTTCAAATAAAGGGCTTGAGGCCCAACGGTTATCTCTTGGTCTCCCACAACTTTTGGACCCTCCTAGATTAACTAACTAACTAACTTTTCCGCTAACCCCTATTGATGTGTACAATATTAGGCTCAGTTTGGATTACCAGAATCTTCAATAGAAATAGGAATGTGATTACTAGGAATCAAATTCCTAGGAATTTTATTGAGTGGGAATAGGAATATGATTGCTAGGAATGAAATTCCTAGGAATACAATACCTAAAGTAATTTCATTCCAGTGTTTCGATTAGTTCAATAATCTTCTGTAGGAATCAATTTTTTTGGAAATTATCAAAGTCAATATTTCTTTTTTTTATTGATTGAGCCAGGAATCTAAGATTCCCCTGGGGTAAGGGAGGAATCAAATTCCCACTCTATTTGGTAATGTGATTCTTGGTCGGATGTGTTGTCAGGAATCACAATCCTATTCCTGTCTCTCCCAAACATAGGAATTCTGAAAGTGCGGCATCACATTCCTATTCATATTTCTTCCAAACGTTGGAATCATGGAAGTATGGTATCACATTCTCATTCCTCCTCAAGATTCCTACCATCCAAACTGAGCCTTAGGGGAAAAAAAAACATTTCAAATATCGTGCACATAAAACTAATTTACTTTTGCCATTCCCTACAAAAATAAAAAATAAAAACCAAAAGCAAGGGCTAAGGCCCCATTCCGAAAACCTTCTTAAAAAATAAGTACTTATTTTGCAACTTCAATTTCAAAAATAAGAAGGATAATTCCACAAAATTCAAACAAAAAGTTTACTTTACATTTTCAAACTCAAAAAAAATGTAAATGAAAAAAAAAAATATTTTCGCACCGTATTAAAGATCTCAATGAGATCTATCAAACAAGATCCATAGTGATATGAAAATTATTTGCGTAAACACATGATTTTTGAGCTTGAAGTCGCCGTATACAAAAAAAAAAAGACTGTTGCTATTGTGTTGGGCGCCGGCGAAGGGAAATCGTACCGACGGCCGCGCCGGGCCGTCTCCGGCCACCGGACGGCCGATCCGAGCCGTCCAAAAATTCTATAAAAAAAAACCGAGGGGGCCCCCACGCGGGAATCAACGGCATCCGAGGTGCGTAGGGTGCTTGATCCGAGCACCCCTTTTCCGTGCGTATATGAATACCCGAGCAAGTCCCCTCGGTTTTTTTTATAGATTTTTTGGACGGCTCGGATCGGCCGTCCGATGGCCGGAGACGGCCCGGCGCGGCCACCGGTACGATTTCCCTCTCCGGCGCCCATTGGTACCTATATAAATTCTGAAATGCAGCAGGGGTTCTTCTTATTTTTGTGGAACACACCTTCTTATTGAACAAAAAATAAGTTCTTAATTGGTTTCTGGAACACAGCCTAACAACAAATGCCAAAGAGTTAACCATAAATCAATTCTTTAGATTGTATAAGATCAAATCCAACGAATTACAGGATAGCTGCTTGTCCCTATACCCATTCAACACCCCTATGCCATGTCCGGTGATGGCTTTTTAGTTACAAACAAATAAATGAAATTGATAGATAGAGCCACCCTACATGAACAAATGGAAACTGGGGTGGTGTTTGATTTGCTAAAATCAATTTTCGTACGCAGGATTGATTTTGATTTTCCATCCGCTCGCCTAAATTGATGCACGATTTTCTTTTCCGATAATAAGTTCGAACATTGCGTAGCAAAATCAGCATTTAACAAGGGATCTGGCCGGTGAACCATGTGATGATCTTGAAGGGAAGCGTCATCAGCTCCATAGCCACATTCGCAACACCGGCACAACAGCAGCAGCATGGGCACACACAAGTCAACAGAGACCTGCATTTGGAAAATCAAATCAATGCTCATTTTCTCCGATAACAGAGTAACAAAGCAACTTCAAACAGAAATTTAAAAATTACATAAATGTACACGGCATCATTATAAGAGATAACTAAAAAGTCATTTTTCTAGGTTTTTTTTTTTTCTCTCTCTCTCTCTTCATATTTGGTCAATTTGTTTTCCAATAAATAAAATTCAAAAGCACAAGAAATGTGTACTAGTTTTATCTTTTATGTGTGTTTTTACTTTAGGTCAAATTAAGTTATTTGTACTTTTCGACTTCAAGACCCAAAACTGTACAAGAAATATTGAACAAATCTTGAAAAAGTAAAAAGATTCTGACAAACATTGAGTTTAATTTTTAGGGCAACAAAGTGACAAACCATAGCCTCGAACGCAGAACATATGCCTTTGGAGAGATTTTTCAGTGCCAAGCGGGTATATCCTACGTGGTACCCGCTCGGCGGATTCGAATCGTCCGATACACTTTTGGACTCTCCTTTCACCCCAACACTTTCTCTCTCCTTTTTTTCTCTCCAAATCTGAGCCGTTCAAACACGTAATAGACTGCTTAGATGCGCGAGCGGGCACCACGTAGTATCCGCTTGGCACTAAAAAAATTTCCCTTTGTAAGTTTATGGTCAGGGTTTCTTCCTCTAAACTATCCATACAATCAAGAAAGACGTCAATTGCCTTGTACAATATTACAAAATATGAATCACTTTGTATATATATAAACTAAGAAAAGAGCCAATGGAGGTTTGCATGAAAAACAAGAAAATCATAACTAACCAAATCAAACCAATCCGAGTCTTATATCCCAATCATAACTGAATAGAACAAAAGAGAAACCATGTTCTGTGATCATTTTTCTAATTGGTTGGGAGATTTTGTTATGCATGCATGTGAAAGATAAAAACCAAGCAATTAATGGAAAGATCAAAATGAAAGCAGGGAGAAGAATTCTAGAGGCAAACAAAAGTAAAAAAAGAAAGAAAGAAGGGAGATTGAGAGGAATTGTAATTACCCCAAAAGCCAGACAATAGCACCAAGAAAGGAGAGAACCAAAGCAACAAGGGCAAATGGCAACCCCAACAAGAACCCTAATGGCCTGCAATCTTCCATTTCTTGAAGCAAATTTGTCACAAACCCAAAACCCAATGGCTGATTGGATTAATCACCCTTTCTTTCAGCCTCTATTTATAACATTTACCCAATGCCTAAATATGAACAATTGGGTGTATTTTGGGTTTGACAACTCGAGATTGTTGGCGATTTTAACCATGATCGGTTTCTACAAATGATGTACAAAAAAAACAGCAGTCTTTTCCCAAAATAAAGTCACGTTTTGGGTTTGGCAACCAAGGTTGTCGACCTATTCCGAATGGTTAAGTAGAAATTAGAAACTACCCTCTTCCCCCATCCAAAACGGAAATAAATAGACAAACGGTTTGTACTTTACGTTTTTTCTAAATGTACCACAAATTTTTTTTTTTTATTGCGTAATGTTACGCACATCACAGTAATAAAGCACAATAAAAGACAAATGTTTTTAAATGTACGTATAAAAATTATTGTGTGAATATTATTGGCAAAGAAGTTATATTTTCTATCTCGATATGAAAAAGGCTTTATTCTGAAAACTTCTAAATGCACACCAAAAGCGTCTCAATACACCCAGAGTAACTAACTTTCTTCTACCTTTTGATTAAGTAGACAATAAAAGATGGGATTTTACCATTCTAGCACTAAATTCTTCTCCATAATCGGTAAGGAGGCTTTTGAATTCTCCATACTTTGCCCATGCTCAAACTGTGAGTACTGTCTGTTTTTATTTTTTTGGTTTTTAGATTGCGGCCGCAATATCGGACTTTGCAACCACAAGGTTAAAATGGTCAAAAAACGGCGGCCGCCTACTGACAAATTGCCTTTGCCAACTAAGAATTCCATCGTCACCACCACCATCATCGTACCACCACCACTCCATTGTCGCCACTACCACCACCCAACACCTCTCCATTGTCGCCACCACCATCACTACTCAATCTCCACACCACCACCACTATAAACAAAACTCTATTGCCACCTCTGCCGCCACCCCTATCAACACTACTACTATTGCCACCTCTGCCACCACCTTAGTCACATAATCCTTTAAAATGGCCTTCACTCCTGCTCTCATTCCTCGCCTTGCGCTCGCGCTCTCAATTCTCGCACCACCGCTCGTTACTGTCATCAATTGCACCTGTCTCCACCACCACCACCCCCTCACCATCCTTCCACCACACCACCTCCATTACAATTATTATAATTCAGCTTTTGATATTTTAATCACATAGTTTTTCAGATAAAAAAATTGAGCATCCAGTATTTAATTATTTAGCTTCAACTTTATCAAATAGCACATTAGTTTTCCTAAAAAGCCAATTTGACCTCTCTCTTTTTTTGTTGGTTTTATTCAAATTTTATTCACGCTTGTTATTTGCGTCAAACTTGTGAATTATTGGTTTGTCTTGACGAAAGGAATAAAAAAAATAGAAAATAGAACCCAAAACCCAAATTATGAATGTTTAATCTAAAAATAAAAATTATGATGAAAAGTTGAAAAAAAAAAACTTTGAAAAGGAAAAAACTAGAGAAACAATTTATGGGCCCTGTATTTTTGTTAGGTTTGGACTCTACCACTGCCTTATAAATAACAATATTTCACCGAAGGAGAAAAGCAATTTTAGGGTTTAGGGTTTTGGTTTTTGGGGCTCTCTATTGATGGATTCGGAGGACGACTACTGCAGCGGCGACACGGCCATGGAGTACAGCGAGGACGACGATGGCGGTGATGACCACGGGGATTGCGAGTTCGACAACGACTCGGACGGTGTATCCGCGAGCCGCCGCAAACAGAATTATATTGCGTTGAAAGAAGCGGATATACGCCAGCATCAAGAGGACGAAATCACAACAGTTTCAACAGTCCTTTCCGTATCGAGAGCAGATGCGAGCATTCTACTCCGTCACTGTCGTTGGAGCGAGAGTAACGTGCATGAGGTATGGTTTGCGGACGAAGATGGAGTCCGTAAGGCCGTCGGCTTGTTGGAAGGTCCAGTTGTCCGATTTCCGAATGCTAAAGAACTGACTTGTGGGATTTGTTTTGAATCCTCTCCTCTTGATCGGATCAGCTTGGCTGCGTGCGGTCATCCTTTCTGTGACCTGTGCTGGAGAGCTTACATGAGCACATCCATCAATGGTGGCCCTGAATGTTTGATGTTGAGATGCCCCGATCCTACTTGCGGTGCGGCTATCGGCCAAGATATGATCGATCGGTTGGTATCTGAGGAAGACAAGGAGAAATACGCTCGTTACCTTGTTCGTTCTTATATCGAAGATAATCCAAAGACCAAGTGGTGTCCAGGCCCGGGCTGTGAGTATGCTGTTGAATTTGTTGTTGGTAGTGAAAACTCTGATGTTTCCTGCCCATGCTCCTATGGCTTTTGTTGGAATGTAAGTCTCTTGTGGGTTGGAAAACTTATACTCTTCCCGTTCCAAATTGATGGTCCGTTCGATCTCCAATGCAATTTTTAAATTATTAATATATCTCAATCTACAATGTCTTTAAAGATTTTAAAAACTTCAATTATATAATGAAACTAATTGAGATCAATCATATAACATCCACATTGCACATAAAATTTATTGTAGATTGAAAGATATTATCAATATTAAAATTGAATTGGAGACTACCAGACCATCAATTTGGAACGAAGAAAGTAGTTTGATTATTTTTTGTGTATGAGGTTAAGGGGTCGTTTGGCATTTATTTTTTCGTTCTTATTCAAATTGTTTTTGCATTTGTTAGTTTTTCGTAGAGTATTGCCTCTTCATAACGAGAGGAATCTAAAAAGTAAATTAAGACAAAAATAAGTCAATAAGTCAATTTTTTCGTCTTTATTAAAAAAATTGGATTTCAATCGTAATTTTTTTACTTTTTAGATTTCTCTGTCTTGAAAAAGCAATACTCCTAAAAAAAATTGACGAAAAACTAACAAATGCGAAATTTTTTTGAATAAGGAAAAAAATAAGTCATTTGGCTGATATTGCCAAACCACCCCTAAAGCTTATTGTTTTGAGCTGAAATTGCAGTGTACAGAAGACGCTCATCGTCCTGTGGACTGTGACACTGTGGCCAAGTGGATTATGAAAAACAGCGCGGAATCGGAAAACACGAATTGGATTCTAGCTTATACCAAGCCCTGTCCGAAGTGTAAGAGACCGATTGAGAAAAACCACGGTTGTATGCACATGACATGCACAACCCCTTGCAGGTTTGAATTCTGCTGGCTATGCCTTGCTTCATGGTCGAAACATGGTAAGTGTAACCGGTACGAGGCAGGTCAAGAGGGATCGTACGACGAAACCGAGAGGAGGAGAGCGATGGCCAAGAAGTCTATAGAGAGATACACTCATTATTATGAACGGTGGGCAGCCAATCAATCGTCGAGGCAAAAAGCCATTGCGGATTTACATCAGATGCGAACTGTGAATCTCGAGGAGCTTAGTGTCAAACATTCTGAATCTGAATCGCAACTCAAGTTCATCACAGAAGCCTGGCTGCAGATAGTTGAATGCCGGCGAGTGTTGAAATGGACCTATGCCTATGGATACTATCTACCTGAGCATGAACATGCGAAGAGGCAATTGTTCGAATATCTGCAGGGCGCGGCCGAGGCCGGTTTAGAAAGGCTTCATAAATGCGCTGAGAAGGACGTACAAGCTTACCTTGGTCCTGAACCGCCTCGAACTGACTTCAATGATTTCCGCTCAAAATTGGCTGGGCTGACTAAGGTCACTCGGAATTACTTTGAGAACTTGGTTAGGGCATTAGAGAATGGTCTATCGGATGTGGATTCCCAGGGGGCCGGCAGCGAGATAGCAACCGCGGAAAGTGGGGCGGCCGAAAAGGGTAAGAGCGGAAGAGGAAAGGCTTGGTCCCAAGCGGGCGGGCCGAGTAGAAATTGGGACGATCATGGCTTTTGGGCATGCGATCATTGCACTTATTTAAACACCACGTCTTTGCCCACATGCGAGATGTGCCTCTTGCCCCAACGTGATGGTGATTTCTAGTTGGGCATAGTTTTTTTTTTGTCTTTATTAAAATTTTTTTCACATTTGTTAGGTTTCGTCTATTTTTATTGAATTATTGCTTTGTCATGACGAGAAGAATCTAAAAAAGTTTAAAAAAAAAGATTGAAACCAATTTTTGAATAAAGACAAAAGTAAGCCAATAAGCTATTTTTTTGTCTTTATTTAAAAAAACTTAAATTTCGATTGTAATTTTTTACCTTTTAGATTATTCTAAGAAATTAGAAAGGCATTGTTGCTTATAGAAAAGCTTTGTTTTGGGAGGTCACTTTTTGGCTGAAGTTGTTTAAAGAAGATGAGTGACAAGTAGCCAAGTATGCTTTTTTCATTTGTGTGTTTGACTCAATGTTTATAGTTCCTTCCTACCCTATATATAACAGTAATCCATTGATCTCCGATTCGAGGTTCTTGAACTTGCAATGTGGCTGATTTATTATTATGTTAACCAGATTATGGCCTTTCGCAAATGCAATTCTATCTTTTGATAAAATAGACAATAAAATACGGGATTTTACAATTCTAGCACTAAATTCTTCTCCACAATCTGTAAGTTGGCTTTTGAATTCTCCATACTTTGCCCATTGTCAAACTGTAAGTACTGTCTATTTTTTTTTGGTTTTTAGATTGCGGCAGCAATATCGGACTTTGCAGCCGCAAGGTTAAAGTTTGAGAGGTAATGTCAGTTTTTAGGTCATAATATGGGCTTCAAATTGGGATTTCCTGAGGTTCTTTTGTGCTTGTACAAGTTTGGGTTTGAGGCTTGAATGAGTTTGGTTGGTTTTAGGCTATCTCCTTTTTCAAGTCCAAAATTGTACTTAAAATAGGTCCAAAACCATTTTCTTAAACTCTCTCAAATGGTCCGAGATATTTCCTTTGCAAAATTGATCCAAGTTGATAGTTTGAAAAATCTTTTTTTTTTTTTTGAAAAACTAAATTTATGAAACTTGCTTGGAGGTCCTCGACTCCTCGATCCCAATAATATTGTATTAGTACCATTGTGGATGGTTAATTAACGGATTTGGGAATGGGATAATCCAATTTCTTGAAACATAAAACAATTAAAGAACTTATTTTTGGCGTCGTTTTCATTTTCATAAGTGGAGATACATCCGGGATCCAACTCAAGAAATACGAACAATTAAAATTGAGGGTCTGCATAAATTCCTCAAGAACCCATATTAATTAGTTGGTAGAATGGGTAATTATATGCACTATAAGGTGGGATGGCAACCCCCCTAGCTAATCTGCACAATCAGGATCACTACCCAAAGTCAAGCACCATGTCGAACTCAATGCATGTAAAAATTCAAGCAAAGTCAAGCACCACCTCAGTCACATAATTCTTCAAATTGACCTTTGCTTCAGTTCTCATTCCTCGCTCTATGTTCGCGCTCTCCGTTCTCGCACCACCGCTCGTTACTGTCAGCAATTGCCACACCCCCCGGGCATCCTTCCACCACACCACCTCCGTTAAAAACTACCATCACGTAATCTTCGCAACAACAATTACCGCCACGCTACCAATTGCCACCACTACCGCAACCATTACCACCACTTCTCTACCACCACGAGTACAAACAGATTACTTTCATTAATAACTCTGAAAGAGAACAATCATAAATAAATTTAAGCTAAATTTCTTTGTCTTTAAATCAATACAGTTATTTTAAATCAGCTTTTGATATTTTTATCAAACAATTTTTTAGCTTAACAAATTTAGAATTCAGTATTTAATTTTTCAGCTTTAATTTTATCAAACAGCGCATTAGTTTTCATAAAAAAACCAAATTGACCTCTCTCTTTTGGTTTTATTCAAAAAAAATTCACGCTTGTTATTTGCGTCAAATTTGTGGGTTATTGGTTCGTCTTGGCAAGAGAAATCAGAAAAGTAAAATATAACCAAATTATGAATGCTTAATTTAAAAATTAGGGGTGTACACGGTCCGGATTAGTCCGGTTCTCTAAAAAACCAGTAACCGAACCATTTCAAATGGTTCTAGAAAATTGGGAACCAGAACTTAACCAATATATGCATGGAACCTAACCAGAATATTGTATATAATCTTGGTAGATCTTTGAACTCTAAAGTCTCTTCAGTTATTCATGAAGGGGTGTGGAGGTGGCCTAGACAAAGGAATAGGGCCACTCAGTTTATCATAAGACATACACCTGTTGATTTTAAACCAATTTGTGATAGGTTGGATTCAGTTGTGTGGCTCCCTCATCCAGCTGGTTTTACTGCGTCTTCTGCTTGGGAGGCGATTAGACATAAACTTCCTATCCAGCCTTGGTCGAGCACAGTTTGGTATAGTAAAAATGTGCCTCGTTGGGCTTTCATTCTGTGGCTGGCTGTGCTTCAGAGACTAAGTACAAAGGATAGGTTATTGAGCTGGGGGATGAATGTAGAGGATGGTTGTGTTCTCTGTAACACTGGTCCAGAGTCTCATGAACATCTTTTTTTTCAATGTGTTTTTTCTCAATCAGTTTGGGGTGCTATTTGGCAACGATGTTCTGCTGCTCAAATCCCTTCTTCCTTACCGGATATGATTGCTTGGTATATCCAGAATGCGAAAGGGTCTGGTTTTAAGTGTTGGCTTTTGAAGAGTGTGCTAGCTGCTTGTGTCTACAACTTGTGGATGGAACGTAATCAACGGATTTTTCAGCACAACTTTTCTCCTCTTGATCAGGTTATACTCAAGACTGTAACTTCTATTCGGGAATTAGTGCACTCGAAGAGGGGTGTCAAACAATCCCAAAAGAACATGGAATTATGTTGCAGTTGGGGGCTCTCAAATAGGATTTTTGCTCCACTTGTTTTGTATAGGCAAAATCTGTAAAGATTAGGAAGTCCTTTCGGTATTTTTTTGGTCTTGATTCCTTTATTCTTTCTAGTGGTTCTCTGAGGTTTTGTATCAGGTACCTTAGGGGTTGTGTTCTTTCGGGGGTATGCCCCTTAGAGTTGTAAATGAGTTTGCGCTTTATAAAAGAAATGTGCTTATCCAAAAAAAAACCTAACCAGAACCAAACCGCAAGACCGGTCCGGTTTTGGTTCGGTTCCAGTTCTATCCAATAAGCATCCAAACACTTATTCACAAAATATGAACTCATAAAATTAAAGAAATATGAAGATAGTCTACTGGAATAGGAAAGGAAGAAAGAAAAAAAAAACTTTCCTAACAAATAAGATTTCATCTCTAAATAAATTAAGTTTAGCAAGGAAGAGATTAACCTACCAAGTTTAAATACATATTTAATTACACACATATGTATTTCTATATTTATCTTAGTTTTAAACGGCCTGGTTTGGTTTTAACCACGATTCATTAATTGAGAACCAGTAACCGAACCAAAATTAACGGTTCTTATTTTTTTGGAACCATAACCTGACCGCAGAACCGGACCAAATAGGACGGTTCGGTCCAGATCGGACCAGTTTTACGGTTCGGGCGATTTTCTTGAACACTCCTATTAAAAATTATGACCGAAAAGTTGAAAGCAGAAGATACTTTTTTTTACACGAGCAAAATAATACTCCTACTTTGAAAAGGAAAAAACTAGAGCATCGGTGAAATTTGCCCACTCTTATTTTTTTTAGGTTTGGACTCTCTTTAAATCAATACAGTTATTTTAATTCAGCTTTTGATATTTTTATCAAACAATTTTTCAGCTTCACAAATTTAGAATTCAGTATTTAATTTCTCAGGTTCAGTTTTATCAAAGAGCGCATTAGTTTTCATAAAAAAACCAAATTGATGTCTTTTTTTTTTGTTTTATTCAAAAAAAATTCATGCTTGTTATTTGTGTCAAATTTGTGGGTTATTGGTTCGTCTTGGCGAGAGAAATCAAAAAAATAAAAAATATAACCAAATTATGATGCGTAATTTAAAAATTGACCTCTCTCTTTTGGTTTTATTCAAAAAAAATTCACGCTTGTTATTTGCGTCAAATTTGTGGGTTATAGGTTCGTCTTGGCGAGAGAAATCAGAAAAGTAAAAAATATAACCAGATTATGAATGCTTAATTTAAAAATTAGGGGTGTACACGGTCCGGATTGGTCCGGTTATCTAGAAAACCAGTAATCAGACCATTTCAAACGATTATAGAAAATTGGGAACCAGAACTTAACCATTATATGCATGGAACCTAACCAGAACCAAACCGCAAGACCGGTTCGGTTTTGGTTCGGTTCCGGTTCTATCCAATAAGCATCCAAACTATTCACAAAATATGAACTCATAAAATTAAAAAAATATGAAGATAATCTAATGGAATAGGAAAGGAAGGAAGAAAATAAAAGCTTTCCTAACAAATGAGATTTCATCTCTAAATAAATTAAGTTTAGTAAGGAAAAGATTAACCTACCAAATTCAAATACATATTTAATTACACACACATATATATTTCGATATTTATCTTAGTTTTAAACGGCCCGGCTTAGTTCTAACCACAGTTCATTAATTGAGAACCAGTAACCGAACCAAAATTAACGGTTCTTATTTTTTTGGAACCATAATCTGACCGTAGAACCGGACCAAATAGGACAGTTCAGTCCGGATCGGATCAGTTTTACGGTTCAGACAGTTTTCTTGAACACCCCTATTAAAAATTATGACAGAAAAGTTGAAAGAAGAAGATACTTTTTTTTTACACGAGCAAAAAACATACTCCTACTTTGAAAAGGAAAAAACTAGAGCATCGGTGACAATTTGCCCACTCTTATTTGTTTTAGGTTTGGACTCTACCACTTCTCCTTTTACCACACCGTCTTTCCATCTACAATTCTTCTCTCAATTGAACACTACCACACAGCCTTATATAAATAACATTGCCATAACATTATTTCACCGAAGGAGAAAAGCAATTTTAGGGTTTTGGTTTTTGGGGCTCTCTGTTGATGGATTCGGAGGACAACATGCACGATGCGAACGACGACGACTACTACTACAGCGATGACACGGCTGTGGAGTACAGCGACGAAGGCGACGGTGGTGATGACGATGGGGATTACGGGTGCGATCACATCGAAGACTCGGACGAGAGCAACCGCCAACCAAATTATATTGCCTTGAAAGAAGCGGACATACGCCAGCATCAAGAGAATGAAATCACAACACTTTCAACAGTCCTTTCCGTATCGAGAGCAGATGCGAGCATTCTACTCCGTCACCATCGTTGGAGTGTGATTAATGTGCATGAGGTATGGTATGCGGATGAAGAAGGAGTCCGTAAGGCCGTCGGCTTGTTGGAAAGTCCAGTTGTCCAATTTCCGAATGCTCAAGAACCGACATGTGGAATTTGTTTTGAATCCCCTCCTCTTGATGGGATCAGCTCGGCTGCGTGCGGTCATCCTTTCTGTGACGAATGCTGGAGAGCTTACATGAGCACATCCATCAATGGTGGCCCTGGTTGTTTGATGTTGAGATGCCCCGATCCATCTTGCGGTGCTGCTATCGGCCAAGATATGATCGATCGGTTGGTATCTGAGGAAGACAAGGAGAGATATGCTCGTTACCTTCTTCGTTCTTATATCGAAGATAATCCAATGACCAAGTGGTGTCCTGCCCCGGGCTGTGAGTATGCTGTTGAATTTGTTGTTGGTAACGAAAACTGCGATGTTTCCTGCCTATGCTCCCATGGCTTTTGTTGGAATTGTACAGAAGAAGCTCATCGTCCTGTGGACTGCGGCACTGTGGCCAAGTGGATCATGAAAAACAACGCAGAATCGGAAAACACGGATTGGTTACTAGCTAATTCCAAGCCTTGTCCGAAGTGTAAGAGACCGATTGAGAAAAACCACGGTTGTATGCACATGACATGCACATACCCTTGCAGGTTTGAGTTCTGCTGGCTATGCCTTGGTGCATGGTCGGATCATGGTGAGAGGACGGGCGGTTTCTATTCATGTAACGGGTATGAGGCGGCTAAGCAAGAGGGATTGTATGATGAAGCTGAGAGAAGGAGAGAGAGGGCCAAGATGTCTGTAGAGAGATACACTCATTATTATGAACGGTGGGCAACCAATCACTCGTCGAGGCAAAAGGCCATTGCGGATTTACATCAGATGCAAACCGTGAATCTCAAGGAGCTTAGCGTCAAACAATCCCAACCCGAAACGAAACTCGAGTTCGTCACGAAAGCCTGGCTGCAGATAGTTGAATGCCGGCGAGTGTTGAAATGGACCTATGCCTATGGATACTACCTACCCGAGCCTGAGCATGCGAAGAGGCAACTTTTTGAATATTTGCAAGGCGAGGCCGAGGCTGGTTTGGAAAGGCTTCATCAATGCGCCGAGAAGGACCTACAAGCTTACCTTGGTCCTGTACCGCCTCCAACTGATTTTAATGATTTCCGCTCAAAATTGGCTGGACTGACTAGTGTCACTCGGACTTACTTTGAGAACTTGGTTAGGGCATTAGAGAATGGCCTATCGGATGTGGATTCCCAGGCAACCGCGAAAATTGGGCCGGCCGGAAAGGGTAAAGGCGGAGGAGGATATTCGGACTATCATGGCTCTTGGACATGCGATCAGTGCACTTATTTCAACACCATATCTTTGCCCACATGCGAGATGTGCCTCCAGCCCCGACATAACGCATGATTACCCCTAGTGTCACTCGGGCTTACTTTGAGAACTTGGTTAGTTTTTTTTTTTGTTTGTTTTTTTTAAGAACACCTAGATATATATTGTAATTTATATTTGATGTTATTTAGACATTTAAATGGTTTAAGAATGTATTTGTTTTGGATTTCAAACCCAATCTCTCTCTCTCTCTCTCCCTGCACACCACTTCCCGAGCGGTGCACTCCCGCTATCCCGTCTCTTTCCTCTTTGGGTCGTTCACTCACTTCCTCGTATGCTGATGTCACCTCACGCTTTATATTCTCCCGGTGACATCGTTATGAGTTCGTTCGCTCCCTCCTTTCAATAAGCCATCTATTCCGCTACTCTCGGGCCTAACGACTAGTTAGTCCCTTCGCTCGCTATAGAAAAAGAACGAGAGCCAATACTGCTATTCGGCCGGCCGGAGAGACTTTCGTTGTTGCAATGTCCCTTTACCGGCGAGGCGCGAGACGGGGTATTCTGATCCGCCTTCGGGCGGTCTTCTCAAACGGCGAAGCCTTTGGTCCCACCCGGAAAAAGAAAGCCGGCTAACTCGAAACTCGAAATGACGTAAGTGAGCAATGAACCTTCTGGTCCGTATCTAGTTTTCTAAGACTAAATGCACAAGGTTCGATCAAGACACTATATTGCGGGAATCGTAAACAAGAGATATCTCCCTTAGTCGACAGATCGAATGATTCAAGACCAAAAGACAAGACGGCATTGCTTGTGCATGGTCTTCCATAATTTTTTTTCTTCAATTATTAATCTCATTTATCTTTCTTTCTATCTCTCTCCATTTGTTATCCAAGAAGCCTCCATCAAAACCTAAACCAAACAAACCATTAGATTACCGAATCTTGAAATTACAAAATCTTATTGTACATAGTTCGGCCCCCCGTGTCTATGAAATTCTGGTTCCGTCTCTGATTCAGTGTATATAGTTCCTTCCTACCCTATGTATATTAGTAATCCATCGATTTCCTGTTCGAGGTTCTTGAACTTGCAATGTGGCTGATTTATTATTCTGTTAACTAGATTATGGCCTGAGGCAAATGCAATTCTATCTCTCTTTTGATAAAGTAGACAATAAAAATACGGGATTTTACAATTCTAGCAATAAATTCTTCTCTACAATCGGTAAGGAGGCTTTTGAATTCTCCATACTTTGCCCATGCTCAAACTGTGAGTACCGTCTGTTTTTTTGAGTTTTTAAGAGGGAGCTGATAATGCCAAAACCCTTTTTGTTTCTGTCAAAACCCTTTTTGTTCCTTCCAAAACTCAAGGTTTACTTTTGATAGCATGACTTAATTACCCTCCATTACACACCAATTGTTTTACACGATGAAATCCCATGACTTAATTCCCCTAACAGATCTATTGAAAACATGATTGTTTGATGGGTTGCTTTGCTTTGCACTTATAAGGGTTGTTTTCATTTGGGATCATAATTAATTTTGCTTGTTACAATCATAATTTTGCTTGAAAACATGGTGTAGTGGAGCGCAAGTTGCTCACGTTCATAAATTTTTTCAGCAAACCCACCTCACCATTGTCACTGTTTTCACGATCGTAATATTTTTTTTTTTCAATTTTGCACTTTTGAGATTTGAAGGGACATTTTAGTAAAACAAGTGGTGTAGTGAAGGGCAATTAAGTCATGCAATGTAAGGGAAATCTTAAGTTTTGAAAGAAACAAAATGGGTTTTGACAGGAACATAAAAGGTTTTGGCATTATCAATTTCCTTTTAAGATTGCGGTCGCAATATCAGACTTTGCTGCTGCAAGGTTAAAACGGTCAAAAATCGCCGCTGCCTACTAACAAATTGCCTTTGCCAACTAAAAAGTTTGGGCGGCAATGTCAATTAACAAAAAAAAGAGTGACAAAATCAGCAGCCTTTGAAAAATCATATTTTTTTTTGAAAAACTAAATTTATGAAACATGCTTGGAGGTCCTCGAGTACTCCTCGATCCCACTAATATTGTATTAGCACCATTGTGGATGGTTAACGGGTTTGGGAATGGAATAAATCCAATTTCTTGAAGCATAGAACAATTAAAGAACTTATTTTTGGCATCGTTTTTTTTTTTTTTTTTTATAACGGGAGATACCTCCAGGATCCCACTTAAGAAATACAAACAATCAAAATTGAGGGTCTGCATAAATTCCTCAAGAACCCATTTTAAAAAAAAAATTAGCTTAAAAAATTCAGCATTCGGTATTTAATTTTCTAGCTTCAGTATTATCAAACAGTACATTAGTTTTCCTAAAAAAAGAAGAAGCAATTTGACCTCTCTTTTTAGTTTTATTCAAAAAAAATTCATGCTTGTTAGTTATTGGATTATTCTAACATCCGCTCAAAGGGTGCAAAATAATAACTAAAAAGTGCATTAATATCTGAGAAAAATGTATTGATATTTATGAAAGTGTATGAATATCAGTAAAATATATATTGATATCCGAATTTGTTTTGAAGTATGTGTATATTATCCTCCGCCTAGTGGGCGGAGGTTAGCAAAACCGTTAATTATTTGTGTCAAACTTGCGGATTATTGATTCATCTCGGCAAGAAAAATCAGAAAAGTAAAAAATATAACTGAAACCCAAATTATGAATGTTTAATCTAAATAAAAATTATGACGAGAAGTTGGGAAAAAAAATACTCCGCACTTTGAAAAGGAAAAGAAACTAGAGCAGCAATTCATGGGGCGTTGGTAAAAGCAATAATCTTACGTACACGCTTATCATCACTCTTCGGCCACTCCTCTCTTATATATGTGTGGAACCCATTTTACAATTAAATATGTGAAGCCGACATATACGAGAGGGAGTGGTCGAGGAGTGATCGGTAAAAGTGTACGTACCTTCCACTTTTACTTTTATCACTACGAGAGAGTGATCGGTTGGGTGTACGTAGGGGTCGTTCGGCTAAATAAGCCAAAGAGGCTTATTTTTTGTCCTTATTCAAATTTTTTTCGTATCACTTGACTTATCATTATTTTTTTAAGAATTATTGCATCCTTATTACAGGAGAAATCTAAAAAGTACAGTAAATTTTTTTATCGAAATTCAATTTTTTTTTTTAATAAAGACGAAAAACTCCAATTCTCCTTTACCACCGTCTTCCCATCAACATTTCCTCTCCCAATTGAACACCACCACACAGATTATAAATAAACATTATTTCACCGAAGGAGAAAAGCGAAGCTGAAAAGCTATCCCAAAACCAAACCCTCAACCGCTGCCAAACGCCGGAAAAGCCCCACAAACGAAAAGCAACATTCTTCGATGCATCCCTTTAGCTGTGAGCGCGAGTGGATATTTTGCATCTTGCTGTAGCGATCTGATCGTTCCGTTTTTAGTCCTTCAGCTGCTGTTTGGCTGCGGAACCATCGGACCATCGAGCTAAAGAGAAGAAGCCGATTTTGGGGTTTTGGTTTTTGGGGATATCTGTTGATGGATTCGGAGGACGACATGCACGATGCGAACGACGCCGAGTCGATGGACGACGACTACTACAGCGGCGACACGGCCGTGGAGTACAGCGAGGACGACGACGATGGTGATGATGATGGGGATTACGAGTTCGACAACGACTCGGTCGACTCGGATGATGTGTCCACGAGCCGCCGCCAACAGGTAAAAAGAGGAGAGGGCAGAAAAGTTAACTTACTCAGGGGTTTTTGCATTGGAAGTTTTTTGATTGCTGTTTCGTAGGTTGTTTTAGTGTAAACAGGTGAATCGTTGATGGTGCAGAAAGTTAAATGATTTAGAGATTTCTGGATTGTCAGTGTTTGATTGCTGTTGTAGGTTGTTTTAGTGTAAACAGGTGAATTGCTGGAAAAAAAGATAGGTAAAAAGTTAAATGATTTAGGGGTTTTTCAATTGACTGTTTTTTATTGCTGTTGTAGCTTGGTTTAGTCTAAACAAGTGAATTGCTGGGAAAAAAGAGGAGGGCCAAAAGTTAACTTATTTAGCGGTTTTGGAATTGACCGTGTTTGATTGCTGATGTAGGTTGTTTTACTGTAAAAGGGGAATTGCTGGAAAAAAGAGAGGGAAAAAGGTTAAATGATTTAAGGGTTTTGAATTGACAGTGTTTGATTGCTGTTATAGCTTGTTTTAGTGTAAACAGGGGAATTGCTGGGAAAAAAGAGATGGAAAAAGTTAAATGTTTTAGGGCTTTTTGAATTGACAGTGTTTGGTTGCTGTTGTAGGTTGTTTTCGTATGTGTTAGTGTGGAAGTTCAGTAATTTGGTTTCGGGTTTGATTTTAGTCAGGAAGAAAAAAGGGAGAAAAAAAAGTGGGCTGATTTTGGGCTTTTAATGGGAACTGGTTGGTTGGGGTGGTTGTTTGTTATAGTGTCTAATCATGTGGAAGTTCAGTAATTTGGTTTGGGTTTAGTGCTTTTGAATGGGAAGTGTTTGATTGCAGTTATAGGTTGTTCTATTGTGTATTCATGTGGAAGTTCAGTAATTTGGTTTTGGTTTAATGTTAATCCGAAATAAAGGAGCAAAAGGTTAGCTGATTTAGGGCTTCTGAATGGGAAGTGGTTGATTGTTGTTGTTGGTAGGTTTAGGGTGTGTTCCTGTGCTGTTTTGATTTGTGGTTTATTTATTTCGCTGATGGGTTAAGGTTAAGTGGTTCAGGGATTCTGAATTGAAAGTGGTTGACTGCTGTTATGGGTTGTTTTAGTGTATATTCATGTGGAATTCGCAAAATAGAAGATTAGGCCTCAATGAGGTCAATTCCCTAGTTCCTGAAACATCATCCACACGATCCAAAATAGATGGGTGTTTTGACGCTTTTAATTTGAAAAAAAGTTGTATAGATTTTTGACATTGTAGAAGCTTTTATTTAGAATGCATTTCCTTCGACGGGTGGACTACAATTGAATTTCTACATAAAGCCATGGAACTTCCTGAGCACATATTTAAATGCGAGTTTGCAGTTATCACAGCTCATAAGCTTATTGGTTCATGTCATTTTGTATTTTGTTTCTTGGTTTCACACCTACTGTTATATGTTTCAGAAGAATTATATTGCCTTGAAAGAAGCGGATATATGCCAGCATCAAGAGAATGAAATTACAACAATTTCAACAGTCCTTTCCATATCGAGAGTAGATGCAAGCATTCTACTCCGTCACTATCATTGGTAATTGTTCATTTCTCTTATCACGCTACCTCTGGTTTCCATTTAGGTTTGTTGTTTTGAATTGATGTATTTGGTCAGGTAGTGCTATCTATTCAGTTTTTACTCTCAACTTACGTCTATATTGCAAATTTGCATGATGCGAAGCGTAATTGCAATTCAGATATTGTATGCCTGCAAATCCCATCTTTTTTTTTCCTTGTGGCAATTTCTTCCTTGACGTGCTAAATACATATGTATAGGAGTGTGAGTAATGTGCATGAGGTATGGTTTGCGGATGAAGATAGAGTTCGTAAGGCCGTCGGCTTGTTGGAAAGGCCAGTTGTCCGATTTCCTAATGCTAAAGAAGTAAGTTATCATATGCTCAAGATAGAAAACAATTGGTTTCTTGATGTTTAGAACTTATGATTCAGGAAATTTCCTTGTTAAAAGGCTGTTTGATTCATAACCTTTATATGTAGTTAATTGATTTTGTATTTTCTTTGGGCAGCTGACTTGTGGAATTTGTTTTGAATCCTTTCCTCTTGATCGGATCAGCTCGGCTGCGTGCGGTCATCCTTTCTGTAACCTATGCTGGAGAGGTGTTTTTTACCTTCATTTAACTCAATTAATTTGTGCGAGTCTGGTCTCTGAAAAACATTGAAAGCATGTACTTGCATTTTTGTAATTAAATGGAATTTCGATTTAAAGCAGTTGACAATAGGGCACAAGTTGGGGGCCAGGTTCAAAGCTTACAGACGATGGGGGTATGGGATGGGGGTGGAAGGAATGAAGACAGACATTAAGTTTTAGAGTGTTTCTTATGCAAGGAGACATTTATGTTGCAAATTTGATTGGAGGCAATGGTATTGGTCTACAGTCAACATCATACGCATAGTTAGCCGTAGCTTGTGTAACATTTGTCTCATTCATTCAATTTGTCTGCTTTTCTAAAGGGTCAAGCTCAGGGCTAATTCTTTGTTGGATGAAAATATCTTCAATCAGGATGCTTATTCCCCACGCTATATATAAAGAATATCATATTTTTACGCAACTACCATACTGTTGTGAATCAACTTGTTATCTTCTAGACTTCTATATTGACCTGTTTCTATCTATTTTGGTAGCTTACATGAGCACATCCATCAATGGCGGCCCTGGATGTTTGATGTTGAGATGCCCCGATCCATCCTGTGGTGCTGCTATCGGCCAAGATATGCTCAATCTGTTGGTCTCTGAGGAAGATAAGGAGAAATATGCTCGTTACCTTCTTCGTTCTTATATAGAAGATAATCGAAAGGTATAATTGGGATGTTAACCTTCTCTGTCTTTGAAACGGATTTTGATTTCCTGAGTAGATCTGTCCCCAGCTTTTTGGATTTATTATGGCCTTATCAAACGAGAACTAGGTTGACAATTTAAAAAAAAAAAAGTTCTATCCACACGCTGATTGATTAGCATATGACTTTTGAAAGACGTAATTGTGTTAAATTGCAACTCCCTTATAACTCTGAAGATGACTTGGTCGAATGTTCAAAGAATCCCGAAAGCTGGCCTCAACTTCCTTAGGGCTATTAAATGTTTTTGCTTAGCCTTCTTTAAAATTTTCTACTATTTTCAGAAGATGAGCATGTCCAATTTTGTTTCTGCAGCAATCTTGTTTTCTGCATGTCCATTCTGAATTGTTCATTTCATCTGTACTTTTTAAAGCAGAAATTTTGCATGTCCAAATTGTTTAATAAAATTTGCCACTCCCTTTGTTTCATTGGATAAATCAAACCAATATGCAATTTCCAAATGATTACATTGAATTAGGTTATCAATATGGCTCTTTGACAGTTTTCTGGATCAATCCAATACGCAATTTCCAAATGATTACTTTGAATTAGGTTATCAATATGGCTCTTTGACGGTTTTCTGGATAATGTGGTCATCTCTGGTCTTGTTATTTCATATTGTGTTTCCCTGAAAACTGTTTTAATATCTTCTGATACTCGCAAATTGATTTGATTACATTTTATGTACTATGCTATTGCTAAGTGTTGTTTCATGTGAATTTACATGATAATTGCTGTAGACGCATAATATTCATTTAACAAGGGATGTAACTTCACTTCCTTTTCTATTAGCAGTCCTTTCTGTATAGAAGAGTAATTGAAACGACGATTACCTAAACGCGAAGCCTACTTAACCCTTAGAAGGTTGGCTTCAAACGGGCACAAAAGAGAAGCTTTCAAAGTTTCTTAGAGGCAAATAAAGTAGGAAGCCCTAGGGATATGCAATAACATTAGAAGAGAAAGACAGAATTGAAGAGAAGCCAAGTAAATTTCAGTCAGCTCACGTCTATGTATCCCAGGAGCTGTTCCTGAATTGTGAAGTTTTCCTTGCAATTTTTATATGAAATGGGGGCTCATTTGAAACTCGTATGGTGACATTTGATTTTGGTGATATAGCATCCACCTGTTTTTTGACAATTTTGAAGTGAAAAGGCTATTAGTCAATCTTCCATTTCATTTCGGTAGTGAATAATTTGAATTGGGTGAGGATAAGTCCTTTCTTTCTAGCTTTCTTTGCACCCCCACGTAGTCTCTCTCTCTCTCTCTCAGTAGGGGAAGTATTAAATATCCAGCTAGTTTATAATTTTTTTTTTTTTTTGGTAACTAGCTAGTTTATAAGTTGCTATCACCCTATCAGCCCTAATGTTGAATATATTTTCCCCTAAATTTTCTTTGACAAATGATTAGAGGTTAGTCATTAACTTTCTCGAGTGACAAATTTATGCAGCTTTTACAGGGGCCTGTTTAATATGTAGTCTGCATTTCATGAGCTGCAAGTTTGTATAATACGTGCCTTGCAGTTTGGTCTCCTTTCCTTTCTTTTTTCCCTTCCCCACATGGTCTGATTAAGTTGTAGTTATTGGCATTCCCCCAAGTGTTCCTATTTCTTTGCTTGTTTATATTGGAGATTGAAGATGTTCAACCAATTGGGTAGTGCCAAGTTAAGAATTCTAGTGCTACTACAATACCCTTGAAGTGGGTTGTGATTTCAGTAGATTTTAGGTTCTCCCAACTGACTGTTTAATATCATTTGCAGTGTCTGCTGTCTTTAATTTTTTCTCTCACTGTCCTGAATTTTTGATTGTTTCTTGTACTACTTGCTAGACCAAGTGGTGTCCTGCCCCAGGCTGTGAGTATGCTGTTGAATTTGTTGTTGGTAGTGAAAACTACGATGTTTCCTGCCTATGCTCCTATGGCTTTTGTTGGAATGTAAGTCTCTTGTGGGTTGGAAAACTTATAGTTCGATTATTTTCTGTGTATGAGGATAAAGCTTATTCTTTTAAGCTGAAATTGCAGTGTACAGAAGAAGCTCATCGTCCTGTGGACTGTGGCACTGTGGCCAAGTGGATTATGAAAAACAGCGCAGAATCAGAAAACATGAATTGGTATAGCTTATGTGTCACAGCTTATTAAGTTGTTTGTATGCTTGATAGTGTGCTTTCTTTCTCTCTTTTTTGTTGTTGCTTGGATGTGCTATATATTCACTTAGTTTGCACCATTATGCTTGGTAAATTGTTAAATTCTTTTTAGTTGGAGGCTTCTGATGTTAGTTCTATCCGTAATCTTTTGTTCAACTCTTGTTGCTCGATCTGTAGATTTTGTTTGGTAAGTGAAGAATCTGACATTGGGAACAAATGGCAGCCACCATTCAATGTAAGGTGGCATTTATTGATACACTAAATAAAATGTTTTCCCAAAGATCTTCAAAAATGCTGAAATATTTCTGGACTTATACATTAATGTGAAGCACAAATAATTTTTGAGCTGACAACAACAAACACAAATGTTGAGAAGGGGTGTGGGAAGAAGAGACCAAAGAGAAAAATTATGAAGAAGAGACAAAGATACAACAAATTATGGGTAGATATTGGACATTGATGTCAACTTCAACCTTCTTCTTTTTTTTGCGTAAAAATATCTTTAGTTGTAAATAGACTTACTAAAAAGCATTTGAGTAGTTTTGATGTATATTACAGATTTTGTTACTTTTTAGTTTTTAGCGTTTCTTTTGTTGCTTTAGGGTTCATATGTTTGAGAGGTTCCATCCCAGTTAGTGATCTGGCTCTTTCTTCATGGGATGAGGTTCTAATCATATGCTTGTGGTAAATCATAGAATCTAGAGCTGGTTCGTGGAGTAGGCCATATAATTTGCCTTTGTACAACTACGGACCTTCAACTAATCAAGGACATATCATGCACTTGATGGCAAATGGAAATTGGTTGGCCAAGAAAATAAGTTTCAACATTCTTAATAACGAGACTGTAAACTTTGCATTTTGAGGTTTGGCCATTTCTGACAATTATTGAGAATGCAAAACATTGATTGTGTGGGCTATTCTCTATTTGTTCTATTGGATAAAGGTAATTTAGGCATGAGCAGTATTCTAAAACAAGGAATTAATCGGCGATTAATTGCTGGTGGGACCTATCTGATTAGATTCGACTAACGATAAATCACCGATTACTAATTAATATGCACCGATTAATCGCTCGAAGGTGGCCGACTAGCGCCGAGTGACTTTTAGAACATTGGGCATGAGAACTATGTTCATTGGTAAGTGGGTTGAGGAGGATCAGAAGTGTTAATGGGTGCACTTGCATTCAAGTACATGAGCTTGACAATGTTAATTATTATACTTTACTGGTGCTTCATACACTGAACTATATTCTTCGAGTAGATCTGCATATAGTAGAATGTAAGCAGTAAGAAATTACGGAATAGTTGCAAGATTGGATGAGTGGTTTTTGGACGTTGGTTTCCATTTAGATGTCTGTCTTAAGTTCATGGCAATGCTAGGCTCCGCCCGGAGGAATCCTTAGTTGTCAAAAGCGCGCCTAGCATGGCGCCCCCCAAGCGCCTTGCCTAGCCCCAGGCGAGGCGACTTGAACAAGGCGCAGCCGCGCAGGGTAGGCGCAAGAAGCGAGAAAAAGCGACAAGGTGACAGGTGCAAGAAAAGCGCGCTTCAACTTTGATTCACAACCGTTGGATCCAAGATTTAGGTTAAACATATACCTCAGTTGTTTGAAGGCTGTAACAGCAGCAGTGAACTGATCGACTTCTCCGGGTCTCTCTATAACGAACAGCAGCAGCAGGGGATCAATTTCTCTGGGTCTCCCTGATCGATCAGCAGCAGCAGTGAACTCAAGTGATTCGAAGGCTGTAAAACCCTAAATGCACCTGATCGACTTGGTTCGAACCCATCTCACACTGATTCAAACACTGTACAACAATATTCGAGCCATTTCGAGCCCTAATCTGCATCTTCAAAGTACGATTTCGAGTTGGGTCTAAGAATCGAACCCCAATCTTGCTGATTCAAACCCTAATCACTGGGTTAAACTTCGAAAGTCGATGTATTCATGATTTCGACCCTTGACTATTTGATTGGAGTGCCAATTCACCAGATTGAATAGCATAAATATATACATTTTATATATAGATATATGTTTTTAAGAGCTCCCCTAAAAAATCAGCTCATTTTGATATTGGTAAGGGCTTGATGAGCTCATTCAATTTTATCCTGTCAAATTTGACAGGAATCAACTAAATGAACCGATCAAGTCCTTACTGATATCAGAATGAGCGAGCTGATTTTTTACGGAAGCTCTCAAAAACATGTTTTAAACACGTTGAATGGCTCCAATCATTTGCTGAGACTGTAAAAAACAAAAAAGGTGTCAAAATATGTGTTAGCGGATCCGCGCGCGCGCACACACACACACCCAGTTTTACACTTTTTACCCTATAATTATAAATTATTTCAGTTTGACACTCAATTGTTATTATTTAGTATTTCAGTTTTACCCCTAACAAACATAAACATTATATTATTTACCCTAAAACTCATTGGCTTAGTGTTTATTTTTTTAAATATTAGTGTATGCTATTTCCTATTTTTTTCCCCATAGGTGCGCCTCGTCTTGCGCCTCTCACCTCAGGCCCAACAAGACTTTGCACCTCGGTGCACCTTTCGCCCTTGACAACTATGGAGGAATCCATGCTATTTTGTCTTCGTTACCTGTATCCGCTAGATATATTTGCAATCATTCAAAATTTTGCATCCATAATGAGTCATTTTGATATTTTGAATTTTTGACAGGGATAGCTATAATGAGTTGTAGGAGGAGCCTAGGACAGTGTTTTAAATGGCTCACGGCGCACCAAGGTGCAACGGTCCCCTGGAGCCATGGCGCGAGGCCTGCGCAACATCAAAGCGAGGTGCAATATATTATAACATGTAGAATTCTAACATAGGCAAAACTTTCAACACAACCAAACACTTATCAAACTTTCAAATGTCATAAAACATAACATTTCAATGGTTAAAAGGAACCACCAAACACTAAACAAAACATATCATCCATAAAAAGCTAACATATTGACGTTTAGCTTTAGAGTCATGAATAGGCATTAATCATCCTCGACACCGATAACTTCATCTTCTTCATCATCATCAAATCTGGAGTCATACATAGGCTGCTCATGTCTGTGTCTATCGATGAGAGAGGTCGATTTCTAGGGTAACGTTTAGTTCCTCTTTAGTCATTACATGGAAGGAAATTATCCAGTGCATTTGGCCCACCTTTTATGCATCATATATCAATGGCTGAGATGGATTCTGGCCTAATCTAAAAAGATGGCTGAAAAATCCTCGAGGCGAGTGCCACAGCGCTTTGCACCTTTCCTTGAGGCGCGCGCCACAGGTGCCATGCATGCGCTTCGGTGATCTGCACTTCGCCACGACTTCCTATGGCACTGAAGGTGCGCCACGTCGCCACGGAAGCGCGCTATTTAAAACACTGGCCTAGGAGCTATTAACATTTACCAAATCAGAGGTGTGGGAAAATTTTCTTTGAGTTTCTGAGTTGTCTTAGCTTTTGCAAGTCTTATGCGCTGTTTAATTAGGCCCATGCGCCCGAAACTCACCAACGAAAAGAAAGGGACATGCTGATTGTTCTTTTGTCTATTTGCTTTACGGTGGTCATATCACCTATATATTTAAACCTTGGAGAGTGTTGCACTATCCCCTGCTTTTTTATATCCTTTTCCTTGTAAGTGAGACTTTGAGAGTATAAGAAACAACCAAATGCACAGTCAAGCATGGCATACCCTCCAAATTACACCAGGGGAAAACAAGGGCTAATGGGAATTAAAGATACAGGGGCCAATGTGGCAGTTTTATAAAAGAAGATTCAAGTTAGAGGATTTTGTAGATCTGAGCTGAGTAACACAACCAACTCTAATACTCCTATAGATTATATGGATGCTTGTGTTAATTATAGTATGATATGAAGGCATACCTTGCTTCGAAAAAGATCTTGTCACCTGTTGCCTGATAGTTGTCTTTCCAGTGCTGGTGTAGGGAAATGCATATGGGGCAATTCTTTTTGAATCAACCATAGCTCGTTGCGTTATTGGTGGTATCATATGTTTGATGGTTAAATTCTAGAAGATTGTCTGTATGTTGTTTAGTATTTTTAACTGGCTATTCATTCTTGATGTGGTGCCTGTTTCCAAGTTTTGGACCTCATCCCTACAATGTGATGGCTAGGGCGGGAGTGCAGGCGGGGGTGGGGGGGGGGGGGGGCAGGTAGGGAGTTTAATGATTTGGGAGCACCTGGTGCAGTGTCTAGGTACCTTATATCTATGTATGTAAATAAAATGCAGGGATATATCTTTGCATTGTTGGGACGTCTGATGTATTACATTAGTAAATATATGGTGAACTTGAATGTGGTTCATAGTGAATATTAAGTAAGTACGATGTAATAGGATCAATATACCGCTGCCAGTTGAGGTTAGGTTAACATTAGAGCATGGGTGCACTAATCTTATCCAAAGGTTAATAGATCATCAACCCTTCTGTTTCATTTATTTATTTATTTGTTTATTCTTTCCTTTGGAAGTCTCATGTTTTAGAGGCTCCATTCCAGTTGGTGACACGATGTATCTTTGTTAAGACTTACTCTCCTTGCCCTCGGGGGAAGACTTTTTTTGCTTTGTGAAGTGGAATGAACTAATCTCCTTCATTGTGTTTGTTTAAATAGTATTCCAAGCAAGATACAGTTTAAGAAAGTAAGAACTTCAAACATTGTATGTGGTTTTAATAAGATCAAGCACTGATGTTAGGTTGTTTTGTCATAAAAACATGACCGGTTATTGCGGAAAATCATACAATCTTGCCCAGTCAATTATGGAAGTATTGAAGTTTCTAAAACTTGCAGTTGAGTGTGCCAGTATGGTGCTTCTTTTTGTAATCTTGTCAGTATCGTTTTATGACAAATTGGTTCTAATTTGAGAATGTTGCAACACCATGGATGTACCTTCGCTGATAACAGTGTTTTTATAGAGTGAATGGTAGGAAAAGAACATTTTAGTTGATCTGATTGATGATGCATAATGGATTGCCACCTTTTTGTTCACTTAGGCAAATTCTACTTTCCCCATGGTCATTTAACTAATGGGTGGCCTGTTGCTTTTGTCTTTTTATGATCATCCTGTAGTAGTGGTGATATGTTGATGTCTTACATCTTGGCAGAAAGCTAAATACGATGTTTTTTGACTGTCAGGATACTAGCTAATTCCAAGCCTTGTCCGAAGTGTAAGAGACCAATTGAGAAAAACCAAGGTTGTATGCACATGACGTGCACGCCTCCTTGCAAGTTTGAATTCTGCTGGTAAGTATTGATAAGATAGCAGTTGTCCATATTTTATGTAGCATTGTCTTTGTTAATTATTTGTGCATAAAGCACCCCATGTCATTTTCCCTTCGCGGTGAGTTGGAGTGTTTTGTTTGTTGCTATTTAACATATATGTGTTTGTGTTCTTAAGCTGCTTGTGTATTTTATTATGTTACATGCAGGCTATGCCTTGGTGCATGGTCGGACCATGGTGAGAGGACGGGCGGTTTCTATGCATGTAACCGGTATGAGGCAGCTAAGCAAGAGGGAGCGGTAGGGCTGGCATTATTGCTAACTGTTTCCTACCCACATGCTTTGGCTTTTTGAACATCTAGTGATTGGGTTTCACTATACGTATTTTGTTCTTGTAGTATGATGAAACTGAGAGAAGGAGAGAGATGGCCAAGAACTCTCTAGAGAGATACACTCATTATTATGAACGGTGGGCTACCAATCAATCGGTATGTACAAATTTGTCAAACACGTCTCTATTCTTGTGCTATTTTTGCCTGGATTCTTGTAGTCATATGTTGTAGCTTGGGATTTGGGAAGTTCAAAATTTCGTATGGCTTTCTCTTGGTCTGCATATGTAAATAGATACCTAATTTTCCAATAAATGTTCCTTCTTGTGACTATCAGTGTCCTCACTCTTGATTCCCGCGATATATGGCAATCATGGTGTTAGAAGAAGTCATTTATATGAGAAAAGGAGTGGGCATATGAAACAGGGGAATGCGACTATCACTACCCCAATGCACTATTAGAACATGCATTAATAAATGTCATTCATCATCATCATCATCATTTTTTACCCCCTGGGGCATAATCTGATTTCTCCATTTTTTCACTGGCAGTCGAGGCAAAAAGCCCTTGCGGATTTACATCAAATGCAAACTGTGAATGTAAGCAATTTCACCTTTACTACTTTTTTGCAGTTTTACTATGTGACTATCAAGTGCTTTGCTAATTGAACAAGCAATGTTGGATGAATTAGACTGTGGAAATTGTCTTAGTTTCTATGGTCTCCTGGCGCAACTTTCATATTTTTGTAATGTATTTGTAGAGGATATACCATAATCACTGCGGAAGGAGTAGCTTTGTAGTAGGAACTCTTTTTTGCATGTCTAAACTTTTGTCACTTAAGCATGTTACACTAGATATTTGAACTTTTTCTTCCCTTTGTGCTCATTTTGCAAGCTCCTTATCTATGTAGCACAGACACTTCGTTGAAGGTCACATATCAGTGTCGGACACTTGCAGGACACCGACACTCTCCAGACACGTGTTCGACACTCAAATCCGAAGTTTCTTATTATTCTCAACATTTTTAGTTTGGACGCTCCGGGGACACTTTTAAAAATGCTCCAGACACTCTTTGGACACTTACAGAACAAGCCAGGGGTGTTAAACAAAATAGTAGACTCTAATTAAAATTTAGGGTAGTCCTATTTTTTTACGGATGATGGTTTCTTGATTATAAAGACACATAAAGGATGAAACGCTTTTTGTTTGAATACTTTTGTGAATGATAGTATGATTCAAGGTATATATGGTGAAACATCTTATGTTACATTTTTATTTTTATATAATAGCACAAGTAAATACATTCTAAAATGTGTCCCCCCTAACGTATCATGTCCTCCATTTTTTTCAATTTACGTGCCAAGAGTGTCGTGTCCGTGTTGGTGCTACATATTTCCATTTTAAAGGCCGATTTTTGTCTCCCAGTTTGGAGCCCATGCTAACTGAATAAATATGTCAACGTGGGAAATTTGAAAATGTGTGTTGCTGAATTCTGGAAATTTGCAAGAGTACAGAGAAAGATGTGCAAATGCAAGAGATGGACGGGCATAAACCTTCTTCCTTCACTGATCAACCTGGGCATTGTATAGCTCCTTTTTAATTGTTTAGATGGTATTAGAAACTTTCCTTACGATTCTCATCTTTAAAAGTGAGGGAGGGAGGAGTGATTACTTAGATGTTCTCAAACTATCATATAGCAGCAGGTTTTTCTTTTGTATGGTCGTCAGACTCGGACCTGCTTATATATACCCCTGAATCCTTAGAAAATCATTATTGAATGATCCACTAACATATTTTGAGTTGATAAACTGACCTTTTAATTACCTCCCGCTTTACTAGATGCTACAGTTATTTCTTAATTTGTTGAAACATCTGGCTTGTTGTTTTGCTTAGCTCGAGAAGCTTAGTGACAAACAGTCTCAACCTGAATCGCAACTCAAGTTCATCACAGAAGCCTGGCTGCAGGTAAATTTTTTTTTTCTTGTTTTGCATTTAGTTATTTCGGCATTTGTTATGTTTGGGTACCACGATCCTGTTTTTAAAGAATCCAACTTTAATCAATGTGGGAGTCCACATTCTGCATGTATGTGATGCAGAATGTTAATGTCCTTGTCGCCGGAGGAAGATTTACTACTATTACTGCTACTACTACCACCACCACTACTTCTATTATTATTATAGCCATTGTTGCTATAGTAATTTAGTAGGATAATATCTTGATAAGTATTAAGTTATGATGGATAAGTAGTTATGATATGTTTTGTTAGGAGTATGTTATCTAGTTTTAGTAGGATTCTAATTTCTCTTCTGTTAGGATGTTAGGTCTATAAATAAGAGCTTTCTTTGATGTATTATTGAGATTTTGAATAATGAGAATTAAGAGAACACTTGAAACATTTTTAATCAACGGTTATAGTGATGCAAACCCAAATCAAGGGATAGATTCATAAGAGAGATAAATCCCAAAATGGGATACAAGGAGCAAAAGCTCTCTATATTCTTTTATCAATACATCCAAAAAAACTACCTAATGAGCACTCTAGACTCCTATTTATAGACCCTCTACTACAAATGACTCAAAAGACATACATACCCTCAAACCTACTGCATCAGACTCACCCTCTTAAAAAAAAAAAAACTTGTCCTCAAGTTGGACACAAGACTCAAGACAACTAAGTAAAGAAAACACAGAACTATAGAACTATTTATTATGCAGCTTCGAAGTAGGCATGTGACTGCATTTCCTTAAATCACGTCACCCTCATGCAATAACCCATCTTCAATACAAGCTTTCGTTTGTGTACATCCACCGCGTCCTTGCTTATGTGCCAAGAAATCACCCATTTACCATGCCTCTTAAGACTCAACACTTCCTCAACATAAGTGACTACACTTGGTTCCAAAACGTCACAAGAATTATCAACCTTCGCATAGAGAAGCTTCAACTTCACCACATGCCCAAGACTTTCTCGAGTGAACACCATTCCCAAAGGATCTTCAAGGTGTTCTAAATAGTCTCTACCCTCTTTTGGTAACTTTGTAGCCAGATGAGGTACCAACGCAACACACACTTGAACATCTTGAGCCATAGACAATTCAAGAGGCATCTCATAGAAGCAACTATCAAGCTTTGGCTCAATGAAATCTTCTAAAACGAGCAGGACATCAAAAGCAACCTCTTCCAGCTTTGGTAACATACCAATTCCATTCTCTTCTTGTGCTTGTTTGCTATCGTCCCATTGCAAGAAGCGAGGTTCATTGCTAATAAGAAGGGGCATTTCTTGTTCTTCATTGGAGCTTCCAACGTTCTCAAGTCCATCTTCATCACCATCAATAACCTCACTTGGATACTCATCATAGATGGGAACGTCTTCCACGTCAATATCCCCCTTTGAAGACTCGTCAAACATGAGAACTCTTTCAAATTCACCTCCAACATCTTCATTTGGAGACTCATCAAAGATGGAGAAATCTCCAAACTCATCTTCAATCTCAAAGGCGCAATCATCTTGAAGAACACCTTCAAGGTCTTCACTAGGATATTGATCAAAGATAGGAAAATCATTGAAATAACCGAGTTCCATCCCCCCTTCAAACTCATCCGAATTGAGGCTCACATCCTCCTCAATCTTGTTTGGATTAAACTTTCTATAAGATTCAACAAGGCCAACATCAATGTTGCTCTCCTCCTTGTAGTTAAAACTAGACTTAAATTGACTATAAGAATTATCAATACCTCCACGAGGTAGTAAACGATGCACCTTCGTAATCAAGGTAGCAACTTGTCTTTTCAACGTCAACAATTGCACCTTATCGTTTAAGGTAGCAATTTGTGTACTCAACTCTTCAATCTCATTCCTATAACAATTTTGGTTGCCAAAGTTATCAATTCCATCACCATTATTCACCACCAAGCCTCTACCTCTTCTACCTCTAGCCCGATAAGCCATTACAACACCAACAACCAACTCCAAACAAGCAAATCAATCCCAAAGAATGAAAACCCAGTCAACTCAGCCACCAATTTCAACAGAAACAACCAAAAACACTTAATCAGCAGTAATCATACTCGAATCAACAACTACGGAGCAATCTAGTAACAACCCAGCAAAGAAAATAAGGATTCAACACTTACCCACCTTAGATCTTGTCCGAAATCAGCAAAAATGGGTTAAAATCAGTCCGAAAACCCTCAAAACCCACGGATCTGACTTGAGATTACTGTAGCAGGCTCCGAAATCACTGTAGCTGTGCTCGAAATCACTGTAGCAACTCCGAAATCACTAAACCAGGCTCGAAAATCACTGTAGTAGTCTCCGAAATCACTGTAGCAGCTCCGAAATGGTCAGAACAGCTCCGGAATGGTCAGATCGAGTTCGAAATAGGCAGAATCGTGCTGAATAGGGTTCGAATCTAGCTGAATCTGCAGATTTAGGGTTCGAAATCTGGTGGGTTGTCTCGAAACAGCAAGAAATGGGTTCGAAAATCACTAGATCCACTCGAAATACAGGTTTCGAGTGAGATTAACAGCTGGGTGGTCACGAAACAGCAAGTATCAGCTCCGAAATGGTGGATTAGAGAGTTTTGAGGGTCGAAATCGAAGTTTTAAGGGTTGGGTTGAGCAGATCTGGAGATTTGAAATGAAATGGTGTCTCCGGCAAGGTTTTCCGGCGCCGGTTTAGGGTTCCGGCGAGATTTTCCGGTGATGTTCAGGTTTCCGGCAAGGATTCCGGCGAGATGAACAGTGGGGATCGAGCCTAGAAGCTCTGATACCAAATGATGCAAACCCAAATCAAGGGATAGATTCATAAGAGAGATAAATCCCAAAATGGGATACAAGGAGCAAAAGCTCTCTATATTCTTTTATCAATACATCCAAAAAAACTACCTAATGAGCACTCTAGACTCCTATTTATAGACCCTCTACTACAAATGACTCAAAAGACATACATACCCTCAAACCTACTGCATCATATAGAACCTCGCCATTTTTCTGTTGCTCAACTACATTGAAATCAAGGAATTGGTACATTACGCAGTGGACGGTTTACCATTTTTGGCTGTGAAGTATCTTGAAGGGCCAACAAAAGGTTTTCCTTTTATGCTTGTCTAGAACTGCTTCTAGTTGAATATCTTAAAAGTAGATGTTTTTGTCTTTTTCTGCTGTTAGAGAATGATTGCACCAAATGATGTGTTGAGACTTCATCTTAGTACAAGTATTAAGATGTGACTGGATGCAGTTTCCTATGTTGTGGTGCTAGATACCAATTTGATGACCTCAAAACTAATCTTAGAAGTCATGCAATTATAATTTTAAGTGAGGCATTTATTCAGAAGATAAATTTATGGAGTATCCACAAGTGTCATTTGTACTTAGTTATTTGGGAAACCAGAACTTCCATGTTTGAGTTCCAATCAAATAGTCAACAACCTGGTGCTTTAACCATTTAATTACACATGTAATCCAAATTCTGTTTAGCCACATTGATGGTAGATCCGCGTTCATTAATCAGCCCTCAACAAAATAATTGCAATAGTTTTCAGATTTGGCATTTAGATGTTAAAAGAGTTTTATCATGTGGTGTTTCTTGTTTTGTACTGTTTTATTTTGATGTCCAATCCAACACCCTCCAAATCTCTATTTGGGAGGGGATCAAAATAGTCTATTGTTCATAGAAGTGAATATAGAGCATTTGACTATTCATCTATACTCCAACCCAACACTCTATTTCTCCCTCTGCATTTCTAAAAATCAACGTATAACTCAAACATTCTTCAGTTTCCCGCCAAAATTAAATTATCGTTTCGTAATTTTTTGTTAAAAACACTAGACATTGGTCTTATTTTAAAGATGTTGTGAATATCTTCTAAATGGTACTAATGTTATTATAACATAAATTCATAAATTAAAAGTTATACCCCGTTGTATATATTTTGCATCCTCCAAATATAGAGGGTCACCATCTCATCCTCCATAGATGGAGTACCAAAAAATCAGAGTAAGATTTGGAGTGGGTTGCAGAGGATTCATACTCTAAAACTAAAAATATGGACATAGAGATATAAAAAAAACTAAAAAAGTGTGATTGGAGATGCCCTTCAAATGTTTTGATTCTTTAAATCATGCTCTATATCTCCTAAATAAGAGCCAAAGTCTCCAAAATAGACTTTTGACTCTCAAATGTTGACGACACATTCTCAGAATAGAGATTTATATTTGCTTTTGAGTTTCTTTTTTGCTGCAACAAAATCTACTTTTATATTTCTAATTACTTTTTTAAAAAAATTGGCACAACTAACAGGATTTTTGTGAGACCTTCCAAATGAGATTCATAATAAATATGTCTTGTGATGATTTGCGAATTCACAATTTTGAAAATTTGGAGGAGGTGGGATGATAGTGGTTTGTTGAGAGTAGAGATGAAACTCTGGAGTTGGATTGGAAATTGTGATAAATAGTAATGTTCACTATAAGCTCTTTTTGAGTTGGGATTATGCTTTGGGTGTCCTTTTGAAATACTTGGGTTTAAGATGCTCTACAATGTCTGAGGCTATTACACATACGCAGATAGTTGAATGTCGGCGAGTGTTGAAATGGACCTATGCCTATGGATACTATCTTCCTGAGCCTGAACATGCAAAGAGGCAATTTTTTGAATATTTGCAAGGTATGAGTTTTCTTCCAAACCTCTTCCAAATGCAGCTTTTGGAAATGTTACTTGTTAGTGGCTTATTTTGCAGAAGTGTTATCTTTTTTATTTTCAGGCGAGGCCGAGGCTGGTTTAGAAAGGCTTCATCAATGCGCTGAGAAGGACGTACAGGCTTACCTTGGTCCTGAACCGCCTCCAACTGATTTTAATGATTTCCGCACAAAATTGGCTGGACTTACTAGGTAATTATGTCTAGAATATAGTTTTATTGTCTGTGATGCTCCTTTTGTTTTGGCTGAATACATATACCAGAAACATTGTCAACTGTGTTTTATTTTCATTCGCCTGTGATGCTCCTTTTCTCTTGGCTGAATACGTTTGCCGGAGACAAAGTCAATGAATATTTTTTCATGTGATCACTGGAAATGAGTTCATTTGGTCTAAAAAATGTTGTCAACACTACTACTGCACCACTATCACTACCATTTAACTACCCCACCACTCTGCCGCCACCTATATCCACCTCTGTTGATGCCGCCACCCACCGTTTTTGAAGGTGGAAAATGTTATACGAATCAGCACTGCTACCACACCACCAACACTTCCACTCATGCAACCATGACCACCCTTGCACTGCACCACGTTAGCACCACCATTTTCAGGGCTGTAACCAAACACAAGAAACCTGTTTCTGTGGATAATATTGTGGAACAGCAGTATCACACTATCACTCCAAGAGACAACAATCCCTCGCTCTCATCCTTGAGTTTCAATGCTATTTCCTTCACACTGCAGGCAAGTTCCACCATTTCCCTTGGATTGAATAAGATTCGATCCCTAAACATGTGCAGTCCCATCTCAAACTGAGACCACTCCTCTGATCTCATTCGCTTGAGATTTGTGTCAAAAAATGAAACAAACGGATCTGTAAATATTAAACTCGTCCTTGTTTAACTGACCATCTTACCTGCGATTCAACAGCGTCACTCGTAATTACTTTGAGAACTTGGTTAGAGCATTAGAGAATGGTCTATCGGATGTGGATTCCCAGGGGGCTAGCAGCAAGACAGCAACCGCGAAAAGTGGGGCGGCTGTCGGAAAGGGTAAAAGCGGAAGAGGAAAATCATCCCGAGCGGGCGGGCCCAGTAAAAATTCGGATGATCATGGCTCTTGGACATGCGATCAGTGCACTTATTTCAACCCCAGATCTTTGCCCGCATGCGAGATGTGCCACCAGCCCCGACGTAACGCATGATTACCCTGATCTTGTGGGTCCCAGTCGGCAAATTGCCTTCTGAAGCAAGAATTGCAAAAAAAGGTGCTTGAAGAGAGCTAGAAAAGGATGAAAAGGTGATTTGTTGGAAAGGCATTGTTGCTTATAGAAAAGCTTTGTTTTGGGAGGTCACCTTTTGGCTAAAGCTGTTTAAAGAAGATGAGTGACAAGTAGCCAAGTATGCTATTATTATTTGTGTGTTTGATTCAGTGTATATAGTTCCTACCCTATGTATATCAGTAATCCATCGATTTCCGGTTCCGGTTCGAGGTTCTTGAACTTGCAATGTGGCTGATTTATTATTATGTTAACCAGATGATGGCCTGAGGCAAATGCAAATCTAACTCATTTGTGCCTTTTGCTCTTTTCTTTAAAGTTGCTGATATAACTTCTTGAAATGTACAATGAAACAATATCTATATGGATGAATTCGTCTTTTGGATTTCTGTTCGATTTGTCTCTTTAGCCGACCCTTGCAGAAATGGTTTAATTGCAGGGACTGTAAATTAAGCTTCATGAATAGTGTTGTGAGTTATCAAGATTCAGTTGGAGGTTAGGTTTGGAAAAAATTTCTGGAGGACGGTAATAGGATAAGAAACTGAAAATGATTGCGCTCGTTTCCTCCACAAATCTTGATCCAAACAACTAAGAAACACAATTGAGGGGTAATTTGTTCAGACTGTTTTGAGTTTTATTTAGTTCTTGGCAAATCTTACGGGAAAATGAGTGCTTTTTTATGGTATACATTCCCAAAATTAAGGGTTATTTGTTCTGATTGTGGTTGGGTTATTTTGTTTTGTTGAAATCTTAGGAGAAAATGGGTGCTTTCAGCTTTGGTATTGCATCAAAAGTTTGTGGGTTATTTTGTTCAGATGTGTTTGTTGTTGTTCATGTGCATATTGTACTTAGTATCAAGAGATAATCGCAAAAATACAAGGGATCCTTCCCAAGTTGCAATAGTTTGCACCCCGAAGTTAAAATTCTGGATCTGTCCCTCTGAATGTAGATTTGTTAGATGAGTAATGCACTCTTGGTCATAGGGTTTGTGTTTCTTGCTTCTGTTTAGGTGAGTGGAGAAACAATGTTGAACGTTTCGAGCGATTTCACCGATTCAACTTGTGAGTGGGTACCGGATGAAGAAATTTCCAGATTACGACTCCGCTGGTTTTGGGAATCACATGAATTTCAATTGAAAATTGGGGAATTTTCCAGGATTGAATGAGGGATGAAAATGAGATGGTTTCTGATGATGTTCTTGACTTGTTGCCTTCTGATCTCCCTTTGGCATGGATTTGAGTACTACTACTTTACTGCAATTACGGGCTGGCTTGAGAAAATTGAGAACACTTCTGCGGTTAAATTCTCTTGGGTTCGTTATTGATCAAGGTGAGGGATATAGGGGAGGAGCATTTTACTTGCTGGACTGAATTTGATTTGGAATGGCGCACTGAAGGTGGTTCAAGAAGCATCATTTGTGGATTCTGGTGATTCTTGATTGTCTTTCGAATCAAGAATCCCGGAGGTCTGGAGAAAGCTGCAATCGATAGTCTGATGAAGAATTATGGACGGGACAGCGGTCCGTCTTATTTCGGATGGGGATGCCGAGGGTTTTCGGGGTCTATGCTTGTGATAAAATGTGGTGTGTCCGCCAATGCTTCTGATGGATTTCAAGGTTGCTGTGAAATACATGCGGATGGCGATGCTCCCTGTTTTCAAAGCTTGAATCTAGTAGATTGCTTGAGGATCACCGATCGCGGATTGAAAACAAAAAAAAACTGCTAAGCAAATGTTGAAATTAGAACGATCCCGCAACAAACGAAACGCCAAACGACGGTGGCGATCGTGGATTGAAAACAAAAAAATGTTCAGCAAATGTTGAAATTAGAACAACGATTCCGCGCAGCAAACGAAACGCCAAACGACGGTGGCGATCGCGGATTGAAAACAAAAAAAACTGCTTAGCAAATGTCGAAATTAGAACAACGATCCGGCAAACAAACGAAAGGCCGAACGACGGTGGCGGTCGATCGCATTTTAATCACCACGAAGTGGCCTTTCCTTAGAACAGTATTTACAAACCAATAAACTAGCAACAATTCTACGGATACATAAACAAAAAAACCACAAAATCCGTCACAGAATCTCCATGGATAGCCACGATTTTTAAAAGTCGTGCCGGTAAAACGCACTTCGAAAACAACCAGGTCATCCGTCACTCGTTCGCACTTTCTTTGTCCGAAAAATTTACTCACAAACTAATCAATTCCAAAAAGAGATTAAATTTTTTCTGCCCGCAGTAGAAATGATGGGTTTTCCACCACAGCCCATTGAGGGCTCATAGTGTAGTATATTCATGCAAAAAATCAGCTTGATTGGTTATCAATAGTAGATCAATCAAAAGTTGAATTTCAATTTATAAAATGGACAATCTGATCCTATCAAGTTAAATTGTCCATGACCATCTGTTTTATAAACCAAAATTTTAATGCACCTATCGATGTTCGGTGAAGCTAATTTTTTGAATAAGAATACAATTCTATGAGTCCTACAAAATGAATGATTTATATCGGCAATTAACACACCGTGGGGCCCAAAATGATGGCGGCAGAAGGAATTTAATCTCATTCCAAAACCCCCCAATGAAAAATTTTGTTTTTTGTCTTTTTTGGGTTCTTTTCTAACTCTCCAAAGCAGCAAAACCACCACCTCTCATCATCTGCTTGAACTCATTGAAGTTGACCCTCCCATCTCCATCCACGTCCACCTTCATGATCATCCTCTTGCAATCCTCCACAGTCCTCCCCTGCTTCATCCCCAGAGAAGCCAGGACCGACCTCAGCTCCTCCACGGTGATGAACCCGTCGCCGTTCTGATCGAACACGTTGAACGCCTCCCTCATGTCCTCCTCCTCGTCCCTCTCCTCCATTATCGACTGGTACAGCGCCCCGAACTCGTCGATGTCCACGCACCCGTCTCCGTTCACGTCGATCTTCTCGATCATCTGGGTCAGTTCCGGATCGGGGATGAAGATGCCCATGTTCTCCAGCGAGTCGTTGAGCTCCTTCTTCGTGATCCTGCCGTCCCCGTTTTTGTCGAACATTTGGAAAACCCGACGGAGCTCGGCCGTGTCCATTCTCCGGAGGATTCGAGCCGCCGGAGAATGCTGTGGTGGGGGTGGTGGAGGATGGGTACCGAGAGGAGGAGGGAAGGTATGTGCTTGGCTTTTTGGGGACCAACTAGAAGAGGGATGTATTTAGGAGGCTGTAAACAAGGAAGATCCTCAAGAAAATGGTTGGCATATTTTTGGCAAGTTGGAGACAATGGTGGGTGTTTCTACTTCGTTGAGGAAAAATTGGAGACAATGGTGGGTGGCAAATGAGAGAGAGAGAGAGAGAGAGAGATGGGTGGTATTGGAGTATATTTTTGCCAATGGGGGAACTTGTCTCTAGTCTCACAATGAGACTGGACCGTCCAATCTACTCGCTCTGGACCCAGTTCGATTATTTAAATCATTCATTGTGTAGATTCTGCTGCATGAGTAGATTATTCATGCAGAAAAACAAATTGATCGGATATCAATGTTACACGATCAGATCGTTTTTTCTTACTAAACTACACGATAAATTTGACTTTGAGAATGAACCGCGTATATATTTGTATCAGATCGTTTTTTCTTACTAAACTACACGATAAATTTGACTTTGAGAATGAACCGCGTTTTTTTCAATATCAAGGGGAATCACTAAAAAGTGGAGAAAGGGGCAAAAAATGCCCAAGTCATGGACCACTTATTTGGAATTCATAAGTCATGGGAAGGAGAAAAGTAATTCTAAAAACATGGTCCTGAAAATAGATATGGACAAAAATACCCCTTTCTCCATTTTTCCCTTCTTTTTTCCCCCTCCACTCCCCAAACGTCAAAAACCCGTCTTTACTAATTTCTTCTCTCCTTCCACTGGAACGTAACTCCAGTTTATCTCCTCTCTAGGGTTTGCTCCTCCTTCATATCTCCTCTCTGCTCTCCAATTTGTTTTTCCCACATACACAAGTCTCTCCTCACCTTCTCTCTTTGCAAACATAGCAACCATAATGCGTGTGTGCTTATAAAAAAATACACACGCAAATCTGATCTTTTATTCCCATCAACAAGACCCAATCTTTGGATCAATTCAAGAACCGCCCAATGAAGAATCTTTTCGATTAGAATTAAATTTGCCTGATAATCCATGGATGTTATTGGATACCCATCTCATTCTCTCCCTTCTTCTTTCTTCAGCATCACCAACAAATCCATTTTCCTTGGTTGATAAGGTTAAGGAATTCTTCAGATTTGCTCTCTCTGCTGTGATTGGGAACATTTTCTCTGTCATATTCACCTTCTTCTTCATTTTAGGTTCGTATAGATTCTGTCAATTCTTTTGTAGTTTTGTTTTTGTTTTTGTTTTTGAAATTGATTAGATAAGTATTTTTTATAGGTGTCTGTTTCTTGTTTTCTAACTTGGGTTTTCAATAAATTGGAATTGGGTTGTGTTATCTTCTTCAATCATTGACCCTAATCATCCTTCTTTGGTAAAATGCATTGGGGTTTGCTGATTTGGGTCAGGTGTTGTTCCATTTGGGACATTGTGTGTTAATTTTTCTAAAGATTATATTACTTTTTCAGTATTTTAATCCCTAGCTGTTATTGTGTTGTTGGATTGAAAGATTTCTACAAAGGGTTTGGTTTTATTGCCAAATAATTTTTTTTTTTTTTGCGTGTGTTTGGGACCTGGATTTGTGAACATTGGAATTGGGTGGTATTCTCCTCTTCAGTTATTAATCCTTACCACCACTTATGTAAAATGGTTAGCGTGTTGATAATTAAGGTCTGGTGTTGTTCGATATGAAATTATATTCTGCTCAAATTTGCTGGAAAAAGAACTATTTTTGTGGGTTTCAAAAATGTAGCAGCTTTCATCATTTTGTTGGATTTGAATGTGATGTTGAAAGGGTTCTCAAGAATGCGATATTCTGGATTTTGTCATTCAAATTTAAGAATAGGAATGCACTTTATTTGTAAATTTTTTTGGAAAAATAAGATATATTTTGGGATTGAGTGTCTGCTATACTTGGTAAACCATCTATCAGCTAGGCCCTTTGATTATGCGTCCTGATTTTAGTCTACAAGGCTCTGTTCGGATTAATATGGGTTTCAGATTAAGAGATTTGACATTTGATATTCAACGGTAATAGCCCGGAGTTGAATGTGCTGCATTACATCTGGATTTCACATCTGCACCTATCCTTTTTTTTAGCTTTCGAAATCTTTGTTTGTTTGCGAAAAAAGGATTTGAATATTGGCTCGCAGGTCGCAACGTCGCACTGTCCCAGTATGCTACCCATGGATGATTCAAGAATTGTGAGATACATGATCAGGGGCCTTCTGGGAGTCAGTTGAGCATACTGCTCATGGGACCTGGGATCTTTTTCCTTGGTATCTCAGTTGAGCATACTGCTCATGGGATGCTGCTTTCTCAATCCAAATATGCATTCCAATTCCGGACAGTCGTTTTTTAGAGAAGTCTTGTAACTATAGCTAACAACAAACAAATGACTGATCGGCAGTGAATGTGCTGAATGTGTTTGTCTTGGTATTTATATGATTGTGTATGTCTGTTTGGAGGTTTGCTATGTTTCTAATATTCGTATTTAGATGTACATCCTATGGTAGTCACAATGTTATTGGAATTGTTCATGTGTTGGTTGGTATGGCTTGGCACCTTAATTATACATTGTGCAACTAGAACGGATAGTGTGACTGTCATAGACATGAGGGTGAAACAGCTGGTTTTTGTTGAAAGATTTTGAACTGATTGATGCTTTAATTGGTGGTGGATGTAATTTATTTGTTCTCTTGTGTTGATTTATGAGGTTGTGGCTTTGAAATGGTAGTCAATCTAGCTATCCTATATTATTGTTCATATTTGCGTTGACGATATGGATAGTCACATATACAGGTTGGTTGACAATGTACTTTGTTCTTAGGCAAAATCTGCCAATTCTTCATTTTTATTATTTGCAATTTTGTTTGTCAAGATGGTTTTTTGGGCTAAAAATGTAGAAAGAGTACTGGCTTTACATGGAGATAAATATTCTCATTTCGGGAATCAGTAACGCGTAAACCATGTAAGTTGCACCACGCCGAAAATTTCATAAGAAATGATCTATTGAATAGAGAGAACTCCACCTCAAACCAAATTTTTTTTGGAAATTATCATTACAATTTCTCAAAATATTACTACTCATTACATTCTACAAATATGACACAGAGCTCGTCATTTATGAATATTGGTTCAAGAACGTAAGACACTCTTTTCATTCATGTAAGCATTTCCATTATTTTACAACTAAGACACTCCCTCGGCAACCAACCATGTTGGCGAGGCCTGCTCCCATTTTAGAGGTCTACTCCCATTTTAGAGGCCTACTCCATATTTTAGAGGATAACTTGACGTAACTATCCATGACACCATTTTCTTTCCCTGCACAAATAAGCATGATCTAGGTAAACAAGAGCAAGTCAATAATTGGAAAAAAAAAATATTCTAAGTACTCTTGGACCATATTATATATTCAAAATGAGCACATCATATTTGTGACAAGTACAAAGCATGGAAAGTTAGGTGAACCAACCTTCTCTAAGGTAAACAAGAGTAAGTCAATAATTGGAAAAGACTTTATTCTGAGTACTCTTGGACCATATTATATATTCAAAATGAGCACATCATATTTGTGACAAGTACAAAGCATGGAAAGTTAGGTGAACCAACCTTCTCCGAGATAAACAAGAGCAAGTCAATAATTGAAAAAGACTTTATTCTGAGTACTCGTAGACCATATTATATATTCAAAAGGAGCACGTCATATTTGTGACAAGTATGAAGTATGGAAAGTTAGGTGAACCTTTCTTCTCTGAAGTAAACAAGAGCAAGTCAATAATTCGAAAAGACTTTATTCTTACTAGACTTAGACCATATTATATTTTCAAAAAGAGCACGTCATATTTTGTGACAAATAAGAAGCGTGGAAAGTTAGGTGAACCAACCTTCTCCGAGGTAAACAAGAGCAAGTCAATAATTCGAAAAGACTTTATTCTGAGTACTCTTAGACCATATTATATATTCAAAAGGAGCACATCATATTTGTGATAAGTATGAAGCATGAAAAGTTAGGTGAACCTTTCTTCTCCGAAGTAAACAAGAGCAAGTCAATAATTCAAAAAGACTTTATTCTTACTACACTTAGACCATATTATATTTTCAATAGGAGCACGTCATATTTTTTGACAAGTAAAAAGCGTGGAAAGTTAGGTGAACTAACCTTCTCCGAGGTAAACAAGAGCAAGTCAATAATTAGAAAAGACTTTATTCTGAGTACTCTTAGATCATATTATATATTCAAAAGGAGCACGTCATATTTGTGACAAGTACGAAGCATGGAAAGTTAGGTGAACCAACCTTCTCTGAGGTAAACAAGAGCAAGTCAATAATTGGAAAAGACTTTATTCTGAGTACTCTTGGACCATATTATATATTCAAAAGGAGCTCGTCATATTTTGTGACAAGTATGAAGCGTGAAAAGTTAGGTCTATTACTTAAGTTTGTGTATATTACTCCTTAGTAGGGACATAGTAGTTGAGTCTTCTATGTCCTTATTATACACTACTACATAGTGACATGGTTCAAGGTGGAGGTATGTGCATGGTCCATTTAAACAATTTGTGACGTTGGTGGGGGTACATAAAAAATGGATCCAAACTTCCCATTTGGAAGAAGAAGAAGACTAGAACAAGGAGAGAGTTCTCGTAGATCGGTACCATATTGTATTTTCACAATGACCACGCCATGTTTTTTTGACTAGTATGAAGTTTCGTTTTAGCTTTATTTGGTCCTTGCCTTTTGGACTAACCATTACACCAGTTTTGTGGGTTTTTTGCCAAGACCTCATACCGACCAACAGATATACACATATAATATCATAAAGGAAGACATTCAGAAAGTTTGAATTTTATCGCATGTTTGGCTTTGTGGATTATGTGCAATTGAGGTAGAACTTGCTGATATTTATATTATATGAGGGTGGAAAGTTAGGGGAGCCTTCCCTGAGCTATAGACGACCAAGTCAAAATTTCATGAAGACTACACTTAATATACGTGAAGACCAATAGAAGGTTTCATGAAGAGTAAGTCTTCTACGGATTGCGGAACTTTTGGAAGCCATCTACCATTCAACTACAACCAGAAAAAACGCGGCAGAGATGAGGATGAAGAGGGCAAGAGTTGCAGGAGAAGCCATTGCATGAGAGAGAGAGAGAGAGAGAGAGAGAGAGAGGGGGGGGGGGGGGGGGGGGGGGTGGGAAATACCCAGATACTGTTAGAGAGAGAGGGGGGTGTGGCTGAAGACACTACAAGAAAAGGCACAATCGTCAACACACAAATTTGTCGCCTATACTATTCATATGAACTGTATCTCGATTAATATCGATGTCTCAAAACATTCACATGATAAACATCCATATAAAATGTATCTACTAAAAAAAATTTACATGAACTGTATCTCGATTAATATCGATGTCTCAAAACATTCAACATCCATCACCGTTAATATAAAATTCTTCAAAACAATGATAAACATCCATATAAAGTGTATCTACTAATGTCAAATTCCCAAAATACAACAAGTAGCTAGGTAGATCAAAGCTTCCAGTGTCCAAACGACCAAAAAAGAAGTCTACAAGTCGATCTCGTCACTCACCTGTAAGAAAAAAAAACATCAACAATTCAATATGAGAGTGAAGAAGAAGCTCTGATGAAGAAGAAGCTCGAAGGGGTTGTCGCTGCTGCTGATAATTCTGATGTGGCTTTGGTTGCTCCACATTGGATGGAGCTTGGTACCTGCGTACAAACAGCTCAAATCAGGGCCAGATTCAATTCAATGACCCACGATCTGAAGGAAGTCACTTGACAGCCAAATGCAACACATTTAGCCAAAACAAGTATCCAATACAAAAAAACTACAAAACCTCTAAAAGTGACCCAAAGGAAGAAATTAGGTCAGCAGGCCCAACATTTACGATTTAGCCTAATTTCTTGGACTTTGAAATAGTAACTTTAGGATTTAGAAGAATGAAACTCAACCGGGAGAGTTCTTGTTTAGCTCCTTGGTTGACAAGGTAATTGAAATCATGGATACCTTACGAATCTGCTCCACATTGTATTAGACATGTCCAAGTGAGTAGCAGAAGTATAGCTTCATATCTTAACATGCAAAGTGGTGGAGAAGACTAGAAACTTATGGTAGAAGACCCTCTTCAATGGGTTCCCACACATCAGTTATGGTTACTGAACTGATGGCAGTAACTTGATGCAACCAAGGAATTCTCCTCTGTTTCAGGATAAAGACCGAGCTAGTGAGCCAATGGGGAGGAAAAAGAAAACAAAAAGGCAGAGAAGTGAACAAGTAAAAAGGAACAAGAATGTAATTTTGATGAAGCAACCTTCAAAATCTCTGTTATGGCTACTGTCTTACTAATTGCCTGTCCCATTGTTTTGAAGACAATCTCTCTCCCCTGTTTCTCCTACACAAAAAATCATCCACATAACTACATAAGTAATGGCAGAAAAATTCCTGACAAAATTCAAACAACATATCACCAACAGGAAAACAATATGGCTGACTCCCACTCAAGTATATGGAAACCATAGCTTCATTCAATTCAACTTAGAGCTGCAGCTTCGATTTCGAGTTCAAACCAGCACATGTAATGAATAGTTAGGCAAATTGGCCCACTGAGACAGACCTATTGGCAGATAAGCAACTCTGAGATACATACCATTATTAGTTCAACACATTGCTCTAGTTCTGCCAAAGGTTAAAATACGGCACCCATTGTTTGCCTTGTGTCAAATTTTTGTGGATTATCAGAAAAGTAGTTCTTTTTTTTTTTTTTCCTTTTACCCAAAATATTTTTGAAAATATTCAAAGACAAAGTCCACAATCCCATTCATCGCCTACTCATATCAAGACGAACCAATAATCTATAAAAATTTGATACAAGACAGACAAACGCGAATTTTTTTTGAATAAAGATAAAACTCAAAAATCCCAAAAAGCTCCCAAAAAATCTAAGGAGAATACCTTAAAAGACTAGTACAGAAAAAACCCATCAACTATACAAGAAGATAAATCACAATGAACCAAAGAAAGTGTAAAATTATGTGTGTGAGAGACAGAGAGGGAGTACCTGAAGAAGACCGGTGGCATAGCTGAGATAGTTCCTAACCAAACCCTGTGATGTGATTCGAATCTCGTTCTCGTGTATGGGTTCTTCTGGCCTCGGTTTCTCCACCTTCTGGTATCTATCCATGGCTTTTGATTTAGAGAGAGAGAGAGGGGGGAGGAGGACGAAAGGGAGAGCGTGGAGAGAGAGAGAGAGAGAGAAGCAACAGCTTCTTTGGCTTTGAAATGAGTGTGAAGAAGAAGCTTAGGGTTTCAAATAGTTGTGGATATATTAGTCTTTTTACATGACCCTTACCATGTATTATGAAATATTTTTTTCCGTTCCATATTTCTATAATTCTAGGAAAACTAGTCCATTGGTTGGGATTTTTTTGCCCCAATGGCCACTGAACAGCAAATTCCCTATATATAATATTTGTAAAACAAATTTGACATGTGAGCGTGGCTATAGATGTGTCATCAATTTGATTTTTTTTTTTTTTCATGAAGAATATGCTCACGGCTTGGATTTTCAAGCTAAATCTTAAGTAGGCTTATAAAAACGAGTAAAACTTTTTCACGGAACGTTCAATGAAGAATGTTTTTTACGGAGGTGAATCTCATGCGTTCAAAGTGTTTTGGACGGTCCGGATTTTAATGAAACTTTTCCGGAGAAGAGGTAGTTTCATTAAAATGCTGACCATTCAATGCCGAAACGGAGGGCTAAGATTGAGATTCTCCTCAAATGGCTTATTCGTAAAAACAACAGGATGATCCTGCCCCTTAATGGACTGAAGCTAAGCTTGAGCCTTTAAGAAGCTTGAGCCTTTACCAATATTTAAAGGGAATTGATTTTGCTACTTTTTTTTTTTCTTCTAACGGCACTCTCCTTTTTTCACAAAACAAATCAAACACAAAGGGGAGTGCCGTTAGAGGAAATGGGAGTGGCAAAATCACTCTCCAACATGTATGCAATAATTAAAGGAGCACGGGAATAAGGTATCCCTCCATAACCTAATCAAAAAATATCCCAGGTTCATAACCTTTTTCTTTTTTCTTTTTTTTTTTTGGGTGGTTCGGTAAATAAAGTTAACGTTCATACGTAGTACGGGAATAAGGTATCCCTCCACCATGTTGCATAACAAAAGCAAAACAACAAAGAACAGTTTCATATTAGCTATGTACGCAATAATTAAACTCCTCTGAACATGTGGTTGAAGATTGTGACTCCCAGTTGATTCATAAGGAACCTGCGATCAGAGGAGGCTAATGAGATTCTTCTACTTTACAAGGATCAGATGATAACGAGAACGTACCAAAACAAACACAGTTAGACAGAACCCTGCCCCTAAAATAATATATTTGGAACTATTTTCCTCACGTAGTGGGCCGAACCAGCACCGGCCTTTCGGCTCTTCGGATTGGACTGGGTCAGGTCAGTCCTAACAGACTTAATCAAGTGAATAGACTTAATCAAGTGAATAGACTTAATCAAGTGAATAGACTTATTCACGCTAGCCAGTACGATCTGACCTAACCGAGTGAATCCGGACTGGGTGCGAATCGACCCGGTCGACAGCTGGCAGATCTGTGTACTTTACAGGCAGACCGTTCATACACGTGATCGTAACCGCCGGGTCTTAATACATGTCACCCATGACTGTTCATACAAGCATCAGTTGATAATGTGAGCATACCAAGCCACACTATCCTAGTTGATAACGTGAATGTACCAATATTCACACTATCCTACTGGTTTGAGGAAAACAAAGGACGAACACAGTAAGATAAAACCCTGCCCCAACATTAATATATGTGGAACTTTTTTCCTTGCATGGGAAAATAAAGCGTGACAATTTCAAAGGAATGAAAACCACATAATGAAGAGCAAGGATCTGGAGGAGAGATGGCGAGACTCACTATTCAGAGACCTAGGAGTGCATTTGCTTTCACTGGGGCTCGGCAAATCAAGTCTTGCTTCTTTGTCATTCTCTGCAATTAGAGAATCAGATGGCATTAAGGAGAATGGGGTTTCATAATTATTCTATCTAATGGCTAACAAGGCCCTTGAAACAAATCCAGTAGGGGCAATCTTTGCAAAGACAAAATCATACTACCACGAAAAACTGCTAGACCCTACAATATTTGTCCCTATATACATTCAATAATAGAAGCATAGACAGATAGTAGTATAGGGACCAGGATCCTCTCAAACAGAAAAACTCAACCCTAAAACAAGTCAATCAGTCGAAAGACTTGAAACAATGGCATAACCGAGAATTTCCTTCAATGGTATCTATTAGCATTTCTTAATGACTGCCATGGGTGTCCATTTTTAGGTTGCAATTGGTACAAATAATTAAAATTCATTAAAAAGTAGCTATAGGTGATTTTTTAAGTGTGGATCCAAATAGGTGAGAGATTGATCTAAGAGAGTTTTTTGAGTTTTGATATTTCAATTGTTAGACTTGTTTCACATCGCTTCTCCAAGCCATTCAAGCCTGGTTAATAAAATCTAGAGGCAGCTTCACTTATTGCTAACTGGTTATAGGTTGGATGCCTCCAAGAAATGTAACAGGTGAAAGTAATCTCCAAGGTGTTAATCGGTCGATAACAGGTGAAAGGAATCTCCAACCTGATGTGTTCAGGTCGGATGACGGGTAAGGGTCAAACCACCTGAACCAACTCGTGCAAACCCCTACTGTCATACACATACCACCATGTGTTACCGAGCTCCACACTGACATGAGTGAGTGTTAGACTTGTCAATTGGTTTTAAGGTTGGATGCCTACAAGAAATCTAACATTGTTTAAAGTCCTAAGAAGCAACACACACACACATTGAGAATACTACATAGTTTATAAATGATATTCTTGAAATACACATGAGAACACTAAGTGCAAGAATATATGAGCAAACCAAAACCATCGGAAAATCATATTATGCAAAGAATATATGAGCAACCAAAATTTACCCTGAAGCAATTGGGATTTCTTTGGCTCAAGCCTGACAAATTGAACTTCTCTTACTCCTACGAAGACATAAATGATTGCTTGGAAGTTGTCAAAAGCACCAGTAGTCTTATTCTCAGCCTGGAAGGTGATATAGATATGAGCACCTTCAACTAACCGCCAATTCGCCTTGAGGACCTTCACAACTTCAAAATTTGTTCCCTAGGAAATATACAAGCGAAAAGTTAAACAAACCACAAAACCAAGAAAAAAAATCAATAAAATAAATTGGAATGGAGAATAAATTTAAACACACGCACTGACATACATTTTCATTGTTGTATTGGTTAATGGCTGCCTGCGAATGGTCTATCAAATTCGCATACTGAAGTGGCTCCTCTTCTTCATCAACAGGAAGTAGAACGTGTACACCAATCTGGGCCACATTAGCAGGAAGATCGATGGTATCAAATCCCTGTACACACAAACAAGGTTATAATAACATGAGATCCACCACAAACATACAAATCTAAAAATATAGAAGCGGAGAGGCAGGCGAGGGGAATAAAAATGATGTGCGGAAACAGAGAGGACAATAACAAAACGAAGAATTAAGCACACTGAATTTTTCTCTACAATTTCCTTCCCTATCTTTCCTTTTCCTTTCTTTTCCTCAAGTCCCAAAACAGCCGTACAATAAAGTAGAAGCTACACAAAAGTTACAGCGCCTTTGGATGGTGCGATTTCGTGAGAAAAGAAAGGGTTGTGGTCTCTCGCCAAATCTAATCATTTTTGGTGAGAAACAAAACAAGCCTTCCATTTACACACATTCCCCGTCATTTCTCACCTATTTATCAAATAAGTGGTGAGAATCCCTCCTCCATTCTTTTCTTTTCTCACCAAATCCCTCCATCCAAATGGGCTGTAAAGTTCAAATATTGGATAGGATATATATAATAAACACATTCCTCGCTCTCCTCGAGCGTCTTGTTGTAGAGATCCCACTCTTCATCGGTAAACAGACGGCATTGCTGGTTGATTTCCTCTGTCGTAGGAGGTTCATCAGTAAAAGTGATTCCTTCTACAGCGGACCAATAAGCAGCGATTTCCTTGGGGTCATCCACCAACCACGGAGGCACTCCATCAGACATCTGATTGATTAAACACAGGAGGACTCGTGTAATTAGCATAAAACGAATTACTAACTTCCAAGGTAATCAATCTATGCCTGGTCTCGAAAAGAAAGCCCTAACACACAAAAGACTAATCATGATGAGACTACAATCAAAACAGACGAAGAATACATCTATCTAGTTATCACTTAGCATACGAGAAGATCAAAAGGCAACGAGTTAGCATAAAATCAATTAACACACAAGAATTAGCCCTAATTACACACACTAATAATCTAATCATGAGAGAGACCGAAAACCAGGCATACGAGATCAAAAGGAAGGCAGATTTTTATTTGTAATTCCAAAGCCAAAAGCCCTGAGAATGGAGCCCTAGAATAGAATACAGAAGCAAGCACAAATTTGGGAAAAAATCAAATCAATCAAATAAGAAGAAAGAAGATCGAAGATGATACCGAAGGAGTAAAGTAACTGGTGCTTGTACAATTATCAAAACAAAAACAGAACGCTACCTCTCAAGCCTCGCTTCTTCCTTTTCTCTCTCTCTCTCTCTCTCTCTCTCTGTGTCAGGAGAGGCTAGCGTGTGGCGTGAAAACTTGACGGTTGTCGTTCTGATCCGTGTGCTTTTTCGAGTACGGTATGGACCGTAACAAAATGGTCTAGCCCGCCCGTGGTACCGCTCAATAGCCCGTTCACGGGCTCGCCTATTAGCCCGAAATTTCACAAAACCATCTCTTTTTCTCTTGGTTTAGCTTCTGCCCAAGGAAATTTAAGCCCGCCCGTTGGTCCGCCGGCCCGTCAATTAGGGAACCCGTGGGCTGGGCCTAGGCTTCAATTTATGGTAGGTAGCCCGGCCCGCAAAAAAAAAAGCCCGATTGACCCAGCCCGTGGACAGTCTTGGGTGGTGAGTTGGCGGGCTGGGCCGGCCCAGCCCGACCCGATGATGACCCTTAGTTCGGATAAAAAATAAAGGAAAAAAGTGTGATTGCTGAACTGTTATGAACGGCTGGGATCTGCAGTTTGGGTTTACGGTCGGATTGTAAGGAGTCAAGTCTCGATTGCTGTTGGCTGATGCATTTTTAATTTTTCGGGAAATATATAGAAATGGTCCTCTTAATTTCATCCGAATCTTATTTTCATCCTCCAAGTATCAATTGCAACTCTTTTGACCTTCAAATTTTATTTTCGTACCAGGTTGGTCCAATTGAAAACGTCTGTAAGTCAAACTGGACGGAAAAAATCAGATTGAGGGCTAGCGTTATCAATTTAGCCAACTTGGTAAGAATTGTAATGTCCAAACTGTCATCAATCTGATTTTTTTCATCCACTTTGGCTGACGGAAGTTATCAATTGGACCAATTTGGTACGAAAATTAAACTTGAAGGTCAAAAGAGTTGCAATTGATACATGAATGACGAAAATGAGACTCTAGTGAAACTAGGAGGACCATTTTCATAAATTTCCCTAATTTTTATATGTCTATCGGGGATTTTTTTTTTAGTGTAAGGTCCACCACACACATAAGTGAATTTTTGTTATTATTTTATTTTTATCCAAAAAACGCCTAAAAGGCTACAAAGCCAAATTTGCTTGAGAAAAAAAAAAAAAACAAGAGAAGATGGGGACCATAGCTACCCAATTACAAGGAAGAGAACTCCTAAAGGTAAAGAAGCAACTAAATGTGGTAGCCGTTTGACGAGCCCTTCTCGGAATTAACTTGCTTGCAGCCACCATTTCTCAAGTGTCCAGAACCAATGTTGAGATCTTCCGAGGGGGAAAGAGTTTAGAGACACCATACCATTCCCATAACCTCCACTACTTTGCCCTTCCAATCCCGAATTACCACTGCAATTTTCCCAGAGGAAGAGTTGGTCTTCAGAGCCACATCACAATTGGGCTTGAGAGACCTATAGTCCGGAGCCTTCCAAGATGAGGGAGCATCCCCCACGAGATGGTTATTCATTTGGACTTGTGGAGTCACAGTCGAGTTACAAAATTCTGACATGGCAGAGCTAGGTCTAGCCATGGTATCCAAAGGTTTAACTGCAACATTGCGAAAAATAAATTCGTTTCTCGCTTTCCAAATATACCAAGCAATAAAGACTACACAAACTGATCAAGGCCCGTGCACCCTTAGGAGGGAGAGAATCAATAATACAAGATGGCCATTTAAGCGCAGAGTCAGGTTGATTAGAAACACCACCCAGATTAATATTGAAACCAAACCGGACAACACACACCCTAAATATGACAAAGGTTGCAAGGGGCACATTTCCTTTTATTCAAGTTTTCTAAGTATCTTTGCACACTCTGCCACCAAATATGTCTCACATAAGTGAATTTGATCCCTGGATTTTGTATTCGAGGACATTTTTGGAAAGACTTTCTTAGGTCCGTGGCCCTACTGAAACGGTAATTAAATTTGTAACGATTGGTTTGGGAACAGTTGGTTTTTACTGATTCAGTTTCCATTACCTCTAAATTAAAATTAGAAAGCAAACCAGTTTTAAAGAACCATTTGGACACCAAACCAAGACCAGATTAGTATTTTTTCCCGAAAAAAGAAAGAAAACCGTTTGGACATGTAGCGGTCCAGTTTGTGGGGCTCCTTTCAAAAAACAGAAAGAACCCATTCTTCAGTAGGAGAAACCCGGATTACTTTTTGAGCGGGGACTTGAGCTTCAAAATTCATTCGCTACTATAACAGTTTTTAAGTCCGATCTAGGCCCTCTGTCTCTCTCTCTCTCTCTCGCGATCCGTTTAAGCAACCCAAAACCTTCTTCTCCAACAATGGCGGATTACCATTTTGCGTTGCCATTTCACATACTCCCCCCTGTCAAAATCCAGATGCAAGCGTGTAGGTTAATTGTTGTTTTAAATGTAGTTAGCTAGGTCTGAACTCAGCCGTTTGTGAACTGCTATGAACTCAGCCATTTGTGAACTGCTATGAACTCAGCCATTTGTGAACTGCTATGAACTCAGCCATTTGTGAACTGCTATGAACTCAGCCATTTGTGAACTGCTCGAGGCTCGATTCAGTGAAAATTTTATTTGAAGTTCTAGACCTATGAGAGCATAATCTGACTCAAACCTAAGCAAGCACGAGCTTGGTTGTTCGAATTTTCATTGAGGTCGAGCTCGGCTCAAGTTCGCGTCAAAATTTAAAGAACGAATCGGAACATTTTAAAGCTCCGCTCGATTCAGTTCGTTTGCAACCTTAGATGTTGTGAGCTTGAGCCAGGCTCAAGTTCGCTTCAAAACTTAACGAACGAACCTGGGCATTCTAAACCTCGGTTCGATTCGACTCGTTTGCAATCTAAATGTCGTGAGCTCGAGCTGAGCTTGAGCTCAAGTTCGCTTCAAAACTTAACGAACAAACATAAACATTTTAAAGCTCAATTGGTTTGCAGCCCTAAATGTTGTGTAGATGTTTGCCATTTTCAGTATTGTACTTAATTTAAAATTTCATGCTTCTATTTTAATTATCCTAGCTTGTCATTGAGGTATTTGTTGTCACCCTTATATGGATCACATAGTATAAACCCCTCATTTTATGATCATTCAATATAGAGATATTACTGCCCTTTCACTCGTCTAAACGAACTCATCAAAACCCTCTACATACACAGAAATAGATTAACCCTCTTTAATCATCCTACATTTTGATGCAATAAATGATTTTACTCTAGTTGATTTTCTATACTATGGTTCTTGAGTGTCGGACAACACTTTGTTCGCGAGCTTTGCTTTTGCGCACAAGGATATGGAGAAAAAAGAAGAAGAAGAGTTCGCTTCCCGAACTTCATGTGATGTAGTTATATTCCTCAGTTTGATGGGTCATCATGGTTTCAAAGATGAATTATAATCTCAAGGCTGGATGAAGTTGTTTTTGAGTTAAAAATAAATAAATGGGTTATGTGTCCACTCTGGATACCAGGCACAGCATGTTCGCTTAAGGGATTTTCGCTTTGCTATGCATTATGGAATTGGGATATTGGTTCTTACTTCTCTTGTTTTGATGATTTATTTATATATTGTTACAGTTGCATTTATGTGTGATTTAAGGAGGGGAGTAAATTTTTGTTCTTCGAATTGGCCTTAGACCTTGGATTAGCATACAATTATAACTGATACTGCTGTTCAATTCATTACTCTGCCAGTAGTATTTTTGAGGAATATGAACTGTTTTGAGGGAGTTCTGAGGCTTCACGGATGGTAGGAATTTGTAGCCAACTATGAGTACTCAAGCTGAAGTTGAAGAGTCTAAGAGTATCTCTAACGATGGTTTTCATACTAAAACAATAATGTTTGACATGCATTCAGTGGCTGTCTTTGTGTGAAGCCTGATTGGCAAGTTAGAGTTTGAAATACAAACTAGATAAGTATTTGTTGTGTTTAATGTTATTGGAAAATAAACGTTCTCCAAAATGCTTGTAGCAGGAATTTTGTATGGGATACATTTTAGTATTACTAGCAACTCGTTATTACTCTTTTGTTGATTTAACAAAAGTCTATTGTGCAACTTAAAGCTTGAACTTTCGAGTTCTTAAATGTGGCATTTGAAAATAGGACTGTAGTCTTTCCCATATTCATGTGTGTGATGACTTAATTTCTTATGGCTTTTGAAGGGTCAATTTAGTTCACTATTTGTTTTGTCTCATTGTGAAAAATCAGGGATTCTCGAACCTCTGGATACCATAAAACTCAAGCATTTGGCTTAGTCTTGTCGCTCTAATGATGATTGCAATAAAACAAAACAATATATGATCAGCAATTTTGAGTTATCTGTAAGATATTCGATTTTTGTAGCACAAGGTCTAGTGACTAGTGTCGACTTGTTGGGGATATATTAGCAGCACTCTGTATTGGTTTGAGAGTGTTCACATGATAATTAGCATAACATTCTTGCACGTTTCACCTGTTGCAGCATGTTGCGGCGTTGTGGCTACCATGTCTGCAACCGAGGCTAGATATACGCATCTCAATGAGGATTATAAAGCTCTCGCCTCGCAACACTTGATCAACGTAATACCAGAGTACTCTCAAGTGTGTCGGAGGCAGCGAGTCGATGCCAGAGGGTGTTACAGCATTAGCACCCTGGAAGCCTTGGAGCACGTAAAAACCCATGGAGTTGTCCATGATATTGTTCTCCCGTTTGAAGGGAGACGCACTGAGGCTCGACCAGACGATGATGCGGAAAGGGTCTATATTGACCATTATGGAGTATGGAGAGCCGATGAGGTGCTTGAAGTCTTAAATCATGGTATACCGGTGATTGGAGAGTTCAAGGTTCCCTCGGAAGCAATATTCAGCGTTCATGTAATAATTAATTCCTTCCGGTAGATATAATTAGGTGAAACTTCTATTTCTTTTGCTAAGTTAGTCAACTTGTATTTTAGGATATGAGTATCTATGCTGAACAAGTCCAAGGTAAACATTTGGCAACCCATGCAGTGGTCATTTGGGGGTACGGTAGAGAGAACGGGATTGAGTATTTTCTTATACAGAACTCTTGGGGAGACAATTGGGGTGAGCAAGGAATTGGAAGAATTGATCGACGTCTCTTTCACTTGTTTGCATCGCCAGGAATACCATATCAAAGCAAACCAGAAGATCGCCAGCTCAATAGTATGAGGGCAAAAACAAATGTTAGTGTTGTCTTGTGATTTTTTTTCCTTCAAAACAACATATTTACAAAACTGCAGCATAACCTAATCGTATCTCTCTCTTTTTTTGTCTTTTTATCGAAAGGCTACTGCAAGAGGTCACATGTTTCAGAAATATGGGATTGGTTACTCCACCGAGAAAGAAGAAACAATTGAGGAAGTAAGAACTCTCTCTTTTTTAAATTAAAAGTTCCAATCTCATTGGTTGAAAGTTTATGCGCATTGCACCCCATTGGTGCCTTCTCTTATATGAAATCTTGGTGGGTAAAAAAGGTCTAACAAAGCATTGGTTTCTAATTGTACAGTATGCAAATGCATTTGTTTCTATCTCTGAAAAAGTGCCAAATATCACCTATATTTCCATAAATTCGAAAAGCTTAAGAGTTCTTACAGCTACCTATCAACTCTCCCGTTACACACCAGCTTGAGCAAAGCCTGGCTCATGTAACAAATGAGCTTACAAATCGAGCTCTACCTGGGCTATTTACTTGACAAAAACACACATGGGAGAGTCTCTCATTAAGCAGAGAAAGAGTTATTTTGTGAATTAATTAGGTTCATTTCCAGTCCAAATTGCGGCAAGTGAAGGCACTGTCCAGGATTAGTACGTTCTTCCTCTATAGGCTGGGCGACGAGGCCTTTAAACAGATCACAAGTGGACTAGATCGTATTGAAATTGAGTATCGCAGCTGAACAGTTAATGTAATTGCTGAGCTGATTATGGAACTTTGTTTACATTGTGATTTAGATATTGATAATGTTATTGGAGATGATCCATCTGTATGGTACTACTATATACATTGAAGGCGATCTTTTTAAATATATCTAACAAGATACAATTTCTTACTAAAACCTGAATATTACAAGGGATTTCCAAATGCAGGGTTGCTCTCAATCATCACAAGTGTTGGAAGGTGGTGAGCTGAATTTACACATGGCTGAAGAATGTCAAGAATGTTTAAGAGATAGCCTGTTCGGTGTAGAAACAAATACAGGGTCTTTAATGCATGTTGGAAAATTTTGCCTGGGTTGGGGCAAAAGGGACATGGAATCAATTCAAGGAGATGGCCCCAAGAGTACGTTAGTTCTTTCTGATGATGTGACTGGTATGAGTTCTTTCTTGACCCTTAAGCGTGTTGGATCTGTACCATCAACAGCTTTGTCCTGCAAATATTTTTCGAAAAGTTTGTCTACCTCTGGTAAAAAACCACTGCAAAGCCGAGGTGGGCTTGCTTCCAAGCCATCAGGGAAGAGGATTCAGCTTTTAAAATTTAACCTTGAAAGGTGCTCTGTGAACTTCAGAGGTGATGTGGGTTTGGAGAAAACAATTGTTGCAGACCCCAAACGAGTGAACTATGGATCTCAAGGTCGTCGATTTACAGTTAGTGTCTCACGTGACGGCACCCCACTTTGTGCAAGCATAATGTCCACAAGTTCCAGTGAGTGTAATAAGTTGAAGTACACTGTATCTTTTGACATCTACCTATTCAATCTGTGTATGAACAAGGAGAAACAGTCCGCCCAGATGGAGCTTGAACAAGCAAGGTATACCTATCAGGAATATGTGGAAGATGGTACGCCTGGAATAAAAGTGGCATTGTTTGATATGCAGACTGCAAAATTTGTTAGAACTGGTGGTCTTAAGGAGATAGCTATTTGCTCTCTCTTTAGTGCTACTGATAGTACAGCCTGGTGGGAGCCCGATGTGCATATAGCATCGTTTGAACTTGTGCTACATGTGAAGTTACTCATGCATAATCAGAAACTTCAAGACCTTAATTCTAATAATGCGGAAGACACATCTTGTGTTAGAGGTAATGACCAGGAGAAAGACAACTCCGTGGAACAATTACAAAATGAAAACATTAAAAGAAAATCTCTTTTCGCTATTGATATTGAAATGCTGAGCTTATCTGCTGCGGTCGGAGATGGGGGGGATGCCTCTATAGGAGTACTTCTTGAAGGGGTTATGCTCAGTTTCAATGAAGCAGGCGTATCTAAAAGCAGCCAGATTCAAGTTTCTCGCATTCCTAATGTGTCTAGTGGTTCATCTGATGGAAAACTTGAGGGAACCACTACGTGGGATTGGGTTATTCAAGGCCTTGATGTACATATTTGTATGCCCTACAGATTGCAGTTACATGCCATTGATGATTCCATAGAGGATATGTTGAGAACTTGGAAGCTTGTCACTTCTGCCAAAGCCAATCTGATGTTTCCAACAAAGATAGAAGGTGCAGAACCCAAAAAGCCTAGTTCGACAATACTTGGATGTGTGCAGTTGTGCATGAGTAAACTAAGTGCTGACATAGGGGAAGAACCAATACAGGGTTGGCTCGATGAACACCATCAGCTGATGAAATATGAGGCTTGGGAATTAGCCGCCAGGTTGAAATTTCTTAATGGCCTTATTTCCGAAGGCAGTCAATGTCCTGGAACTGCTGAAATAAAGGATTCTATTCATGATAGTAAGATTCTTTATAATGGCGAGGAAATTTATCTTCAAGTTGCTTCAGCTATTAAGAAAATGGGAGAGGAGATTTATAAGCAATCATTGGAGTCGTATTACAAGGCATGTCAGAATCTAGTGCCCTTGGAAGGATCAGGTGCTTGTAGGAATGGGTTTCATGCTGGTTTCAAGCCTAGCAGTTCTAGAACTTCCCATTTTTCTATCTCTACAACGGATTTAGATGTAAGCTTGACAAAAGTTGTAGGCGGTGATGCTGGGATGATAGAGGTTATACAGAAGCTTGATCCTGTCAGTCGAGAATATAACACACCATTTTCCCAACTTTATGGAAGCAATCTTCTGCGTACCGGAAATCTTGTAGTTCAAATAAGAAACTACACATATCCACTTTTCTCTGCAACTTCTGGTAGATGTGAAGGTTGTATTGTGCTAGCTCAACAGGTCTGCCCTCAATTCTACTTCCTTCTCTTCACCATTTTTTTAATCTTTTTTAGTGTTCCTTCTCTGGCATGTGCCCCTTTCTAACCATGTGTAGAAAAGAACGGGGAAGTCTGAAATAGTATTGAACTCCCATGCCATTGTTTGTTGAGTAATGAAGTTCAAGAAACTTGCGGATTACTCTGCTGCTTTTACGTTTTTGCAACATATTTTAACTGAAATTCAATCAATTTGTGAAAGGTCGATTTGATGTTAAAATACTAGGTTACCCTTGTTATTTGTTGTCCTACTACTCTGATAGTCTGATCATTTCACATTATCTATTGCCTACTTCATCTAAGGAACTAGGTATACTCTCTTGATCAATTTCTCATGACCAAGGACATTAGGCACGTCTGAAACCATCTTTCTTAAATGCTTTTGTTTTTTGTAAAATGTGTTTACAAATAAACAAAGATGTTACAGCACATGGTATTGGGCTCTTAAAATAGTTTCTTATTGATTTTGTGTGGGTGCATGTCCAACTAGACTTGTTAGGCACATTTGCCATACCCTAACCTGAGTGTCATGCGTAAGACGTAGCCATCCCTAACTATTGACACTGCATGAATCTGGAAGAGCTTATGTAATATTGTGCACAGGCAATAACTGGAAATAACTAGTGAGTGAATTTACATGGAAGATGCAATCTACCTCTAAATTTGGGCGTGATGTCGATTCTATTCCTAATGGTGTAGCCCAGGTGAGAGAAGAAAATAGTTTATAGAGTTATTATTAAATATGAAAAGTAGTTGCACTTGGGAGTTGAACAGTGATGGTGGAGACACTTCTACGTTGCTTTATACATTTAGGGTCTGTTTTTTTAACCGGATATAAGCATTGGAAAGGACTATATATCCAAGGCATATCCTGTTTGTGGTTAAAATTTGTACGGTCCAGATTAATATGCATTGGATATAAAATTCCACAAAGTGTGGGATATCCATGGAGGTGGTGTTATTTATTTCATCATCTAACGAGATTACACACCTATATGATTATATATCCCTTCACCATTAGCCCTCTCAAATAAATGGGTCCTTAAAGCTGGATCTTTTGTTCGAAACTCTGGTTACGTTGCATTTTACGATATTGAACCATGACTATTGACTTCTTGATGAAGCATGTGATTGAATGATCCTTAATTAATGGCAGGCAACATGCTTTTATCTCCAAATTCAGCATGATGTCTTTGTTGGGAGATGGATGAAGGTGTGCATGCTTTGTTCAGCCAGTGGCACTACTCCACCAATGAAAACATACTCGGATTTACCCTTATGTTTTCAGCAAGCAGAAATTTGCTTTGGAATGGGTTTTGAGCCATCTTTTGCTGACATTAGCTATGCTTTTAGTGTAGCTCTTCGTAGGGCTAATCTAAGTATCAGGAACCCTAATGCTACAGATATTCAGCCAGCAAGAAAGGAAAGAAGCTTACCTTGGTCGGATGATATGAGAAACTACATTCATGGGATTATCGCCTTATTCATGTCTGAGATGAAATGGAATATCCTTGCTACTACTGATCCTTACGAAAAGAGTGACAAACTTCAAATTGTTTCCGGTCATATGGAAATCCAGCAATCGGATGGCCATGTTTATGTGTCTGCCAAGGATTTTAAGATTTTGTCGTGCAGGTTGGAGACTTTACTGAACAACTGCAGCTTAAAACTTCCTACTGGCAGGTCTGGTGCTTTCATCGAGGCCCGAGCCTTTACTCTGGAAGTGACAATGGTTTGGGAATGTGATTCAGGCAATCCTATGAATCATTACTTGTTTGCGCTCCCAAATGAAGGTGTTCCTTGTGAAAAAGTTTTTGACCCCTTTAGATGTACATCTCTCTCGCTGAGGTGGGATTCTTTGCTTCGACCCTTTCCTCCCTTTGCTGAGAATCAATCGCTATCCTACTCCATGGGAGATGATGTTGTCCTGGATGGCGGTGCCTATGACTCCACACTTAAGTCAGAGAATGTTTCAATTGAGTCTCCAACCGTGATTGTTGGTGTTCATGATTTAGCATGGTTACTTAAATTCTGGAGTGTGAACTACGTTCCTCCATGTAAGTTGCGGACATTTTCACGGTGGCCTTGTTTTGGAATTCCAAGAGTTGCCAGATCAGGCAACCTGTCATTCGACAATGTGATGACGGAGTTCATGTGCCGAATGGATGCAACTCCAACATGTATAAGGAACATGCCTATGGATATGGATGATGATCTTGCTAAAGGACTGACATTTAATATGAAAAAGCTGAAATATGAACTCTGTCATAGTTGGGGTAGGCAAAAATACACAGTTGAATGCAAGCGTGATCCTCTTGATCTTGTTTACCAAAGTCTTGATCTTCACATGCCTAAAGCTTATCTTAACAAAGAAGATTGTATGACTGTTGCAAAACCAATTCAAATGACAAGGAAACGTTTAAAGTCTGCTTCCATGGATAGAACTACAAGCGAAAAAGGTGGTTGTGTAAGCGGGAGCAAAGAGAAGTACCATGATTATGGATTTCTGTTATCGTCTGAGTATTTTACAATCAGACGGCCAGCACCGAAGGCTTACCCTGCAAGGTTATTAGCACGGCAGGAATCTGGAAGAAGAAATCTTGAGATGACATACGTCAGGTCTGAGTTCGAAAACAGGGGTGAGAGTGATGAGCATACACGATCTGATCCTAATGATGATGATGGTGTTAATGTTGTAATAGCTGACAATTCTCAACGTACTTTTGTTTATGGCCTCAAGCTTTTGTGCACTATTGAAAATAGAGACGCTGTTTGGTCTTGGGTTGTTGGAATATCAAAGGTCTTTGAACCTCAAAAGCCCTCTCCTTCTCGGCAGTATGCACAGAGGAAGTTGCACAAGGAAAATCAGGTAGTTGATGGACCTGAAATGGCTCAAGAAGATATGTCAAAGGCCCCTTCAGTCAATGAAGGTTCCAGTTCCCCTTCCAAACATGCAGAATCTTCAGGATCAGTTTTATCTCGTCCACACACAGCAAAATTAGAAAACTCATCATCATCATTTAGTGGAGGCGGTAAGCTCTTAGAAAACCTTGGAAATCTGTCACGAAGACTTCTGTTTTGTGTTTTATGCATTTGTGTATTATTATGTTCATGTATTTGTTAAAAAACCAGTGATTTCATTAGGCTCGTATAAACGGATTACCAGCACGATAAAATAGTATTTTTGTACCTGTAATTATATATCACTATGATTGGTTATTCTCTTTACATATTTGAATTACAAAAGATTTCATTTGAGGGATCATATTGCTTTGCCATCAGCAAAGAATGGAAGCACTGGTGATTTCGAGGAGGAGGGAAGTCGACATTTAATGGTGAATATTATAGAGCCACAATTCAATCTTCACTCAGAAAATGCCAATGTAAGTTGTCTCGGAAATTGATCTTTTGTCGTTCTCCTGTTTGACATATGCTAACGTTGTGGTTTTGCAATGTAGTAGTTGCACTAACGCGTGTCATGGAAATGATGTTATCGATTATACTTGCATGGCTTATTTACTCAAATCCACCAATCCCTAGAGATAAGAAGACATGGTTGGTATATTTCAGATATTCCATCTGCCAAACGTTGTTGGAGTTTCTGTACTATAACTATTCAAATCCTAGCTATGGAGTTGAGGAGACATTGATCTAAAATTGTCCTGGTTCATTGTCATGCTACTCACTTTGAATGCATTAATGTGATTTTTGTGACCTCTTTGCTGAGATGCACTGCAACTTTATCCAATCACATATCAATTTACTCTTGAAAGGTAAAATACTAAAATTGACAATGCTACCCGTCACTTGTTTTACGTAGAAACCCTTGCTACTTGTGTATCAGCTTTCACATGTAGTCAAAGTCAAATCAATCTCGCTCTCTCTGGTTTTCTTTTCTTTCAAGTGTTTGTGAGGTAAAAGGAAATAATTTTTTATAGTGCCTCTCCCATAGTTTTGACTCTTTAGCAAGCACAAGTGGCAAATTAAACCTCCTGCAAGATTAACCAAACTAGCTAAATTGGTTCCCTTTTTATGTTGATTCAGATATGGATGTTTCTGCTCTTCATCTGGACTTGCTATTGAATACTTTAGTTTCGATTGGACACTATTGTGGAGATGATTGCCTAATGGACCTCTCTAATGGTGCAACTGGAATCTAGGTCTCTCTTTTTGTATTATTTCTTAGTTATGAATTTCTGATCATTGGTCATAATTATAGCAAAAAATGTAGGAGCAAGAAATTCTACTCTGACAGATGGAATCATCAATCATCATTTCGTTGACCTTTCAAAACATGATCGAACTTCGGTTACAATTTTCTCTTCCCTCTTTGTTGATTGTTATGGTTTGAACTCACTAATCAAGCTGTTGGATTTATTTAGCAATCGAACTAAGAGTTAATCTGTTGATTACAGTCTTTTCACCAAACAAAGAGTTAATTCCATGAATACACTATTGCGAAGTATTCATTTACCATAGTCCAGTCCTACTAATATTTTGAGTTTAATCTTTTTTTTAGATTGATGATGCTCATGAGCATTCTTTGAGGCAGAGTCCAGCTACTTATACACAAATAGTACACTCTGCAGCAAGAGGACTGTACAGGTTTGTTCACACCTGAACTTGGTTGAAATGCTCTTACTTGATCTAAAATATTTCAAAGATTGTCTATGGGCCAAAGGCCTCAATTTCCTTATTGAAATACGAAGCACCATGTTAGACTGCTCCCTAAGAGCACGCCATGTTTTTGTTGTACGGAAAACTTGCTGTCAATTTTATCCTCTTGAAAATTTGTTTTCACTTCTACCTTACAGTCCAAACAGGGATTTTGTAAAGATGGTGCCTGCTAATTTACTTCTTCTTTGATGTCATCTTGTCTGCAAAGGAGTGCTACCTCGCTTATCAAAATTTGTCTCCTTGCAAAATGTATATACTTGCAATTGATCTTGCTCCGTTTTTTGTCACCTTGTTTCAGGATTGGAACTATATTCAATAATCTGGCAACGACTCTGTCAAGTGGTCCTGCTGTAGATGATCCCATCTTTGCTTTGCTGGGAGTTTTCTGGCCGGTGCTTGAAAAACTTTTTAGGTCAGAACACATGGAAAATGGAAGTCTATGTGTGGCAGCTTGCAGGGCTTGTTCACAAGCAATTCATTCCTCGGATATTGGTGCTTCTATTTGCTAATCTATTTTTCCTCCGTAAATACTCGCATTGGGAGTTTTCTTGGCAAAGCTGGAACTTCTTGGCCACATACTTCTCATGCAACTTGCATCTGTCTTATTTGCAGGCCAACACTTCGTAACACTACTGCCCAAAGTATTAGATTGTCTTTCCAAAAAAATTTCTGCCATTCCAAAGTCAAGATTGCTACATTAGAGCTGGTGAGATGTTTACATTGTACCAAGCACTGTGTGATGAGAAATATTGGAGGCATCTTTAGTTCCATCTAGGTAGATTCTTTCCTGGGGCTACACTTTAGATAGCAACAACAGATGACATAGTGATTTCTGGTTATGCCTGAATCTGGTTCAATTACAGGTACACGATGTTTGAGTTGTCCACCTTAACAGAGATTAGAACATCTCATTTTAATCCAAAATTATTGGTGTAAAAGTTGCTAGAGGCACAAACTGGTCTGATTGTTCACAAGCATTCTCGTCATATATGTGATGTTATCACATACTATTGTATGTTAGACCAATTACTGGGTTGTGTTTTCTTCATATACTGTTCCTGCTTTTGTCTTCTTCTACCTTCTTCCGCGACTGCAATGGATCTTATTCTTACTTTTCTTCGATTCTTCTTTGCCATTTCACCAATCCTTTGCAGCTTCTGTCATCGTTGAAGAATTTGGTAGCAAGGAGGAATATGGACCTCTATTCATTAATTAGTACTTTTAAAAGATTTACACATGCAGCATCGATAATGGATTTTAACTCTTCATATTTATATATGTGTGTGTGTGTGTAATCAAGAACCTGATCTATTGGATGCCTACTCTAATTTTTCATATGTAAGGTCCAAATTCCGTGGTCTCTCTTATTTGGCAATTTCACGACAAAACACACATTGGGTCTTCTTGCTCGCTGCTTCTTCAATCTGTTGCTCTTGTCAAGTGATGGGGGATTATAATGATGTCTTTGCTGATAGGATTTGCAACTTCAGATGTTAAAAAGTTGGGTTTTGAATTGTTAATCCTTCGCACTAGAGTTATGGTTTATTTCTTGTGAGCTTGATCTCTTGTTTGCTTCGAATATCACCTACAAGATCGTGTTTTACATAGGCGCGCAGTGCCCCCCGTTTTATTGTAGTAGTTTTTAGTTTCTTTCAAATCGAGCTGAGGAACTCTGCTTTCTTTTTGTCCAGGTTGCTTTTCAAGAGATGCCAGAAGTTCCTGCTAAAGAAGATGAAGAGAAGTTGGACCTTCCTCATCTGTTTGAGATTTGTTTTTTCTTTTTTTGGTAAATTTAGATTTCAGGATTAAAAAATCACTGGGGTATGACCCCTGAGATACATTACACGAAAAGAAGCATTACAACCAGCAAGGCTAAACATCTATTGAGATATGTTTTTTTTTTTTTTTATCGGCAAAAAAGATTTATTCAGAAATCTTGACAAAGGGTACATCAAGATGGGGGAGGGGGAGGGAAATCCAACCAAGAGTTGAATGAAAAATAAAATAAAATGTTGGGGCTAAACATCTATTGAGATATGTTGATCTGATTACTTATGTTTTTTTCCATTTGTTTCTCACTTTGGAACTGTGAGGTCATGGAGCAACGTTTGCCTGCTTAATGGGAAGGAAAGATCTTGTGCCGGTTACGGTTTTCGATTGGATGGTTCCAGAGAAAATTTCAAATCATTAATGGCCCTTCTTGTGGACCTTTGGTAGCCTGCATTTTCGGCTTACGCTTTTGTATGTGATTGTGTGGACATAGTCACATAGTGTGGGGGGATGAAATTAGCTTGACCCTTTCCTCCCTTTGTTTTGGACGGAGAAGTGAGACGCCGGTAACTGGATACCTGAAAACCGGAGGGGGGTGTACCTCCGGGAAGAAGCTCCGACGGCCTAGTTAGTAGGTAAAAGAGAAAAGAAAGTAGTTGCTTAGAGGAGAAGTTATGAAGAAGAAGATCCTCCAACCTGGAGAGGGAGTCCTCTATTTATAGGTAAACCTTGGAGTGTTGAGCAAGTCGTGCGTACCTTGGCACGCATGTAGTATTGTTTCGTCTGACGTCACCTGTTAGAGTCATTTAATGCGCGGTTCCTAGGTTAGCAGAGCCCACGAGCTAATGTCAGAAACGTCGCTTTCGATCAGAGATGTTTCTTCATTCTGACATGGAATCTTCTATAAGACGTACCGTTGAATGACAGCAAATGAGCATCCTCTCTGATGAATCTGGCGGTTTCCGAACAATAGACTTGATTTTATGATTCGATCTTATTTTTCCAATCTAGTGTTATGTGTTTGTTTTCTGTGATTGCAAATACATAGTTATGCAATGATATTATTGTGCATGGAATTGAGAATTGAGATAATCTATACCTAGAAAAGACGAGTCGTGCCTAGATTAATTAGTTTTAGAATCGAAGACGATTCGTGCCAATCGAAGATAGGTTATGCTTGATTCTCAATTACATTGATTCTATTGGCGATACGTTGCTAGGGCTTGTAGCTTCTAGCGGATCATTGTCGTTTTGGTAATTGGCTTCCTAAGATTAATATAATCACTTTGTTACGAAGTTATGGTGGATTCGAAACCCTAAGACTTTTTTCCATATATTCGTTTCACCATCTTTCTTGCTTTCAATTATTTAGATAATTTTAGTTAACCAAACTCCAATTAATCACTCTTTCTTGAATTGAATTAAGAATTGATTCAAAAAAATAAATAATTTAGCCTCTTGATCTCCATGGTACGATACCTAGACTTAAACCACTATTCTATTTGAATTGAGGTTTTCGCTTAGTTTTAATAATTTATTTTGGTGTGAAAAATGACCTACCAATCTCCAATTAAACAGTACCCTGGTAAAACTCAGTACCATGTCTTGTTTTTCTTTTTCTTTTTTTCACTAGGAACAACACTTGTACAAAATTGCAGGGATTCTGAGATTTAAACATGCCATTATTACTATGGTGCCATAAAGTGAAGAGGATAAAGAGAAGTTGAACCTTCGTGGTCTGTCGAGATTTTGTGGATATGATATTCTGATTGCTTTTTCGAAACACAGCCGTAGGGAAAGATCTCATGCCGGTTACAGTTTTTGATTGGATGCTTCAAGAGATGGGCATAGAAAATTTCAAATCATTAATGGCCTTTTTTGTAGCTTACATTTTCGGCTTGTGCTTTTGTATGTGATTGCGTGAACGTAGATTCTTTTCCTTAAAAGTATTTTTCCTCTTTTTTCTCTGTTTGGTTTGGACAAGAATTAACTAAAACAAAAAGGTGTCAAAATAAGTGTTAGCGGATCCGTCCCCACTTTTAAAATGGCCACATTTCCATCCATCTGCCCATCCCTGTTTGACACATTTAAGAGAAAGAGATCTTTGAATACATATTGGGAAAATGTATAGAGTTCTCATCTTCAGGAGTTTGCTTCGGGTCTCCAAGAAACTTAGGGCCGAACCTAATCACTACTGCGCACACCACCTCCTTCTTCCTCCCTTCACCGTCAAAGACAACCTATGTACGCCACACCACCTCCTTCTTCCTCCCTTCACCGTCAAAGACAACCTATGTACGCCACGACACCTCCATCTTCCTCTCCATACTTATTGTTTTTTCGAATATTTTGTTTTTCCCGGTTCTTTACTTGTCGATTATCTTAAGAGGTTGTAGGGTCGAAATTGCTTAATTGCGCAGTTTCGCCTTTACGAATTCAGAAATAATATTTACCGATATCTGTTGGAGTTGATTTTTTACAAAGCCCTATTATTTTAAAATTTATGGACATTTTTATGTATTTTTGTAGGACCCAGAGTGGGCTCCACAAAAATACTCCGGGTCCTAAAATAATTATAGTGTACCTAGACTTCTCGATGTTGGGAGTATGAAATCTGCATACCTATAACACATTCCTCACTCTCCTCGAGTGTCTTTTGGGATAAGATATAGGAGTATATGTCACCTAGCATATTTTTTGGTGTCAATTTAATTTTTTTCGTATTTATTAGTTTTGCGTCAAATTTTAGCAAATTATTACTATTTCGTTTTAGAAAAGTAAATAAATATAATGAGCATTTTAATTTGGTGTAAGAAAATACAAAAAATTAATATGTAGAAATATGTTTTTTGGGGGGTTTGAAATTGCACGATTCCCGTAGAAGACATTTAAAGTGGGACAGAGGGAGTATACGAACTCAAATTCTTTCTAATAAAAATAAAAACAAGCCAAAAACCTGCTAAAAATGGGTTCTTTAAGTTACTATGATCTAAGCATGGTCAATTCATTTTTTGAAAATCTTGATAGTACATTATGGGACTTGATTTTTTACCTAGTTCTCATCAATGAGTTATACAATATGAACGAATTCAATCATTAAAGTAGGTTCGCCATGGGGTACAAAAAATAGCCAACTTGAGCAAAGTTGCCTCTGTTTTGATTATTGAGAGCCACAAATTGGGTAATGTGAAGGGGTTGTTATCTTTTGATTATGCAAGCCATTTTTTTAAACAAAATGGCTTGCATAATCAAAAGATAACCCAGGTTCATAACCTTTTTTTTTTTTGGGTGGTTCGGTAAATAAAGTTAACGTTCATACGTAGTACGGGAATAAGGTATCCCTCCACCATGTTGCATAACAAAAGCAAAACAACAAAGAACAGTTTCATATTAGCTATGTACGCAATAATTAAACTCCTCTGAACATGTGGTTGAAGATTGTGACTCCCAGTTGATTCATAAGGAACCTGCGATCAGAGGAGGCTAATGAGATTCTTCTACTTTACAAGGATCAGATGATAACGAGAACGTACCAAAACAAACACAGTTAGACAGAACCCTGCCACTAAAATAATATATTTGGAACTATTTTCCTCACGTAGTGGGCCGAACCAGCACCGGCCTTTCGGCTCTTCGGATTGGACTGGGTCAGGTCAGTCCTAACAGACTTAATCAAGTGAATAGACTTATTCACGCTAGCCAGTACGATCTGACCTAACCGAGTGAATCCGGACTGGGTGCGAATCGACCCGGTCGACAGCTGGCAGATCTGTGTACTTTACAGGCAGACCGTTCATACACGTGATCGTAACCGCCGGGTCTTAATACGTGTCACCCATGACTGTTCATACAAGCATCAGTTGATAATGTGAGCATACCAATCCACACTATCCTAGTTGATAACGTGAATGTACCAATATTCACACTATCCTACTGGTTTGAGGAAAACAAAGGACGAGCACAGTAGATAAAACCCTGCCCCAACATTAATATATGTGGAACTTTTTTCCTTGCATGGGAAAATAAAGCGTGACAATTTCAAAGGAATGAAAACCACATAATGAAGAGCAAGGATCTGGAGGAGAGATGGCGAGACTCACTATTCAGAGACCTAGGAGTGCATTTGCTTTCACTGGGGCTCGGCAAATCAAGTCTTGCTTCTTTGTCACTCTCTGCAATTAGAGAATCAGATGGCATTAAGGAGAATGGGGTTTCATAATTATTCTATCTAATGGCTAACAAGGCCCTTGAAACAAATCCAGTAGGGGCAATCTTTGCAAAGACAAAATCATACTACCACGAAAAACTGCTAGACCCTACAATATTTGTCCCTATATACATTCAATAATAGAAGCATAGACAGATAGTAGTATAGGGACCAGGATCCTCTCAAACAGAAAAACTCAACCCTAAAACAAGTCAATCAGTCGAAAGACTTGAAACAATGGCATAACCGAGAATTTCCTTCAATGGTATCTATTAGCATTTCTTAATGACTGCCATGGGTGTCCATTTTTAGGTTGCAATTGGTACAAATAATTAAAATTCATTAAAAAGTAGCTATAGGTAATTTTTTAAGTGTGGATCCAAATAGGTGAGAGATTGATCTAAGAGAGTTTTTTGAGTTTTGATATTTCAATTGTTAGACTTGTTTCACATCGCTTCTCCAAGCCATTCAAGCTTGGTTAATAAAATCTAGAGGCAGCTTCACTTATTGCTAACTGGTTATAGGTTGGATGCCTCCAAGAAATGTAACAGGTGAAAGTAATCTCCAAGGTGTTAATCGGTCGATAACAGGTGAAAGGAATCTCCAACCTGATGTGTTCAGGTCGGATGACGGGTAAGGGTCAAACCACCTGAACCAACTCATGCAAACCCCTACTGTCATACACATACCACCATGTGTTACCGAGCTCCACACTGACATGAGTGAGTGTTAGACTTGTCAATTGGTTTTAAGGTTGGATGCCTACAAGAAATCTAACATTGTTTAAAGTCCTAAGAAGCAACACACACACATTGAGAATACTACATAGTTTATAAATGATATTCTTGAAATACACATGAGAACACTAAGTGCAAGAATATATGAGCAAACCAAAACCATCGGAAAATCATATTATGCAAAGAATATATGAGCAACCAAAATTTACCCTGAAGCAATTGGGATTTCTTTGGCTCAAGCCTGACAAGTTGAACTTCTCTTACTCCTACGAAGACATAAATGATTGCTTGGAAGTTGTCAAAAGCACCAGTAGTCTTATTCTCAGCCTGGAAGGTGATATAGATATGAGCACCTTCAACTAACCGCCAATTTGCCTTGAGGACCTTCACAACTTCAAAATTTGTTCCCTAGGAAATATACAAGCGAAAAGTTAAACAAACCACAAAACCAAGAAAAAAAATCAATAAAATAAATTGGAATGGAGAATAAATTTAACACACGCACTGACATACATTTTCATTGTTGTATTGGTTAATGGCTGCCTGCGAATCATCTATCAAATTCGCATACTCAAGTGGCTCCTCTTCTTCATCAACAGGAAGTAGAACGTGTACACCAATCTGGGCCACATTAGCAGGAAGATCGATGGTATCAAATCCCTGTACACACAAACAAGGTTATAATAACATGAGATCCACCACAAACATACAAATCTAAAAATATAGAAGCGGAGAGGCAGGCGAGGGGAATAAAAATGATGTGCGGAAACAGAGAGGACAATAACAAAACGAAGAATTATGCACACTGAATTTTTCTCTACAATTTCCTTCCCTATCTTTCCTTTTCCTTTCTTTTCCTCAAGTCCCAAAACAGCCGTACAATAAAGTAGAAGCTACACAAAAGTTACAGCGCCTTTGGATGGTGCGATTTCGTGAGAAAAGAAAGGGTTGTGGTCTCTCCCCAAATCTTATCATTTTTGGTGAGAAACAAAACAAGCCTTCCATTTACACACATTCCCCGTCATTTCTCACCTATTTATCAAATAAGTGGTGAGAATCCCTCCTCCATTATTTTCTTTTCTCACCAAATCCCTCCATCCAAATGGGCTGTAAAGTTCAAATATTGGATAGGATATATATAATAAACACATTCCTCGCTCTCCTCAAGCGTCTTGTTGTAGAGATCCCACTCTTCATCGGTAAACAGACGGCATTGCTGGTTGATTTCCTCTGTCGTAGGAGGTTCATCAGTAAAAGTGATTCCTTCTACAGCGGACCAATAAGCAGCGATTTCCTTGGGGTCATCCACCAACCACGGAGGCACTCCATCGGACATCTGATTGATTAAACACAGGAGGACTCGTGTAATTAGCATAAAACGAATTACTAACTTCCAAGGTAATCAATCTATGCCTGGTCTCGCAAAAGAAAGCCCTAACACACAAAAGACTAATCATGATGAGACTACAATCAAAACAGACGAAGAATACATCTATCTAGTTAGCACTTAGCATACGAGAAGATCAAAAGGCAACGAGTTAGCATAAAATCAATTAACACACAAGAATTAGCCCTAATTACACACACTAATAATCTAATCATGAGAGAGAACGAAAACCAGGCATACGAGATCAAAAGGAAGGCAGATTTTTATTTGTAATTCCAAAGCCAAAAGCCCTGAGAATGGAGCCCTAGAATAGAATACAGAAGCAAGCACAAACTTGGGAAAAAATCAAATCAATCAAATAAGAAGAAAGAAGATCGAAGATGATACCGAAAGAGTAATGTAACTGGTGCTTGTACAATTATCAAAACAAAAACAGAACGCTACCTCTCAAGCCTCGCTTCTTCCTTCTCTCTCTCTCTCTCTAAAAAAAAATATGGTGAAAAAATTGTGTTCAAATTTTCAATGAACCTTGGCGAAAGATCTTAATTTTTTGGTTATTTTATCCTAAAGAGTCATAATTATTTTTTTAACCTTAAAGCTTTCAATGAGAACCCTAAGAGAATTAGGGGTCAGCATGATTTGGATTGGTTCGGTTTTATAGTAAACTAATAACCAAACCAATATTTACGGATTATGAATTTGGAAAATCAAATCAACCCACAAAAGCCATAGAACCAAACCAATCCAAACCATTAAAATTCGGTTCGATTTCGATTTTAAATCACGATTTGCTTTGAATTATGCTACCATCTTCAAAACAAAATTAAAGTACATAAAATTATGAACATAAATTTGAAGGCAGAATACCAACAATTGTCTCAAGTTTTAAACTAAGAAAATGAATTACCGGTAAGTCATTAAAATAAACCAACTAAGAATACCAATTACTAACATCTTGGCAGGAAAGGAAAACTAAATATTGCGGTGGATTGAATAGTATCAATAAATTACTAGGAAAATATTTGACTATTGGCTCCGTTCCGGAAACAAAAATAAGTACTTATTTTTTAAGAAGGCAATTTCAAGCTCAAAAATCATGTGCTTACGCAAATAATTTTCCTACCACTATGGATCTTGTTTGATAGATCTCATTGAGATCTTTAATACGGTGCAAAAAAAATTGAAAAATTATTTTTCATTTACATTATTTTTGAGTTTGAAAATGTGAAATAAGCTGCTTATTTTTTAAGAAAATTTCTGGAACGGGGAGTAAGGCTCCCATATTTATAGGAAAGGAAAACTAAATATTGCGGTGGATTGAATATGATCAATAAATTACTAGGAAAGTATTTGACTAAGGCTCCCATATTTATTTGGTGATTTCATAATTAAATTATATATATATAATGTATTATACGGTGCGGATCGGTTTGGAACCATAACCATAAACGTGAATCCACAAACTAAACCATATAACGCGGTTTCTAATTTTTTTAAACCATAACCAAACCATACTACTAAAAAACCGAACCAAACCTTTCGGTTTGAATTGGTTTGGACTGGATTCACGGTTTGACCGATTTTTTGCTCACCCCTAAAGAGAACCATGGAAGAAAAAAATTCAATCTTTCCAAATTCCATCCAAACGACACCGTTTTGAGGGAGAGGGGTGAAATACCAAGCTTGCCCTTGGTTTTGACGGAGGGAACGAACGGCGTCAGCTGCAGGGACCATTTAAAGACAAAATTGATACTTTGGGGATGCAATGTTAACAATTGAAATATTGGGGACCAAAATGGCATGACGGAAATACTTTGGGGACCAAAAAAGTCAAAAAGCCTTTGCTGATAGGATTTGCAACTTTAGATGTTAAAAAGTTAGGTTTTGAATTGTTAATCCTTCGCACTAGAGTTATGGTTTATTTCTTGTGAGCTTGATCTCTTGTTTGCTTCGAATATCACATACAAGATCGTGTTTTACATAGGCAGTGCCCCCCGTTTTATTGTAGTAGTTTCTTTCAAATCGAGCTGAGGAACTCTTCTTTCTTTTTGTCCAGGTTGCTTTTCAAGAGATGCCAGAAGTTCCTGCTAAAGAAGATGAAGAGAAGTTGGACCTTCCTGATCTGTTGAGATTTATTTTTTCTTTTTTTTGGTAAATTTAGATTTCAGGATTAAAAAATCACTGGGGTATGACCCCTGAGATACATTACACAAAAAGAAGCATTACAACCAGCAAGGCTAAACATCTATTGAGATATGTTGATCTGATTACTTATGTTTTTTTCCATTTGTTTCTCACTTTGGAACTGTGAGGTCATGGAGCAACGTTTGCCTGCTTATTGGGAAGGAAAGATCTTGTGCCGGTTACGGTTTTCGATTGGATGGTTCCAGAGAAAATTTCAAATCATTAATGGCCCTTCTTGTGGACCTTTGGTAGCCTGCATTTTCGGCTTGCGCTTTTGTATGTGATTGTGTGGACATAGTGTGGGGGAATGAAATTAGCTTGACTCTTTCCTTCCTTTGGTTTGGAGGGAGAAGTGAGACGCTAGTGACCGGATACCTGAAAACTGGAGGGGGGTGTACCTCCGGGAAGAAGCACCGACGGCTTAGTTAGTAGCTAGGTAAAAGAGAAAAGAAAGTAGTTGCTTAGAGGAGAAGTTATGAAGAAGAAGATCCTCCAACCTGGAGAGGGAGTCCTCTATTTATAGGTAAACCTTGGAGTGTTGAGCAAGTCGTGCGTACCTTGGCACGCATGTAGTATTGTTTCGGCTGACGTCACCTGTTAGAGTCATTTAATGCGCGGTTCCTAGGTTAGCAGAGCCCACGAGCTAATGTCAGAAACGTCGCTTTCGATCAGAGATGTTTCTTCATTCTGACATGGAATCTTCTATAAGACCGTTGAATGACCGCAAATGAGCATCCTCTCTGATGAATCTGGCGATTTCCGAACAATAGACTTCCCGAACGAAACACTTCCGAACGAAGGCTTTCAAATCCGAACGACAGAAGATCTTTTCGAACGTTAAATAGACGGCGCCACAAGAAGAGCGTTAACGCTCGGTGACAATGGTGTAGTACCACGATCGTTTGGCGGACCAGTGCAGCATCCTCCCATGACTTGTAATGATGTTACAATTGAACATTGAGATTTCTTGGTGAACCTTTTGATCCTTCCAAACCGTGGATATTTCGGCCCACTACACAAGTCGGATTTTGTAAAAAATTTAACAATTTCTTTCCGTTTAATGTTTGATCAAGTTTTCACAAATTTTATAAAAATCTGACTTGCACACGTATTGCGTGTGCCCCGGCCTCTAGTATAGGTTAATGTCCTTCCTTTTTGTCCATTGAGCCACAGTCTTGTAGCCATCATCAGTCCAGGCTCCCAGCCTGATTGTTAATGGAAATAGTTTTCATTTGTATGTTCGAAATTTAAAACTTCAAAATAAATTTTAAAAAATATTGTTCACTTAGGTTTTTTCATATTGGTCACTCAGATTTCTTTATTGCCCCCCTTGAAATTTTTTTTTTTTGGGATGGGGGTTGAATGCTGTTGAAGGGAAGAAACCAGAAAAATCTCAGGGAGAATTACATAAAACAAATTAGATAAATAAACGTTAGAGTTTGATCCTCGTAAAAAATTGAACTGTAAACTTTTAATTTTAGCGACTTAAACCCTAACTTTTAAAATGTTCACATTTCCATCCATCTGCCCGTCTCTGTTTAGACACATTAACAGAGAGGGATATCTTTGCATCCATGAGGGGAAAATGTATGTATACCAGTTCGGAGGAAGCTATGGTACACAGGGTATACCGTATGTCTAAATTATGACAATTTGTGATTTTCATTATGCCGATTTTTGGTTTTCTAATGTATATTTATGATTCTAGTTACGACATGTACTTTAAAATTTACCTGTTGAACAGGTCATTAGCAGGTTACCCATAATTAAAAAATATTGTTATTATGTAACCATAATTATTCGTACCGGAATCCATAATACTTGTACCATAACCAAATAGATGCGTACAATATCGAAAATTAAATAATGCTACCCATAAATGTTATAACAACACCATAAATTGGCATTATCTTACCACAATGAGTAGTACCAATTTTTTTTTGACTCGTATGATATTCCGTAACAAAATCAAAATGTGTCGTACCAAAATCAACAATTGTTATACCCAAGCCAAAAATATTTGTAAAATGCCACAAATTTTATAAAATAACCACAATTGTTATGACAACACCTAAAATTGTCATTTTCTTGACACAACGTGTCGTATCAAAAGAAAACATTTAAATACCACAAATTATATAACAAACCACAATCGTTATGATAATACCATAAATTGACGTTTTCTTACCACAATGTGTCATACCAAAGGAAATTAATTAAAATATTCCGTAATAACACATGTCTAAAATACCACAAATTCAGTAATATAACCAAATTTGTTATGACAACACCATAAATTGACGTTTTCATTCCCACAATGTGTCGTATAAAAAAATTCAATTAGAATGTTCAATTAACGATAGTTATAATCAGCAAAATATCATACCACAAATTCAGTAATATAACCAAATTTGTTATGACAACACTTTAAATTGACGTTTTCATACCCACAACGTGTCGTATAAAAAAAATCAATCAGAATGTTCAGTTAACGATAGTTATAATTAGCAAAATACCATACCACAAATTCAATAATATAACCAAATTTGTTATGACAACACCATAAATTGACGTTTTCATACCCACAACGTGTCGTATAAAAAAAATTCAATCGAAATGTTCAGTTAACGATAGTTATAATTAACAAAATACCATACCACAAATTCAGTAATATAACCAAATTTGTTATGACAACACCATAAATTGGCGTTGTCATACCCACAACGTGTCGTATAAAAAAAATTCAATCGAAATGTTCAGTAAATGATAGTTATAATCAGCAAAATACCATACCACTAATTATTTTCAATTCCCGCCACATAATATCGAGGCAAGAATTAATGAAGTTGATAGCTTATAGCTAGACACTTAATTGGATGGAAAATATCATTCTATTATTAAATTTGCGTGCCAATGATGGAGCTTCCTAAACCAGATCGAGGCAAAAATTTACGTAGGTGACTTAATCAACAAACATAAAAAATTCAACGGAATTGATCGTCATTATTGTGTACGGGACCGCATGGCTACTTTACAAACGAAAATATCATTTTATGATTGAATTCGGATGCCGATGAAAGGGCTTTCTAAACCCGATCGAGCAAAAAATTTACGTGAATTATTTAATCAACAAGTATAACGAAATCAATGATTTTGATTGTTATTATTGTGTCGCGGTCACAAGTCTACCTTATATTCAGCTACAACAGAGAAATTAGTTTCATATAAAGTATATTGAATGTACAAATTCTAAATGTTGTTTTTTTTAAGAAAAAATTCTAAATATTGTTATCGAGTATATTTATAAAATGATCGATCAGTACCATTAGAATGTGAAGTCCTACAAAATTTAAGATTGTCACCAAAATTATAAATCATGGGATATCGACAAATATGTAGCTAAACGATATTTAACGTGTCTGAATGCATTAAAGTCTATTATTAATTATGGTACGACATATTTTAGTCTTGCTACAGAATATTTGGATTAATTTCTTTTAGTACGACACATTGTGGTAAACAAATGCCAATTTTTGGTGTCGTCATAAAAGTTATGGTTATGTTATATAATTTGTGGTCATTTTTTGGAGATGGAGAGAGAGTGAGGGAGGAGAGAATAACCGGTTACCTGCTCAACCCTTTTTTCATTTTATTAATTAATTTAATAAATGAGTGGTTCGGATCATTCACTTTAAATCCAAGGGTTTAAAATCATGATGTGTACGGTACACCCCTTAATAAGGGGTGTGTACCATAGGACTTCCCATAGAGTTCTCATCTTCAGGAGTTATGCTTCGGGCCCCAAGAAACTTAGGTCCAACCCTAATCACCACTGCGCGCACCACCTCCTTCTTCCTCCCCCACCGTAAAAGACAACCGGATAGCTAGGAAGACTCTGGTTGAATATATAAGTATAGTAATGAAAGATATATCTTTATATGAATATATAGAGACTTTCCCATGGTTAAAAAAACCTAGATGGAAAAATAAGGATACAAATATGATATAGTTTTCTTCTTTTTTCTTTTTCTGAAATATTCTGTCTTTCGTGCATCCTTCCCTGCATCTCTGAGATCTTTTCAATGACCTATGTTTGTTGAAGGTATATCTACCCCGATCGGTTGCGTAAAGCCCGCGATAGCAACCGAACCAGGAAAAATATACAGAAAAGACATTTCTATCCTACACGTCCATCTAAATTAATCAATCATTCTTATTTACTTTCACTAAGGGAGTTCATTAATCCACAATCTCTTCATAATTCCTCCTACGATGATGACAAAGTTATTTTCATGAGTCTAGTAGTTGAAAAATAGCAATGCACTCTTAATATATAGAACAAGAGGTTCTTGAGATCCACACAACACCACAAAAATTGAAAAGAAAAGAAAAGAAAAAACTTAATTTTCATTTGAACATTCTTTGGCTTAGAGCCTTGAGCATCACTCTCGAGTATTGCCGAGAAGCCATCCTCCATTCCACACCTGTTGTCATCATGGCCTCGAACTCTGGATAACTGATCCGACCATCCTGTTTAAAAATACAAAAGAAAACACACACGATTGGATGAAGAATAATCGAGCAAATTAAACACACAAAGAAACCACTACACAATGATTTGTGGTTCCCTAATTGGGTGCATTCTGTTGGAATATTTACGTTTTAAAACTCTTTTTAAATATTACTGTTTAATTATAATTCCAAGAGTCACCATTTAAATAGGTGTCTTTCCATTTAAAAGGAGTTTGTCTCTTGTGAAAAGGTACAACACATCCCTATATAAAGCTTTTATCTCTAACGTTACTTTTACCGGTTAACGAATAACGCTCTCTCCCTCTCTCCCTCTCTCATTCTCTCTTTGATTATCAGTACTTTATACTTTCCATATCTTTGGGCGACTTCGATCATAGACGGTTCACTCTACTTCCGGTGGGCGCAAACATCGAGAAGGCTTAGCCATGATTTGGGTTTTATCTTAGAGTTGTTGATTGTTCGTCGGAACCCTTGCGTGGGGAGGCAATAACAACTTTAGGACAGCGACATCGTGACTCTCTAATCACAGGCTAGATTATTTCTTACTTTGATTACATTATTTATTGTGTTCTATGTTTTTTGTAGGTGTACGGGCATTAAATTCCTAACACATTCACCCCGCTAACCCTCGCTGATGTATACAATATTGACAAAAAAAAGAAGTTAGGTGCATTCACGGCTCACACAAGTTGTTCACTTCTTATCGATGAAGAAAACAAAACAAATTATCATCAATTACCACAATACTCTTATTTAGGTTTTCCAGTCCCCGAGCTCCCATCGTGGACGCTTCCCCCTAAAACCGGACTCACGGATATTGATTGAGCACGCGAAGTATAGTAACAGGCAACCGAAAACATCTTGCGCCATTTCCGAGAGTAAAACATTTTCATCCATATGAAGTAAAAAAAATTACCTGGTAAAAAATTTACGGTCTTTTCCCCAAACCAACACCAGAAAATAAGTAAATATTTGACGTCAAAATAAACGGAGCTTTATTGTTCTCTATATGTTTAATGGACCATAGAGAATGGTTATGATTAATCTGTAAGTTACGATTATTTTGATATTTACTTTAAAATAAACTTAAATAAGTTGTAGATAAGTCTCATAAGCCAAAAAATGTTACAAATTATAGCTTAAATAACCTCATTTTTTAGGTGGTTAATTATAATTACTGGCTATATATGTGATTGTAATTAATATGGATATAGTATAAGGAGTAGAGCATATAAATTAGTACCTTATCCAAGTCAACATCAAAAATGATGTCTCGGATGACTTGATCACTGTTAGGGTCAAGGTTGTCCTCAACTAATCCTTCTCTCAGCTCTTCAACCTCAATGTACCCACTCTCATCCTTGTCGAAGTACCGGAACGCCTGCCGGAGTTGCTCGTCGTCCCCCTCCCCTATCTTTTTCAGGTGAACCGACATCGTCACGAATTCCTCGCAGTTCAGCAGCCCGTTTCCATCGACATCAGCCTTTTAATTAATTTTCACAAAATTAACCACACAAATTAATTTTCAACTTCTTAATTAGGGAAATAAATTGCAATTGAAGCATGCACTTTTTAATTGATAATAATATATAGAGACTAGAGAGTACAAATTAAATAATTTACTCACAGCATCCATCAACATCTGGACGTCAGGATCGGCAACAGGTTGGCCCATCCTGTGGAGGCCATGTTTGAGCTCTTCAAATGTCAGGTTTCCATTTTTGTCAGTGTCCATCATATGGAACATCTGTTTGATTCCTGCCACTTTTTCTTGTGGCAAATTATCTGCTACCACCTAATTTATACAAACGTACAGTATATTTGAATGTTAATTTCTTCCTCAATTTTGCTACCCAATGTTATGTGAATTAATTCATATTATATATAAGTTGAATACTCCATCCGTCCCATTTTTGTCGTTATTTTGCAAAAATCGTATAATTTTTTAGATAAGTAAATAAAGAACTTATTTGTGAAATTTTTCCCCATCAATTTAAAGGACTAAAAGTAGCACGACTTTCGAAAAAGAATGAGCTAGACGAAGATGCTGCCAAGCACTCCGGTACCAAGCAGCATCCGGCCGTTCATCTCAACACGGACGGCTCGGAGTGAATATGAGCATATACACATCTGAACCGTCCAGTGCTTGGTCAAGATCCGAGCCGTCGATTGTCGAGATGAACGGCCGAATTGGCCGCTCGACACCTGCTTGGCAGCATCCCCATTATGACGGAGGGAGTATTAATAAGCAACAAATTATAAGCTAGCACTACTATTTATTAAGCTACATTTAAATTAAGTTTTCCCTATCTAAAGAGGAAACAAAACAGGGAATCGTCTCGGGTAGTGTTGGAGATTTAAGTAATTTTAATTTTCTTTCTGTCCTTGTCCTTTTAATCTTCGTACTATTGCAGTGATTAATAAAAAAAAATTGCCGATCAAAAAAGAAACGAAACAGGGAATCAATGAGGGTAACAAGGCGTTGGAAAAACTTACCCTGAGGACTTTCTTCTTGAACTTATTCATCAATGAGAATTGCTTGATTCTTGCCTTGACATTTTCTCCCAAAGAAATATTAGAGACTTGATGAGCATTCTGAATCCACTGATGTCCTGCACATGAAAACGTACATTATATAGGCCTGATCGACTTGATTTTTTGCATGACTGTTCTAAGTGTACGAAGTGAACGGAATCACATTTTTGTGTTCAGGACGAGGTCCATTTGGACGGCACGTCTTAATAATTACGTAATATGTACGTACATACCGAGGGCTTCTTCAACAGTCATCCGGTTGGAAGGGTTAGGGTTGAGCATACCCTTAACTAGTTCCTTAGCATCTTTGGAAACTCTTGGCCATGGATCCCTCTCAAAGTCTATTTTACTCCGTATGATTGCCTGTGCTATTCCCTCTTCAGTATCTGCACTAGTAGACAAAGTAGAACTAGTCAAAATGAAAAAAAATGGCTAAGAACATGGTAATATGTTCAGATACAGACTGCCATATTACGTTTTGGGTTTGGATCCTCTCTGGTTCAAGTTTTGAGACTGGACATGATAGTTCAAATTTGGACCATACATTGGGATAATCAATGGTTCGGATTTGCTCAGATCTCTTACTGGTAATGAGGAAATCAAAACTGTTTGTTGCAGTAATGGACGATTCAAATTAGCACTGTCTCGTCAAGTTCAAAAACTTGGACCGGAGATAATCCAATTCCTAGGTTTTTAGTCTGAATCATACATTGAGTTTTTATTTTTGTACTTGAAGCACTTTTCTTTGGATCCCTGCGAATCTCTGTTTTTCTATTACATCGTTGCTGTCCTTGTTCTGATAGAAGATAATATGTTGGTCGCATCTTGCCCGTAAAGAGATTTAACTTAGCCAGAACCCGATAAATCAGGCACTCGCGCTAAAATCTTGGCGATCGATTTGTAGACGCCCAAGCACCAAGATACAAAAGCCAAGATTTTACTACGAGCGACTCCTCAGTCATGTTCCATGTAAGATAAAGCGACAAATTAACGCTATAGATTTTCGCGTTTCATTCCAGATATATAGTCCCACTGTAATATACTTCTGTGCATTTTCGTCGCATTTTTACGCCTCAATCTTTACTGGGAAAAGAAAATTACCTGCCCAAAAAGGGGGAACTCCACATAGTAGGATGTAGAGAATAACACCTGCACTCCAGACATCTACTTCATGACTGTAGTTCCGTTTAAGGACTTCTGGAGCCATGTAATAAGGGCTGCCAACTATTTCACTGAAACGCTGCCCTGTTTCCAAAACCAAATAATGCCCAAGTAAATACACACGCGCGCATACACACAAATAACGAAACGAGAAGCAAATGCCGCGCAATATACATTCTACCCCCTATGTTTTCATGCATGCATAGGAAGAATTCGTTTCGAATGATTCTCTAGCTAGGTGATTAACGATGATGTGCATGGAAAAGTTATTTTATCGCCATGTCAACCGTCATTTGCCTAAAATATTTTTGCTCCTTCCCTCCTGGAAATTAAACGAGTTTTGAAATAAATCAAGGTGTGGTGTCTAATCTTTTCTGATGGAGTTGGAATATCTTTTTCTAAAATTCATTTATTTTTGGTCCGATGGACAATCGTACTTTTTATCGGTAAACATTTTTTGTTTCTCTCATATTGTCTGGTAGAACAAGATGAAAAAGGATTGAAGTCCTTGGATCTCATTTCCAAGGACGCCAGGGAGAAGGAAATATTTTCGTAATTTTGATACTTCCTCCGTTCCTTTTTAATTGTCCTGCTTCGTAACTCCAACTTATTAAAGAGATATTATCATTACACATTTCACATTAACTTTTATCTCCACTTTCCCCTATTTACCCTATATGGGAGCATCATCATAACACTTTTACTCACTAACTTTTTCAAAATGAAATCTACTTTTAGGGGCAAAATAGAAAATGTACCAACTTTTACCCACTAACTTTACAAAATGAACACTTATTAAGGGACAGTCCAAAATGGAATACTGGACTCTAAAAAAGGGACGGAGGGAGTAGTATTTTTTTGGTAAATATCATTGACACCCCCAAGGTTTCCCTTTAGTACAATTGTCCCCTCCACGGTTGGAAAATGATTTCCAACCCCGTGAGGTTTGGTTCTGCATTTCAATCACACCCAACTGTTAACACTTTTGAAATGCCCATTTTAAGTATAAAAAAAAAAAACTTGGGCTAACCAAATACATTGGATTGTGTGGGACCCATATTGGAGTCCCACACAACTCGTTCAATTTTTAGTCTCTGAATTGGCATGACCAGAAATTTAATGACTCGATCAAGTCTTTATCAATATCCGATTAAGCTTGATTTTTACAAGGACCCTTCAAAAAACATTTTAAACACATTGAACAGCTCCAATCGTTTGTGATCCCGAGATGAGTCCGACACAACCCAGTGTGTATTTGGTGTACACCAAATGGTGTACCCCTAACATTTTTGATAATTAAAATGGGTATTTCAAAAGTTGTAATAGTTCACCTAACTGTTGACTAACGATTGTGTTGTAACTGAAATGCAGCATCAAATCTCAAGGGGGCATCTGTACTTCATAGAAACCTTGGGGGTGACTGTGATATTTACCCTAATTTTTGATCGGCAAAGGAAAATTTCATCATCATCATCAAAGACGAGAGAAACATGAAATCGGTACAATAGGAATTAAAAGAGTTAGAAATATTTTTTTATTGGTCAAACGGAAATATAAAAGAGTTAGAAATTAGTAGCCATATATATAGTGCAAAAGTAGTTTAATTAAAAAGCATACCAGGCTCAAAGAATATGGAGAGGCCAAAATCAATGGCCTTCAGTGGAGCACTTTCACTATCATCTCCGTATAGAAAATTTTCGGGTTTTAAGTCCCTATGTATTACTCCATGTTCATGGCATACCTGTAACATGGATATATAACCCAATCAACAAATTTTAAAATGCCAAATGAAATTAAAAAATGAAACTGGATCAAAAAGGATCCATAAAGGAGCAATTCATGGAATAACGACGCTACGGGTTACCATGAAGTTAGCGAATTTGGGTACAATATTTTCTGACACGAATACGGTTATGACACGGCCCGGAAAATACAAAAATAAATGGATCATACTGTTCTGGCTAAAGTACTTTTGTAACCCAAAATTGACATGGCTAACCTATTTAGTTACACCTATGGGTTTATTCCCTCTTAGATCTCAGATAGGTGCTATCAACTACGTATTATGAGGCAATCAAGTCTATAAGTTTGCTTTGCTCCAGTTTTAAATAGGCCCTTCTAAACTCTAGTGAACGATGTAATTAGTCTCTTACCGGCTAAAGTACTTGTGTAACCCAAAATTGACATGGCTAACCTATTTAGTTACACCTACGGGTTCATTCCCTCTTTTATCTCAGATAGGTGCTATCAACTACGTATTATGAGGCAATCAAGTCTATAAGTTTGCTTTGCTCCAGCTTTAAATAGGCCCTTCTAAACTCCAGTGAACGATGTAATTAGTCTCTTAGAAATAAGTTGAGGTTCAGATAAGCTGGCTCAAATATTCTGAATTGTCAAAATAGTATACGTACTGAGTTTTAGAAGTCTAAACCTCAAAACAAATCCGATCCATTGGGTAAGAATCGTTTATTAGTCTATCAAGGTTTGTGATATAACATTGAATTTCCAACCTTTCTTTTTCACCCTTCCTGATATATGGGGACCTCTAAAGACTATGGAAAATATAGTCTATCAAGTTTTGTGATATAACATTGAATTTCCAACCTTTCTTTTTCACCCTTCCTGATATATGGGGACGTCTAAAGACTATGGAAAATTCTAAAATCAGCCCAATGAGCTGACAATAGAAAATGTGTGAATGTATATTAAAGGATATAAAAAGTACACTGAAATACGTATTTTTCTTATTTTTCAGTGTGGTTATCGTCAGCCCAATGGGCTGACAATAGCAAGACCGAAAGACTAATGCATGGTAAATTCAAAAGTACGATATAGGGTGGTTATATATACATCCTCAAAAAAATGTAGTAACTAATCGGGTCAACTCGAACACAATCTGATCCATACGGAGGTTGGGTTAGTACATTCATATACGACTTATTTAGCGTAGCAAGTTTTTCGAAACAAATATGAGATGACAGGATCTAAACATGACACGACATGATGTCCACCCATCATTTATATTCTCTGATCATATGGACCTATCAGTGAAAAATGAAATGATGGAAAACGTAAATAAAGGGCTGTATTCCTTTCACCTTCTTCCATCCTGAGGGTTGATTTAATTTGTATATATTAGGAGTGGCAAATTGAACTCAAATTCATTAATAAACCCAAACCCACCCACTTGAAAATATACCCAATCCAGCCCATTTATTAGATGGGTTAGAATGTCCATTCTAACCCATTTGTTAATTAGGTCTTAATTGGGTCAACTTAAATGACCCAGTAAGTCATGAACATAACCCATCAAAGAAAAATAGAACCACCATAGAAAACCTTCGTCACAAACACCCCCTAACTTTCGTCATGAACACCCCTTCATCTAACCTTCGTCATGAACACCCCTTCATCTATACGTTTTGGACACAAACACCCCTAACCTTTAAAAATGCCCAAAAGCACCCACTGATCTATAACCGTTAATCAATCAGCACCCTTTTGTCAAAAGACCGTTAAGATAAAGAGGTCAGCGTGGACATTTTTTTTTATAGATGACGGGGTCAGTGAACGATTTTTAAGGGGTAGAATCGTCATTTCCCCTCATTCCGTTAACAGAGTTAGCCAATTTTTAATTTCATATAGGTGAGGGGGTCTAAATGGGTGGTTTTACACGTTAGGGGATTTTCGTGTTCAAAACGCACAGATGAGGAGTTTCGGTATAATTTCACAAAAAAAATTATATAGATCATCATAAAATAAAATTGCAGAAGACATAGGAATTAATTTACCTTTGTAAACATCATCTTTTTCTCTCTAAAGGGACTAAGAAAATAAATTTACCTTGACGACCTCCAAAATGGTCTTGGTGGTGGTTGCAGCCCCTCTCTCACTATAATGCCCTCTTGCAACAATCCTGTCAAAGAGTTCACCCCCTTGGCAAAGCTCCATCACAAGATAAACAGCCTCCCTGTCCTCGTAAACATCCTTGTACTTGACAATGTTTGGGTGGGATGGCAAATTCCTCATGATCTCCACCTCCCTCTGGACATCGTCGATGTCGATCTCTGTCTTCAACTTCCTCTTTGATATTTTCTTGCACGCGACGAGCTCTCCGGTGAAGTCATCGTAGCAATGGTAGGTGATCCCGAACTCTCCCCTCCCTAACTCTTTCCCAAACCGGTACCTGTTAGAGAATATCAATAATAAAGTTCCGATTATATATATTTTATATTTGCCATGAGAATTGTCGTGTTAAAAATAAAAACTGGTTACGTACAAAAAAATAATTCGTAATGAGTTGGTGGTAAAGAATCAAACCATACCGCTTGAAAACGTCCTTCCCAGACGGATCTTGGAGGATGGTGATTACGCGCGAGGGACGCGGAGTTCGGGTTCTGGATTTTGGATTTTGGTTTGCCTCATGGCAATTATAATCTTGCAATGGCACCGCTTTGATTTCTCTGGTTTTCCTCAATATGGTTCCACCCACGGATACGCAGGCCCCCATGGGAATATGATCAATGGATTTGTTCCTTTCTCGTTAACACATATCCCATGGGAACAAACAGAGATCAGAATGGGAAAACCTAACGAATATCAGAAGGAGGCCATGGAGGCCATGGAGGAGTTTCTGGTAACAAGAGCTTCAAAAATACAATTGGAAAGATATGTTATAAGGCTTTCTCACATGCTCCGACTTTTTAGGGTCTGGTTTTAAAAAATGCCATCCCCTCTCCTATTTTTCTTGGTGTACTTTCTTGGTCAATCTTATTTCTTTGGCTGTTCTTGACACCGTTGGTTGCAAGTATTCAAGGGGGAGTTTGCGAGTTTCTAAGGGTGCGCTGGAGATATTCAAGGGTCAGATGTACGGTCCAGTACGGAGGCATCTATGGGCTAAATTGGAGTAATATTATGGGTGCTACATCAAGTGTTTCATTGTCATTCAAGGTCATGAGTTTTATTTTGGCAACTCTGTTATGGACCATTAGCTCCGTCGGGAGTATGAACAGATCTTTGATTGCATCCGTGAGGGTGAGTTGAGTTGTCGATGTCCGTTTGAAGATGGAAGCTTGCTTTGGAGGCATGTGCGGCTAGGTTTTTTGAGTCGCATTTATAAGGTCAAACAGTCGTGCTTGGCGTTTCTCGTTCATGTTTGTCTTTGGTAATTGCCCCGCGTGGGGGCGGTGGAGAAAAGTGGTAATTTCGAGGGGATTTCACTATGTTGAATTGACAGAATTCAAGTTAAGGGAGAGATTGTTAGGAATGCATGTGCCTTGAGAAAAGTGGTAATTTCGAGGGGATTTCACTATGTTGAATTGACAGAATTCAAGTTAAGGGAGAGATTGTTAGGAATGCATGTGCCTTGAATTTTTCTTTTTAGATGTTTCCTATTGTGTTTAGACTTTTATGACAAGACTTTGATTGTGTTTTATTATACATAGATACCTTGTGGTATTCTATAAGTAAGTCTTTGGAGAGTTTATATATGCATGAAAGAGTGTTGAATATTCAATTGCTCGCGCTATCTTTTGTTTAGGATTCAAGGGTGCTTCAATTTGTGGAGTGACAGGTATGGCTGGCTCCGTTGTAATCTTGTTCTTAATTTGATTATAGTTCATCCTTTTTCGCTCTTCGTTCGTGGAGTACACATTGCTTCGTGTTTTATGAAACTGAGTATATTTTGGTATTTTTAGGCTTTCATCTTTTATTAGCTTAATTTATTTTCTCGTGGCTTGACATTAAAAGAGGTGTTCAAAGCCCAACAGTGTCTACATCGAATGAGAAATCAAACGAAGAAACTCGAATTGATATCCCTAGCCATTCTTCCAGGTACGCGTGTTACCAGGGTAACAAACTGACAATTGACCGAGGGAAGATCACTTTTACAATTGTATGGTTAGATTTGTTTTTAGTTCGAACTAGCTATCTGGACCGCCCAAACTTCGAATCTTCCAAAATGGGAATTAGAAAACCCATTTTCTTCCTCGACGGTCTCTTGACCACCGGATCGTCTTCTTCATTCTCTCCAGAGGCGGCGTGGTTGGCGTGGTCTCTCGGCCCCCAATCATGTCGATAGTTGGGGTATGATTTTGTTGGGGTTTGTTTATTTTGGTTTGTTTTGACCATGTCTCTCTCCTGCGGAAGTCTTCCTCACCCACCGTTCGGGGGTGTCACTGTTTTTTGGTGTTGGTGTGTGTGAGTTGGATTATGTGAGATATAGTAGTTGGTGTGTGTTGTTGCACTGATACTCTTCTTATGTGCGTGTATGGGGGTTTGGAGGTATAGGTCTTTGGATTGCCTACCTGCTTGTTCGGCTATTTTCTTCCTCGGAAAGAATATGCCCTATATTATAAGCTCTTTATTATCAATGAAAATCCTAAACTCTTGAAAAAAAAAAAAAAAAGTCACTCCATTACATATGATATGAGTACGAGGGGGTGTATTTCATAGTCCAGTCTCCCCATTAAACCTCTCATCGGTACATTATCAAATTAATCCTTCTAAGTTCTAACTCCTCAATAGGGCCCGGACCTTGTTGGTGGGAATGGGATGGCGTGGCGAAAGAAATTTTATTTTACACTGATAGATTAGACACTTACCGGTATTCAAACAACTTGATTCTTTGCATAAATAATAAAAATAGCAATTTAACGGTTGAATGATTCCTCCAATCATAAAAAATATCTCCATGACTTTGATTTAACGACCATAAGAGAATTATATCAATCTTTTATTTTGTTGTGAACAAAAAACAAAGACCATGATTATTGTTTTAACAAAACAAAAAAAAAACAAAGCTCAAGCCAATGCGAATTAACGCGTTACTTTTCTGTTTACACCCATTTTTGACACTGTTGAAAAGAGCCAATAATTGAGTGTCATATGGCAAGTGGGCCCGAACTCATGGTCAACAAAGAGTCAAAATCAAGTGGACCGGCTTGGTTGGTCAATGAGAAAGTCTAAGTCGATCATGTCAAAATTCAAAAAGATTAATGGTTGATGAACTAATCCCAGAATGACAAGGGTACATTGGATTTACCTTACTACTCCTATATCATTCAGCAACAAATCCCTACATTATAGGGTAGTTGAAATTTTTCAGGGTTTGTTTGCATTCACAGGCAGATTTTCAAGGAACATTCCTTACATTTTCCTGGATTTTAAGCACTAAAAAGGCTAAATACACGAGGATCAGTCATGAATGCCACGTGGCATTTAATGAAAGCACGTTTCGATTGAGTACGATTAGTGTGATGAGCAAAATTAGGGAATATCAAGGAACTTCGATTTGCAATCAATGTCTACAACCATTTCGAGCTCCTAGAAATAAAAGGAAGTGGGTTGGAGACATGGGACACGGGTCGTATTTTCAGGGCCCAATTTCAGGGACGGATGACAGCTTTTCAGGGCATACTAAGGGAATATTATCCCACTGTAACTGTTATTCGGAGGTTGTTGCTACATAGAGCATAAGTGAGCCATGTTTACAAAAGAAATGGTTCGTGCATACTTGAAAGTAGGGGAAAATCCTCAAAAATAGGAGTTACTTCACTTTTTGACCTAATTTGCCTCAACCCACGAGTGTAAGGGTGTATCCCATACAGCTTTCTCCTTCACCGAATACACTTTAACCTATTTTAGTAGGAAACGATTATGTTCACACATGCGCACAAACAACTAAAGAACAAAAAGTTGGAGAAGGGCTTTTGTTTATATTGATTGAGACACCATTCTCTAATTTGGCCTGATCCGTAGCTTATGTCGTATCTGGGCTTTCTTTTTCAGACCATGTTGGTTTTTTTGATTTTTTGCGTTTTGTTTGTACGTTTGTTTGAAGAGAGGAAGCCACAGTCCGATGACCCGACTATACCCGCCCCGCCCAACCCGACAGCGCTATCGGTCGGGAACCCGACCTCTGCGGTCAGTCTCGGGTCTGCTCCTAATAAATCCAACCTTTCACCCGACTCGAACCCGACCCCTGGACAGCCCTATGTCACACGTACGCACAAAAGAACAAAAGAACAAAAAGATTGGCTAGCTGTTATCCAATTCTCTGGCCCATGCAGTACTTGATCTGTGCGGTGTGGGTCTCTTCTTGGGCATCGAATGATTTATGTCTTGAGGCTTTTTATCTGCGTTTAATTTTATGGAAAATTTTCCAAGTAGATTTTGAGATTTAGTTTTTAATAAACTGTTGTAAATGTTTTCTCGAAAAGGTTTATGAAAAGATTTTTGAGATTCCAGGGACGCATAGAAATTGAAAAAAAGGTCTAAAATCAGATCATAGAGAAGTTGAGCTCGGAATGCTTTTCGGATCAGATTTTAAATTTGTGAATATTCAAAGAGTTGATTTTTAGGTTTTTGCAGTAAATTATGAACAACTTTATTGACTGTCGATTAATCATACTTCCACAACTTGATAAACTAATCTATCCGCTTCTACATAAATCTAGAATATGTAATCTAAGATCTTTTTTTATCCGAATCTAAGATATGTTATGAGAGTTATCAGAAAGAACCAATCTAAAATCTCTTCCCGTAAAATCCGAATCGAAGATATGTTACCACAGTTATCGTAAAGACCCCATCTAAAATCTCTTCCCATACTAGGAAATTAATTAGGTGAAAAAAATAATTAGACAACGCGCGATACTAATATAACCACATCACATTGGTTTTTGACCGTAAATTAAAATAGAGAAGAAACCACAATTTCTATGACTGGGGGAGCGTGCTGTTCCGGCTGAGGGGGCCCCACTCTGGTCTTGCTCCGATAATCGAAAACGTTCACTTCATAGAGCTTGTCGAGTTGAACAACTGTGCAAAAAATCAGTTTGATCGGATGTCATTAAGTGCCTGATCGGAACACATATAACTTGCCAATAATGGTTTCGGATCCATTCTTTTCAAGACAAAAAGGTTTCGATTAGGCACTTAATGATATCCTATCGAGCTGATTTTTTACAAATTTATTTAACTCGACGAGCTCTAAAAAGTAAACGTTTCCGATCATTGGAGCGAGACCAAAGCATGGCCCCCTTGGCCGAGACAGCAAGCCGCTGTCCCTCCCAACTCCCAATTTCCAAGGTAAAAAAAATTGCCCGCGAAAAACAACACCAGTGAAACACGAGCAAATATCTGAAACAATTACTGGAAATCGTTCAGTTCCTTCATTTTCCGGTAAGGGAATCTTCTTTCCTTGTCGTAAAATAAAGGAAAAAATCTCTCGTTTATTGTGGAAGAATTGTAGAACTGGAAAATAATAGAGAGTAATTTGGACTCAAAAGGAAAAGCCAAAATGAAAGCGACAGGGGATGCTGCCGAGCATCTTCATGTAGAGTAGTGCCGAGCAGTTGATCCAGTCGTTCATTTTGGTACGGACAGTTCGGATTGTATCTGAGTACATGCAAATCTGAACCGTTCATTACTTGGTTAATATTCGAACCATCGATTGCCGAGATGAACAGACGGATTGACCGCTCTATAGGAATGCTCAATAGCATCCCCCGTTGCACAAAAATATATGGAAGAACAGCGCGCGCGCACACACACACACAAAAAAGAGCCGTGCTACTTGCACCGATGACATTGATACCGATGGGGTACTGATGAGCACGCGGAACCCACTCCGGGTCCGATTCTAAAATTTGAATGAAAAAAATGAAAGATTGGATCGAACACTTACACATATTAGATTTGGCGGATTTTTCTCGAGCTCACTCACTTTTAAAAAAAAAAAATTGAACGGCTCGAATCATTCGTGCCAGATCCAAAGTGAGTCCCGCATGTCCGTCGGTACCCCATTGGTATCCATGTCGTCGGTCCCCTTAGTATTACGAAAAAAAAAAGTTTGGAAAAAGGAAAAGGTGAGGAAACGAGGACAAAAGGGGTTTCACAGTGTGATATGTGCGCGTGTGGACCCGGTCCCCCTAACCTCATCACCACACTTCAGAGACAGAAGATGTTGCGTGCCAGACGGTTTTTTTTTTTCTTTCATACTGTATATAGTAACTCGGGATGTTTGGATCATGTTACGTACGCCTCGACTAATTTTGGAAGCGAATTTCATTGCTCACTTACGGGAGTTCTAGTTAGAGTCAGCGCAAAATTCTATATCAATTGGTCTCAAGTGATGAGTTGATAACACCTGTGTGAGAGATTTTTCAAACATGAAAATTTAAAAAAGAACAAATCTAAAATTTTAATAAGTCTTGATCACTAGGTTAACCTGTCAAAATACTTAATGCTAGACGTAGACTTCCAAGGCCATGTCCCTTAAATTCATCAATAATCTAGCACAATAAATTCATTGTACTACCAAAATACAATTGTGGGCCGCATTTTGGGGTCCGGGCAAACAATCTAAAACGTTAAATTGTGTCTGAGTACCACACTTTAAATACTATATAAAGTATCACCATTGCATTGGTAGAGCGTGCTCTATTATACGACAAATATAACATATTCTATCAATAAAATGGTGACATATCACACAGAGTACCCAAATTGTGGTACTTATCACCAAAGCATTAAGAGAAATGCTAAGTGTAAAGAAAATAGGCAAAAAAAGACCCTTAAAATATACATGAACGGCTCAGACAAACATTAAACTTAAAAACACTACCCTATTTTTCGGTGATTGTTACACACGTTTTTTAAGATATTACGGGGTGTATATAATATGGGCAAGGGTCCAATCAAATGTGGTTACAACCAGTTTGGTCTAGTTATGGACCATTTGTGGGCCCTTCCCGGGCCCAAAAAATGATCGCAACCGTTCACTTTTTAGAGCCCGTCGAGAACATTAATCACGCCCAAAATCAAGTTAATCTAATATCATTTATCTTCAGAAAATTGTGTCAAATGAGTTGCAATCCTGTGTTGCACACATTTTTTCTTACAAACCTGATGCATTTAAAAATCATATCAAAAGATGTCCGATCAACATGATTTTCGACTTGATCAATGTTCTCGACGATCTCTAAAAAATGAACGATTGCGATCATTTTTGCGAGCCTAAAAAAAGGGCCACAAATGATCCATAACTGGACCAAACTGATTGTAACCACACTTAACTGGACCCTTGCCCCATATCATATTCCTAGGAAAAACAGGTGTGCATTTATAGCTCGACCCCAGAACATAGTGGTTCAAAACGACGGTGTGGTCCCACCTTGGGACCCGTCCCTTCGTAGACATCGACATAATAAGTGGAGTATGTAGCAACGTGCCCACGTCTCCTTGTGGGAATTAGCCTAGAGGCTAGAGCCCCAATTTTTGTTCTTCCTTTTGATCCTCCGTTGAATCAGAAGATTAAAGCCGACGGGTACCGCCACGTAATACCGACACGTAAAAACTTCTCCTTTGGCTGATTTTTATACATATTTGTGTGTGTAAAGGTGATAAAACGCCGTTGTCCAGAGCCTCCCCTTTTGCTCTCTTTTTGTTCCTCCATTGATAAAAAGCTGCCATCACTGATTTATGTGTCGGTGTGTACAGGCCAGAGGTCTTTCTAGCAAATAAAATCACAATTTGCCATTTACCCACTTGATTTGGTAGAGTTTGAATCTCCTGGCGATTGTTATTATGGGTGGGAGTTTTGATCGTCAGTGGAAGAAAGCAGTGGTAATGGCAGTACTGCTGCTGGTGTGCTTCTTCAACGTGCTCGTTGGCCCTTCTGCGGCGGCTCAGCTTCAGAGGACGATCGAGTCCGGTAGTAATAGCAGCGGTGGGGAACTGAGTCGGCGACAGCTTTTGGCCAATAGACTCGGCCTCACTCCCCCCATGGGGTAATCTCTCTCTCTCTCTCTCTCTCTCTGAGTAATTATTGAGCCGTCTTATGGGCCCACCGAGGGCGGTAAATGAGCTTAACTGAGCTTTGTCGGTCTCGAGCTCGGCTCGTTAGTTCAGAAAAGAAAAAAAAAAACGAGCCAAAAAATTGATCTTGAGCTTGGCTCGAATTTTAATGAGCCGAGTTTAGTCATTTACTACACGAGCGTCTTTAATTGAATCGAGCCTCCCTTAACCTTAGCAAGTCGAGTTTCTATGGAACGAGCCGAGCTACACTCAGCTCGTTTACTAAACGAACCAAAAACTCAAGCTCGGCCGAACGTTAACAAGCCGAGCCGAACTCATGAGCTGCTCGGTTCGTTTACAGCCCTAGGCCCATGCAAACGTTTGGGGGAGAAGGGTGTTAGGGCGTGGTGCCCCCAGACCCCAACATTGTCCCCAAGTTCCACGTGATGCTCCAAGACCTTCTCCAGCTAGCGCGGAAGCACACAATCCATGGTGTAGCTCACAACAATGTGTGGTAAAGAAGTGCCCCGAAACACGATCAATTAATAATTGGGTCTCTCCCTCTTTTACATTTGCTTGTGTTATAGTATATTCATGTGTTCACCCGTATAATACAGCAATTGATTTAAGTAAATCTAAAGTGGATGAGTTTGAATGGGTTGAGTGGTTAATTTGGGTCAATATCAACACCCCCAAGATTATCCACCTAATTTAATTCCTACGGTCAAATTTGTTAATAATTAGACCAACTTGCCCTCGATGTAATACTTTAATGTTGTTAGACAAGATGCTAGTACTATTTTGTAGACAAATTGTAAAAGTAGAAGGAGGGTAAAATAGTACTAATAGCGTGTTCTGTGAACAGATGGAATAGCTGGAACCACTTCAGTTGTAAAATTGAAGAGAAACTAATTAGGGAAACAGGTGACTTCTTCTTTTGCCGGAGGAAGGTCCTCCCCGGTTCCGCGAAGGGACTAGACTAGAAAGTCGGGTCGGCCTGTTGTCGCCTTTTCTGGGCTCACTTTGATGTTGAAATCGTTCTATTTTTGCAACAAAAAATATGCCAATTGGTACTTGATGAACATGATTTTTAAGCGTGCTTGTTGTTGTAACGATGAACGATTCCAATCATCGAAGTGAGCTTGAGAAAAGGGTCCCTTCGAGGGACTCCAGAGGAGCCCAATCCTACTTTTTCTTATTGTCATTTATATATATATATATATATATATATATATATATCTCTCTCTCTTTATGGGGAAAAAATAAGTTAACCATTAACCAACAATTTTCCTGAAAAACCGTAAATATGCTGATATAAAGTTGTATTATTCTCTCTTTTTCTTTTTCTTTTTTTATAGCCGATGCGATGGTGTCTACGGGGCTCGCGGCCTTGGGATATAAGTATATAAATTTAGGTGAGATCGATTTACAAATTATTTCTTCCGGTTGGTGATCCATTTGTACTGCTTTCTGATCCTTTCCCAATTTTATTATGTTTTAGATGATTGTTGGGCTGAACTTAATCGAGATTCCCAGGTACTCTATTTTTCTTTTATAAGCACTAAGGTCCTGTTTATAGGTACAAGTTGTTTCTTATTTTATCTGGCAAATGTAATATCAATTTCATGCAACTTAATTATAATATCACCATCACAAAGGATTTGAACACCAACATCCGTGTATACTGATTCGAATACAGATGTGTCTGGTATATTCCTTCGTGCATCATACGGGCCGCATATATTGAAAGGTTTCAAATACCTTGTTCGTTTTGAGGTTTTGAGAGAGGTTTTTTAGAGTAATGAGTAGAGATAGATAGATAGAGAAAATTTATTGGAGATTGTGCTGAGGGATATTTAGACCCCAAACGAACAAGGTCTTTGTGTCCGAGTCTATTCCGGACATCTATGTCGTGGAATGGGAAATCCCCCGTACTGTAGGGGCTGAAGGGATGCGATCCGGCCGTCCATTTCAGCGATTGACATCTCGGATACTGTAGAGTGCTGATCCGGCCGTCTAGTTTGACGCCAACGGCCCGGATTTAATCCGAGCTCCTGTTGATATGAGCCGTCCATTGTTCAGATTAAAATTCTTGCCGTCCATCGTTGGAATGGGTAGTCGGATCGCCGCCCTACAGCCCCTGTAGTACGGGCTGCCCTGTAGGATCCCTCGGTCTATGTCGGTAACATAAATGTGAACACTTTAATGAGTGGAAAACACTTTAATGAGTGAAATGTGACCCCAAGTAGACCTAACTTTGACTTTGAGTCCTCCTCACAGTTTTCAGCCCAAAAGCGTTGGAATAGGGGTCCGGCCCGGCTAGGCTATATGGGTTGGGTTGGGTTGGGATTCTTCACAAAATGCCTGGTGGGTCCTTCAACACAAAAAGAACATTAAAGGAAAAAAGCTTAGTATTATAGCCCATAAACTAAAGGGTCCTTGCTAAAAGCAACTCACGAAAGTGGTGAAATCAGTTGTAGATAATCGATATTCAAATGAGTTGATTTTTTACATAAACTATTAAAAACATGTTTTAAAGAAATTGAACGGCTACGGTATATATATATATATATATATATATATATATATATATATATATATATATATATATAGCGGCCGATAATCTCCCTCCTATCACACCATGAATAGTTTCCGTGCGCTAATCTGACGAAGCAATTATATTTCGTTTCGTCATGATCTATATAGTTGATGACTTGATGTTATAGAAAAAGAATCTCCATACAGATCGAACACATATTTGTTTGAAAGCTAATTAATTTACATGCTGCATTTCTCATTGGAGCTTTGACTATGGTAGGGAAATTTGGTTCCTAAAGCTTCAACATTTCCCTCCGGGATTAAAGCCCTGGCAGATTATGTTCATGCAAAAGGATTGAAGCTGGGAATTTATTCTGATGCCGGGTATATATATATACGTGATTAATTTCTACTCTCACATAAATATTGTGAAATTGCATATCTCTGAATTTGGCAGACACTGAAGTTATCTACAACTGATTTCACCACTTTTGTGAATTTGTAGAACTCAAACATGCAGTCTGACCATGCCTGGATCCTTGGGGCGTGAAGAGCAAGATGCAAAAACTTTTGCTGCTTGGGTATGTATCAATCATGAACGGCTCAGATTCACTGCACAGTAAATTGGAAGCTTAAATTTGAACATTTATGCTCCCATCATATGCCTACTTCGACTAGTTTCTCGGAGATCAATCCCACCATTCACTTGCAGAGGACCGATTAAAAACGGAGCAACGTCCCGTATCATGAACTGGATCCACAAAAATCGATAGCACCTGAGAGGTTTTGGAACTAACAATTAGGAGAGACCGTTAGTTCAAGGCCTTAACCACCAGGCCAACATTTTGGGATTAAACTGCCATATGACATTACATGGTTTGACTCACTATTTGTTAGTTTTTATTTTTTGCAACTTTTGGTTAGGATAACAATATTCTTCATTTTTTTTTAAAATTTATATAGGGAATTGACTACTTGAAGTTTGACAACTGCAATAATAATAACAAAAGTCCAAAGGAGAGGTACTTATCATTGCAATTATACTTTCCATCATTTCATTTTTTTACAACAAAAGAATTGAGGGGGAAATGTCATGATATTAAAGTGATCACTTCTTTTTTTTTTTCTTAATTTTCCCTTGTGAGATATTTAGGTATCCCATAATGAGTAAAGCTTTGCTAAATTCTGGAAGGTCGATCTTCTTTTCTCTATGTGAATGGTAAGTAAGTTTTAGTGCATTTTTTTTAGCTTAGGGGTTCGCAACCCCCTCACTTTTTTTTCTCGTTTCTAGCCATGTCCCCGTGTCCGGACACGCCGATACGGCGACCTCTAGGAGTGTCGGTGCATCATAGGCAATATCCTATTATGATAATGTTGTCTTCTCGTATGCAATATCTAGGGGACAGGAAGATCCTGCCACATGGGCAAAAGCTATTGGAAATAGTTGGAGAACAACTGGGGACATTGCTGATAACTGGAATAGGTGAGTAAGCTTAAATATAATTTATTTGGTTAATTAAACAGAATTGATATCCCACACTTGAATAAATAAATATAGAAATGGAATTGCACTACCCAGAGAGAAATTTACGCACTTTTTACTATATTTTACACATTTTTCATTTATGTGATTTACATTGTATGGCGTACGAAATTAATGGTTAATATTACTTGCTTCTTCTTTAGTATGACCAGTCGAGCAGATGAGAATGACAAATGGGCATCTTATGCGGGGCCTGGCGGATGGAATGGTAACTCTTGAGTACTTCCTCTATTCCATAATTTTTTTTGACGTTTAAAAAAATTGCCATTCAAATAAAATAAATATTTCAATTTTTTACATGATATTAAAAAGTTTTTCGCAAAAACTTCTAGAATTATTTGAGATATTTAAGCTGGTGCAGAAAAATATCAACATATTATACATGAAACTTGAATTGGTTTTCAGATCCTGATATGTTGGAAGTTGGAAACGGAGGCATGACGGTAGGAGAATACCGTTCGCATTTCAGCATTTGGGCATTGGCAAAGGTACCCTTCCATGCTCGAATACTTCATAAAGATATACTCTAATTTTGAAAAAATTTAGGACCAGATTTTTAAATTTTAAAAGGATAGTGTTTGTTAAAAAAATTACCAACAAATTTTGGAATTCTAGATGCTTCTAAAAGCTTAAAAAAATTCTAAAATCTAATTCCGAAAAAGTTAGATTTCGGATGTTTTTCGGATTATAAGTATTATGGATGCCGATTTTTTTCTTTTTACCATTAATACTACCACTTTTTTTGAAGTTTGATCATGATTTCGCAACCTTTTTTTTATGAAGAACATAGAGTTTCGAAACTTTTAGTGAACAAAATTTATTGCTACAATCTAGAATCTATTTCTGCAGCCATAGCAAAACACCCTCGAATTCATTAGTAATAAGTGTCTAAAGAATAATATGGATGTACTTGTTTAGGCTCCATTGTTGATCGGGTGCGATCTCCGAGCGATGGACCGTGCGACCTTGGAAATACTTGGCAACAAACCAGTTATTGCTGTGAATCAAGGTGGTACAATTACATACACATTCAAAAAGGTTGTCCGGACTGAAAAATGAGAACTTAAAAGCAATTCATTTTCTTAAGGAAAAAAAGATTGCCGATCGAAAGAAAAAAATGTTCGAATGTTTTTCTGAGAAACGCACATCCTTCTTAAGTTCTCATTTTGCAGACTAGACAATCTTTTCAGGACCGAGGTAGCAATTTATATTAAGTGGTTAACTTACTATAATAGCACTCATGTATCGATCCAGACAAACTTGGAATTCAAGGTAAAAAGGTCAAGAAGGATGGGGATTTAGAGGTAATTAACATCTAACTCTTATCCTCTTTTTTACTTTGTTTCACCTTTTTGCAATTATATTTTTAGGGATCGATCCATATATTTTTAACAAAATAAAACCAAAAAAAATGGCAGGTTTGGGCTGGTCCCCTAAGCAAGAACAGAGTAGCAGTTGTGTTGTGGAATAGAGGAGGTTCCGAAGCTGCGATTACTGCTTATTGGTCTGACATTGGCCTTAAACCCGCAACACTCGTTAATGCACGCGATTTATGGGCGGTAAGATTATTTACTTATACTTCTTATTAAGTGGATTAATCATTCGTCTTGACCGAGGAATAAGAAAATTGTGTAAATATCAATCAATGTTAAAATAAAAGTTCAAGAAAACCAAGAACAAAATGATAGCAAAACTGTCATTTTCGAGATCTTTTTTGTATTTAGCGAACTTTACATTTGCTTTTAGTCGTAGTTTTATTCTTTTTAGACTTCTCTTGTTGCAACGAATAAATAACCAAAACTTTCAATGCGAATGTAATAAAAACGCAGGGCGTATAATCATATGCTGATTAAATTTCGAAATCTCAACTTTATTGACTTTTGTTTTCTGTTTTGTTTTTTTGGTGTTGGATTAATTCACAGCATTCAACTCAAAGGCGAGTGAGTGGGGGGAAGCTCTCTGCTAACGTGAATTCTCATGACTGCAAAATGTATGTCCTGACTCCACAGTAGAAGAAGGAGAAGAGGAGGACTGGAGGAGGGTAATGAAGAAGAAGACCCTTATCATGTGTAATAACGATACCACAACTAAGTCGAAGAGTGATATAAACAATCGTATGTTTTTACGTAAGGTTAACGGAAACGTCTACCGGCCTCACATAATCGTATCCAACACGTGTCGGTCACGGACGTACAACACTCTCCTGAACACGTGTCCGTGTCCGTGTCGTGTCCTAATTATCCCGTATTTGTGTCCATGCTTCTTATGTGGTAACCATAGCAGCAATAACAAAAACATCAGCTTTTGGAAATGGTATTCTGGGAACCCCAAGCTTGGTAAGTGCTTATACTTAGCACTTAAACATTATATGCACTTAAAAAATGAGAGGGCAGGTTTAAACTTATATATGGCTCAAATAGCAACTCCATTTGCAAACTTTCTCAATGGAGTTAGAACACCAAACAGAGAAGGAACAAATTAAGGAAAACAATTGATAACATAGCGTGCTAGCTATGAAGCATGGACACAGTACAAGATACGGATACTGCCAAGATACGTTTGTAAAGAGGTTGTCTTACGAATCTCAGAATCATGTTACGCTGAAGTCGACAAATAATTTAGGAAGTAGAAATAAGTTTGAAGTCATTAGCCAGTCTTTGTATTTGGATACACACATGCGACATAATCAAGATTCAATCAATTTGACAAATTATGAAAAAGTAGGATATTGGTATGCTATTTCAATCTAACGATTTCGTTCTTCTATAAAAAGTAACCAAAATAATATTTAAAAAATGACCTTTTAAATGTCCAAAAACTATTTGTATATCTATCTCGACAATCATACTCTTGTTCTATGGTACAATGTCACAATCCCAATTGCATAAATATTAGGATGTGCAACTTAGAGTATCCGAAAGTAGCCCATACCTAATAAGGACAGGGAGGCCGATAAACAGGTCATTTTGGTAGAGAGAGAAGGAAGGGACTCTTGATACAGAAAGGAAGAGAGCTAGCCGTGGGAGATTAAGGTTCGGGTTTCCATTGGTCGAGCATTACTCAGTCGTATTTCCTTAGGACTTCAGGTGAGTGGTTTGGCATACTTTTCCTTTCTGGACCGTTTGTTCCTCGTATATTCTTGAGATACCAGAGCCACTCCCTTGTTTCCTTGTCTGGCATGCTTTTCCTTCTCTTATGACTCCTTTTATTCCTTGATTATTCTCCTGCATCTTTCACTTATGCTTTCATCCTTTTTGCCCTTGTATTGCGTCTATTGCTTCCTGTACCATTATTGGTGAATCTTCTGGGCATTTATATTTTCTTTGATCCACTCTCTTTTTATGGACCATTACCTTGGTGATCATAGATTGGGACCATAATTGAAGTCCAGAGTCCATCCCATTACCTAGAGAGAGATAACGACAAACGTGATAAGCAAACACCTTTAAGTGATACGCAGAAAGATTGTGCAATTAGAAATTAAATTTAGCTATGAATTGCAGGTAACAACTAGATTTTGGAAACTTCACAAAGCCAACAAGAAAGGAAAACAAATAGTCCTATTCAACTGTAGCAAGACAATAGATACAAACTATTACCCAGAATTTTCTATCACGCATTGTGGAAACAGCCTCTCTTCTTGCGGAGGAAGGCTGCGAAAATCCAACCCTTTCCCAGACCCCAGCAGTAGCCGAAGCCTCGTGCACTGGGGTAGCCCTTCTTTTTTTCTTTTGCGACAGAAACAAGAGCAGATTTTGGCCTCGACAATGAAGTATTGGATTGTACCAGGGTTTTCAGATGTACATTTGGGGGCACAACTGGAGAATCAAAGAAAATCAAGAATTAGCCATTTCACCTAAAGCCCAATCATTCCCCTCCTCCAACCAAAAAAGAAAGAAAAAGGATCTACATGTTTATAATTACCCAAAACAAAAACCATTGCAAGAGAGTATATTAGGGGACTTGGATGTTATATGGAAAAACCTGCTCTATGATTTATGGATCAAATTTGAGATTGCAAAACCCTGGGGCTGTTGATGGAAACGCTATTCGCTTACAGAGCTTAGATGTAAACCCAGTCCTTCTACCCGATTTAAAGGACAGTTCCACAAGTCATTGAACTAACCATTGGGTCAAACCGTCAAACTAGGACATGTTATTTTCTAGACCTCGTATTACCATGAAAATAGTTAAGACTTCATAGAGTTAATCAACTTATGCTAGTACCATACCTCCATAATGTCTCCAAATATTCAGCAGACATGCATCATTCTGTCTTCACCAATACCCTCGGCAGGAACAAGATCCATTCTTGAAATGATGGAAGCGACTTGCATCCCTGAGTATAATTTCATGGTTGATGATTTTAGAGATGTAGGTAATGGCATTATGGCAATCACCACAGACGCGCATATTCTTGGTGATCCTAATGGGCATCCCAGGAGGAGAGGTGAGGATGCCAAAGGCAAGAGCTAGTTTTTCACTGTGCTCATAAAGTGTATCGCCTTTCTCCTCATCCTCTACATCATGTAAAGCAAAGCTTGTCTCAGGCACATAGCCAAGGGCTTTGATGCGGTGAATCAAGTCTCCAAGAGCATTATAAATTTCCTGAGACAGTGGATGTGATCTGTCCCCCACATAAAAAGTTGTTGTGCCCTTTTTTCCTTGGACCCAACTGCAGCCAGGTCTCTTCTTGATCCTTGTATACTTCATCAAAGATCTGATCCTCGCCACATCTTTCCACCGCCCGGCATTGGCGTATAGATTTGAAAGTAGAGTATATGATCCATCACCCTCTGACTCCAATTCTAACAATTTATTTGCAGCATATTCCCCAATTTCAACATGTGCATGGATTCTGCAAGCACTCAACAATGCCACCCATACTATTGGGTTTGGTTCCATAGGCATACCTTCTATCAGTTTCATAGCTTCATTCAAACGACCAGAGCGACCCAACAGGTCAACCATGCAAGCATAGTGTTCTACGCCCGGTACAACCCCAAATTCTGAGCTCATGCTGTCAAAGTATTTGATTCCCTCACCAATCATTCCGGAGTGACTGCAAGCATAGAGTACAACGACAAACGTTACACCATCAGGCATCAGACCTATACTTCTCATCTCCTCAAAAACTTGAAGAGCCTCTTCACCCTGACCATGCATCCCATATCCTGCCATTAGGGATGTCCAAGAGACAGTGTTTCTATGACACATGGTTTCAAATACGATGTGAGCAGCGTCAACATCTCCAGATCTGGCATACATGTCTATCAGGCAATTGGCTATGAACAGCATCACAGTCTCATAACGGTTGCGTAACACATACCCATGAATTTGTCTGCCGAATCTTAGCAATCCAAGACGAGCACAAGCCATCAGAGCACAGGATATAGTAAATTCATTTGGCACTAAAGGATTATCCCCCTTCAGCATATCGGAGAAAAGTTCCAATGCATCATTGGCATCCCCTAGTTGGGCATACCCACCTATCATAACAGTCCAGGTCACAACATTCCTCTTCTCGAAGGCTATGGAGTTGAAGATAGTTCGAGCAACTTTGGTCCTTCTACATTTAGAATACACATCAATAAGACCATTGATCACCATCATTTCATCCCCAGAATCACAACCATCTACACTAAGAACACGTTTGATGGCATAGCAATGAGTCTCCTTCCCTTGAAGCAATGCTCCAGCCAAAGCACAGCCGGACAGAAGGGACACAAGGGTAACAACATTAGGCTCCAACCCACAAATTTGCATTCGTCGGAACACGTTGATCGCTTCATACCCAAAACCCCTCTGAGCATACCCTGCAATAACAGCACTCCATGTCACAACATTCAACTCAATACCCACATCCACCATTTTCTCAAATAAACAGAGAGCCTCCTCGCATCTACCAATTCGTGAATACCCAGCAACCATTGCATTCCAAGAAACCACGTCCTTCACCTCCATTCGATCAAAAAACTGGGTTGCTTGGTCCATCAACCCACATTTCGCATACAAATCAACCACCGCATTAGCCACAAACACATCCTCTAAAAGGCCATTTCTAACTGCATAACCATGAACCTGCTTACCCCTCCCACATGCCCCAATGGCAGCACAAGCCGGAAGGATATTAACAAGGCTAACAGCATCAGCACGGAACCTATAACCACTATCCAAACCCATTTCAACAAACATCTCTAGTGCAGTCCTAGGTTCCCCATTCTGCACGTAAGCAGACACAATGGAATTCCATGAAACCGAATCCCAAATACCTGTAAAGTTTTAGAGAGGAAGAAATCGCAATATTCCATTCAATAACGTGGGTATACAAAAAATTTATAAACTTTAGGAAAATGATTTATGCACTCCCCTTTTTTATAAGTGCACTCCAAATTTTATCTTATAGTGTATTTGACCCTTTTTGTTGTGTGCAATTTGAAGCACTTTTTTTTTTGAACATCTAATTTGAAGCACATCTCCAACCCTTAACTTTTTTTTTCTAAAACTCAAAAAAAAGAAGAAGTAAAACCCCCCAAAAATTCACTCCCTCCTTTACTCAAACCTATACCAAATTGAGTTTTACTCAAATTTTGCAAAGCTATTTCTCCCCTCCCAAATTTATTGCAATGTGATTAATGAAGATTTTACTCAAATTATATGTGCAAATCCGAAAGTAGCCCATACCTAATGTTAGAGCTCGTCCCACATTGGTATATATACACAAAATGAATACACTTTAGGGAAATGATTTTTGCACTCCAAATTTTGTCCTGTAGCGTATTTGACCCTTTTTGTTGTTTGTAATTTGCAGAACTTTTTTTTTTTTTACATCTAATTTGAAGCACATCTCCAACCCTTACCCTTTTTTTCACTCAAACTCAAAAAATTGAGTAAAACCCCCCAAAAATCCACTCCCTCATTTACTCAAACTTACACCAAATTGAGTTTCACTCAAATCAAGTGAGACTCAACTATTCCAAAGCTATTTCTCCCCTCCCAAATTTACAACAATACCATTAATGGAGCTTTTCGTCAAATTTATGCCTAGATTTGAGTGTGCCCATTGGAGTGTACCATACCAAATGAAGCTTTTACTCAAATTTGAGTAAAAGATTGAGTAAGGATTTGAGTTAAAAGACAACTTTTTGAGTGCATTTGTGAAATTGTGGAGTGCAAAAATCATTTTCATAAACTTTAATCCCATCAGTTAGCGATATTGTAACCGGAAGTAAATACACGTTCCAACTTCCAAAGATACGGATAAGATAGAGTTTGGAAATGAAAACAAATCTCTCGTACTATATCAATACCTCTCCTCGACATTTCATCAAACACCTGGCGCGCATCCTCCAAAGCACCACAACGACCGTACATAGCAACCACAGCATTACAAACATACACATTGGACTCAAACCCCAGTGCACAAACAACCCCGTGCACGGAACTCCCACGGCGGAAGGAGGGGAGCTCGCCGCAGGCCTTGAGAACGTAAGGGAACGTGTACCCGTCGGGCCGCCACCCGAGTCCGCGCATCCGACCGAAGAGGCCGAGCGCGCCGTGGAGAGAGCCGAGGCGGAGGTGTGCCTTGATGAGGGCGTTCCAGTAAAAGACGGAGAGGGGAGAGGGGGGGAGGCGCTCGAGCGAGGCGAGGGCGTGGGAGGGGGAACCGGAGCCGTGCAGGTAGGCTGCGACGAGGCGGGTTAGGGTGGTCGGGGAGGAGGTGAGGCCGTGGACAGTGAGTTGCTGGTGGAGGAGTTTTGCTTGGGTTAAGGATTTGCATTGTTTGAGGAGGTGGAGGAGAGAGGAGGAGAGGGTTGAGAATGTGAGATTTTGGACTTGGTTTTGTAGTTGCGAAGGAAGTTGTGGACGGAGTAGCATACTCTGGTTGAACCAAAAAACAGAGCACCGGTGGGGAAGGTGGAAATAAACCTTTGGTGACTAGTGAGGGTGCAAACCAGCCGAGCCGAGTTTTATAGTGTTCGAGTTCAACTTGTTTACTAAATAAACTTAAAACTCGAGTTTGAGTTCGGCTCGATTGTCAACGTGCCAAGTCCTCAACGAGCCGAGCTGGGCAAATTTACTTGAACAAATCTCTTTAAATGAGCCGAACCTATACAAATGAGCCGAAATTTGAGCGTCAAGCTCGACTTGTTTAGTAAACGAGCCAAAAATTTGAGTAAATGATTCGGGTCAAGCTGAGCCATGAGCTGCTCGCAGTTTGGTTCATTTGCAGCACTATTCGTACCATGAATCTGAAAAATTGTTGTCACTCCTGCTGAAACGTAATTTCCCTTATTTTATTTTGTTGAGTTAATTTTACTTTTATTCTTTAAACTATTCACATGTTGTCTATTTTGTCCCTGAATTATGTAAACAAGATTTTGTTCTCCCAACTTTATCCTCTTACCATAATTTTGGACGAAATAGATTCCAATCGAAAAGTTGAGGGAACAAAATTCTTGTTTGCATAGTTTAGTACAAATTAGCAATTTTCATTACAAATTTAACTTGGGACGGAAGGGAGAATTTTGAATAACAAAAATTAATTTTGGCAGTAAAATTGATTTTTTTTTTTAAGTTATGAAATCTATATTAGACATTGAAGATAAAGTAAGGTGATATTTTGAAAATTTTCCAAATAGAAAAATTATAAATAATTTAAGGAATAAAATTAGGGAAAGTGATTTTCGCACTCCCTTTTACTAACCACACTCCTCTTTTTTATTTTTTAGTGTATGAAATTACCAAAATATCCTTCAACTTTGTGAAAAACCATTTCATTTTTATAACAAAAAAAAGAAATATTGAAAAGTGGAAGGGGGTAAAGGTAACTTCACACACTAAATAAAGAGGGGAAGCACTCCCCTAAAATTGACTCTATTTGATTCTAATCTCGCCTTCCGTATCTGAGCCCTACCCCTAGACATACCAACTCGAGGAATCGGAATTACCAGAGATTCATGGAGCCGGAAGCGGAAGAGGAGCAACCCACAGCCACCGCAACCTCACTGTTTCCAGTCGCCTTCCGACCCTTGCCCGTCGCCACCGCCACCGCCACCTCCAGCCACCTTCCTCCGCCTTCATGGCTCAGCAACCCCAGCTTCACCGCCGACCCCGTTACTTCGCCACGCTACTCCCACCTCCCCCTTTCAGAATCCGAATCAGAAGAGTCGGAAGGACCAAAACCCAACGATAATAACAATAACAAGCCTCGGTCGTACGAATTACTCGAGACGGCGTCGTCCGACGGAGAGAGGGACGTGAAGGAAGATAAGAAGAAGAGGAAGAAGAAGAGAAGGAGGAAGTTGAGTTCTTCTTCGTCACGCGATGTCAAGGCCTCGCGATCGGCGTTCAACTACGACGTCACCTCTCGGAAGCCGAACGTTTCGTCTTGGGCTTCTTCTGATTCGACCAAGAGTTATTATTTTGATTCCGGCGGCGACCGCGACAACCTGGCATTCGGTTGCCTCTACAGGTTTATTTGCTTATACTTGTTTCTGCGTTTCGATTTGTTTTTTTGTCTTAATAATTGGTTAAACCCTTAGTCACATAAACCGAGTGTGAGCGTGAAAGCTACTTGCGAAAACATTCCAAACTACTAAAATATTTGCGAGAAGGAGGATGGAGAGCGGAGTGCAGGAGGAGGATTGAGAGCAGGAGTGCCAAGCGAGCATTGATTTCATCTTAGTTGGTTAAAACCTTGGTCGCATAATCCGCGTGCGTGAGTGGGAAAGCTATTTCCGAAAATATCCCAAGATTTGCGAGAGCAAGGATTGGGGGTGAGGTGGGAGTGAAGGGTTCTACTGAAGAATTGTGTGACTTAGGTTAAAATGCCCATATTCAAGAGGAGGAGGATTGAGCGTGAGTGCAACTTCCGAAAACATTCCAAACTACCAAAATTTGCGAGGAGGAGGATTTAGAATGGGAACAATAGTGGATGCATAATTTATGACTAGCAGGGGCTTGTGAGCTGCTCCAAGGAAAAGGCAAATTGTGTGTACGTGCGCAGGCGCCATTTAAGTTTACACACACAACCTAAAAAGTATTGATAGGTGGTGAAAGGGTTTTCACCCCCCTTTAGGAATTTTAAGATTTTTTTTTTCTCCCAGGGGCTAATTCCATACAATTTTCCTAGATTAACATGAAAAATGAGTGTAATATATGCAAATATTTGGAGTCGTGCAAGGGCCTGGGCACCCACCGGCACCCCCTTGTGTCCGCCAATGGGTGGGAGCGCAGAACGAGGATTGAGAGCGGGAGCGAAGGGCCCTACTGAAGAATTGTGTGACTTGGGTCTTGGGTTAAATGCCCATATCTAGGACCGGGAGGATGTTAACATTATTGCTAAGAAACGTCAGGGAAAAAACTATCTGAATCTGTCAATCTGTTTTTCTTGATGTATTTGTGCACAAGAAGCTATGCTTTTCTTTTTATGAAGGTGTTTAAAGCACTGTGAGATCAAACCCACTTCGCTCCTCTCCGATAAACTATTGAATGACGAAATGGAAAAGAACTCAAAGGAAGTTTTGGTGTTCTTATTTCTATGGAAATTTTACCAATGAGGGTGGAAAATGACTCCAATTCAGCTTGCATATCTCTCTCTCTCTCTCTCTCTCTCTCTCTCTCTCTCTCTCTCTCTCTCTCTCTCTCATACCCCTGTACCATTCAACTAAAGATATTTCAATCATCATACGTATCACTCTCTATTACGCAAATGCTATCGATGTTCATCCACTTCTTTATACCAATCTTCTGCCCAAGCCCAGCCATTTTGTTGAGCAAGATATCATAACCAAAGTGATTTCCTTTGGAAGATGTATAAATATGATGTTCACTATATTACTTACAATAGACCCACCATGAACACATTCCCTACTGGGCATTGATATCTTAACCTGTTGCAATTTGTACATTGATTGACCTGTATAGGTACAGATAGCAGATTTGGATTGTATAGCTGCTGGATAGTTGATTCAGATCTATAGAGTTTTTACAAAAAATTAAATTAAATTTGCTAAATTCCTATAACCGAGGAAATAAATGGTGCATAATTCATTTGAGATTTCAGATTCGTACATTTTCCTGTATACTCTATTTATCAAGGAGTCTGGCTCATTGTACTGCAGAATGGATGTTGCTCGCTACAAACTTTCCACTTCTATGAAGTCATATGAGCTCAATTCCGAAGAGTTCTATCGGTGGAATCATAAGAGTTTGATCTTTGATGGAGATAGTGATATTGATGGGCTGGACAATAAACTTAAAGCTGCTGGGCGCTACTGGTGTGGAAAGTATTTGGCGATTGAACGCCATAAGAACTTGAAACGAATTCGAATTAGTGTGCCTAAAAAATCCTCAGTAACAATTTCTGGTGAGTTCATTCCTTTACTGCACGATGAAAATCCTGTACAGGTAGTTGATGGTGGGTCACTTTCAAGAGCATCTGTAGTTGAAGAGTCTTGGGAAGATGAGGTTCTCCGGAAAACAAAGGAGTTCAACAAGATGCTAAGGGAGCATCCACATGATGAGAAAGTTTGGTTAGGGTTTTCGGATTTCCAAGACAAGGTTGCAAGCATGCAACCGCAGAAAGGTGCCCGTTTACAGACTCTTGAAAAGAAGATTAGTATACTGGAGAAAGCAACTGAGCTGAATCCAGAAAATGAAGAGCTGTTGCTATGTCTTTTGAATGCATATCGGAGCAGAGATGGCACTGATGTCTTCATTGGTAGATGGGAGAAGGTTCTCATGCAGCATTCTGGGAGTTACAAACTCTGGAAAGAGTTCCTGCGTGTTGTTCAAGGGGAGTTCTCCCAGTTCAAAGTTTCTGAAATGAGAAAGATTTATGCAAATGCGATCCAAGCTTTATCTGCTGCATGCAGCAGGCAGCGTAGGCAGGTTCACCAAACATCTAGTGCACCTTCTTTGGATCTTGCTATTGTCCAACAAGAACTTGGTCTTGTTGATATATTTGTTGGGCTTTGTAGGTTTGAGTGGCAGGCTGGGTACCAAGAATTAGCTACTGCTTTGTTTCAGGCACAGATAGAATATGGCTTGTTCTCTCCTTCTTTACTTCTCACAGAGCAGAGTAAACATAGGCTGTTTGAGCACTTCTGGAACAGTAATGATGCAAGAGTTGGGGAAGATGGGGCTCTTGGCTGGGCAACATGGCTAGAAAAAGAAGAGGAACAAAGGCAGAAGGTTTTAACGGAGGAGTCCTCTAAAGAAAATGAAAAGGGTGGTTGGACGGGTTGGTCCCAACCATTATCTAGAAGGAATGATAGTAGTTCAATTCCAGAGAATGTTAAGGATGATGATGTGGCACTTGAGGAGCTTGATGAGGAATTTGAGACAAAAACTGCTGAGCAGGAAGATGATACTGAGGCTTTGTTGAAAATGCTGGGCATTGACGCTAATGCTGATCCTAATAGTGAGGTCAAAGACACTGCTACATGGACTAGATGGGCTGAGGAAGAGTTATCAAGAGATTCTGATCAATGGATGCCTGTTCGTGCAAAATCTGGGGGGATTTCTCGCAATGATTCCACACCAGATAGAGAGAGCGATGAACAACTTTTGAGAGAGATAATATTTGAAGATGTCTCCGAATACCTGTTTTCTATAAGCTCAGAGGAAGCTCGTTTGTCTCTGATGTTCCAGTTCATTGATTTCTATGGCGGAAGGATATCTAAATGGACTTGTACAAACAGCTCAAGTTGGACTGAAAATACTATGTGCTTAGAAGCACTGACGGATTCTCTATTAGGGAATTTGAGAACGGTGCATGATGTTGTAAAGAAAACAGAAACGAGTCCAAGTAATTTCAGTTTTGAGTTCCTCTTAGGCAGCTCCAATGACATCTCGATGAGGACTGACATGATGAAATTTCTCCGTAATGCTACGTTACTTTCTTTAACTGCATTTCCTCGTAACTACATTTTGGAGGAAGCTGCTCTTGTAGCTGAAGAGCTATTGAACACAAAAATGGATACTTGTAGCTTTTCAGTAACCCCGTGTCGAGCTTTAGCAAAGAGCCTAGTGAAAAGTAATCGTCAGGACGTACTATTATGTGGAGTTTATGCACGAAGAGAGGCTGCATACGGGAATGTTGATCATGCGAGAAAGGTTTTTGACATGGCATTGGCATCCATTGAAGGGCTTCCATTGGACCTTCGATCAACTGCATCTCTTTTATATTTCTGGTACGCTGACATGGAACTCAGTTATAGTTCTAGTAGCGGTTCAGAGTCATCACTGCGTGCAGTACATATTCTACGTTGTTTTGGGAGTGGGGTTAAATATAGTCCATTTAAATGTCAAGCATCAAGTCTTCAACAGCTGAGAGCACACCAAGGGTTCAAAGAACGAATAAAAATGCTAAGGTCGTCTTGGGCACGTGGTGTTATTGATGATCATTCTACTGCTCTCATTTGTTCAGCTGCATTATTTGAAGAGTTGATCACCGGAGGCATTGCTGGTATTGAAGTTCTAAATCAGGCTTTTTGCATGGTTCTTCCTGAAAGAAGAAGCCAAAACTATCAACTTGAATTTTTGTTTGACTATTATGTGAAGATGCTTTGGAGACATCGTGCCACACTGAAAGTGAAAAAAGTATGGGAGTCAATCATACAAGGCTTGCAAATATACCCTTCCAATGTGCAACTTTATGATGCTTTGATTGAAATAAGCTGCCTTCATTCTACACCAAATAAACTACGATGGATATTTGATGACTACTGTCAAAAGAACCCATCTGTGATCACCTTGCTCTTTGCATTATCATTTGAGATAAGTAGAGGAGGTTCACATCATAGAATTCGTGGATTATTTGAACGGGGATTTGAAAATGAGAAGTTGCGCAGCTCCGTATTACTTTGGCGTTGCTACATTGCATATGAGGTTAATGTTGCCTGCAACCCTTATGCGGCTAGACGACTTTTCTTCCGAGCTATCCATGCATGCCCACGGTCGAAAAAGCTATGGCTTGATGGTTTCCTCAGATTACGCGGTGTCTTAAGTGCAAAAGAGCTATCTGATCTTCAAGAAGTAATGCGGGATAAGGAACTAAATCTTAGGACAGATATATACGAGATCTTACTGCAAGACGAGATCCAATTGTAGTAAACATGTGGCTGAGATAGTGAGTACACCTCTGTTTTTTAGTCAGCTGGTAGCAAATGTGATGGTTCTCTTCCACTTCCTCCAACAAACAGCACTTACCGAGCTTGAAGAGGGGATTAGGGCTGCAACTTTGGTAAACTCAAACCACCCGAGCCCAACCATATATTAGAGGACTGGGATTTGGTCAGCAGCATCCGGGTTCAGAGTGTAAATCTATTGAAACTTGTACTCTTCCTTCCTGTACTTCTCTTGAAGAGGTTATCGTTTTGTTTTTGTCTTGGCCATTGATCTGGATTTGTGTCTGCCTTGTTCAGTCATTGACTGGATTGGGTTCGTAGATACCTTAATCGGTCAGGTTATCAACAAGGATTCCGACGAGTCATGAGTGTCAGAAAAAACAGACAAACATGCGTTGCGCGCCATCAAACAGGACACTTCTAAAACTAAGAAAGCTGAGTCGGAAAATGTTAGAAGTGGAAAATAGTTTGTTAAAACATCTAAAGTTTGATGTTCTGTATAGTATACTGCTGTGTAATTTATTTCCGTGGGGAAGGGGATGCGAGAGGTAGACCATAATGGAATTAAGAGGCGGTAGTTTGAAAGAGTTCAGGTCTTTTTCGGATATCTATGCTCTCGACGGAAGTCAATGAAGAAAGCTGATTTATATAGTTGACCCCAATTGATTTCGTCTTAAAGGCTCGGTTTGGTTAGCTGGTATTGTTTTCTCTGTTAGTAACAACGCCTCAGTCTCAGAATCGAACGGTGAAGCTGGCGGCTTCTTATTTTCTTGTTTCTTTGTGTTATTTTTCCCTTTCCTCTAGAGGGTTCGGAATTGTAAATCAAGTGGTGACATTGTATTTAACACAGGGAAATATGTTGGACACTCACATAACTAATCTAACTACTCGATTATTCAGTACTCTTGGAGTATCGCCATGTAGTATTCCAATACTAGTCTTCTCCACCGCACATTAATTGGTGTTAAATCACACCATTGGAAGAAAGAGATTTTTGCAGCTTTTGCAACCATATATGATTCGTGAGGAGTGGATGATGATGCAAAGTGCATTTCATTGTTGATGAATAATGATGATGAAGCTCAGGATGAGGCAAAAGATTTATCAAATTCTACTATAATTCTGGGATTGTGAACAAAGATGGCCTTGAGTGAGAGCATTTGTTTGGCTTGTTCATGTTTAATTTACAATACAACATCATTGACTCTTAAAAATGATAAAGAAAAAATTACGGCCAAAATCATAAAAAAGTTTTCACTAAAGACGTCACTCCGTTTGGTTCAACTTTTTGACAGTAATTTTTTACTCTCAGCACAATTTTTAATAAATTTCTCTCATTACTCTCAAAATAACTCTCTAAAAGGTAAACCAAACAAAGTGGCTATTTTTTATTCTTCTCATCGAGGTATGATTAGTCATAAAAATGTTGGGGCTTCTTCTTAATAAGCCCTTTGGTTTATTTTGTTTTTCTTATTCAATTTTTTTCCATAGTTTTTATTCAAAAAAATTAGTTTTCGATCGTACGTAATTTTTTAACTTTTTAGATTCCTCTCGTCAACGAAGCAATAATCCTCAAAAAATTGACCAAAACTAACAAATGCGAAATTTTTTTGAATAAAGACAAAAAAAAGAAGAAAGCCAAATGGCTTATTAAACCGAACAAAGCCTTAAAGAAAAATTACAATAAAAAAAAAAACCACTAAAGTAGATAATACTTGTCCATGAAAAAAATTAACGTAGCCCACTGTATTAGGCGACCTTCGGAGGGATCCAATTTCTTTTGTCTCGAAAACCTCTGTGCCTCTATGCTGAGGGATTTTTCGCTGTGGATTGTGTGTGTGTGTTTTTTTATATTTTAAATTCAACGGCCGAAAAACCCCTCCATACAGAGACACAGAAATTTTCGGCACAAAAGGTTCTGCCTCTCATTCGGACGACACCCATGCATGAACATGGCAGTATTAGAAAAAGGTAGGTAGACCCCACACAAGACCAACTTGCCATCTTCTTTTTGTACAACATATTCATGTAACACGTTTGTAGTTAATTCAACCCATTTTCCACAAAGCTTATGCGCTCGTTTATCTCTAATTTACTTTTGTTATCATGGCCTTACTACTTCATTGAACATGTATGAATGTGCATCACGACATTAGTCATAAAATCCATCAAAACGGCTTTCGTTTCCGCTCTCGCTCTCCATTCTCGAACTCAAAAATTTTAGTTGTTTGAGAGGTTTTTGAAAGACGCTCTCACGCTTGCGCTCCCACACTCGCATCCATCCGCGCACTATGTGACTATTAACTATGCAATATAAGTACAGTGGGATCCTCTCATGTGGTTCTCATGTCCCCTAGAATAAAGTTCCCTACCAATATTCATTTGTATGTATCAATTTATTCATGTAAATACCCAAATAATTGTATCAAACTAGTGGTGCCATGTGGAATTTGTCCACAATCTCAATCAAGAGATTCTTGAACGATGTTTTGACGACGTTTGTCGCATTTCCGTTCTTCGTGATCCCGCAAAATACTAGTTGAATACTCAAACAACTTTTCAATTTGGTTGCGGCCCATTTTTGTTTTTGGGAGATTGGCTCCCTTTCTGGGTGTCATTTGACAAACCCAATTTTGATTTTGGATAAGCAAAAAAAGGCTTCCCGGCCAAGAAGCTCTTTGCAATTTGGCATTTCTTTCTTCTTTTGTTTAAAAATCTTTGATCACGATTGGCATGAAAATTTTGTTTTTTCATAAAACCATTTTGCATTGGATTATGGGAACTTTTTTTTTTTTTTTTGAAATCCACTATTTTCAAAACAAGTTGTTCGGGCAAAACATTTTTGGGCTTGAACACAAAAATAATAAGGGGTGGGAATATAACCACATGTTACGCCCAACTGATTAACACAACGGTCTGATACCATGTTGTTGTAAATCTAACACAGGGAAATATGTTGGACACTCACATAACTAATCTCTCTCTCTCTCTCTCTCTCTCTCTCTCTCTCTCTCTCTCTCTCTCTCTCTCTCTCTCAGTACTCTTGGAGTATCGCCACGTAGTGTTCCAATACTAATCTTCTCCACCGCACATTAATTGGTGTTAAATCACACCATTGCTGATGAAACTGAAAGAGATTTTTGCAGCTTTTGCAACCATATATGATTCGTGAGGAGTTGATGTGCAAGGTGAAATTACACGAACACCCCCTCATCTATTCGGTTTAGACACGGACACCCCCTAACCTTTAAAAACGCCCATACACACCCCCTCATCTTCTACCGTTACCCAAGGAGCACCCTTCCGTTTGAGTACCGTTTGTTGCAAGGCACATTTCAATACTTTTGCCAAATTTTAGACAAAAATGCCCTTTAACGGCAACATATACCCAGTTGCCTTTCATACCTCATTCCTCATTCCTCATTCTCACTTTATATTAGAGATTCCCTCTCTCACTCTCTCTCTCTCTCTCTCTCTCTCTCTCTCTCCTACGGCAGCCAGGGAAGGTGGCAAGTGGCAACAATAGCTATAGTAGCCACCATAGCCACACCAACAACAGATCTAATAGCTACAGTTAGAGCTATAACTCCAAACAAACCCAAAACTGGGTTGATTCCTACTGCCGTTGTGGAGAAAAAGCCCCCTTGAGGACTTCAAATACAAAATGGATGACAAGCAAATGCAAAACAACAAAAGCCCCAATTTTTAAAGGTTATCGAAGTCACCACTGTACAACACCTTTCAAAAAACCCTACTATTCCCAAAAAAACCCTATTGTATTCATATATCATATAATATGAACATATTCATCTACATTTGCGCCATTTAATAAGAAAATCTAGGATTTTTTTACATATAAAACATACCTTCCAAAGTAGGGTTTGCCACGATCTATAGCTTTTCTACGGTGTACACGATCTGATGTTCTTCGAAACTTAAGGTTTTCTTCACGATCTAGGGTTGGCCATGATCTACAATGCAAGTTGAAGAGGGAGAGGAAGAGAGACAGAGGCGCCATGATCAAGTAGGGTGGAGAGAAATTTCTGATCAAGTGAAGTGTGGCGTATGCTTGTTGCTCCATTTCATAACAAAGGGTATATTTGACATTTCGTTCATTCCGTTAACGGCGTTGAGGTTTTTTTTCCTTTTCAGTAGATGAGGGGGTGTGTCTGGGCGTTTTTAAAAGTTAAGGGGTGTCTGTGTCCAAACCAGATAGATGAGGGGGTGTCCGTGTAATTTCACTAAGGGTATATTTGACATTTCGTTCATTCCGTTAACGGCGTTGAGGTTTTTTTTCCTTTTCAGTAGATGAGGGGGTGTGAATGGGCGTTTTTAAAGGTTAGGGGGTATCCGTGTCCAAACAAGATAGATGAGGGGGTGTCCGTGTAATTTCACCATGATGCAAAGTGCTTTTCATTGTGGGCGCTGCTATTCGCACCCCTCAATTTTCTCCCGTAGCCCGTTAAAAATTTCCATATGTTTCGACAGTTAGTTACCGAAATTAAGATACATTTTCGACAGTTAGTTACCAAAATTGAGATACATTTTCAGCATCCAATTACCGAAATATATGTTTCTTGTGCATTTCCGACATGTAGTTACCGAAATATAATCTTATTTTCAACAGCTATTTACCGAAATGTATGTTCGGCAGTTGTTTACCGAATGTTGAACATATTTTCGACATATAGTTACTGAAATATAATTTTCAAAAATTTTTAACGGGCTACGGGAGAAAATTTGAGGATTGCGAATAGTCGCCCCCTTCATTGTTGATGATGAAGCTCAGGATGAGGCAAAAGATTTATCAAATTCTATAATTCTGAGATTGTGAACAAAGATGGCCTTGAGTGAGCATTTGTTTGGCTTGTTCATGTTTACAATACAACATCATTGACTCTTAAAAATGATAAAGAAAAAATTATGGCCAAAATCATAAAAAGTTTCACTAAAGACACTATTTTTTATTCTTCTCATCGAGGTATGATTAGTCATAAAAATGTTAGGGCTTCTTCGGCTTAATAAGCCCATTGGCTTCTTTTTTTCTTATTCAATTTTTTTCCATAGTCTTTATTCAAAAAAAAATTAGGTTTCGATCGTAATTTTTTTACACTTTTTAGATTCATCTCGTCATGACGAAGCAATAATCCTCAAAAAATTGAAGAAAAACTAACAAATGCGGAAAAAATTTGAATAAAGACAAAAAAAATAAGCCAAATGGCTTATTAAACCGAACAAAGCCTTAACGAAAAATTACAATAAAAAAAAAAAACCACTAAAGTAGATAATACTTGTCGTTGATAAAAATTAACGTAGCCCACTGTATTAGGCGACCTTCAGAGAGATCCGATTTCTTCTGTCTCGAAAATCCCTATGCCTTTGTGCCGAGGGGTTTTTCGCCGTTGGATTGTGTGTGTGTGTTTTTTTATGTTTTAAATCCAATGGCCGAAAAATTCCTCAACGCAGAAACACAGAAATTTTCAGCACAAAAAGTTCTGCCTCTCATTCGGACGACACCCATGCATGAACATGGCAGTATTAGAAAAAGGTAGGTAGACCCCACACAAGACAAACTTGCCATCTTCTTTTTGAAGACAAGTACCAACTTGCCATTGAGGTTCATTGAATTCTCACAAATGTGGGGTACTGATTCCACATACCTCTTAACCCAACAGCCCAATTGACGGGCTGGCGGGCCAAAAGTTTCCTTTCTGTTCAATGAACTTATACTGTACCCCCATCTCCCTCCTCCTAGATAAAGCTAGCCTCTCCCATGCTCTTCATACCCCAATTCTCTCTCTCTCTCTCTCTCTCTCTCTCTCTCTCTCCCACACACACACATAATGTTGGTGCCTAATTTTTCAAAAGAGGTGCATTTGTCAATTGCAATCTCACTGCTGGGGATTTTGTATCTCTCTTTGATGTTCTTGGAATCCAGATGGTGGTGCAGTACTAGTACTGGAGTTTCTTGTTTGCCCCTAGACTGTTGCTTTCCTCCCATCAGAGACGGAAAGAAAGAATCTGCTTCTGATAATTCCAGCACATATATATAACATGTATGAGAAGTAGAGATTTTTCTTCTAATTGATGGAATCTGCTGCTGGTTCCAGCACATTTAGCAAGTATATATGAGAAGCCAAGATTTTCCTTCTGATTGATTGTTAGTTGGTTGCACTAGCTGAGACATTCATGGTGTGCTAGAACTAGTTTTTGCTGCAACTTGCAATGACCCTTTCAGATTTGGTAAAGATTTTGATGTAGATTTTTAAGGTAATAAGTAGAGAGAAAATTTATTGAAAATCGTTCAGAGAAAGACGCCAAAGCGAACAAAGCACAAATTGCATAACATGTCAGTGTGGCATTGCTTCATTGGGAATTGAAAAAATATCAATCTATCCAATTACCAATGAAGTAGGTCACATAGGCATGAAATCGGGGATCCTGTAGGGTGGTCGATCCGGCTGTCTATTTTAGCAACGGACGGCTCGAATTTTAATTCGAGCATCGTTTAGATTAATAGAAACTCATATTAGATTCGAGGGACGACAGCTACAGCCCTCATAGTGCAGGCCGCCTTACAACCCTTGCAATACGAATTTCCAAATTCGGCATATGGACAATATTGTACAAATTGTACAAGATATTCATGTAACACGTTTGTAGTTAATTCAACCCATTTTCCACAAAGCTTATGCGCTCGTTTATCTCTAATTTACTTTTGTTATCATGGCCTGACTACTTCATTGAACATGTATGAATGTGCATCACGACATTAGTCATAAAATCCATCAAAATAGCTTTCGTTTCCGCTCTCGCTCTCTATTCTTGAACTCAAAAATTTTAGTTGTTTGAGAGGTTTTTGAAAGACGCTCTTACGCTTGCGCTCCCACATTCGCATCCGTTCGCGCACTATGTGACTATTAACTACGCAATATAAGTACAGTGAAATCCTCTCATGTGGTCCTCATGGCCCCTAGAATAAAGTTCCCTACCATTCATTTGTATGTATCAATTTATTCATCATTTATGCATAAAATATTATATTGATCCGATGTCAAAATCGATCTGGACGAAACGTGGTTTCAATTTTCATTACCTAAGAAACACATGAGAGGATCATCACACGAGGAAAAAAAAAAAAAACTTAATTTATGTAAATACCCAAATAATTGAATTTTACAATCGATCAGATCTAAGGGTCATCATCAAGCCGGGCCGGGCCGGCCCAGCCCACCAAGTCATTGCCCGAGCCCGTCCACGGACCGGGACAAGCAGGCTTTTTCTTTTTTGCGGGCCGGGCTACCTACCATAAATTGAAGGCCAGGCCCAGCCCACGGGCTGGTGGGCCAAAAGCCGGGCGGACTTAAATTTCCTTGGGTACAAACTAAACCAAGGGGAAAAAAAAAAAAGGGTTTTGTGGGATTTCGGGCTAATGGGTAGGCTTTTGGGCGAGTACCACAGACGGGCTTGTGGGCGGGCTCACGGGCCAAGCCTATGGGCGGGCCGAATAAAAATTCATAGGCCCAAGCCCGCCCATTACAAACTACGGACTGGACTAGCCCGCCCGTTGGACGGGCCCGGGCCAGACAAAAGCCTGATGGGCCAGGCGGGCTTTGGGCCGGCCGCAGGCTAAGTGATACCCCTTAATCGGATCTATGATGGAATGGCTTGCAGGCCTCCCTAAAGGGATTGGATCTTGGGGAATGACGTTTGAGTCTTCTCAAAAAAATTCCACTCATATATGCTTCCATGTCACTTGCCTCGTTAGATGTTTGAGCTTGGCTGTGCTCCAAAAATCCTAGAACTCAGTTGGAGGAAATCTTTAGAACATTGAAAGAGACGTAAAATAACTCCACAATAAATCAAGCTGATCAAACATCGACAATGACATGATCGAACCAAATTATCCTGGGACAAGAGTATTTCAAAGTCATACTTGTTCACTAATGTAAGACAAATTTAATGCTCACTAGGTTACCGACGTTCAAGTGGCTTGGTTTTTACAAAGGTACTACTCTACAAGTCGAGCACTACGAAGTGAAAGGTATGTATGGATCACGTTTTCGGGCTCAGGACGAGGGCCATTTAGAGTGCACAGCAGAGCAGGCCACCCCGTCCTTCCGAAACTTACACAATGCGCAACATAATCTCTAACTAAATAGCACCACACAAGTGCACATAATTATGAATGGGAACTTGAAAAAGTTCTGCAGAAAGATGACCACATTGAATCATTGGGAAATCGAAATTGCCATTGTAGAAATGCACTACTCAGAATATTTCTACAGGCGAAATAAGTATCTCCGGTTAACTTGAAGCTCGCACTTAACAAGAGTTCTACCCGAGTACGAAAAATTTAACGCCTGCTTTGGTTTTCTGTCAATCTCCTCCAAACCATCTGCCCACAGTATATCAGGGTCAAAATCGCCATGAAATAGAGGAGAGGAATTCCAACAATGCATCCCCCATTAGCAAGGTTTACCAGCGTCTGAGGGGGACAAAAAGGAAGGTAAGAAAATCAGAGCAAATCAAGAAGGTTAGTTCTCATCCAATTAATGCAAATCTTAGTACACTGATAATGCCCACAAAAGATTTTAAGTTTTCCACTTCACCACCCTGAAAACCCATCAGCACAAACTGTCAACAAGACTCATAGTTCAGTACAGGCAATGAAATCAACATTCAGATATAAAGACAAAAAAAAAAAAAAAAATTCTTATGTGCATCAGTGCACCGGCATATCAGCACCTCACAGGGCTTTTTCCTTTCTTTCGGATAGTATCTCATAAGGTTCTTCTTAGAAACACAAATAAATGGTGACAAACTAAAGACAACTCAAGAACATCCGATTACATTCAAGAAAGTCGAACAGAGAGAAGGAGATAGAGAGATGCATATGCCTTTCTAAAAAAAAAAATTGTAATTGCAAGCTTGACATGCATGAAATGCGAATATGCTTTCCAACCTTGAATAGTAGAGAGGTAACCTACCAGCATTCCTGCAACAAGGTGAACTATGGGCACAAATAATTGGTCCACTCTCTTCTTCTCTGCATATCCGTTAAATGCGATGACCATTGAGAAAGTGTGTATCGTAACAAATGCAAGAGCAATAATTGCTGCATTTGGCAGAACAGTTATCATCAAACCAAAAGCCTCCACAAATCGGATTAATATAGGCAAATTGAGTTAACCATAAAAAAGTTGAAAATTAGAAAGCCTTATGAAAGGATTGCAAAGGTGCTCGTGCTCCCATTTTTCTGGCATACACAGGAGCAAGCATTTGTCCAATATGACACACCAAGTAAAAATAACTCGCATTCGGTCCCCAAAAGTAAAAAAAATAGTAAACATACTCCACATACATACGCAAACAAATATGGGAAGTCTGCTCCATTATTCTAATTTGCCAAAACTATCTGTTTTTGCATCTGGCATTCTAATTCGATGTACAGTTACAAAAGGAGAAAACAAGAAACACCAAAGGTGAGGGAGAAAACACAAATTGAAAAAGAAAAGTTACATATTGATGGGTCATTGGAGGCCTTAAACAGAAAGAGAGAACAAAGAAAGATATGAGATAGAAACTACAGACGTGGCAAAGACTCAGTACACTAAGTGACGAAAGAAATTGGGAACAGAAGGAGCACGACCACAAGAAAAAGAGATACCAGTGTATCATAACTTGTGTTCTCTAGCTTCAAAGAGCAATCAGAAGACTTTATCTGAATCTAACAGCCTCCATGTTAACATTCACCTCTAATACTCGGTTCAATAGGTCCAAATGGTCACTCTAATTAGGTTACAAATCAACCATGCTACAAAAATACAGGCTTATTTGGCCTAAAGAGGTATGGCCCATGTATTGTTCAAGCTTACGAGCTTTCTGTTGTTTTATTAGTGATAAAAATGGATGCTCCTGTTAAATGCTCCTCCTCGTTAGATTCTTTTTTATCACAAAAATGCTGGCATAAAGAACAACGGGAGAAATAGCTAGACTGGCCGACACCCAAACCCCACCCAATGTAAAAATGAAAAAAGAAGGTAAGTAAATGACTTCAATGAGAGAAATGATGGATTCCCTGAAGCATCTAAAAGCAATAATAACAACTTGGTAAGAGAGAATGGCTAACCAGAAACAAGAAAAAAGGGTATCTGTGAGCACTTCTCAACGTAAAATGTCGCTGACCCAAATGCAGGAGTTAAGAGGCTGATGCAGAAGAAAACAGCATGGGCCACACCATGACCCAAACCGCCAGCTGCATACATATGATTTAAACTGCATCAGATTACAAAAGGTAGATAACAGTAACAAGAACGTAGTTACCACTCAATCTAACCTTCATTGATAAATAAACACTATAATTTACTTCAGTTCCAACAGGGCACCGGTGTCGTAAATTTACAATGGCTCTAGAGTTGAGCTCCATCAACATGATCAGGATTAGGATTTGTTATTCCAAAAATACAGTGTTCTAAAAGTCGCTAGGCGCTAGTCGGGCAGACGGGCACCTTCGAGCGCCTAGGCCTAGTAATCAGGGATTAGTCGGTGCCTAGCAATTAATCGGATTTTTCACTTTTTTTAAAAAAAATTAAAAACTATTTTCCCCCTCTCCCCAAAGTCTGAGTAAGAAAATGACGGAAAAAAAAACTATCAAAGGGGAATTTTGTATAATTTCATCAAATTATTGGGTCATACTGTATTATCATTACAACTCGGGTCATATTGTATTATCTTCAAAATTTCAAGGGTTATCAATGTAATTACCCTTTATATATACACTGTATCTACTTCTGCATCTCGAAGACGATCGAAGACACAATCGCAGAGAGAGACTGAGAGACACGATCGAAGGAGAAAAAGAGAAAAACAAACACAATCACAGAGAGAGAGAGAGAAGAGAGAGACAATCGAAGGAGACAACGGAAGACCTGGACTGAGATGATGGAAGACCTGCCGGCAATGATCGCCGTCTATGGAAGCTGAGGCAGTTAACGACTGGAGAGTGGAGAGGATTTAGGTTTACACAACCGACTGGTTAGCATACAGTGTAGTCCGAGTAGTCGCTGACTAATTCCCGCCTAATCCCGACTACTCTGACTAGTCCGACTAATCCGACTAGTCCCGCCGGCCAACTAGTCTGACTAGTTGTCGACTAGAGCCAACTAATTCTCGATTAGTCGGATGGCCGACTAATTAAACGGCTAACCCCTTACTCGAGTCGGTCAGGCGCCGCCTAGGCCGAGTTTTAGAACACTGCAAAAATATCTTAAAAGATATTAGCAACTAATTCACAGCACTGAATAATACGGGTTACAGAATCAAGTCAAACTTCTACAAGAACAACCAAGGAAAAGGTGACGACAGTAAGCCATTACCAATATCCCTGCATAACCTATGCACATATAGAAGTTAAAGCATGAACAACTAATGTTCCCGAACTTGGAAGGAAATTAACCCTGATTGCAGAATGAATTTCCAATAAAAGTATTGAAAATCAGTGTAAACACAAATTCTTATATGGGAATACATAGGTTGCTGAAGAATGTGCCACAAAGCGAAACAAAATACAAAATAAAGAAGAAAGTAATTGCTACTATTGCTGATGCAAGACAAGCTGCTTACCTCCAATTTTTACCAGAAATTTTCCAGTTTATTCTGGAGTCCAAAAAGTGGGATCTACTATTTAAGGACAGATTGTGAATCAGCAGGGTTGACTAGACAAGTTTTCAAGCTGTGTGACTTCCCAGGAAATTTCCAAGCTTAAGAGATGTTTGGTTGGTCGGTTAGTATCCATTTCTTCTCTTTCCAAGCAACTACGCGTCAAAGCCTGAGTAATTCAAGGTAGGCGGTGGCAGCAGGCGTTCAAAATTGAAGATAATGGTGCTCTCGTACTTTCAATCCTCCATCAGCTACAGAGGCAGAGACAAATCTGGGACAACAAAATTGAAATTTGAGAGGCAGTCCCTTTCTTTGAATGGCGGTGGCAATGAAAGCATGTCCCAAACAGCAGGTTGAACCGAAAGTGGTTTAGAATCTTTGGATCGAGGCCTTAAGTTGACCCTTACACTCACAGTGTGATGGCGTGTTCCAAGTGATCAGGGTGTGGTTTTAGGAACATTGAAAATACAGCAAGGGAAGGCCAAGACTGGACAAAAATTTATTTACTGGAGACACTCCACCATTTGCCCAAAGACAACAAAGTTAAGATATTTGCGAAAGATGATGGCATGCCAAGCACACCCTGAATCACCGCTGGGTACATGTTAAGTGATATCATAGGGTTGCAACACATTGTCCCTTTTGAGCAACATTATCCAAATAGAACAAAGCAACTTGCCATTCAGAAATTTATATTCATGAGGCGAGCATAATGGCAATGATGCCAACGCAGACAGCAACAGGGGCATGCAGTGAAAGAAGATTCATTTTGGGAAGTGATGCTGTCACATTGAATAGATTGGGCTTGGGGATAAGTTTGTCCTTAAGAAGTAAACAAGGGCGAAAAAGGGAGATGAGTCATCATGGGGGCTCATGAAAAGCATGGAGAGGCCCACATATAAAGATTTATAGATGATGGCCAAATCCATTTGCCTAGCCAGGCCACTTGATAAAGTGTGGTTAGCATACAAAGCAACTTCATGCCCAAATCATAGCAAGGGCCCAAACAGTGGGTGGCAAGAGTCACAATGACATGTTGAGTCTAATACCATTAAAGGACAAAGATGGAAATCAGCATTAAGGAGGTTAACAAAAATGTTTATAGTGGTAGGTTTATGGATTAAAGAGGTGACTCGGGAGGCAATGGCAGATGCCCTGCTACTGCACCCCGCATTGAGATAATCCATGCTAACTGCTTACCCGTTGTGCTTCCTGTTTGGGAATACTCCCATCGTCCTTCGTAACCAGGGGCACGTGTATCCGTGGGCACCCGATCTCCACTATCGACCATCCATAAACATCAGAAAGGCTCCAATTTTAACGTACCAATAAGCATACTTAGTCCTGCCAAAAAGTGGGAGTCTCATGTCGAGGATTCTCCGCTAGGATTTCGGTAAGACTATAAGGTAATGCTGTTGAGAAACTTTCAAACACTTTGAGCCATATGATCAGGTACGAAATGAATAAGAAATCTACATCCCTACTGACAAACTCCAGGAATCCTCAAACCAAGAGCAATCAATTAAAATACTAAAGCTAAACTATCAACAAGACCAAACCTTATCCACTTGTGCGTGTTTTATCTACTGATTAAAGCAAGCAACAGAAAACATAAGGATTCAAACCCCAAATTCGTGATGACCCCAAGAGACAGACAAGCACTTATACCAATGGGTTAATGCAAGAGTTTCTCAAGACTAATGACATGAAACCAGATCTCTACGATGATCATCTCCAATGCTCGCCAAATGCCTTCAAAGCCACCATTGAAGGTCATGAGCAAAGTAGAGAACAAGATACCAGAAGACAGTCCAAACTCAACCCTAAACCAGTTAGGATTTTATGATCAGCAAAAGCCCATTTAGCTTAAAGAACACAGAAATACTAGAGGAGGGCTTTGCAAGCTATTTTAAGGAAATTAATGTGGGTTGATAAAGAAACGAAAACCCAGCTTGAAAAGGAAACAAATATAATGCATCAGCATTGAACTCACAATAACTGAACATTTAAAACTCTGTTACGAAATTCATAAGAACTGCGTGGGGAAGTCAGTGAAAGGATCTCAGAGACCCAGGAAAGCAAGCACGAAAGACAGCTCAGAAAAAGAATGCCTAAGTGCACGTTGTTGGATGCATTCTATCTTAGTCAAAAAGAATACACTGGAAATCATAAGATTATAGACCTTGCCTAAAGACGGAGAACCCTTTTTGGACAATCCAGAACTAGAGAGAGATGAACCGTATGGAATGCATAAAGAGAATAAGTGTTAATAACTGATCCACTATCAGATCGTTCGATGATCTGTCAATGTTTGGAAATTCCTTTTGACATAAATTGCAGACCTTTCAACCCATGAGTGCAGTTTTAGTCGCTTCTAAACCATCCACAAATCTAGTCTAGGCCTGTAGTTATGCATGTAAACTGGTAAATACCTAGTGCATACAACTTGAGATTTGTATGCTTGTTTGTACAGAGTTACTGATATTATGTGGCAACCAAATTATAAAAACTTGAGCGACATGTAAAAACAGCTACTAACTAAATCTCGCAGTAATACAAAATTTAAGGAAATTTTAGTAGATCACATCGATCTATCCTAGAACAGTGGAATGAAGGAAAAACCTCGTTGAAGCTTACCAAGAGCAATTTGCATCTTATCTGTCAAAAAGAGCCGTGGTTTCGCAACTCTGTCAGCAAAAGCATCCAACATATCCTCCAACCTCCTTGACAAATCCAAGAAATGAAAATAAAGAGTTCTGATAACCACATTTAGGTTGCAAGAAAAGATTAAGGAGCCAGAAGTAAAGACACTATGACCATGTTTCTGCTATACGACAATGTCAAGAGTAATACTTGCCCCCAAAAAGGAGGGCATGTGTCTAAGACTATCAGGTATTTCATTAATCATAAACAAGAAGAATGCAAGAAAAACATTGTAAGTGTAAGACTAATGTCTCGAGACATACCATACGAATCACCCCAGAAGACAGAACAAATTGAGCATGAGCAATTTTCAAACCAACTAATCAAGTAATGTTCAAGAATGTGATGATATTAATGCCGATAAAAAAAAAAAAGTGATGATATCAAAACAGGAGAAAGGTTCTACGTAAAGAATGCCAAAACCTATAGGGGTGGGTGTAGTTGTGGCAAATGTAGTGGTTACTCTCTCTCTCTCTCTCTCCGGGGTGGGTGTAGTTGTGGCACAGGAACCGTGGAAAGAATTGGCATGGTATTTGATATATTAGTTATTCAATGGAGGCACCCAGCACATTACAATGTTTTTTTAGCTTGATGTGGAATCTTACTTCAATCCACGCACAAGCAACTCAAAATTTGTAGCCCAAATGCAGCCATTGTTACGATAAGCACTTTCTTTTCTCTAAATAAACTTCCACGCATTATCTACAATGCAAGTGTTGTTATTTGGTAATTTTTGACATTAATCTCCATGCAGGCCATCCCTAATGAACCTTGTTGCTTGAATCAAATTCTTCGATCAATTCAGAAAGATCAAAGACAATAAGACAATGTGGACAAGAATTAGAATGCAAAGAAAACAGACAACATACTTGTATACTCTCCAGAAGCCAACGCGAACCCCTTCTTGAAAGACAACAGAAGTGAGAATAAGGATCCCATATGGCCACCATGCCGTTGTTTCAAGTGGAAGAAAAGCCCTCCACACCCCTGATAGCACTATCAGACTTACAAGCCACACCAGCGTACTACACACATCAATTCAAGAAAATCTATTAGAACCCAACAAAAATCCAATTTGAGAAAACCTATTAGAACTGAACAAAAATTCCTACCATATCACATAATTTACACATGCCGATGGGAGAGAGTATTAAAAAAATATCAACTTCTGTGTTCTTCGGATGGAAATTTAGACTTATCAACCATAACATTGTACTACACATCAATTCAAGAAAACCAACTAAAATGATTCCTTCAAAAATTAGAAGCGTTCGTATTTTCTTTGGAATATATCTACTTTCCTATTACTAATATAAAGGGAACACCCCTTTTGGCATGAACGTCAGTTCTGAGGCTGGCTCAGACTTCTTCTTGTCTTTTTCAAATTGCCCCTTTAACAACATAAAGAAACTAACAAGAAGGAAAAAAAGATCTGCAAAAACCAAATTTCTTCTCCCCTCAAATTTCATTACAGATTAATCTCAGTTCAAGATTTTCCTTTCCCGATATTTTGAATAACACGATTTGCACACGCACCGCATGTGCCCGGGCATCTAGTATTTATATACACACATACAAGTACGTATAGAGAAAGATAGAGACATTACAAAACGATGAACTAAATTGGTCTTCAAATTAAACTTCAGTTTACCAGCCAAAACAGTTCACCCATTAGAACCAACAAAAACACTGACTCTATACTTCATTTAAACAAATGCACACGCACAGAGAGGAAGTATAATAAGATCAACAAAAATGTTCTTAAACATGAAATCAACAGAATCTTTATAAATTTGCTTGTAAACCCAGAAAAATTAGAGGAATTGGATTACATATGAGGGTATAAAAGTACACTACCTTGAGAGAAGGGTGAGGATCAAGAAGGGTTTCTTGGAAATGACAGCAACGAAGAGGGAGAGAGAGGGGCCAAGGGCCAACAAGGCGTACCCAATTCCAGCTGCTACCGTCATGTTGTGTATGTATCACAGCGAGATTTATTGGTAATGATTTTCCATTTGGATTGATCTTTGTATGTGTACCAGCTCTTTCATGATCGTTGAATTGGGGAAGGGAATTCTCTTCAACGGAGTTGAAGGAAATTGATGAGTTTTTTCCTTTTGGTAAATTTCACTGACACCCCTAACGTTTTTCTTAATGACACCTTTCACATATGAGGAATGGCAATAAATACCCTGAGGTTTCAATGTTTATTTTACCAACAAATCAATAACTGTTTGACAAAACACGTGATGGAATCAGTTAAAAGTGGCTTACATTGACAAATTCACCAGTTTTAATAACAAAAGACTATCAACTCACTTCTTTTGAATCAAAATGACTTTGTTTTACTGACTAAAATAGTTGTTTTGATTAAAAAGGATAAAATCTAAGCCTAGAATCTATAAGTAAATTTTTATTTTTTTCTAACCAAATTTTGCAATTTTGGGTCCTACTTATTTATTAATCAAAAAGGACAAATTTGTCGGGATAAGCTCCACAGCAAGAGCATTCAGCTTTCCCCATTTGTGGGCCCTTTCAAGAAGGGAGGGCCCAAATTGACGATCCAAATCTTTCACATTTTAGATCTCATCGAGAATACCAACCATGCACATCAAAAATCAAGTTGATGAGATATCATTTGTTATGATTTCAGAACATATTTTTCTTAGAACATAACAAGATTATAACATTGGATCGGAACCCATTAAATCCATTTATCTCAATACAAAATACATTCCGAAATTTTATCAACTGGTATGCGATCAACCTAATTTTTGATGTGGAAAATGTTCTTGACGAGCTCTAAAATACAAACGGTTTGGATCATCATAGTGGGCCCACCTCAGACCCACAAATAGGAAAACTTAGGGAGGAAAATAAATTGTCCTTTCTTTTAGAGTGGGGAAACAACGGGGTGCGAACCCAGGCGTGAACGGTTCAGTCCATGAATGGACTTCGGAGAATCCTCCTCCAATTTTATCAATGCAAGTCACTTTTACTGATTTCATCACATGTTTGTTCAAACATTTCTTGGTTGGGGTGTCGATGAAATGAACATTGAAACTATAGGATTTATTTTCAATTTTCTTACACAAGTATAAAATATTTACAACTCAATGTGGAAGTATTTCATATGAATTAATAAGTATTATACATTTGGAATACTTACCACTCAATGTGGAATACTTAATACTCCTTATGAAATACTTATCATTCAATGTGGTATACTAACCTCTAAAGTGACTTTTTAGGTATCATACATTAAAAAATGATTTGTGTACCATTGTCTTTTTCTTCTTCTTTTTCTAAAGAAAAAGTTGGGTTAGGACGACCAACGTACTTGACCTTTTTTGGGTGTGACCTTATATATAGGAGAACCCATCTGCCATGGAATGTCTAGATTTGAGCCATAGCTGATCTGACCGGGGAGAAAATCATCAGGTCACGAGAGCCGTCACCAAAACCCCACCAAAATGCAAATGGGCACGAGGCCCCCACAACCCAACTAACTGGTCAACCTCAATGAACTCAGGACCGGTGGGAGGGAAAGGGTTTTAACCAGGCTGCCTCAGCCACAGTTTGGAGTCTAGGTTACATAATTTTTGGTACTTGGTTTCATAACTGAAATTTTGTTTTTATTTTTTTGTCACCTATCTCACTAATGTGCCCGGAAATAGATGCAATAATCGATGGCAAAAGAAGAAGAAAAAATAGTGCAGCAGTAAGCCACGTTTCATGTTCCTAAGATTTCATGTTCTCAAGAATGGATGACTACCGTTTCCTTAAAATAGATATTTTTTGTTTCCTACTCTCGCGAGATGTACATTAGATGGATTATGTTCGAATTTTACGGAGGTTAAACATTTCAAATATTGTTCGAATGTTACGGAGGCTAAACATTTCAAATATTGGGCCACTAAAAAGTTTGTCCAAGGTAGCGGATTTATTCGAGGTGTGAGCAAATTGCCTCGGACATTCGATTATAAAAAAAAATGCACATTATGCATTAGATGGGGGAAGTGGAATTCTCAGTGGTCATTTGGATGAGAAATTTTTGGGCGCCGAGCAGGTACCACGTGGCGGTACTCGTCAACGATCCTAGCCGTCCAAAAGCGCGTGTTTTGGACAGTCCAAGTTTATTCCCTTTCTCTCTCTTTCCCCTCAACCGACCACTCTCTCTTGTGAATAATTTTCTCTCCAAAAGAGATGGTGTAATGCATCGTGTTTAAAAAAATAAAAAAAAAAGTCCCCAAAGTGTGCAAATGGAGCAATAAAATACTATAAAAAAAATTCATTACCCGATATGTAAAATGTTCTCAGAGTCAAATGAAGATGCTCTTAATTAAATATTTGAAATCTAAGGTTACAAATCCCCACGATTTGAAATTTATGTCTCCAAATAGACCTAAGTGTGTGAGTTTACATGCAATAGGGGCTACAAGGTAATGTGATACAGCTTAAGGGTGTTCATTGTTATTTACTCAAACAAAATTCGTATAAAAAAAAAGGGGGCGACTATTCGCAGCCCCATATTTTCTCCATTAACCCGTTAAAAAATTTCAACTATACTCGACAGTTAGTTACCAAAATTGAGATACATTTTCAGCATCTAATTACCGAAATATAATCTTTTTTTCAACAGCTATTTACCGAAAATGTATGTTCGGCAATTGTTTACCGAAGGTTGAATATACTGCTTTGTTTGGTTTGTGTTTTGAAAAGTTTTTTGAAAAATAGTAGGGGTAATAAGTGGAGAGAGATAGAAAGAAATGTTGGAAGTAGGGAGAATCTAGGAGGAATTTTTTGAAAAATTCTTTTTGAAAAGGGAAGAGAACAAGGCATAGTTACCGAAATATAATCTTGTTTTCAACAGTTATTTACCGAAATGTTATGTATGATTTTCAATAAGTATTTACCGAAATGTAGTGGGCTAAGGGAGAAAATACGGGGCTACAAATAGTCGCCCCCAAAAAAAAAGGGGTTAAATTTCAGTGACACCTCTTGAGGTTATCGTTAATGACAAGTAACCCCTTCATGTATGAGAAATGAACACCCTATCGTTTCAATGTCCATTTCATCGACACACCCAACGAAGAACAGCCCAAACAATCGCGGGATGAAATCAGTCAAAAGTGACTTACATTAACAAATTTGGAAGAGTATCCTCCCCTGAAATAAACTGGACCGCTCATTTTGTTGATTCCACCATGTGTTTGGTCGAACACTTGACTTGTTGACTGATGTATCCATGAAATGGACATTGAAATCACAGGAGATTTATTGTCATTTCTCATACGTTAAGGGGGCATCTGTTATTAAAGAAAATATCAGGGGGTGTCAGTGAAATTTACTCCTATTTATACCCCTTCCATCATCAAGGGTAGGGTACTTCTTTTCTTTGAAAAGGAAGGGTAGGTACTCCTTCACTCCACCATATTGAAGCACAGAGACGAGTTATTGTGGCGTAGATTCTTCTAACATTAGGGTAAAAACGTCCAGATATGACCTACTAATATACATCCAAACATATACGCAATGTTTTGGTCCCCTGAAATAAATCAAGAAATGAGAGAAATGTCTCCATGTCGGCCTCCCAACGGAAGAACCATTCACCTAAATTGCGGAACGATGATTTTGCTCGTTCCTCGTAGTTTCTGCATCGAACAAAGGAGCATTTCCTACCAGCTTCAATCCAATTAACCAAACACTGCCACAGAGATTGCCTCTGTGTATTCAACTCAGCTTTGCCTAGATGCCTAACAAGGACACCCAACCAGCTTTGCTTTGAGTTTGACATAAACCCCACCAGTTCGAATTGATGAATTTCACAATGGTTAACAGAGAGAGAGAGTAGTCAAGAATCCTATTCTCTAGAGATAAGGAGGAAAATCTGATTCTGTACATGAATTGAACAGGAACAAGAAACTACTTAAAATTTTATTAAGAAGCAAAAATAGTTATCACAGTTAAAAAAAATATTACGTCAAAAATTTGTCACGTTCTCTGCAAACTTCAATAAATAGCTAAAAATTGCAGGTCTAAGATCATACCCCGGTTCACTGGCTTTGGTTTCAAAAACGCCCTTCATTACCCGAGTGTATAGCCTTTCAAGCTGTGGAACGCCATAGCCATCAGTGCGCTCCATCAAAATACTTTTGACCGAAACAATTTTCTCAGAAATCTCACTATCAGACATCACAACATCTTCACTCGTGTCCTTTTCACAAGTTTCAAGCTGCGGGTCATCTGTAAAAGATATTCCTGGCCTATGTGGATCTGTATCATCTACTTCTGGTTCTTGAGATGAGTTTGGTGGTTCTGATGGTCCTCCTTCAACTGCTGTTCCTGGAAAATGAAACAATAATTTTAATTTCTTCCAGAAAGAAAGAAAAAGAAAATGCTAAAACAAACGAAAAGTTCTGACAAACTCTTGTTACTCAATCAGGTGTCGTATAGGATGGCACTTTGAAACTGAAATTGGTCCTGAGTGTAACGATAAGGCAAACTCATGTGAGTAAGAAAGGTTTTTCAAATTTTTTTAGTTTGAATTACTCCATCCAATAGAGCAATCAGCTATCATAAATCAAATGCATATCCAGACAGATCACTACTATCAACGGGTACATTATAAAAAGTCCAATGAGGAGCAAAGATCCTTAAGAGCAAAACTTTTTCAACAGAGCTCACAACTTCATGACCACTGACCAGAATTAAAGCTATCCATAAAAGTTTATGTTCCCGTTGCCGTGCCCGTTTAAGCCCTTCTTGCCAAGGAAATCATCAAGAATTTTGTCAAGTCACAATTATTTGCAGGATAAAAATGTGGAAACTGATCAGTTATCCAATGAATGTTACATAATTTGGCCAACTTACCCATTTATCTAACATTTGGTCACACAATTTGACTACCGGATAGGATAATCTATCCTATGAATGTCATACAATTCACTCGCACGAGCATGATGGGACAGGACAAACTTGAGACAAGATAGAACACATTATCCTATATCATTATTCCTTATCCCTTGGGCTACCCAAGCCTCCAAGTTATGCCCCCAATAGTTTCCACACTACCTTTCCTATTTGGCAACCAAACGTGGCCTTTTGGTTTCAAAAGCGTCAAATCAGGAGGGAAAAACATCATAGCACCAAACTACCATGTTACAGACCAAACGAAGGGTATCAGGTTTGCATCTCTGCCAACACTAGGAAAGGCCTACAATATAGCCATTTTTATTCTGCTTTAGTCATGATTTGCTCTGCTTGTTTGTACCTAGCCAAGTGATGTCCAACTTGGAACTGTCCACCAACCTCTATCTTGGCCACAGGCCTTTCATTAAGTAGTTTTACCATCCAGAGTATAGAAATATTGAAAATTTAGACCTTTGTACCTGTTTTGAAAGTTTCTCTCTTAATGAAGGTCATCAAAATGGGAACATGTTGTGTATATGTTCCCATTTCATGCATCGTACAGGACAAGTATAGCGCATCGTAAGATACGTTAACCAGACTAAATACAAGTTAAAAAGGAATAATACCTACCCAGACCGAATGTAAAATGCAAAATCTATGCATATATCTAAAAACCTTCAATGATACAAAATTTTACGTCTTCAACCATATAACATGGTCTAGTAAAAAAAATTTAAGGGGTCGTGTATCTCAAATTGCTATCGCATCATGGTAGTATGGGTTTACAAAAGTATTTACATAAAGCGTAAGATAGGGTTAGTGATACGTATCAGTCTTACCTCTAATCGTACGTATCGCATCGTATCTCTATCCTAAATTTTTTTTTAAACATAAGATACAGTTAGAGTACGTATCTATTTTACCTCTAAACGTATCCAATAGTAAGGTATGTATCATTAATGACAAGATTTTGACAACACTGCATCTTAACCAATCTTTCTTTTGGTTTGTTGCAACAGTCTGAATAAAGTTTGATTTTCAGCTGCTTTTCAACTCAATGTAATGGCCCTCACCTAATTGAAATATTTGGCAATACATGCACGATAACGTAAAGTGCACCTAGTTTATCTCCCATTAATGAGGTCTGGAAAGGGTAAAATGGGTACGAACTATGGAACTAACCATAGATGTTATTTGTGCAGTGGTTGCCCTCAAACTTGAACCCACGACTTCAAATTCGGACAATTTTTTGATTGAACCAATGGATCCCTATTTGCATTCTATGATCATTTTGAGTAGCATTGGGCTGCCTTGAGTGAGCTAGATTTTATTTTTGCAATCATCTTTAGTTCTTTACTGATTTTGATAGCTATTTGTCAAAAATATATTTTTTCGTTTTGCCTTGGCGAGATGATTTGGAAAAGTAAAACACATAGAACAAATTTTAAATAAGGACCACTAACGACAGAATAAGTCACAAGAAGCCAATACGGCAGCTATCTTTCGCTAACATTCGTCTTTAGTGGACGTTTTTCATATGTTTTTTATTTTTCCTTTGCTCCTTGTCAAGATGAATCTGTCATCAAAAAAGTTAGACCGCACAAAAAAAGTTCATGAAAGACGAAAAGATGGCTTATTTGTACAAATGGCCCCCAAAGTATTAGCGAAATATCAATTTGGTCCCCAATATACAAATTGCGTCTATTGCATCCCAAACGTTTTTTAAAAGGTCCTCAGACCACACTCACTTTCCTTTTGCCATCTAAAATGAGGGCATTATAGTCCCGTCCCCCCCCCCCCCCCCCCCCCCCCCCCAACGTCTGCAATATCAAACAACCAGCAGCAGTCATTCTGGAAATTCAGTTACCAACTTAGGGTTCAACCAACAACTTGACAATCTTTCCATCAACGATTCCATATGGAGCAACACCCACGTGTCCAATAGGCCTGAGGAGCGCAACTTTGATATCCCCGTGACTGCATCGGCGGCGACCTCAACTCAGCCAATCCGTCCACCAATCTGAAGTCAATCGATCAACGAATCCGACTTCAATTCGTTGTGGAGTGGCAACAGCAGCAGCAATTCATACGCGCCGAAGAAGCCGGCTGAGGAGCGGTGGAATTTCGACTTTAGGGTTGGCGGCGAACTTAACAGCTTGGGTTAGGGTTTATTGTGGGTTCGAAGTACAATAAGAGTGGAACCGGGAAGGGTGTGGAGGATCATCACAGTAATGGGACTAAATTGGGGAAGAACAAGAACGGGAATAAGGATAAGGATAACAATGAGAAGAATCACAGTGTGGACAAGCGGGTTCAAGACACTTCCACAGTCAGAGTCTCTGCCTAGGAATGAGATGGTTGGGGGGTATATCTTTGTTTGCAACAACGATACCATGGAAGAAAATCTCAAGATAGCGGAGAGAAGGGGAAAGTGGGGAATGGAGGGGTTTGACGATAATGCCCTCGTTTTAGATGGCAAAAGGAAATGGAGTGTGGTCTGGGGACCTTTTAAACGCACATTGTAAACGTTGGGGATGCAATAGACGCAATTTGTATATTGGGACCAAATTGACATTTTACTAATACTTTGGGGACCATCCGTACAAATAAGCAACAAAAATATCTTTGGAAAAATGAAAAAATAAAACTGAAATTTTGAGATATCCCAAACACATAAATGAACTTAATAGACACTATCAAAACAAAGAGTGAATGATTCGGCTATGCGGACAAAGGAAAATTACTGGCCAACTACAGAGAGTATTCTCAAATACAAGGTAAACAACATGACGGTATTGGGACAGGAATCTAAAGGCTACTATACCTGCGTGTGCGGCATCGAAATTCTTCTTCGGTCGTTTTAGTGCTTCATAGCTTTGGTCTAAATTAACATCAGGTTGGACATTTCGAAGTCGGGCACTCGCTCTAGTAACTGATGCCAGCTGAACAACTGTAGTTGTTGGAAATGAAGATCCTGCCAATTCATCAGGCACGGGCATGGGACCCCCTTCGGCAGCTATCTTTTCACAGAATGCCACCAGTGCAGGGTCCATCTGTGACAGCATTCCATGCACCTGAAAAGAAAGAAAGTTTTCTCGATTGTAGCCAAGATTGCTTTACACCAAAAAAAGGCAAGAAACCAAAGCCCCAATCTCCACAAACCATAAAGAAGAAGGAAAAAATAAGTGAACATACTGCATCTCGAAGCTCGTGAGCTCTACTCACGATCCTAGATCCATTGTAGTCATCTCCATTATATATCTGTACAAGAAAAAGCGACGAAGGTGAAAATTGCAAAATTAACAGTAAAAGCATGTGGCTCACGGTAGACCTTTATTTCGTTTCGCTAAATCTTGAGAAAACCAAAGTTGTTGCATAGAATCGGCTGGTAACATAATATGAAATTATAAGTCATTTGTCTTGATTTTTGTCAGAGTCAGCATTCTCATCAATTTTTCCGCAAAAATGCTTTTCCCAAGATGAATGGTTCTTCTACTCAACCCAATAGCGTTCTAGTGACACATGTGCATTCATGACGCCATGCGAAATGCACAAGTATTGCCACACTTAAGAATATTGTACTTTTTGGCCACTACATCCAATCATGATGTCCTTGATCGTGGAGTGAAGAAGGCTGGTTTGAATAACTTTTTCAAAACAGATTCTTAGTCAACCTGCAGGTGTTATGTTTTATTCATTTCGTAGTTTTGAAGAAAGAGGATGGTTCCTATAACCATGAAGCTAAAACTATCCAAAATATCTCTTAGTGCATTTCTTGAAGTATTTGTCTAACAGAAACCATAAAAAGTATTTTTCAAAAAAGGAAAATTAAAATAGTACTGTATCAAAGAGTACAGTAACCATATACCTTTGCATTAACCAAAATGAGATCAAAATCTTCCAAGAATGCTTGGCATATAACATACTTTCCACTGTCAACACGCTGCAACAGAGTTGCAATGTCCATAGGGTTCTGGATGATTGTCCGATAGTTTGGTGCATCCTCCTCGGAGACTGGATAATGGAAGGCACTAAACCTTTTGTCGTACAGAATCCTGCAGCACAAGAGACGAACAATATATCTAACTTAGATGGCGGATGACACCTAGAAATGAAAATAATGACAACACTATCAGAGGGTTGTTTAGAGTAGGGTCAGTCCGGGGGCTCTCAGGTTTCACCCAAATGCCAAATCCTGAACCTCTCTTAGAGTCTTCGTTAGCTTTTGCAGATGAATTATTCATCATGAGTGGGGCAGACAGTCTGCATTTCACATTATTATATTAGTGTTTGACGACTTCTACCATTTCTCTGGTCTTCAGCCAAATCTAACCAAAAGTTTCATCTTTTTTGCTGGGGTAAAGGATGAGTTGATCCAGAGCTTAAACGTCATTCTCCCTACACTAGTGGGTGAGCTACCTGTGGAATATCTTGGAGTGCCTCTTATATCCACCAGTGACCAGACTCAGCTGGTGAGCTGAATGACAACATCTTAAACAGAATTCTAAAGCTGGAGCACTGAACTAATCTCATACTCCCTCCACCCCATTTTGTGTGCTCGGGAACTCAACTTTTTAAGGGAACATGCAATTATTGCATCTCTCTAGATAAATTGATTAGATTTCCAAGATTGCCCCTCATTCTCTGCTTTTGAAACTACTATTTTCCAATGAGGGTTAGTTTATCGAAATATGAAAAAAAAAATCCTTCGACTTTCCAAAGAGAGCCAAACATTTTGGGTCATGCCAAATTGGAATAGTAAGCAAACAAAAAGGAACAGAGGAAGTATTGATGGTAGAGCACAGCTTATCTCTTCAGTTTTGTGCAGCATGCAGGTGTATTGTGTTGCGGTCAGTTGTTTGCTATCCGTCAAAAGGTGACTAAGTAGATTGAGGGAAACTTAATGGCTGCCTTAGTTCAAGATCTGATCTTAATCACATATTTGTAAAGTTAAAATGGGATCCTATTTGCAGTCCAAAGGAGGAGGTTTGGCCATTACGGACCTTAGGGAACGGAACAAAGCTTCCAGTTGAGGCATCTATGGGTCCTTATTAAGAAAACTGATACCTTGTGGCTGAAGTGGGCGCACACCTACATTATCAAGAATTGGAGCTTATCGCATATGAACATTCCAGATGATGATACTTGGTTAGGAAGGTTCTCAAACATAGAGAATTGGTCAGCCTCTGGTTCATGATACTGGGCAGTCAACATTACTATGGTTGGATGACTGGCACCCTTGGGTGCTTTGAAAAAGAAGTATGGGGATACGGTTAGCTTCAACCTTGGAAGGTCTCTTTAAGCCAAAGTTTCAACTGTAACTCAAAATGGGGAATGGAAGTGGCCAAGACACAGAAGCAGTATTATCCAGGAAATCACTCTTCATTCAATGGTGAGCCAGTCCCTCATCTTTGATCTTTCCAACGAGGATCAGCTTATTTAGAACCCTTCCCAACATGGGGTTTACAACTTCACACCATGAAGTCTGCCTGGAAAGCTTTGAGGAAAACTTATGAGGTTTACTGGTTTAGAATTGGCAGAAGGTAGTTTGTTAATGTTTTGACAAAAATGTTTGCAGGTGGTATTTTTTTGTGGCTTGTTGTGCAAAACAGTTTAAACAACAGGGACAGATTGGCTGTTTCGAGAGTGGTAAATGACACTAGTTGTGAGGGAGCAGTGTCGGAATTTCATGATCATATGTTTTTTGAGTGCCACTACAGCTGAAGTTTAGAGAGCCATTACGAGGAACAGCCAGTTATCTAGACTCCCTTTGCCTCTGATGAAGTCAAATGGTTTGTGCAGAATACTAAGGGGAAAAATTTTACGACTTCTGTATCAGATGTCTCTTTGGCTGCAGTGGTGTACCACATATGGAGATAAAGAAACACATGAGGATGCTTCAAATGAAAAGTGTGGAACCACCATATTTCAATTTTCATCCCTCAGGCCCTTAATGACATTAGAGATGCCGTTAGTGCTTGGAGGAGAGTCATGCCTAGCCAGCTAACAAAAGATATTTGCAAGGAGTGGACTGTGTCTCATAGGATTTTGGAATACAATCAATTTCAGTTGTTTTCTGTTTCATATATTTTGCTTTCCCCTTCTTTTGGGTGTAACTGTTGTTGCAAGACCTTTCTGTTTGGGTGTGGCCTTGTTCTCTTAGGAGCATGTTGAGGCTTTTTGTTGTTTTGGCAGGAATTTGCACCATTGCTGGTGTATTCAACCGGTAGGGCCTTTAAATGTACATTCACCGGATAAAAAATAGAAGATTAAAGGCTGCTGACGTAATTCATCTCAACAAGCCTTTGGCACAAAGATGGTATCAGCTACAGGGATCCATTCTCTCCAATTGATTCTATTCGTACTTATATCGTTACATTTGAAGAAAGAAAGTCCTATTGTATCGCTTCATCCCATGTGTTTCTAGGCATTCTCTATACTATACGTGGATCATATTCCCCCTTAAACGTTAATTAGTCTTATGATGTGAATGCCCACTCCCAATGCCAATAACAAAACATAAAACTGTTTCTGGTTTCACAAATAAAGAAGCCATAAACGTGCAAAAAAGCTCATCACAGGTACAAGCTAACAATTTTCATTAGATCTCGCCACCTAGAAAAAAGACCGAGAGATTACTAAACTAAAAAAACCTATGCAAGAAAAAATTAATTATGTTACCCTTGAGAACTTAAAAGCAATATTGGGAAGGAATTCAATAAAGATTGTTAACACATATAGATGCAACATCCCATCAATATGTGTTGTTTCAGTGAAAATATGACATTAAACCATTACATAATACCCATGAGATTTTGTCAAATTATGTTTCACTTCAGAATCGGTATCCCCTTAACTGGCCTAGAAACTTATTTAGTTCCCTTTTGATGTTTCACTTCAGATTCGGTATCCCCTTAACTGGCCCAGAAACTTAGTTCCTTTTCGTTATCTCCGAAGTCATTAATACTTCTACAGACATAAGTGTTGTAGACTCATAACCCTAATTGGTACTGAAAACAATCACCACAATCAGCAACTAATTACAAAAAGTACACTAGCAAAAAGTAGAAAAACACCAATAGATAAAAGGATGAAGTTAATAGAACAGACAACCAGGATAACTTACCGGTTGCAAATGTCACGAAGGCACATTCGCAGTCGACGCAAGGCATGCTGCTCAGCCTCTGCCTTGGCTTTCAACTCAGAGGCCTTCGGCCGAATATCCACTTTTGGAGCTTTTGGGAGTTCAACAAGCGTATCCAATTTCTCCAACTTTCTTCTCATCTCCTCTGATTGTATCGACAAAGCAACTTCAATCAGACGATCAAAAAACATAGACCTATCTTCAGCTGATGGCTTGTCTAATTGATAGCTGTCAAGATAATATGAACAGGATAAATAAATTCATCAGCATTAGAACCTGAGTAAAGTCTTTGCAGAAACAAGATGAAGCTTGTTACATGTAGGAAAATTTCAGGAAAAACTGCAAGTTTCAGTGGAAGGTTTTTAATGACACTCAATGTACATAGCAAAACAGATTTCAGGTCCGTCGTCTATTACGCTTACTAGTTACTAGGTGCTTAAGGAATAATATTTTATTGGAGATTACAAATCATGGTTGTGGTGGAAGTGTTATTGAGCAATTCATTTTCAGTCTAAACAATCACTTATTTTACTTTTTTTTTTTTTTGGCAAGTTAGGATTTATTATTCACTTTTAGTCAAAAGTAGTTATTGAGCAATCACTTATTTTTGAAGCTAGTACATACAAAGATTCAAAGTTTGCAGTTGGCCAGTTGCTGATAAGAGCTAGAAGCCCAATGCGATTGCAAGGCAAAGATGCCAACAATCAACCTGTTGTAGGTTACATAACATGAAAGCAAGAGCCAACAAGTGAAGCAACACGTAGCAGCTCATAGGCTGCAACTGCATCATAGATATTAATAGCAACTACTCTTAGTAAGCATGTGGAATAAATAAGATGTTGCATCAACTACTGGGCAAAGGAGCAATTCTTTAGAGTCTGCAGCAATAAATAAGATGTTACAGAATATGTTCCAACCCAATACATATACTTCAAATCCAGACACCCTCTACAGATTAAGGTTTGAAACTAATTGAAGCCAGTTAAGATACAGATCCACTTTCTTCATCCTAAGAAGCACGGATACAGAAATGGGACCATATATGACACAATAAGGACACAAATAGGCTATTTTCTCAAAAAGTAGAACACAGATACATTGGGGTTATGCCATCTCCTATGTATTCAAATATATAGCTCTGTATCTATCATCATAAGTTCAGTCCTGCATTAAACAATAGCTAAGATACAAGAAGTTATGAAGAATCATGATGGACACGGGACTGAAGTAATCGGCTAAAAGAAGGGCATGGATAGGAAACACAAAACCCTCTCCTTTATATTTAATATAAAATGTAACTTTTCATTTCTCTGCAAGTGAACTTTAAAAATGCCTACCTGGTACTCCCTCCGTCCCTTTATAATTGTCCACTATTCTATTTTTGTTTGTGCCTAAAAAAGTGTCCATTTTGAAAAGTCAATGGGTAAAACTAGGTAAATTTCTTATTTACCCCTTTCTTTTATATTCAACCTTCCAAATTCAAAGAATCAAATTAAATAGAGAGGGTATTTCCAATTTTGGACTGCAATTAATGTGTCTCCTTAAAAAGTTTGACTGTCAAAGGAGGACACTTATAAACAGACGGAAGGAGTATAGATACTGATGTCGAATTTCAAAATTTTGATAGTTACAACTTACACGTTAGCAAGTTTTTTAAGAATTGCCAATTGCATGCCGATATTATAGTTATAAGGACCTAAAAAGAGACATGTTGCAAAACGAGGGCCGGACACAAGTCAATCTCTTATTTATGCAATATATATATATATATACACACACTCCGGATCCCTTGAGGGATCCCGGATGGCTGGTTGGTGCGGGACGTGTTTCTCAGCCGTTGGATTGTGTTTTGAATGGTCGGGATTCGCGGATAGTTTGTTCACGCGAACAGACTACGGGATTCGTGGATAGTTTGTTCACGCGAACAGATAGTCTGTTCGCGTGAGCAAACTATCCGCGAATCCCGACCATTCAAAACACAATCCAACGGCTGAGAAACACGTCCCGCACCAAAGCCCAAATCCGGGATCCCTGACTGGATCCGGACTATATATATATATATATATATATATATATATATATATATATGTGCGACACATGTCCAACTATCCAAGAAGTGTCGGTGTACGACACATGCCGGACAGACACGTATCCTTCTATGACGTGTCCGTGCTTGCTCGTCTTTATCTACACATGCCGGACAAAGACACGTATCCTTTTATGACGTGTCCGTGCTTGCTCGTCTTTATCTATATACGCTGACCGTTGGGATATAGCTGGGTTTTCTGAAGTAATTAAACACGATAAGCCAGTATACGCCCAACAGAAGGCTATGGTCTCAAAACCTTAGAATCCAAATAAGTCTTATCTCGTCAACTCTATATTTTTATGGTTAAAATTTCTACAAATTAAAAGAGCTATAGAAGTTATTACTGTACTTGAAGATAGAAAGCTAGATAGGCAGATAGTTGAGAGCCAAATTCAATCTTATATTTACTAGTTTAAGGATTCATGTAAAAATTTATATTTCAAACACTACATCTTCACAAATTTCAGAAATACTTGGGTCATCCGACTCATCCCATGCTGATAGGCAGTGGCCAATGGAGATCAACACATTCCATACTTGCAAGGAAAATATAAGATAACCAGCAGAAACAAAAGTGAAATTTTAAGGACTGCATAAATTGGCAGTCATGGAAACAAAAATGGTGTGGAAAAACAGCTAGGCAAGCATACAATAGCAATAGTCAATTTCTCACAAAGATCACATTCACTATCACCATTGTAAGCAATTAAAAGATGGCATTTTCAAAGGGTGAGCATACACATTACGAAGAAGAAATATCGAAGAAGGCTCCTCAGCTTCTATCTCAGCAAGTGGAACTGAGGATGTCCCCAGTAATAATATGGGGAAGTCAGACGGAAGTTCTTCCAACAGAGTCATCAGAACAGCCTTAAGCTGCTCATGTGCCTGAAGTTAAAAACTTATCTAGATCAGATTAGGACAAGAACAATAGATCACCGGGTCCACTCAGATGGATTAACAGGAGAGACAAAGTCGAAAGATGAAACGAACAACTAAAAAGCAAAGCAGATGATACGCTCTAATTAGCTGGACATCAGCAAAACAAAAAGCACCAAATCTAAACATTCACTCACATTTTCCCACCAAAGGCTGAATTGAGGTAAATAAAGTATTGATGGTGTGGTTCTCCTTGCTTCCCCAAATATATGAACTAGTGCCTCCTCAGGTGTCTTTGCATTAGGATCAGAAAGAAGAGATGGAAGTCCAAGAGAGTGAACGGGAAATTTCTCAAGTTCATGCAAAATTGCTGGCCCCAGATGATCCTGTACAACTAAACAACTTAGTATTCTTAATTTTTCATTCCCATTTTATCACCATCTTGTATGAAAAAAAAGGTTCTGAAATAATTACCAAGCCACCACCTTCACAGCCACATAGCAAAAGTCGAGGCCTATACACAAGTGGAACAGAAGAACCATACGAGAGCATAGAAAGCTTTGTCAATTCTGATGAAAGCTCCAGAACAGGGAAAATGTCCGATATAATCCCCATGGATTTCTTGAGATGTCGCTGTAAACATGGTGCAACAACTGATGACAATGGCCTAGAATGCACAATTGAGCCTCTATGAGCAGCAGGAGTGATTGTAGACATGGCTTCAACAAAATGATATTTTTCCACCTTCACAGAATCAACATCAATGAGAAATTTGTCATCACTAGTGTAAACTTGAGGATATTTTTCACGAAACGCACGAATGGCAGCTTCAGTGCATAGAGCCTTTAAATCAGCACCACAATATCCCACACAACTAGCTGCAAGCTCCGATTTCAGCTCCTTTGAAGGAGGCTGCTTCCACTTCCTAGTATGAATGTCTAATATTTCAGCACGTGCCTCACAACCAGGCAAGGGAAAATTGAATTCGCGATCGAATCTACCAGGGCGCCGTAAGGCTCCATCAATGGCATCAACCCTGTTGGTTGCCCCAATCAAAACAACTTGACCACGCGAATCAAGACCGTCCATCAAGGCAAGCAGAGTTGAAACAATGGAGTTGTGAATTTGCTCTTGTTTGCTGGACCTCACGGGAGCGAGTCCATCAATTTCATCGAAGAAGATAATTGATGGTTGATTCCTCTGCGCTTCTTCAAACAGCAGTTTCAATTGTCTTTCAGCCTCACCAACCCATTTGCTAAGCACATCCGCACCCTTTCGCATGTAAAAGCTAACCTTCTGCCCAGCCTTAGAAGCAGCACAAGCTAATGCTCTTGCAATTAGTGTTTTTCCGGTACCAGGTGGACCACATAACAAGACGCCTCTTGGAGGGCTAATATGGTAACTCGCAAAAAAATCCGGGTACAATAGAGGAAAGAAAACCATTTCTTTCAACGCATCAATATATTCGGAAAGCCCACCTATCTCATCAAAACTCACACTCTCATCAACCTGTAAAGGTTGAATATCGGCGCCTCCTTTGGAACTTGGCCCCGCAGTTTGGACCCCAGAAGTCAAATTAATCAAAGAATCACTCTGATGACCCCAACCGGATGCAGCCGCATTCAAACCCCATGAAGTTGTCCCTTGCATATCTAGTCCCCCAAAAAGCCAAGGTGGGCCAGATCTGCTCCCTCCTCTCCCCCAAGGTATAGGGGGTCCTTGGTCCAGCTCATCCACAAGTAGGGAGTCATCAGAATCTTCGGCTCTAGCCAAGCGATGACGTTTATGAACTCGAGATCCACCCCTCCTCACCTCCCTTCCAACCTTGGTCGTCCCCATTCCTTGTTGTAGGACTCTTCGAGGAGATCTAGGTCTTTGCTTACCCTCCTCATTAGAAAACCTACGAACATCTGTACGATTACGAAGATCGTATCGCCTCCTACCTTCCAGTTCTTCACCCTCTTCATCATCACCATCTTCTTCTCCCTCATCTTCTCCATCTCCCTCTCCCTCTCCCTCATCTTCTCCATCGCCCTCGTCTTGATCCTCCCTATCATCTGCATCATCATCATCATCATCTTCACCATCATGCCCATTTTCAGTTTCATCTTCAGCAACCTTCTCCTCAGAAGTGCCTTGTTCATCGTTAGATTCTATAATTAACTGGCCTCTTGAAAGCGCTTTTGAACGACGAGGTCTTAATCCTTCCCGCCGAGGCAATGATCTAGTTTCAAAGGACTTTTTCCGCTTACGGAATGAGAAACCATCTTGACTTGCTCTACTACTGATCGGGTTCCTGGAACTTCGATATGTAGGTCTCTGAAACACGATCAAACAAAACTTGAGTCCCAACGTAACAAAAACGCCATAGGATGGACTATGAAAATGAAGCTCTGAAACACATCAAGGAAAGCTAAGAACTGACATCTAGAAATGATGCACACTTAGGAGACAATAAAGCATTACCATTAGGTCATTGTCCTCTGTTCCAGAACTATCTGTGTAGTCTTCCAGATTAACAGAAATCCTCCTCTTCCTTGTAGAACGACGAAGGTTGGTTGCCACTGACTGGCAAAAAATGAACATAGAATCATGAATAACACATTACAAGCAAGCAAGATATGATTAAGTCCACAGCAGAGAAATGCAACTAAGAGTTTAAGGAAGAAATATCAAAGCCCACGGAAGTTTGTATGTCCACAGCAACAACATAATACAAATGCCACCAAATGTCCTTGTTCCAAAGCTGCAAAGTAAGCCCACAACTGCAACAAAATACCCCCTCATTCCATAAATGCAGAAACATCAAGCCAAGCAAATATGTTCTGGCTTCTGAGTGTGAGTGTGGTGTCCAACTCCACACAAAGTAAATATAGCGACTGAGTGAATTCATAGGGAAGAAACTTTAAAAATGATAAAAACATACCAGTGTACCGTGGATTTTTTGTGCTTTTAAAGTTAGCATAACCGCCATTTCCACAAAAGTGCAAACATTTGTCAATTCTCATCGACAAGTAAATGGGATATTATTACTTCAGAACAAGGATGCAAATAAGTGGTAAAATTTCACCCAGCTACTAGAACACTTCTAAACCCGTCAGTGCCGTCACACAACAAGGACTTCCTTTATCTTCGACTGCTCCAACCATTACAACAGTGGAGTAAAAAACTACTACGTACTATAACCACTTACATTATTTTTTGGGGTCCGCATCGACTGATTACCAGGGCGCAACATCTTGGCAATCTGAGAAGCTGCTGTTCTCGTCTTAGTCTTGCTTCTCTTAGGGCGCAAAATGTTTGGAGAATAATACAAGTGGCGACCATACATCTTTGGCCTTCTCCTGAGCCTATCGCTTGTCCGCACAGGCCCAGAAACAGGTCCATCCCCCGGCCCAGATCCCTTAGAATGCATTGGCAATTCCTAACTTTGCTGCTTATAACTTCCCATAAACTTCAAATGACCAGCCTTAGTGCACATACAAACATCAACAAGGAGCGAACTCAATATTCATCATCTTCAGCCAAACCAAGACAATAAGAGCAAAACAGAACCATCATTGGAAGTCTAGCAAAAATTGCAATAACTACAGCAAAGAAAAAATTTGATCGAGAAACAAGAATAAAATATTTCATTGAAACAGCTACGTGAAACCTAGGCAATGGCCTAAGTACCTACCTACCCATAGTTTCTGAAATAGCCAGACAAATCTAAGCATGTTGCAGACAGCAGAACCAAAGAGAACTACTAGGAATCCTGTAGCCATGCATCTCGTAACTACTAATTAGATTTTTGTGATAATGCAATTCAAATGTTTAGATAAGGCAACACTACTACACGGGAACATGACAACTACTTATTTTTCTTTCGGTTAAGTACATTTCTCAATGAAGCACAACTCAAAGAAGCAAGAGCAAAGGGGCTCGTCCAAGGCTTACAACCAGACCAGCTCAGAAACCCATAGCTCAAACAACTACACCACTTACCAGCTATATAAAGGAATACAACCTAAACTTTACTCCAACACAAACGACATATAAACAAGATCAAGGCAAAAAGGGACACACCAATCACCACTTTCATGGCAACTTTCAAATTACGGGGGGCCATGTTACGTTTCTATCATTGAAAGCTGGAGAACGTCGTACTTTTAGTGCGGCTATGGAAATGAGATTCCCACGTAGCGCCTCAATCTCAACCCACAAGGGTAACCCAAAACCATATTCCACTTGAACATACCCATACAATACAATGATTCCTGGGATGAGATTCCCATTCCAGCCATTGAAACCCAACCAAAGTGTCAAACGAATCTGAAAAGCATCCACATTTGACAAATGGAAACTCACACTTTGAGCAAATTTCCTTATTTGGACTTATGCATTTTTCCTTTTCCTTTTGTCCGGGGTGTGCAGTGTGGAGGGTCGCATTAAGGAAGAGATCAATTCTACAATGCTCATTTATACACAAAGAAGATCAGAAAAAGAAATAAACAAGAGTCAGGAAAACAAGGATAAAAAAAAAAAGGCTAGGTCAGACTCAAGTGGCAAAAGAACGGAATATGTAAGTGCATATCTCCTTTGTGGACGGTATTTCCCGTTTCTGAATGCAAAAGAAAATAAGCGGGGGGATTACAAATACGTTGGACTGCTAATGCATATAGGTTCGGCTACTAACCCCACACAAAGAACAATATAGACAATAAATGTCAATAATCCCCTCGCTTTAAGCCCGCTGGCAATACTCATCCTATGGGCCCACCCAACCATATTTATGCACTACATTTGGATACCATCTGATATCGCCTAAACTCATAGTTTGGATAGGCTTCATTTTTTTAAACTCCACTAATACATTAGCAGCACGTCAATGGGACCCAACATAGCACTCGAATATGGGCATTCACATGTAGGGCTGCAAACGAACCAAGCTGCTCGCAGCACGGTTTGTTAAGGGCTCGGCTCAACCCCACTCGTTTAGTAATCGAGCCGAGCTCAACACTCTAATGCTCAGCTCAAAAAGCTCAGCTCGTTTGTATGGCCTCGGCTTGTTAATTGATGCTCATTTAATAAATGAACCGGGCTCATTTTGTTCGAGCTCGAGTTTTAGGCTCGTTCGGTAAATTGGCCAAGCTCGAACACTACGAATCTTGGCTCGGCTCGTCCGCACCCCTATTCACGTGTTAGTGATAAGAAAACGGTTCTAAAGCTCGACTATGATCCCCCGCCCTATACGACCCATTATTTAGAAGCTACCTCACAAAAGCAGACAATGAAAGATAACTGAAACAATGGAGTGCGCATGCAAATTCGATCCAAGCAACCAAGCAGTCTTCGACAAAAGACATACTCTCAGTGGTACTACTACTGACTAATTAGTAGCAACCAGGGCCGGCCCTGCCCAAGCAAAAACCTACAAAGAACGACCCTGTATGTATGTCTCCAATAAACGCGCGCGCGCACATACAGAGAGAGAGAGAGGGAGAGCGAGAGAGAGAGAGAGAGAACCTGTTCGTGTTCGTGAGATTTTGGGCTGGTTGTCTGATTGTGGTCGATTTAGGGGGACAAAGTTGCAGGAGGCAGGAGCATATATAATGCGACAACTACATAGAAAGCCCTAGAGTATGTTTTGTGTAACAAATTACTCCCCATACTTTCTTTTTTTTCCGTTTACTCCCCGTACTTCTAATTTACCTGTAATTTGTAACCCTATGTGTATCCTGCCAAGAGCAAGAACAGTACCCATTTATAGTTTAGCCAGCCAAATGTCCTTTCCAAACTTTAACAATGCCCTTCATTTTATCTACCATCTAATATGATATTTATATTTTATCATCCTTCCATCTTCTTCTTTGGTATTATTTTGTTGAGGTCAATTTCCTACTATTGAAAGCACCACAATCTCGACAATGGTAATCTGCTCTAATCCGACTTTTCATCGGTAATGTTTTACAATTTTCATCAACGGTCATATTCTACTTTGAACTATAGAATGAAATATTGTCTATCCTCTTGGTTCATTTAAAATATCTCTAGTGTTTTTACCTGTTTAAGGGGGAAAAAATATGTTCTTCATAATTGGTTCATTTCTTCAATCCTTCAATTTATATCTCCATGGCGCCCAATCGTGTGCTGTTTGGGCTAAATTAGCTTAATCTTTGGCAAAATAATTGTGTGCGGGTGTGCCAGAAAAGAATAGATTTTTTCCTTTTTAGATTAACTCAAAATAGCTAATTTAATCAGGCAATTGCGATTATCCATTCGATTACCTCAACTAAGAGGATTTTCCTAAAGGCATCAATCAATAGTAGATTGACGCTCTTCAATCATAAAAGATAACAGAATATAAACAAGTTCGAATTTAATCAAAAGCAAGTTTATATACAATTACTCTTAAGATTTCAACAAGAATAAGACAGAAATATAGGCACACTTGAATTGAATCGAAAGCGAGCCTATATGTGACTACTCTTTGGCAAGAAAAAGACAGGAAGATATAAGATAACTTGAATTTAATCGAAAGTAGGCTTACATTCAAATAAGTCCTCATACTTGCAAAATATTAAACTATAACTAAATTATTCTAAGTCTTAAACTACTCTAGATCTCTGAACAACCATTTTGTATGGAATGTCAGATGATGAATTTTTTCGGAGGTCTTCTTCTTCGATTGCTTCTTCTATTTATAGACGACGGGTCTGTCTTCAACTTGTATTCTCCACGTTTTCTTTTAGCGCTCAAGTCTTCATTCAAATTTGATTCGGACTGCCCTCAATTCCCTCCAAAAATGGTTGCAAAGGCCTTCGAACTACTGCTTGACTTGACTTGGTCTTCTTAGAAAACTCTTATCCTTCCACGTTTGTTGATGTAGATCATGGCTAACTTCTGGATAGTGGGCTCCTGCTTTTGTGCAACATGAATTAGAACTTAAAAATAATTTACCAAGATGATTCATAGTAAGCATAAACCGATTTCCCTTATGAAATGTGCCTCTAATGACACCGTTCGATGGTTTTAAGAATTAATCAACGGTTACGCTAATTATCATCTTAATACCTATCATTCGATGACCAAACGTGGTTGTTTCCAATCTAAACGATACTGTATAGTACTAAAATAACATCACAATTAAACCCTTCAATTCTCTGTATCTTAGGCCTAATTATAACATGTTTTGATTGGATCACGCACTGTTTAGTGACACATGTAATTTTCTTATTGTGTGGTATATTTTAGGATGTAAACACGTACATGATATGTTTATGAACGATTTGGATATCTCAGACTCTGACGATGAGTTGGAGATATTGGTGGAATTTGCTATGTATGAAGAAAATGTGATGAAGATGATGAAAACGTGTGGAGAGAGAGAGAGAAAGAGAATAAATAAAATACTAATAGAAAAAGAAAATATATGGTGAAAGATGTAATTAACCACCTAACACGTTACATATGGAACCGATTCGTTATTCAAATCGACTATGATTATTGCTATGGTTTGCAATTTCCAACAATAATTGCCAAGAAAATTACTACAACTCGTCAATGGGCATATAGCGTAGCACAAACATTATTACTAGTACAATTCTTGTTGATGTACGACTCATCTTAATAGGATAAATGATTTCGATCATCCTGATTACAAAGGAGAAAGAAGTGAACCCGAATTTGGCGGGGGAAGGCGGATGAACTAGACCAAGGGGGAAAGAGGAATCAAAAAGTGGACAGATTCGGTTGCTAAGACGATTCCCATTCAAGTATTAAATATCTTCGCCAAGAAGGAGCTCCGCCAGCAACCCTAGCGCATGAAAGCAGCTTAGAACCCACTTCCTCACACTTAAATGCTGCCAGCTCTACCTTCCTACTTGAGGCATCCGCGACCTAGTTGGAATTTAAAACCTGATTTCCTCCATAAATTCTCCAAAATCAATGAAAATGGATCATATTTGAAATGTGCTAAACAATAAACATTCCTCGAATAGTAGTTTTATCGATATGAAATTTCGAACACCCAGCTCACTCGTAATTTAGATGCGTAACTTAATTCGAACTTATATGAATTCCAAAACTTAATTTTAACAGGTAGCCTAAATAGATATAGCTCAAAAATAGTTAATGTATCATTTCTTAAATAGTACTAGTTGATAGATAGAGGCAGTAGAGATAGATAAATGTGAATTTTCTTATGCAACTTGTACAAGTTAAATGACTGCACTCCTGAAGAATTATACAGCCGCTACTGTACCCTAGCTCCCTTCAAAATAAAATCAATGATAGTATAATACTAGAACTTTATACCAAATGAGAGAGAGAGAGAGAGGGGACTTTACTGTTTGCCCAGTACCACATTTCGAAATTGACATGCCAAAGAAAGGAAAAAAGATGAAAGATGCCTACCCACAACCAGAGATTCTCAGTAAAAACACACATAAAACAAGAGAAATGAAACTAAAAAGTCTTGTGTGTAACTTTGGTAAATAATATGAATAATCAGAGTAAGATATGAACAGTGTTTGACAAACTTGTTGATCTCTCTCTCTCTCTCATATTTTACAATTTACACCTTTGGGATGCTCTACAATGCTAAGGGTGATATAAAGAATGAGAAGAAAACAGAAGGCAAACTGCAGGGGGACGAAAAGGCGGGAGAAAACAATCAAGTCTAATTAATTTACAAGTAAAAGAAACCCATTACATCTCCTCAGCATCCAGCAGCTTTCAGGAATTTGTCGTAGGGGCTCGAAGGTGGTAACCTGAAAGACTGCTCCTGTGCATAGTCCAGTGAACAAACAAGGAGCTCCATGTTCTTCGGTATCGGTTCCCCATTTGAAACCTCAATTGTCTGAGAGAGGAGTGCACAGAAATCCAGAAGTAATTATCATGCTAGTATATCAAAATGGACAAGCTAGGAAATGGACGTTACGGGGGGCCATGTCAAGTGTACAAAAATAAATAAATAAGAAGCTTCTAAAAAGATTATATTTCCATACGTACAAGCGTTGTGAAAATTACATCATGGTACTCGCAATTACAGAAAGTTGAGGGGGCCATGGCTGCCCTTGGCCCTTCTCTCCCTTCGTCCTTGCACATCAGGGTTTCCAATCACGTTCCTACAATCTGAGAATTTAGGGCAGATTTTCAGGGTTTCCTTTCGAGAATTCGTAGCGGCTAGTAAACTTGGGTATAACTAGATTTGTAGGTATGTTTTAAGTGCGAAACTACTGCATAATAAGCTCTGAGGATACTAAAAAGGTAAGAATACGGTCAATGATAGTGAACCCTTCGTTTCTAATGTCTATGGGCAATATGTACACCTCACGTCGAGTAAATATCAAAAGGGTCACTTAAAAGTTTCAAATCTACCCATCTCCAATTTTAAGTTAAGCACCAATTCACATTCACAAAGGAAAGGCCAGATACGGAAATTTACAGCTTTTGGCACATTGACTTTTGAAAATGGACAAGCATTTTGGGATATCCCGAAAAATAAAAAATTGTACAAACGATTTGGAACACAAAGACTATGAGGAAAACCAATGGAACTGTCCAGACCTGTACTGAACTACGGAACCATTTACCAGCTAACCCCCTTTGGATTGTGAGAAAGAGTGTGATAAGAAATGAGAGGTCTTTCTCACCAAATCTCGCCATTTTGGTGAGAAAGGGGAATGAGCCAATCAAAAAATTATCATTTCGATACTTCTCTGTACATTTCACACCAAAACACTCTATCCAAATGGGTTGGGGAGGAACTATAATCCTTTCTTCTCTTTTCTCAGCAAATCCCTCAATCGAAAGGGGCTGTAATGAAGATCCAATGTCCTTGTCCTCATAAGGACGAAAACACGAAAAAAGTGGCAAAAGAAAATAAAAAGAGGATATTCTCACCAGATTTGGAAGAGTCTTCTCGTCTTCATGGGAGAGAACTATGGCTTTGCCTTCCTGTCGCAACTTGAAACTATGGAGAACTGACATCTTCTGTTGTTTACCAGTTACAAGAGCCTCGCACTGATTCGTCACTTGGTCATATGGAATGGGTGTAGAGGAAACAGGTAGGCTCGCAACTTGCCGGGCTGTTTCCAAAACCTGTTTGTAGTTTAAGAGCACATGATTGTCAAGGGGTAGGAAACTACATATATATTTTTTATCTTTGTTTTGAGAAGTGAGGGATAGAAAGAATACACCCATTTGTAACAAAAACAACGAAAGTAGAACAGCAGACAATATGTAAAAGTGCAATTTTGAAACAATTCAGTTCGGGCAGCGACCACCACTGGACCCTTCTTCCCTCCACTCTGCTCTGTAAATTACGAAAGAAACTTTTATTTCTTGATAAGTAGGGGGCTAACAATGTGTGTCAACGTTATGTGAGCATGACAAAGGAATTATCAGGTCCTGCACCATCTAAACTAGTCTGAGGCCTCCAATAACTTATCACAACTCCCAGAGAAATTTATTGCACAGGTACAACTACGTAAGTGACCTTTTTTTCCTCATCTATGTTTAGATGCCAAGACGAAACTGAAAACAAAATATGGATCTTCCAAACCTATGGGGTTGGAATCGCTTGTCCAGATTTCAAATTAGTCCCCACGATCTTATCCACAACAAAACCAGGCTGCTTAATGAAAATTGCAGAATCGTACATCTACTTATAGGCAAAACTCGAGCGATGTGTTCTACATGTGGCAGGTGAATTTATAAATTACTACTGGCGAGCTACAGGGTGAATGCAACGGAGAAGTATGTACACGTGGACAAAGATCCAACGGCAATTACCAGAAAGGTTGAAGGTAGGTAAATTATATTGCGAATAAACTCCTTAAATTGATTATTGGTCCTCTCCATAAGCTTCTCTTTATACCAGGTTCACAAACATATAACCATACTGATCTCTCTACCCAGTATCCAAATCAAGATTATATTTTGTTCATGCAATGGAAACTATTGAGAAAAAACTGGAGATTTTCAGTTTCTCTGCCAAGACTTTAGGAGCTGATAAATATGCCTTTTCCATGTTAGGTTTACGGCGATTGGAAAAATCTTCTAATTTCGCCTTTCTTGACTTGCACGGTTCAGATCAGGTTGTAGACACCAAGTGCTGAATGAGGAAAAAAACTGCAGTAACTAGCACAATCGGACACTAGAAGTGCACCACACTGATTTCATTATACTCAGTATGAATCTTACATTCGCCATAATAAGACACATTCCAACAAAGGAATTACTAATTAAAATCTAAAGGAAAAAAACGAAAATGAAATAGACTTACAGAGTCCAGAAGCTGGTTAACACTTAGAATGTCAAGTGAATTGATGGAGAGAGATGTTTTGCGACCTGATTGACTTCCATTTGGTTCAGGGAAGGCTTCTTCATCTGACAAGGCATCCAAATTCATGACCTAAATGAAACCAAATCATGTAATGCAAAGTCTGTCACGTGCATAATGAGTGCTAGACTCAGAAAACTTGGGATATACCTTGGCCAAAAAATATATTACCTCATCAAACGCTTGAGACTCCATCTGGGCAAGTGGAGAACACGGTCGGGGTGTCTCCATAAACAATGGACCTCCCAATGGATATGCATCATCAGGTGAAAATCCCTCTAAAAGTTGCTTCCTTATGCTTGATAATTCTTCCTGTATACGAAATTAATACAATGAGCAATCCCTTTCCAAATAGGCTACAACTCTAGAACTTCAAAAAGGATAATTCACTGAAGCTTTTTGAAGTTGAAGCAACATGCTAACTGAACACCATATGTGATATGAACACAAAATGCGCTCTTTTTGCTTATATCCTTTTACCTTGTTGTACTGTGATATGACCACACAATGTGCTCTTTTTGCTTATATCCTTTTACCTTCTTATACTTTTGTGTTGGGAATTAATAAACTTATTTATGGCTATCAAAACACAACAAAGGGCTGTCTTTTGCAAAAAAATAAAAATAAAAATCTCCATAGACTATGAAATTTTGACAGTTCGCACCAAAGTCGATTGGGGACATCTCAAAGAACATCACATGTCTTACATTACAGCGATTCCCAAAAGGTCAAGAAAAAAAAATCAGAACAGAAGAGCAGGCCAGAAGAGTGGATGATAGTGCCAAACGATTGTGCAGTTGAATCCATTGCTCCATTGATAATTGATAATTACATGCAAAAATGGTCAGCATGTCAAACTCAGTGCCTTGCATATCTAGATTCTAGAAGACCAAGAAATAAAATTCTCATTTTTTTTTCCCAAATAAAACTGAGGAATTGGGATTCTATGTACTAATGGATGTACAGAAGAGTTGTTCTCTAGAATCAAGCATTTGCAGAGGACACCAAAGAATAGGAAATATACTATTATGAAGCCACTGGCAGTGCCTGCTGTATCTCTGCCCTAGGCTGTTTCCATCAATGACGCCATTACTTCAGTGGGATGGTGGAGTGTGTTGGAATGGGGTACCTTTAACCAGAGCATTATTTCCTTCATTTTTTCAGACTATCAGTCAGTCTTTTTGCGAAATTGGATAGTCATTAAATAACCAAAGTAGTTGCAATTTTCATACCTATCTTGTGTTGTACTGGCAAATTCTGTTGGCCTGGTTCATTTGAGATGGAATTTTCAAAGACTGATATAATTCACCTAACTGCAGGACTAACAACAGGGCCTTAAACCAGCATTTGGTGATTATTCTTGAGCACATTAGGCATCTGACAACACCATCACCTTGTGCAAGAAAACTCGTATTGACGTTTTAAATCCAATCAACTTGACATTTCATAACTTCATTTGATCAACGAATACCAATTTGGAGCTAAACAAAAATCTTTTCAACCCCTCCAAAAAAAAAAAAAAAACAAGTGCAGAACAACAAAATTGTGCATGCTGATTCTGTGCTATTTTTCTCTTCCCATAATTAGGGCTCCGTTTGGTTATGAGCTCATTCAAGTTCGTTGTTCACTAAACTAGTAAGTGACTGAACTTAACTCTTAAGCCTATGTTTTACACTCATTTTGAAAACAAACTCACGTAAACAGACTCGTGATTGCCTTGCAAGGCTTGTGATACTTGCATTTGTACATAATGCAATATATGCACGTATTTTTAACAGGTAAGTGCAAAAGGCATGAAAAATGGAATATCCAGAATATCCAGGAACCAGTCGTTGGAAAATTACCTCGGATAGTTTCCCAAACTTTGTCATGAGGTGCGATATAACAGTTTCTCTCAACTCTTTGTCACCCAATTCTATTGCAGAAAGGGACTTCAATGCAGCAACTTCATCTTCATCGTATCCATAACTTTTCTCCTCGCCACTCAAAACAGCTTGCAGCCTTATATCTTCAACCAACATGAGATAAGGATCAACCTGTCAAAGGAAGTAATATTGGATACATCAAACATCAAAGCTATTGCAAAAACATTAAAAGCCAGCGAAGAAGTTATTACTGCCTCCGTCCCATATTCAGTCCATTTTGTGACTTCCAACTTCTTAAGGGACATGCATTTAATGCATGTCTCCTTAGAAAGAGGGACTTGATATCTCCTTAGAAAGAGGGACTTGATATCCAGTATTGTCCCTTAATCCCTACTTTGAAACTACTTTTAATCAGCTATGAGGGTTAGTTTTCTAAATTAGACACTTTTCTTTAACTTTTAAAGAGGACTACATAAGGGATGGAGGGAGTACTAAAAAAATATATATAAAAAGCTTATAAGGAGTTGAAGTTACTGTTTCATTCGTCAAAGATGATTTGATTAAAGGAACTAGCTCTGGAAGAGTGCCTGCCCTGGCTGAAAATATAAGCATGCAAGATGCCATAGTGAAGAGAGACCTTCTGCGAGATGGTTGCAAACCCCCTTCAATGTGCACACAAGAAATTTACATGAGAGATTCTTCGCCAATGTAATGAGGTATGGTTGAAAGAAAAAACTTCCAAAGGTAAAAAAACCCCAGCCCAAGATATCCAAAAACAAATTTTGCAGGAGCCGAAAAGTGGAAATACCTACCTATGATTTCTTCATTTCTAGTATCGAACTTCAAGTGGAAGGAATTCCTCCAAAAACATGTTAGAGAAATCCTTTGTAAGCCACCTGATTATCCAAATCTCTCTCTCTCTCTCTCTCTCTCTCTCTCTCTCAAGATGTTATTATTTGCGACAATTACACCTTATGCCAAGGATGAACTATTGTTGCAGTCAAGGCAATCAGCACCCAACTCCTTCAGTTGAATTGATTCAATGGAATGTCATACAGAAACTTAACATCTTCTAGTTAGTTTGTCTCCCAATTTTCAGTTCATATGGACACAGACAATCATATTTCGTGATAGTCACCTCTGCAAGTGTGGTTTCAACATCGTCCCAGTACTAGCCTATCTTTCAAGTCAAAATTTACATTTCTTTGTTTAAACTTGTCTAATAAGACCAGACCGTGTTATAGAAATTTAACTCACCTTCTTGATCCAGGGAGATGCTCCTAAGAGAGAATGCCAACTGGAAACATCGAACTAAAGCAACATGACTAGAGTTCTGTGAGGAGCAAGAATCGCCATGAAATATGAGAAAACAGTCATCAAATAACACAAACATAAAAGAAAAAACAAAAAAAACTCTCAGATCACAGCAATTGAAGCGAAGACCAGATAAATACTGATAAAAAGGAACTCTGTAACATATTCAAGAATTGCTAGACAGAATGAGACGTAAATCAAAACAATAGAAGCGGAACTATAACTAATGGAAAAAGGAAGTAGAATAGAGATGACAATTACACACCAGAAAGTTTCTTACAAAAATGAAAAAGCAAATTATGGGTCGAATTATGGTACCCACCGAAATCTCCCTCTAATGCAGGTCAGCTTCCACATTAGCCTACTTAGGAATCCAAGAGGGAGAGGTACCTCTTGGAAAAAAAGAGGTACTCTCAATGCTGATAGCCAGACAACATTCAGAACTATGGTGTACATAACAAAGTTCCCATGGCGAAGAAGATGATTAGAAATCTAGATACAGAGTGTTCAGAGTATCATTTCCCGACCTATCTATAATCCCAGAGAGCAGGCTGTCATGCGACTTCTACGGTTAGGAAGATGGGGATTTGCAAGCAAGCAGGAACACAATATATAGCAGATGCAGTTCACCTCAGAGCTACTTTTGCACGCAAAACGGGATATCCACCCTCTAACCAAGAGAAAACAAGTGTAGATTGCAAGGGCTATACGATGAACATTTTAAAGCATAGGTACGAAAATGATAGAAAAAACAATAGCAATAAACAGACTGTGAGCATATACCTTATATCGGGTAAATAATAAAGCGATATTATAAGTGTGAGCCATCGCCTCAAAATTTGCAGGAGTGTTTCCTGCGGATGTTGCCTGCACCCAGATAGCTGAAAGCAAAAGACTCACTTGGTGACTACTCAACCGGAGGGAAGTCAGTTCCTGGATAAAATATTCAACATATGTCATCCGGAAAATGGTAATAACCCAAGTCAAAGGCAAAACCAAATCATAGAATGAGTTGTTCAAAGAAGATATTTATGACATACTGCTTTTCCGTGGACCATAGCATGCTTGAAACTAGAAGATTGACTACGCGATGGACTTCTTATGGACTGTGTCACACCATTAGGCAAAACATGATTGACTTCCTCCACCAATACTTCCTCTGTGGATTCATGTTTTCCATTGCTTTCGATTTGAATTGTGAAACTTCCACTCTTTATCCTCTGTGAAGTAATCGGCGAATAATCCTGCTGGACTTGTGAAGGTCCTCCATTGCGGACTAACCAAGGACAAATAAGAGATGGCAAAAGCACAATGGAGATAACATGGTGGGCCACAACTCTTGTTTCGTGATCTGGGTGGGCCATTACTAAAAGTAGCTGGTGAAGTAGAGCATCAGGAAATGCCTGAAGCAGGAAATGGTATCCCCAGGGTAAGTTAATTGTTACAAAATGCGAACAAGTAGTACTATTAACTCAAAACAACAAAATTCGAAACTTGCCTTCTTGTGATACGATTTATTTGGTATGGGACAAATAATTTGTGCTGTCCGATAAACGGAGCGTATTGTAGTTCTAGCAACGATGGCATTACTTGAGATGTTCTCTAGTGCCACAGCCATCATATCAAGAATGGGTCCCGCATCGCCAACCTGTTAATGACATATGGGGTTTAATAAAACTGAAAGTACAGCACTCAAAAGTGAATACTATAACTAATGATATGTCCTGAAATTTTAGTACTGAATTGAATAAGCCGTTTAATCTGTACAAATAGTTGAAGTCTGAATTGCACTAAATATTAATTTTGCCCTTCGCAAATCAAGATTGAAATGTTTAGCTATGTAATTATGTAATGAGAAACCGTGTCATACCTAAATTGCTAACCCTAATCATTACACCATACAGAAAACAACCAATGTACTAGTGAAATTAGTTCAATTGGCCATCACTCTCCAATTTCCAAATCACCTTGTCATCCACGTTATTCACTGGACTAACATTCTCCACCTTCTAATCCGATTATTGAGCAAAAGCATCTTCCATTCGATCAAATTCCTTCTAAATTCCATCCTCCATGCATTAATCACATCTCCTGATCTCCGGATTCCAGAAAACGCACACGGGAGGACAGAGACATGAAAATAGCAGATCTATTACAACACTATCCCCCGAGAAAAAAAAATCCTGAACTTTCTGTCCCTGACAAAAATTGAAACCAAATTGCAACAAGAGGAACTCTAGTTTCATGCACGTAGAGAGAGACGTATTCAAAGAGACATCAAGCCATGATTGAGATCTACTACTGAGGAGAGAGAGCATTAGCCCAAGATAGGTGATAAAGTTTCAGACCCGAGAGGATAGTTCAAAACATAAAACATTTCGAGAAGTAACTGTTCCAAATTTCCAATACTCAAATCCTTTTAGCTGAGCGTATTCTGTGTTCAGAGTTAAGTAGGGGGTGGGGGAGCTACTTAAAACAAACATGGGAACGATTGACTGGAATGGAAAGAGCAATCACAAGTATATTTCAAGTTGACCCTATGATCATACACATAAAAGAGAAGTGAAAGTGGAAATTTTGTACAGTGTTTGACTTCAAAAATGCAACAAGCAGCATAAGTCCACAACTCCTGATGTTTAAATGATTTCAAGGAATTAACTATATCCAACACTAGCAAGGTAAGCACTCATCTGAATCAGAAAAAAAGCAAGAATGAAAGGCTGCTAGAAAGTTTAATGCTTCACAAATTGAAATAACCACTTTTTTTCTGAAACAATTCACATAATACGTGAAAAACAAATCACACTATCCCATCTTCTTAATAATTTTTTATACTTATGGCTTGAAAAATAAAGCCCTGCAGGAATCAGGTCACGCTGAAGATAGTAAGATTTGGAATGAATACTTGGAATAATTCCAGTTATGCAAAACTACAACTCTATACAGACCTCCTGACCATATATATATACACACCACACCTACACATGAAGCTATTCAATATCCTTCGGAATAATGTCCCTTATGCGAATATATAGACCTTAAGCAATTTGATACACGCACCACAACCACAAATGAGGCTGTCTGATGAGGACTTGCATATCACCGCATGTAATAATAGGGCCAAGGAGTCATATTCATTCTCTCTCCAAATGCCAGGACAAATCCGGACTACTTGTTGCCAAATATTTTATCAGTTATGTTTTTCTCATTACTTCAATAGAGTACATAAATAATTCTTCACTCATTCTAATGGCCAGCTTGGTATATTAAGTAATTAAATCTTTGTCTAAATGGAGTTCTAATCTATGATCTCTATAGGTTTTTCTTTTCTTTTCTTTTCTTTTTTCCTTTCATCTGGTTTTCATTTACCAGATTTTCTCATGTGTATCAAAGTATTAGATAATTTTGACATCCTACATTTATGGGATCATTTTGTAAGGTATCAAAATTCCCTTTACAAACCTTATTTGAGAGTTGCAAGATGCATTTTTCCAAGGCTGACGGAAGCTCTGTGTTCCACTTGTCCAAACTATCGCTAGGGCTTGATGCTTCAGCTGAATATTGCATGCATCTGCGTAAATGTTTCATCAGGTCACTTATCGCACCAATGATCGCAACTGAGGCCTCCTGCTTTGCATTTTGTGCAAGTTGTGTGGCGACATTAACAATATCAATCTGCTTAACGGGCTGTTTGACAATGTTCTTGTGATCCAAGTGCTTGACCAAGATAGATAACAAAAGATGGGAATTCAACCCTGAAGTTAACAACAACAAAAACGGAAAAAGTCATTATGAAGAACTTTTGTGGAGTAAGAGAAAGGGGACAAAGGTCCAAGAAGCACCAACTAGTCACCCTTTCTATATCGAACCCACAGGGGACACGGTGGGACACAAATGGGACACACTATGTGGTCTTTCCAATTATTTTATTAATCTTAAGCAGGGAACACACCATGGACACGCCAGGGGCACGAGTCTCAAGTTAATACTGGTGGGGACACGGAAAGGGCGATTTTATAATTTTAAAAACATACTGCAGAGATCAAGTACAATACTTAAATAAAAGGTAAAATCTCCAAATGAAAAAACCCTTGTATAAACTAAGTATAACTTTTAAAACGTAAAAGGTAAGAGTCATTATAATACTAGTTTTAGTTCTTTTTGATACACTACATACATATTTAAGTATACACAAATGTATGTAGCTTCGTTTATTTCAGATGTATGGGTGAGTATAAGTATATCCATACTAGAATGAACCTGTGCTATGCACGACATTTGAAAGGAAAATATGAAATGAACAAGATTCCAAGAATGCATTTTCTTACCACAATATATGTATAGGAAAATAGATTTGATTCAACCCTAGCTAATAGGGTTTTTTCAAATTCTAAGTTATCTTATTGTTTGGACCAATTGGATTTTAAAATAAACACACAAATGTATTTAGAAATTTTAGTTTAGGCCACTTGTCGCACTAAGGGACTTTTCGAAAAAACACCCCCTGCAATACTATAGAGTATTGGTATATATTTATATTTACACACCCACACCCAACACATAAATATAACTAACAACTAATCTGTATACTTTCTGTCATGCTCCCCTGCCATGTCCATGTCCCATTATTTTAGAATTGCCGTGTCGCTTGTCTGCATTCATGTCCAAGTCCTTATCCATGCTTCTTAGGGTGAAATGGTTCAAAGTTAAACCTGATTCGTCCAACAGCAGCTGCATATATGTCAAAACAGACCGGGCCAGTCCTTTCTCAGAACACCAATAGTTTTCAGCATCAAAACTGTGAAAAAAAGGTTCAAGTACACGCCGCACTGTTGTAGCTTCCTTTGCCAATCTGGCCATATTATACAAGCAAATCCTAGACCAATAAGAGGGACTTTTAGATGCATCCCTGTTCAAATGACAAAAGGATTGAAGGATGTCAAGCACACAGAAGTGCATATAAATTTGAGACCCAATATACGTTATGAAGCCTTACACTGCCGGATCCAATTCAGGTTTCGAATTAATATTGTTCTTGCCATTCTCTTTGAATGATGAGCCAAGATCCTCTTCTTTGAGAACTTCTTGCTCGTACTTTCCTGAGTTTACTGGGTGATCCATGTAGTTCTCCAAAGTCACCAATATAATCTAATTGAGAATCAAAGCATTACTCAAATGTAAACCAAATCCAATAAATTCAAATTATTTGTGAACTTCTTGATCTATTTTTGCAACAAACTGGCAGGAGACTTGCAACAAGATTTGTTGCAAGCTCCTAATATAATGTTTGTTTGTCTACAGATGATAAAAGGATACAAATACAGAGAAAGCAAACTTACATTGTCGAAGTCCATTGAGATATGGGAGTGCTCGCCCATCAAACACACCTAGGTACATCAGATATAACAGAAGACGGAAGCTAAGTAACAAAAGAGAAATCGAGAAAATCCGGAAAGAGAAGAACAAAAGGTAAGCTCGAAAGAGCAAATATAAATAAAATAAGCATTAGAAAGGGATGAAAACTAAACAACAGTACCAAATAAATATCTCAACATTCAAGAAACTCTCAAGCAACAAGAAGAGAAAATACAAGCAACAATAAATATCTGATCTCGCCGGAAACCGGTTAACAAAAACGTTCAGCAACCCAAAAATAGTGCCAGTACTTCGAAGTGAACAAGGAAGAGTTGCAGTGGAATCCAAGCAGTTCTACTATTCCCTGTCATGGTTGGAAAACACCTTCCATGCATTTTAATCCTATCAACTTGTATTCTTCCAATTTTAGCAAATAATCTGAAGATGAGTAAAGATATGGACACCCTTGGCCTTCTAATTCCATGTCATTTACATCAAACTGATTGTTTTGCTAAGGGAGATGATAGCTCCCTTGAATGGAGTATTCCAATATGTAAAATTCAGGAAGTTGTGGTCCTTTCCCCAGAAATGCTTGGACCAAAGAAACCCAAACAGTGAATATAACCCTACTTAGTATTTGAAGAACTAAGCTCAAAGATATGGAACACTAATGTATTAATAGAACCAAGTGAATATTTGAAAGAGTTACAAATACTGAAACTGAAATATCGATGTTACAGGCATTATTCAAGACTGTCTACATGTAATCTAATTAGATACGATGAGAATTATACATGAAATATTGTCTTTTCCCTAGGGTGAATCCTGTTTTTAGAACTTTTGTACAGCTCCCAAGTTTTTAAACCATCCCCCCAAGAATTTTTGGATTTTACAGAGAAAATTTGAGGGCCAATGATTGGTACATACATAGTCAAGATATAATTGGCAATGTACACTGGTAGCAGCCCTTTCGTTCCCTGACAATCTACAATCTCCTTGTAATATAAGTCCATTCATTCCCTCGTAACATTTTGCAATAACAATCAACCATAATGCACTTGGGGCAGATATGAGGAATTAGTGAATTTGTCAACAATTGGCATTTTTCTACAAATAGCCATGAAAATTGGTAGTCATTTATCCTTACCACTTGGCAAAGTTAAACGAGAGTAACCACTGCTATTGGTGATAAAAAAAAAAAAAAACCTGCTATTCACAGGCCTTCTAAACTCAAAGTTACGATGGCCACCTTGGGCTTACACAATCTTCATCGTTCTGGAAACACAAAATGGGCACAAATAGGTTCATAAGCCCTTTTTTTGCTTCTTAACCCTTTTAGTATGGCTTTTAGAAACCATAGCCTGAGAACAATGGGAAACTTCAATGCGGGATTGAGTAACTAATAAAACCCTAGGTTGTAAGAAGTATTTTTCTGATTAGCATCCAAAGTTCAAGACATAAATACCTTTTTTTCTTCTGTGAGGTATCAGCATAAATACTGTACATAGACTAATAACTTCTTAAAATTGTATGTTAATTGACACATATACACAAGTGATTGTTGTTATAGATAATGAAGAAAAATTAAGGCAGGAAACAGACTGTACCATGAAAGCCAATGCTTCTAATCCCGCTGACCTTAAACGCAAAGCTCTTTCATCATCTCCAAATTCTTGAGCCAGTTGACAAAGTTTAGGAATGAGGCCTTCTAAGTTGAACATGTACGTACAATCCGTCTGCTAATATGAAAAACAGAAGGTATATTACTGTCCATTAACAAGACAACCAGTCGTAATTTAAGTTTTCACAAAGATGACCTTCCAACAATTATGGAAATAAGATACCGGCCTCCTTGAAGACCAAGCACTCAAGGAATCCCTAACATAGCAAGAATCAACATCATACCATCTGATAGGTGAGGATCCATGTTTCTTAACAAATTCCTTTCCTCAATGTCATAGAAATTTGTTATCTGGATTAGCTAATAGGATAAGCTAAACAGATATAAAGCTATTTAAACAATTTCATCTCAATCTCCATTTTCCAAAAGTATGATCGGATCATGTATTCACCAGAGTTGAGGGGAACAAAGTGGCCGAAGCCAAACCCCCTAAATCTCGTATCTTCTCTCTATATCTATATAATTAGTCTATTTCCGCTAATTTCACTTATTTATTTGTATATTCTCGTTTCTAACATTGTATTAGAGCAGGTGGATTCGTTTGCAACCTCTTACTTGCTCCATCTAGCAGGCCAACAAATTCTCCGTCTATTGAAAACGTATTACCAACTTCTATCTCAACCCAGATTTATTGCCATTTGTCAATGCCCATTTACTTGTTTGTGCCATAATGCACGTTGTGGGCTTCTACGGCATTTTGTGAACTTTGTTCACGGAATGCCCAAGAGCGGAGTGGATGTGGCAACGTTTGTATTCTTCTTGAACTGTCACAGATTTCTTCTGTTGCACACCCAAAGAGAGCAACAAATTTGGCACCATTTACAATCCCCACTATTGGGATTGCAAACAAAAGTTCAAGATCTGGTTGCCACTTTATTTCTTCTTGTTTGTTCTTTAATATTCAATACGATGAGTGTACAAGAATAAAAAGAAGAGAAAGTGAGGGCTCAACTACACAACAAAATAAATAAATAAATAATTGGAAGAGGAATAAAGATGAGCACTACTCATGATCCATGGTAATGTCAAGGGAGAATTTTACGTGCATGACCTATTTTACATGGGCATGGGTATCGGGTGCCAGTGTATGTCTACGAGTCAAACAGGTCAAGCCTAGAAATTTAGCATATGTAGGTATTCATCCGAATTTGAATACAGGTACGGGGATACATTAAAATATTATTTAACAATATATTCTTTCACATAAAACTACGGTAGAAAAATGGCCAAGAACTCTTTTTGTATGGAATTTATTAGAGTAAAAATATGGATAAGCCAATTTAGGCTCAGAAGTCCAAGATTTCAATAAATTATCAGCCTAGGAGCCTTATTCGACTTTTCTTATTTGATTCAGACTAGAAAATAGTAAATCATAGCATGTAATGCAAGTCATAACTGCCCAAGCCAATGCCCAAGCAATAAAAAGAAACAATAAATGTGCGCCATACCAGCCATATAGCCCATAGGTGATACATGCATTAAAAAGACATGAGCGACTTTTAAATGTCGTGTCCAGTACATTTCCCACACCCATAGCCGTGTTGTATTGTCTCAAACAGGTGCTTCACCCAAGTGGCAGATCCAAACATAGGACATATATTATCTCATCTTTGGTGGTCCGTTAATAAGGATAAGCTTTAGAGTTGAAGGTAAGTTCCTTGTACACATCTGTGAGGAAAATAAGGTTCCTCTCATGAACAAAAGCCATCACAGACATACAATGTCAAACTTGTTCCCTCTCTTTGTCTCTGTGTTTATTCATCTGTAGGTATATTGAGTTGTTCTACCATCTAGATTGCTTTACCTGGCTATTTATAAAATCAACAAGAGTAGTGCAACCCAGAATTCGCATCTCATCTTGCCCTGTCTGATCAAAAAGAGTGCGGACGATCCCTAATAAGCTACTAGCAAAGAGCGGCCTGCAAAATCAAAAATGGAATCAAACGATCAATAGGATTAATAGGAGTAGATTGCATCTCCATATCGAGCAACAAATTGGAAACTGAACAGTTGCAATCCAATGGCAAAATAAAAAATGAACATGAGAGATTTATCTCTTTGTCCTAACATTGAGATTTATCCAGGCCTTAAAACAATCTTTATTTGAACTTTAGAAGTAATAGTGTCCAGGAATGAGAAATTTTGGTCATGTTCATGTCGTCATCTAGAGTTAAAAAAAAACTGGGAAAAAATAAGTTTGTTTCAATGCCTTCTTTTCCAGAAGAGACATATCTAACCTTAAACCCATGAGAGAGTGGTACTTCCACCGTTTGCAAGTTTATCTTCCTAAACTTTATCCATCAAACTTAATAACACTTTTACAGTAATAGAAAGGTGGTTCGGTATCTTCAGACAACCCCACTTTATGCACATTCCATGGAGGTTGCCAAATCACTTCTTATGTAATCAAAGCCATCCATAAGCACATTCATAAAAGGTAAGACATTAGAGAATGTCCACAAATTCCCTAAGATTTTTTAGATCAGGCTAAATTAACAATGCCGATAACTAGGCTAGTATAAACTACAAGGATAAGCACTGAAAGTACAAGTTTTTTTAAAGGAACTTGTTGATAGTCTAGACACAATTTTAGAGTGTAGAGATGTGCCCATCATACTTTTGTTAATGACAAGGAAGAGAGTATATGAACGCACAATACATTTGATTTAGCCAATTTTATGGACAAGCCAAATAAAAATAATAATAAAAGTTTTAAACGCTTAAGATGGCTTGAAATAGAAGCAAATTCAAACGTTAAGAGTAACTTACATTTGCTCCTTACATGAAGATAACAATTTCCTATATATGCACAGCACAACCTTTACAGACCCAAAGTTCCCATTCCGCAAATCCTTGTAAAATCTCTGTTCGAGGTAAGTTGTGATCTGTAGCAGAAACTTATCAGCTGTCAATTCCAAGAAGAATAAACCGATATAAAGAATTGCGATTCAAAAGGAGAATTTATTGACAAAAATGGAAACGCAGTTTTGGAAACCTGACTTCCTTATTCCTTAATGCACGAAACAATACACTTAGGTGATGGATTCTAATTTGAAACAGCAACTAAAGCAACCTTTTCAAAAGTAGAACATTTTAATTAAATCGAACAAAGTGAAAGGAACTTTCTCGAGCTAACTTTTATTTCCCCCTTGCTATATGAAATAACACACAAAAATAGAAGACAGCAAATTCACAGTGCCTAACTGTTTGACTAAAAATTTAGCACGTAACAAAGTAAAAATTCAAAAATACAGAACTGAATTCGCAAAGAACCAGCCTCTCAAGAACAGGAAGATGACAACTTACCTTTGGTATTCGTAATGGATTTTTGGCGGCATACTCACAGAGCTTCCCAATTTTACGATCATTTGGCTCCACATTCTGCAAACAGTGATCAGGTACACGAACATATAGATTCTAAGTGGCTTTCCAAAGACCATAGGAGGTTGCAAAGACTACGAATCTCCTATTTCATTTTGCATAAAAAGAATTTAACTGATAAGATCTTTAGAGGAAGAGAGTAAAATATTTCCTAATACTACGGCCATTATCAACAATCGTTACAACCACGAACACAACACTGAAAAATCTAGCCTAGAGATAAAAATAAAAAAAAACAAAAAAAACAAGATAAGCACTGAGGTCAAAATACAATATTCACCTGAGACCGAGGGAAGATTTCAGAAAGAAGCTTTTTGTACCGTTTCACAGGCTGTCTTGAACTGGCTCGCATAGCAGGACAGATGCAGCAGAGGCTACCACAGACGGGCAAAACCCGCCTAGACATAACCCCCATTGTTTATTCAAGGATATTCAACCTCTTCTCCTGGAGTGCCAAATCACAAGTCAAAATGGAAATGATAAAAGGCAAGAGAATCCAATTGATCAAAAGAACAAGCATTCATGACCCCCTTCTCTTAAGGAAATTCAAGCTCAAACCCTTCCCCATAAAACCCAAATGGCACCCAGACCAAGGTTTTGAATCTCATGCCAGATATACTGTTTTTGGTCGAATCGGTTACCCTAGAGCTGTAATTCCATTCCGGCTCAAATACCGGTTGGTACCGGCCGATTCCAGCAAATACCATTTTTTTAAAAATCAAAATATGTTTTATGCTAAACTTTTCATTGAGGGAAAATAACACTAATGGAGATAAACCCGAAAACAGTATTCAGAACCTTGTTCCAGACAAGAATTTATCGAAACCACCATGACCCAATTCATGAAACGAATAATAATTCGCGATAATCCCCAAGAATCGGGTCCAATAAAATCGCCAAGAATAAGTCGATGAATAGATCAATGCAACATACCCACCAATCTAAGCAATAGGAAAAAAAAATTAAACTTCTACACAATCCAGCTATCAAAGATCGCGATCTGGCAAGCCAACAACGGGCTCAATGGTGATAAATCTACATCAAACAAACAAAGAACTAAGTTAAAGGATAAATCTAAACCCAAATAAAATCCAAAAAACCAAATTCTAATTCTCAAGAATTTCAGAGGATCAATGATTGAAGGGAATAACCTGAAGATTGAATGAATAATAGCCAATTGGGGAGCAGAGGCTTGAAGCCTGAAATCTCCAACTGGCGTTCCCTTCCTCTCTCTCTCTCTCTCTCTCTCTCCCTCTCTGTATGTCGGTCTACCCCATTACATTTAATTGATCGTTAGAGATTGCTCTCACCGAAAGTTTCATTGAATATGGGCACCATGTATGCAACGGCTTGTTTGTTTTTATATTAGCCCTCCTTCCCTTACTTTTTCTATATTTTTTTTTTTAACAGAATTTTTTTTTCCCTATAAATGTTTGAAGCGGTCTCTTTTTTTCTTTTTTTTTGGGGTGTTATACTTTTCTGATTCTCTCGTCGAGCCAAACACTGTAATGTAAAAAATTGACTCAAAAATAATAAGAATTAAAAAAAACAAAAAAAATACCATTCTAAAGTTAGGCCAAAGAAGTCTTTAATAGTAGTAATTATTTTGGACAAATCTCACCGTGCACTAGCGGAGACCCAACTAAAACAGGAGCAAATGTCCAATATAGACAGATAGACACTAGAGGGAACAAACCTTAGAGCATCTCCAACGGGAGATGTCAAATCTGATGTGGAGCTTGTAACGGTAATATTTGACACTAATTGACAAATCAACCCAGATGCTTTTTTTAGGCCAAATCCTACGTGGCTTTTGACATGGATGAAGGGGGAGGAAGCATGCCAACTTTGACTACCCACACCTTGCCTGCCAAATTTCAAAAAATGACTATTTGTATTTTGACATAAGGGTTGGAGAGAGATAATTTGATGTCAAATAAATAGAATTTGACATAAGGGTTGGAGAGGAGATTTTGATGTCAAATTGGAGATGCCAAAATGCCACATCAGCCTTCAAAAAAAAATTGACATCCCTAATTTGAAGTCAAGGGTTGGGAGCATCTCCAACGGGAGATGTCAAATATGATGTGGAGCTTGTAACGGTAATATTTGACACTAATTGACAAACCAACCCAGATGTCTTTTTTAAGCCAAATCCTACGTGGCTTTTGACATGGATGAAGGGGGAGGAAGTATGCCAACTTTGACTACCTACACCTTGCCTGCCAAATTTCAAAAAATGACTATTTATATTTTGACATAAGGGTTGGAGAGGGATAATTTGATGTCAAATAAATAGAATTTGACATAAGGGTTGGAGAAGAGGTTTTGATGTCAAATTGGAGATGCCAAAATGCCACATCAGCCTTCAAAAAAAAATTGACATCCTCAATTTGAAGTCAAGGGTTGGAGATGCTCTTAGAGCATCTTTAACGGGAGATGTCAAAGCTGAGGTGGACATTCAAACGGCTAATTTTGGCATTAAGTCACCATCCAACCATGATGCCTTCTATCATGCCAAAAGTGACATGGCTTTGAAGGGAGGTGACGTGGCTTTGAAGGGAAGTTCCAACATGTCAACTTTGACATCAACCTTCTAGACTACCAATTTTCAAAAATTGACCATAAGCTTTCAAAATAATTTGACATAACGGTTAGAGAGGGGGAGTGTGATGTCAAATTGAAGATGTTAAATTGCCACATAAGCCTTCAAAATAATTTGATATATCTACTTTTGACCTCTCCTATTGGAGATGCTCTAAGTCTCAAACTTTGGAGAAATTTTTGGGTGCTGATAAGGTACCATACACGTGGTACCTTGTTGGCGATTCAGACCGTCTAAACATGTTTTGAATGGTCCAATGGATGCTGGCCGGTCTGGATGCAAATGGATTCAATTATCTCCAAATGGTACGGCTCATGTCACTGGGGTCTTCGAATAACATGTATGGTTGATGTGGTAATGCTGGATGTCCTATTCGAATGATATTATCCTAAACTAGAGTTCTGCTGCTGGTCTTGCCTTCCCATAAGGCATTGTGAGATGTTGTGGGCCTCTTTGCTACTAGGCCCTTTCAATTACTATTGAATGTAATCTTTTCCTTTGTCTCTTTTGGAGGCCAATTTTGGTACCTCATTCTCTGTGGTCCGTAATTGGTCTCCTCTCGATGTACCCTTTGTCGAGCTTTAATAAAATCATGTTGCCTATCAAAAAAAAAAAAAACGGTCCAAATTTTAAAGAGAAAAAAAAAAAGATAGGAGAGAGAGTGGTGAGGCGAGGACTCGGGTTTTATATTGGTAGTTGTTAATATATTCACGGTGTTTTGGGACGTGTTATGATAAACTCAAACGGCTCCGGGAATTAAGGGCCCTTTTTATTCATTACATGACAATTGGCAAAAGCACCCCTAACCTCTTCCTGTCTTTTGACTTTTATCCCCAATCAAATAATTACTTCGTTTTTACGTATTTGCAAAAGGAAATGATTATTGAGGTTAATTAGATTTTTTTTAAATTATTTTTTACTGATTATTGTTTTTTAGAATTTTTGTTACTTTTGTTTCAACTTTTCGAATCAGGAATTTTCTTGACTAGAGGAAGCTAAAAGATAAATTATTGTGAGCCAATATTAAAAGAGTTGAAACAAACAAAAATCATCCAATGAATAATCTTTGAGATTATTTAATTATCACTTTGGATTTTTAAAAATTTCGGTCCATATATTCTCTCACTTTTCTAATTCTTCTTGTTGACACCAATACGAAAAGTTAATATTTTGATCAAAACCTAAAAAAATCACTAGCAACCGTAATAAAATTGTTTGATTAAAAATAATTACTCAGTCACAACCCCACCTTATGATTTGTTATTTTTCGTTGATTCCTTTTCTTTTCATTTCATTGCGGTGAGAATCGGCCGTCACCAACTACGCCATAGAGTCGTCATTGAATTTTAGTTAGTTACATAACTTACTTTTAAGCGGTCCCATTGGTACGGCTTTCGTTTGTATTTTCCGTTATTAACATTCCTTGAATTGAAAAGCACAAAAAATTGTGTTTGATGAATTGTCTAGAAATGTGAATTTGTGGGAAAACTTTCTAATAACAGGTAACTTTTTAGAGCTAATATTCAAATGTTATTAGAAGTTCATTCTCCAATAAAATTAAACATTATTTAAACAATTTTTACACTTTCCACCCTTTTTGTACCCAGAAAAAGTGAAAAGAATGAAAATGGAGAAAAAAGTTAGGGATCAAATGTCTCTTTAATCTTACAAATGAGAGATTCCGAGGATGGGATATAGTTTTAAAAGATGTGACCACTACTAGTATGAAGTGTCTCGTGCTATGTGCTTTTTCTCTATTACTGATAGAAAATGAGTCACATAAGATACCCTAACTTCAAATTTTCTAACTTATATTTTTTGATTACTCAGGTGACCGAGCTAGATTACGCGCACCTCGATTAATCTTGGAGGCCCAATTCCACCATCCATTTTACAGGAAGTCGAATTAAAACGGAGCAAAGCTCCGTATGAACTGTCCCTAAAGAAGTTGATAGCACCTAGGAGGTTTCAAACGTGAGATGTTTTCATTTCTCTTCCTCTTCGTCCTTCTCCACCTTTTACCTTGAATGCTGGACCAATTTACCATGACCACCGATTTGATTCAATTTCAAAAGAATGATGGGTATTTTTATAATTTTTTTTTGAAAGGCATGAGTATTTTTATCATGAATCAATTTGAAATTTACTACAGTATGAATGTTGAACCAAGTTACTATGACCATTGGTTTGATTCAATTTGAAAGGAATCAATCATGTAAGATTTATCATGCAGACTTCTTTATATTTATCATGAAATATATACGCTTTGTCTGTCTCAATATATCATGCTTGATGGTTTAATTCATCTTCGAATTTATCATAAGTGCTAGTTTGATTCAATTCTATAGAAACCAATCATATATAAACTTATCATGGAAAATGAGAAAATTGACCATGAAACCTGTTTGGATGATTTTCGAATTAACCATAAATGCTACTCCTAGTTGGATTCAACCACTGTATCAAGTAAGAGTATGAGTAGGAATGTTTCCCCAAATTCAGGAATTGCCTTCCAATATTTCGCATTCACAAATAGATTTATCAAAATCTCAATAGAATAAGATGAAGAAAACTAATTTGGTGTCTATAAAACTACTTATGAACTCGAGCCATGAAAGACTGTCGTCTGTATAGCCATTTAGGGTTTTTCCAGACAAGCTATAGCTTGGCGATGGAGGAAGTTGCCGAACATGCATGTGCGACGGGGATGGGGGACGGAAGGTGACGGGGATGCCTAGTGTTTTGTTTTGAGTGGTATGTGGTATACATAGGAAAGAGTAAATGATGGGATTTGGTTTCCTAAACTGCATCTCATTAATAATGCAAGGACGCCAACTATTATATCCTCCCAAAATTCATCGCATATATATGGAATGATTTATCGCGGAAATAATAAAAAGGGTAGTTTTAGAATTATTTAAATGTTAGGACGAAAACATAATCTTGAATTGACATAAGCTACACCAGGATAAACGACTAATATTTAAGTACCCCTACTATATATCACTATAAAACGATCAATTTTTATGTCATACTTACTCCTCAAAAAATGGACTAAATTATCAACTTAGACAAATTGACAGGATTAATGAACTTGAATGAAGCCATGTACTCAGAAAAGAAAGGAAAAGAAAGGAAAATTAAAAAAAATTCCCTCCTATTGTTTGGTTGAAAGAGAAAGAGGGAAGAAAATAAAGATTTCAAGTTCAGTGAATAGTAAATTTTCCCTCCTATTTTCCTTCCATTTTATTTTATTTTCCTTTCTTTTTATTTCTATAAATTCCAAACAGAGCCTAAAATTGATTAGACGGAATTAACTAAACAAGATGTCACAAAACATTAAAAATTAATAGAAACCACCAATGGAAGTCGATGGCCTAGATTATTTAGTATATACGAAGTACTTGGGATATACTCCTTCGTCCCAAAAGATTATATGGTCCGCAAAACAAGAACTAAAGAATAGTAATATAGTTTTATAAAAAAAAAAATCGAATTATTTGCATAAATTGAAAGAAATCATCGATATCTAGCAACTTGCAGGTGAGACCTATTTGCTTCTTTTATGACTTATTCAACCCGAAAAAACGCAACCTCCGTGTTCAGCACTGCCTCCACTCCTCTTAATTAGCTTGTTGAGGAATGTTGTTATCTCAATTCTCTCAAACCCATTTTGTCTACCACCTCCGTCAACAAAACTAATAAATTAAAAACCACAAATGATAGTATGACACATTTTCGGACCTGAGGACTACAGAGTTGCAGTGAGTATCTCAGCCGTTTATCTCAACAATCAATGGTCTGGATTTTTGAAAATTCTTCTAAGGAAGAGTTATTCTCTTTCGTGGAAGGGTTTTTTTTTTTTTTTTTTTAAATTCAGACCATTCAAAACACTTTTGGACGGCTGAAACTGCTCATTGCAAGTCCCTGTGCGAATTGCACATTTTCTTACTATTTTTGAAAGTCAAAACTGTAAAATCAATGGTAAGGCGTTTTTCAAACTCGAAGACCAAACCACATTATTTTGGCTAGATATGACAATATAGATGTGACTAGTAGTATTAGGTTAGCATTAGTCAACAGATCTGTTTTGATTTTCTTTTATTTTCGTTGACTATATATGCATTACCAAATGTCTGGGTTCTCAACCATAAAAACTGACCCAAGAGGAAAGAGTGTTGCTACTGGTACGGATTTAATATCTGTACCAGCGAGTACAAATGATTTTTTGGGCCTCTTTTAGGTTTCAAAAAAATGATCGGAACCGCTTATTTTGTTTAGAATACTTTGTTTATGATCCTTGCAAAAAATAAGCTCAATCCGATATCGGTAAGGGCATTTACAAAACATCCAACTTCGTCACAGAATTTAGGCCTGAACTCTAAAGCAAAATTGGATGTTTTGTAAACATCCTTACAGGTACCAGATTAAGCTTATTTTTTGCAAGGATCATAAACAAAGTATTCTAAACAAAATGAGTGGCTCCGATCATTTTTTTGTGACCCAAAACATGTCCAAAAAGGCGTTTGTACGCACTGGTACAGATTTATGCCTGTACCAGTATCATTTCTGAAGAGGAAAAGACAATCTACAGAGAGCCGCCCCTCATTTTTCGGTTGCCTAAAAATCTAAAATGAATGTTAAAGATGAGTCCCTTTTTTCGGACTATTTTAAAGGGTACCAAAATAGGAAAAACCCTTAATATTTGTAAAGTTTTTGACCTAAAGCAACCGTAACTCAAGTTTTAATTCACGATCTGACCATTTAGTTTAAGCTCTAGGTATGCGTTAGAAAAAGAATGGCCATGATCAATGGCTTAATTTCCCTCTTTCTTTTAGTTATTGGGATATCTTTTTTTCTTTCTTTTAGGACCATATGTAACGCAATATATTATCCAATTTCTAAGTATTATCACTAGCATTTTTTATTTTTTTAGTAAATCAAAAAAAAGGTTTGTGCAAAAACTCATATGGATAGAGTAGGCCTTAAAGTTTGGCATAGATGGTTATTCATTTCTTTAGGGGAGCACAAATCATGTATATATTTCCGTGAGTGTGATGATTGAATTGGTCGTTGATTTTTACACTATTGAGAAACAATAATGTTATGTACTACGCTTCTACCGACCACCCCCGATCACTTCTTTCTCATATATGTGTCGGCCCCACATATTTAATTGTAAGACAGGCCCCACACATATGTATGAGAGGAGTGGCCGGAGAGTAACCGGTAAGCGTGCCTGTGGCATTAATGATTGAATGAGAAAAGAAGTCATGCCATCAAAAGTGACTTGGGAAGGTTTGATTCATATAGGCTCACGCTGTCCATGCATCATGCTTGCATCCACCTTTTAGACGAAAATCACTGAAGATCGACAAAACGTTTAGACAACATCATTGAAGACATGCAGGGGCGGTTATAGGGTGCAAACGAGGGCCCGAGCCTCTGCACATCTTCTTCTTTTTTTCCCGCGACAAAAGAAATTTATTAATTTTTGAAAGGAATACAAAGATTAAAGGTTAAGTAAGGACAATCAAAAGCAACTAGAGACCCGAAACGTTGGCAAGAAACCAACAAGGAAAAGACAAGACCATAAAAAAACTGTCACTCCAACAAAAAACCAGCCACCAAGACCAACAAAACCAGACACCAGCAACGACACACAGCAAGCAACCCATGGCCAACGAAACAACAGTAAACACCAAACGACCCATGACCAACAAAGCCAAGAAAAACCTGAAAGCCATAGATAGTGAGAAAATAGCTGAAAAATCATCCCAATTACCGCAGCATAGAACCCAAAACACCAAAAATAAAACAGCCAACCAACAGCAGAGAGAGCAGTAAGACCAACAAACGAAAACCCAAAAGAAACAAAAGAAAACGGCATCAAAACTCTACAGAGATGGAAGCACCTTCTTCCAAATCATCATAACCATCAACAATAGCCTCAAGCTCCTTATCCGAAATCTCACCATCCTCCATTTCCATCTTAATTTTTAATAATTTCTCTTTCCCCGCCATGATATATAATGCCCAAAGTATCGCCTATATACTTCCATAAACTTGCATGCGAGCTTGCTTGATTAAGAGGGAATTTCTATTGCAAATGTCTTGAGAAGAAAGAGAAGAAGAGGGAACCTTCTTTAACATCACAGCCTCCTTTAACCCAAACTCGAATAAAGCTTTCTTCTTTCTAACCTTCCTTTTCGATCTCCTATTCTTAATTATCCCATTATTTTATATTGTCGGTTTTGTTTGCAAAAATTGTGGAAAAAAGGTTATTACCACACACACAAAAATTATGAAAAAGGTCCCGTCAAAAATTTTCCACTAGAATAGAAGGATGATATATATTTTTTCGGTTGTTAATTTACATGTACTTTAATTTGGTCCCCGCAGTTTGAATCATGCGTCTGTCACTGAAGACACAGAACCGGCTAAAGGGAGAGGCCAAGGAAGCATGTGCTTCCGGCCCCCCAAAAATGTTAAAAACGAGAGCCCTCAAAATTCTAAGATCCCTATATATATGCATGTATATATGTCCCAAAAATTATTTGTACTGAGCATCCTTTACACAAAATAGGCCCAATTGAAATTTAGGAGCCACAAAATAGGTCCAAACAGTGTAATTACTCATTAGAAACACTGGGATGATAAAAAAAAAAAAAAAAGAAGAAAAGAAACGCCCGAGGAGTAATGGTTTTTAATGTTTTTTTTTTTTTTATAATGGTGGAATTACTCTTTTGTAATGATTTTTTTTATGAAACTTTTTGTGGAGCATTTTTGTATGAAAATATAGGAAGGCCTCATTCAAGAAGTTGCTTCCGGCCTCCAAAACTTTTGAGCCGGCCCTGTGAAGACATGCATAGTTTAGAAAGCTATATTGTAACTTGGTTTCCTATGATCAGTATATATACCTAGAAAAAACCAAAAATATGGATTGATAGAAAGGTGTATTGTACAAAAATGATGGTAATATCAATTTTCCTATAACTTCCATAGTATTCGGTAACCAAGAAAGGAACTTTAGTTTTTCCGTGAAATTTCTTGTCTAGAGAATGCACTTGAAAAAATAAATTTCATTTGTCTTTATTTCATCTCACTTTATTTTTCATGGGACCGCCAATATTTCCGCCAACTGAACGAAGCGCGAAGAAATGATTCAGTTTCATGCAACCTTTTTTTGTCAAGAGATCGAAGACAAACATAATTTTTTTTTTTTTTACTTCACTTCACTCCACTTTCTTGAGAGTCATTTCTCAGTTCTCACCCACCATTAATTAATTCCCGATAACTAGGGCTGTCCACAGTCCGGATTGGATCGGATTCCTATGAATCCAATCCTAATCGATCCATATCTCACAGTTTTTAGAAAATGCAATCCAATCATAATCCAAAAGTCTCACGGTTCAGTTCCAATCCGAACCGTGAGTCCCGGTTCGGTCCCGGTTTTATCCACGGATTTCCTTCCATAAAAATAAAATGATGCTACTACCAACTAAAAATGCAAAGTGCAAACACTTATTAGTTATGACATTCCATAACATTACACTTATTATATATCCCTTAAGTTTAATATATCGTCACATTAATGTAAAATTGTTTAAAAAATTCATAACAATTAGTAAAGTTATAATTATTTACAAATATTACACATACATATGTATATTTTTTTAATTTTATTTTTTAAAATATTTCACGCTCCGGTTCGATTAATCCACGGTTTTGAAAGGAAAATCCAATCCTAATCCGTATCTCACGGTTTTTTAATTTTCAAATCCGTGTCCGGACCATTAATCCACAGACAAAATCCAAAAGGCACGGATCAATTCGGTCTGAACCGATTTCACAGTTCTTGGTTTTTCTTGAACAGCCCTACCGACAATTGAACTGAGCCTTCGTGCAAAATGAAACTTTTGAGGACAAATATGTACACCAAAAGTTTAGCCAATTAAATGCAGTAACTAAACATTGGGACCATATATGAAGAACAAATTAAAAAGTAAAAACCTAAACAAAGGGGCATCTAAAATTTGAGGTGCATTAATTTAGCGGCAGTTCCATTCAAATGGTCAGCATGAAGGGTGCTGAATTCATTTTGAAAAGGACGCATATCAACATCGTACCTAATATTGTGTGAAGATGAAAATATTAGGTGAGGCAATAATAAGTTTTTTTTTCCTGGATAATGCAAGGTGTCCCGGACCAGCTTGCTCGCACCTCGGATAAATTCCTACAACCACTTCCATAGTCACTTCACACACTTACACGTAGGGATGAGATGATCCTAAGAGCTTCTAGCAAGGGTACTCGGACCTAAAAAATTAGGGAAAATGACGGCCAATGACGTGTTTTGATAATTAATACCCATCAAAGACATTTTCAGCATTAACAAATATTCTTAGCTTGTCCTTTGCGGGTATTAATTATCAAAATACGTCCTAAACCGTCATTTTCCCAAAAAATTAAGAGAGAGCAAACCCTTAAGCCTCAAACTGAGACCACCAAGCCAATTAATAGGAAGTATTTGTAACTATATTCTCTCTCCTTCTTGTTTAACTGACGATAGCTGGTCCAATTGATCCTTTTGTAAGCTTTGTGGCTATTCTGCAAAACTTAGATAAATCGGGGCATCATTTACTAACTTAAATATCAGGTATTACAAGACAAGTTTACGAATGAGCAGTGGCAAACCTAGAAATATGTAAAAGTGGGGTGTAAATTAATCAATTTAATATGAATGTTTACAATTCACTACAAGAAAAATCGAATTAAACGGCATTTGGAACACGGCACTTGTTCGGGCGCCGTCACAGAGAATAAAAGTGGCGTTGTAAAAACGCCGACTTGTTTTCCACTGACTTCAGTGACTTAGGGTGTGTTCTAGTTTCTTTAAAAATGAACTTTTAGAAAAGAAATGTAATTTCAAACTCAAAAATCATGTGTTTATGCAAATAATTTTTCTACCAATATGGATTTTATTTGATAGATCTCATTGAGATCCTTTAAACGGTGCAAAAAAAAAATTAAAAAATTATTTTTTATTTTCATTATATTTGAGTTTAAAATTACCTTCTTTTTGAAAAAGAAGGTTGAAAAAAAAAGCGGAACGGCACCTTAACGCCTCAGACTAACGGAGGCACACACGTAAACCCTCATTCCGTCATTCCATCAGGCACACGCGTGAACCTAAGGTTTCATGACTCAGTCCACATTCTCTCTTCCTCCCTCGAGAATTCTGAACTTCACTCCTCCCTCTCTCCGATCGAGAAATCTGAAGATCGAGAGGTTTTCTACAATCTGAATCGCAGAGTTTTTTTCATTTTTTTTTATTGGAAACCAAACTTAGATCTCACATTTTTATTCGAATCTCTCTTCGGTGAAAATCGAACTAGGTTTTTTGCAATCTCTCTTCGGTGAAAAGCCCTAATTTCGATAACTTCTCACATGTTTTTCGTGTTCATCAAGAAGATGTAGATGCAATTGAAGCTCAGAGACCAAAGCTTTTGCTTCTCGTTCATCAGGAAAGTTTGAAGCGCTACAGGTTTAGAGCTTCACAGTCGACCTTTTCCTGATGAGTTCTCAATCGATTATGTTCATCGTTTGAACTTTCTTTGTTGCAGTGGTAGTTGAGAACTAGGGCTTTTGGAGGCACCTGGTTGAACAATGTATGGGGTAGATTTTGGATTAAACCTTAGCTTTTCATCATCATGATTCAAATGTTTGACTTGTTTGATTTTTGGAGTATGAGATTGATTTTTGGAGGAGACAGTCCACATTTTTTATTTGTTTGTTTATTTTTGTGTGATTTGAAGTTAAGTTGTTTGATATTGCGATGCTTATTTTTTTGTGTGAAAAAAAAAATAGTTGACAAACACAAATGGATAAAGGGTGGATTAGTCTTCCTAGGTTGCATCCAGCATACAAAAGTTGAGTGAACAAAACTCGCATGAGTTTACCTCCTCGTCAAGTCACCAAAAGGTGAGTGAACAATTATGCCCAACATGTACTTTCTGTTTTTTTTCTTTTGTGGGTGAGTTACCAATCAATACCCTTGTCAAGCTGTTGAATTTGATGCACATTTCATTAGCATTCAACAACTTTGTTGGTTCTTTGCCTGATGATTCTTTCTCAAACTTGACCAATTTTGAAACTTCGGATTTGAGTTCCAATAGCCTCACTGGGTCTGTCCTTAAGAGTAGTTTGAGCATTTGCACCAATTTAGGTGAACATAAAAGCTGCCTAAACTGACAATTCTTGTTTGTGCGTAGGTTGCCCAATCAAAGACAAAGAACAAGAGCAAGAGCAAAAGGAGGCATCATATATATAAACTGCCTCTTGTTTTTTTGGTTTTGTTTGTTTGTTTTTTTTTTTTTTTTTTTCCGGTCAAACGGAAGTTCTTTTGGTTTTGTTTGTGTCTTGTTTTTAACGGCATTTTCTAAAACGCCGGCAGAACTTCTACCCGGTGTTTTTTAAGCTCCGGAAATATACGACGACGGCCGCGTCCCCGACGCTTGGTATAAAATGCCGCTGAACATTTGGCGGCGTTTAACGGGTCTCTAACGGCGTTATTCAAGCGCCGGGAAATGTATTATTCCTTGTAGTGATTACAAAAATTAATACTATTTTCTTTGGTAAAATATCATATTGTGACTATGCACATAAATTTATCTTATAAGAGAAAAATGGATGTGTTCGCATAAAAAGATGGTGTGAAAATTCAGCACTCTAAAAAATGGATATAACAAATATTCATATGTAGGAAATTTAGATAAAACACTATCATAAATATCTAATATTGAAGTATCTAAAAATAATAAGGTAATTCTACAAAATCTAGTAAAGCTCGTGCCTCCATGAGACCCCACATAGGTCCGCTTCTGCGAGCAAGCACTATAAATAGAAGAGAACAAAGGCACATGATATAATTGAATAGTTTTTTCAACAATAATATAAATACATGAACTTACACAATTGCATTTTGACGAGATTTTGTGTTTTCGAATCGTTGTTGCAAAGTAGCCTCTCAAGTGTTCTAATATTGCGGTCTGTGTTGCTTTTAAATTTTGACTAAGCAAAACTTATTACAAACAAAATATAGTTAGAAAAAGATTGTTAATTGGGTCAGTTGATTCAAAACTATACTAGTAGCAATTAGGGGTGGACATCGTGTCGTGTCATCTCATGTTCGTGTAAGAATTCTTTCAACTCTAACCCGACCTGTTTAAGTTTTCGTGTTATTGTGTCGTGTCATATATTCGTGTTTTGTGTCAGGAATAGCTTACCCTAACCCGCTAACTTCGGGTCGGGTCGGGTCGTGCTATTGTGTCCTTTTATAGATTCTCGTGTTCGTGTCAGAATTCTCTCAACCCTAACCCGTTAACTTTGTGTCGGGTCGTGTTATTGTGTCCTTTCATAAACTCTTGTGTCGTGTCGTGTCATCTCGTATTCGTGTTAGAATTTTCTCAACCCTAATCCGACCTGTTTAGTTTTTCGTGTTATCGTGTCATGTCATATTCGTGTTTCATGTCAGAAATAACTGACTCTAAACCGCTAACTTCGTATCGTATCGGAAATTCCAACCCCTAAGCAGTACCCCTCCTTTCTTTCTTGGAAGAAAATGGACCACAATGCAACGTATACCAATGGTCTCACCCTGTCCCTTGTAGATTGTGACATATATGCCATAGCCGTGCTGGGGTCAGCTCCGATAGAGAGTCTCGGTAGGCCTCCTACCTAAGGCCTTTTAAAATCGTGAAGGCGCCAAAGTTATTTGGAACTTCGCAGTTAAGCGCCAAAAAAGTACAGTATACGTGGATGTATGGGTGTGTATTGTCACAAATGAAACTACAGCTAGGTTTCCTGGTATATAGAAAATAGAAATACTATATATTAGGTTCACAGAACTAAGCTGTAATGAAAGGAAAACCGAATATATGAAGACAATCTAATAGGAGTAAAAGTCAAATGTAGAACATACATAGGATTCTCCGACCCTGGAAATATTCCTGAAAGGGGGGGAAAAGAATCTTCATCTGCATTCGTGCAAATAACTTATCCCAAATATTCACTCAAGTTTGTCAGTTGGTTACACGAATATAGCACAAATATGTAAATTCGTTTTCCTTTTTTATAACTGGATGTTTGGGCCAGCTTGCGCGTACCTCAATTAATTCCAGAGCCCTGAAGGTAACGACCGAGCATAACTCCCAGTGCCCCCAAATTTTGGAATGTTTGGCCTCTGTGGGAATGAAACTTGCGACCTCATGAACGAGCACTTAATGCTTTCTCACAATCGCTTGGCCAAACTCAATGGGGTTAAATATGTAAATTCGTTAACTTTCCACACGGAAAATATTAAATCTGAGCCGCCCATTTATCTTTCATGGACACTTTTATGGATCAAATTCATGTACCGTATCAGGTCTCCTTTCCACATTCTTCTCAGCAACTAAACTAGAATTCTGGACCACCTGGGTACACAGTGCTTAAAACCAAACAGCTTTGTGCCAACTAACCACAGGATTAGAGATTCTAATAAAATGCCAAGCAAATTTAACAGAAAATTTATTCAAATTCCACACCACCTTGTCCTCCTTAGCAATATTAGGGAGTAGAACTTTTAGCACTTTTTGAAAATTGTCTTCATTTGGAAAAAAATTTGCGTTCGTTAGTTTTGCGCCAAATTCTTGTGGATTATTGATTCATCGCGGCGAGAGGAATCGGAAAAGTAATTTTTTTTACTTCTACCCAGATATTTTAAAAAAATATCAAATTTTAAGTCAAAAAAGCCATTTTTTTGACTTTTTCTGTTAAAAAGTGATTATTTTGCAAAATATTTGCACAAAAGTCATAATTTTCTACTTTTTCGATTCGTCTTGACGAGGATGAATCGGAAAATCAAATCAAATCCAATCATATCTTGTATTATCTAGAATAATCTATATAAAATCTAAGTATATCCCACAAGATCTAGGAATATCCTAACATAATCTAATCCGATTATAAGATGCCGACTCTTTTCAGATTATTTTGTTTGAACCCTACGGTTCTCCGCCTCGCTGGGACTCATGTTTCATTCTCATGCCGCGATACTGTTAATAGGATTGAGGCTATATCTATAAAGTTTATTAAAAATTGACACATATACAAAAAAATACTCTAATTTTTCTTATATATATCTTAAGTCACTAACAAATATACTCCCTTAATCCTAATGGTAAACGACCGGCTAAATATTAACCCATTATTATTTTTAATTTTATCCTTTTCATTTTCTTATTATTATTATTTTTTAAAAGTCGGGGTGTTACAACGCAAACAAATTAGTAATACTATATATCTGACGTTTTTTAGAAAAAAAAAAACTCCATGATTTTCTCCTTTCTCCATCCCAGCCTTCTTCCCCGTAAGGCCAACATACGAAATTACCATCCCAGTCCCGAACGACGTAGTTGGACTCAATCCTGCTACAAAAATCGATTAGGCACACCGACGGCCACGTGGGTCCCATTCTGGACATCGCACGGACGATACGAGCCGTTCAATTTTTTTTTTTTTTAAATCGAATGGGCTTATGAAAAATTAGCTTAATTCAATATGTGTAGGTGCTCAAATCCATGAAAAATTAGATGATTGGATTGAGAAATTACACATGTTGGATTGAGCTGAAAAAGAAGGTTGAAAAAAAAAGCGGAATGGCACCTTAACGCCTCAAACTAACGGAGGCACACACGTAAACCCTCGTTCCGTCATTCCATCAGGCACACGCGTGAACCTCAGGTTTCACGACTCAGTCCACATTCTCTCTTCCTCCCTCGAGAATTCTGAACTTCACTCCTCCCTCTCTCCGATCGAGAAATCTGAAGATCGAGAGGTTTTCTACAATCTGAATCGCAGAGTTTTTTCATTTTTTTTTATTGGAAACCAAACTTAGATCTCACGTTTTTATTCGAATCTCTCTTCGGTGAAAATCGAACTAGGTTTTTTGCAATCTCTCTTCGGTGAAAAGCCCTAATTTCGATAACTTCTCACATGTTTTTCGCGTTCATCAGGAAGATGTAGATGCAATTGAAGCTCAGAGACCAAAGCTTTTGCTTCTCGTTCATCAGGAAAGTTTGAAGCGCTACAGGTTTAGAGCTTCACAGTCGACCTTTTCCTGATGAGTTCTCAATCGATTATGTTCATCGTTTGAACTTTCTTTGTTGCAGTGGTAGTTGAGAACTAGGGCTTTTGGAGACACCTGGTTGAACAATGTAGGGGGGTAGATTTTGGATTAAACCTTAGCTTTTCATCATCATGATTCAAATGTTTGACTTGTTTGATTTTTGGAGTATGAGATTGATTTTTGGAGGAGTCAGTCCACATTTTTTATTTGTTTGTTTATTTTTGTGTGATTTGAAGTCAAGTTGTTTGATTTTGCGATGCTTATTTTTTTGTGTGAAAAAAAAAAATAGTTGACAAACACAAATGGATAAAGGGTGGATAAGTCTTCCTAGGTTGCATCCAGCATACAAAAGGTGAGTGAACAAAACTCGCATGAGTTTACCTCCTCGTCGAGTCACCAAAAGGTGAGTGAACAATTATGCCCAACATGTACTTTCTGTTTTTTTTTTCTTTTGTGGGTGAGTTACCAATCAATACCCTTGTCAAGTTGTTGAATTTGATGCACATTTCATTAGCATTCAACAACTTTGTTGGTTCCTTGCCTGATGATTCTTTCTCAAACTTGACCAATTTTGAAACTTCAGATTTGAGTTCCAATAGCCTTACTGGGTCTGTCCTTAAGAGTAGTTTGAGCATTTGCACCAATTTAGGTGAACATAAAAACTGCCTAAACTGACAATTCTTGTTTGTGTGTAGGTTGCCCAATCAAAGACAAAGAACAAGAGCAAGAGCAAAAGGAGGCATCATATATAAACTGCCTCTTGTTTTTTTGGTTTTGTTTGTGTCTTGTTTCTTTTGTGGCCTGTTTTTTTTTTTTTTTTTTTGGTGTCTTGTGCCCTCTATCAGTTTGGAGCCTTGAGTCTTGTGTCCTGTGTCAGTTTGGCATCTTGTGTACTAATGTGGATGGTGATTCCTAGTTTTCGGATGGATTGGTTGCAATTACACGGATGATTTCGGCCAATAGTTGATATTTATGGCCTCTGGATGTTAGTTGTGGAATTTTGTACCTAACACTCTCATTGGAATTTTCCCTTCTTTCTCTCTCGATGTACCCATTATCGAGTCTTCATTAATAAGATTTTTGCCTTTTTAAAAAAAAAAAAGCACATCATTTCAGTTGAAGTTTAGTTTTTAAACTTTTTTTTTGTTCAAACATTTACCTAATGCTTTTAAAATGGGAATTGATGGTTAAATATAATGGAATTCTAATTTGCTGGGCTAAATAATGGAGTTCAAACATTGTTTGGGCCTGGAGAAAAACTTGATTCCGGCGTTTTGTAAAAAACGTTGGCGTACCACGTCATAATGACATCTCCGTAACGGTTAACGGTGGACCTTTTAAACGGCATTTTTTAAAACGCCGGCAGAACTTCTACCCGGCATTTTTTAAGCGCCAGAAATATACGACGACGGCCGCGTCCCCGATGCTTGGTATAAAATGCCGCTGAACATTTGGCGGCGTTTAACGGGTCTCTAACGGCGTTATTCAAGCGCCGGGAAACATATTATTCCTTGTAGTGATTACAAAAATTAATACTATTTTCTCCGGTAAAATATCATATTGTGACTATGCACATAAATTTATCTTATAGGAGAAAAATGGATTTGTTCGCATAAAAAGATGGTGTGAAAATTCAGCACTCTAAAAAATGGATATAACAAATATTCATATGTAGGAAATTTAGATAATTTATTAATATTAAAACACTATCATAAATATCTAATATTGAAGTATCTAACAATAATAAGGTAATTCTACAAAATATAGTAAGGCTCGTGCCTCCATGAGACCCCACATAGGTCCGCTTCTGCAAGCAAGCACTATTAAAGATAACAAAGGCACATGATATAATTGAATAGTTTTTTCAACAATAATATAAATACATGAACTTACACAATTGCATTTTGACGAAATTTTGTGTTTTCGAATCGTTGTTGCAAAGTAGCCTCTCAAGTGTTCGAATCGCTTTATCGTGGAAAAAGCCCCTAATATTGCGGTCTGTGTTGCTTTTATATTTTTTTAATTTTGACTAAGCAAAACTTATTACAAACAAAATATAGTTAGAAAAAGATTGTTAATTGGGTCAGTTGATTCAAAACTATATTAGTAGTAGCAATTAGGGGTGGATATCGTGTCGTGTCGTGTCATCTCATGTTCGTGTCAGAATTCTTTCAACTCTAACCCGACCTGTTTAAGTTTTCGTGTTATTGTGTCGTGTCATATTCGTGTTTCGTGTCAGGAATAGCTGATCCTAACCCGCTAACTTCGGGTCGGGTTGGGTCGTGTTATTGTGTCCTTTCATAAATTCTCGTGTCGTGTCATCTCGTGTTCGTGTCAGAATTCTCTCAACCCTAACCCGTTAACTTTGTGTCGGGTCGGGTCGTGTTATTGTGTCCTTTCATAAACTCTTGTGTCGTGTCATCTCGTATTCGTGTTAGAATTTTCTCAACCCTAACCCGACCTGTTTAGCTTTTCGTGTTATCGTGTCATGTCATATTCGTGTTTCATGTCAGAAATAACTGACCCTAAACCGCTAACTTCGTATCGTATCAGAAATTCCAACCCCTAAGCAGTACTAAGCAGTACCCCTCCTTTCTTTCTTGGAAGAAAATGGACCACAATGCAACGTATACCAATGGTCTCACCCTGTCCCTCGTAGATTGTGACATATATGCCATAGCCGTGCTGGGGTCGGCTCCGATAGAGGGTCTCGGTAGGCCTCCTACCTAAGGCCTTTTAAAATCGTGAAGGCGCCAAAGTTATTTGGAACTTTGCAGTTAAGCGCCCAAAAAGTACAGTATACGTGGATGTGTGGGTGTGTATTGTCACAAATGAAACTACAGCTAGGTTTCCTGGTATATAGAAAATATAAATACTATTAGGTTCACAGAACTAAGCTGTAATGAAAGGAAAACCGAATATATGAAGACAATCTAATAGGAGTAAAAGTCAAATGTAGAACATACATAGGATTCTCCGATCCTGGAAATATTCCTGAAGGGGGGGGGGGGGGGGAAAGAATCTTCATCTGCATTCGTGCAAATAACTTATTCCAAATAAACAATACAAAAAATCATGCCCAATTCACTCAAGTTTGTCAGTTGGTTACTCGAATGTAGATACAAATATGTAAACTCGTCAACTTTCCACAAAACTAATTCTGGACCACTTGGGTACAGAGTAAGGATGGAGCCAGGGATGGGTCAGTAGAGGCGGTCTCCCCTGTAAGGAAAAAAAAATAACTACTATTATATGTAAAAATAAATAAATTCCTATGAAAGTATATAGGCTCGCCCCTGTATAGAATTTTGGAAAAAAAAATATATATAACCTTTGAAATACGAGGATACCAACATTAATTACTAAAGGCTAAGGGTTAAAATATAACAAAACATAAAACTAGAAGGTTAATATTGTAAATATTCAAGTAATAAACTTCCACCTTTTGTTAGATGAGTTTAGTATTTTACAGTTTTATTTCTTTTTTCTCTAAAACCTCAATGGCACACCAAACCCCCTCTCTCTCTCTTGGCACAAACATCTCCAATTGTTAAGACTTCAAAGGCAATTTCGAGAAAATAGCAACGGAGGAGAATGGATTTTGGAAATCCTCATTAATTTTGGTGAAATCTAAGTTGTACGTATGTCTTTTCCCAATTGTTGTTCTAAACTTCTAATTCTTTGTTTTTTGACTGGTAAAATCAAGTAATATGAAAGCCCTTGGACTGAATTCGTCCAGTTGTGATGAATGAAAAAAAAGAAGATGAACAATAAAAAAAAGGACACATTTATCAAGATTGATCATATTAGTTAAACCGATTTATGTATTTACGTTATTTTGAGTTTTAATGTATTTACGTTATTATACATGTGTATTTATATTTTTTTTCTCGCATGTACAATCGCCTCTGCGTGGTGAAATTTCTGGCTCTGTCCCTGGTACAGAGTGCTTAAACCAAACAGCTTTGTGCATATGCCAACAAACCACAGGATTAATACAGCTTCTAACAAAATGCCAAGCAAATTTAACAGAAAATTTATTCACATTCCACACCACCTTGTCCTCCTTAGCAATATTAGGGAGTACAGTGATAGAAGTACAAAGCCCCAAGTGGTATTTGTGTTGGTGGATGGCAGGGGCGGAGTCAGGATTGGCATACGGGGGTGGCGCATTCATGGAAACCGCCATCTACGTACATAGGATTCTCCGATTCCGGGGGGTTGGAATCTCCATCTGCATTCGTGCAAATAACTTATCCCAAATATTCACTCAAGTTTGTCAGTTGGTTACACGAATATAGCACAAATATGTAAATTCGTTTTCCTTTTTTATAACTGGATGTCCGGGTCAGGTTGCGCGCACCTCGACTAATTCCGGAGCCCTGAAGGTAACGACTGAGCATAACCCCCAGTGGCCCCAAATTTTGGAATGTTTGGCCTCTGTGGGAACGAAACTTGTGACCTCATGAACGAGCACTTATTGTTTTCTCACAATCGCTTGGCCAAACTCATTGGGGTTAAATATGTAAATTCGGTAACTTTCCACATGGAAAATATTAAATCTAAGCCATCCATTTATCTTATATGGACACTTTTATGGATCAAATTCATGTACCGTATCAGGTCTCCTTTCCACATTCTTCTCAGCCACTAAACTAGAATTCTGGACCACCTGGGTACACAGTGCTTAAAACCAAACAGCTTTGTGCCAACTAACCACAGGATTAGAGATTCTAACAAAATGCCAAGCAAATTTAACAGAAAATTTATTTAAATTCCACACCACCTTGTCCTCCTTAGCAATATTGGGGAGTAGAACTTTTAGCACTTTTTGAAAATTGTCTTCATTTGAAAAAAAAATTGCGTTCGTTAGTTTTGCGCCAAATTCTTGTGGATTATTGATTCATCGCGGCGAGAGGAATCGGAAAAGTAATTTTTTTTACTTTTACCCAGATATTTTTGAAAATATCAAATTTTAAGTTTAAAAAGCCATTTTTTTTTCTGTTTTTTTTTTTCTGTTGAAAAGTGATTATTTATCAAAATATTTGCGTAAAAGTCATAATTTTTTATTTTTTCGATTCGTCTTGACGAGGACGAAACGGAAAATCAAATCCAATCATATCTTGTATTATCTAGAATAATCTATATAAAATCTAAGTATATCCCACAAAATCTAGGGATATCCTAACAAAATCTAATCCGATTATAAGATGCCGACTCTTTTCAGATTATTTTGTGAGAACCCTACGGTTCTCCGCCTCGCTGGGACTCATGTTTCATTCTCATGCTGCGATACTGTTAATAGGATTGAGGCTATATCTGTAAAGTTTATTAAAAATTGACACATATGCAAAAAAATATTCTAATTTTTTTTTTATATATCTTAAGTCACTAACAAATATACTCCCTTAATCCTAATGGTAAACGACCTGCTAAATGTTAACCCATTATTATTTTTATTTTTATCCTATTTCATTGTCTTAATTTTTTTTTTTTTAAAGTCGGGGTGTTACGACGTTAGCGCAAACAAATTAGTAATACTATAAATCTGACGTGTTTTAGGAGGGAAAAAAAAAAACCTCCATGATTTTCTCCTTTCTCCATCCCAGCCTTCTTCCCCGTAAGGCCAACATACGAAATTACCATCCCAGTCCCGAACGACCTAGTTTGGACTCAATCCTGCTACGAAAACCGATCGGGCACACCGACGGCCACGTGGGTTCCATTCTGGACATCGCACGGACGATACGAGCCGTTCAATTTTATTTTTTTTAAAAACCCAATGGGCTTGTGAAAAATTAGCTTAATCCGATATGTGTAGGTGCTCAAATCCATGAAAAATTAGATGATTGGATCGAGAAATTACACATATCGAATTGAACTGATTTTTACAGTTCCACTCAATTTTTTTTTAAATTATTATTGAACGACTCGAATCATACCCGAAATAAATCCCGCGTGACCATCGGTACGCTCGGTTAGTGTGCCCGGTCGGTTTCCTTAAGTTTTCTCAGTTTGGACTGGGAGAAAATAAATCCCCTTGACCCAGTCCAAATCGGGGAAGGATCCGTCCTGTTTGATCCATTTTTTTTACCCGAGCTGGGCCTCAAATTTTTTGTTTTTGTTTTTGTTTTTTTTTGGGTAATTAAACCATTTTATAAAGCAAACCAACTAAAAACCACGGGAAAGACCCAGCATTACAAAAAAGAGAACCAGGCACAACCTAACAACCACCTATATGCCCAGAAAAAGATACAAAATAAAGCAACAAGACTTTACATTTGATCAAAAAATCTAGGGCTAAGACACCATGTCCTAGCTACCAAATGAGTAGTATCACAAAGCTTCACACCTCGCCACGAACACAAGCAAGCTCTAATCTCTTCAATGATCAGAGTACTCAGACTCAAAGTAGAGGCCCCTTGCCCCTGAAAAATCCTCTCATTCCTCTCTCTCCAAATCCAGTAAATGGAGGCAACCAAAGAAAGTTTGTACACTGTGCATAAGCACGAATTGCCAGCTCTATGGTTGACAGCCCAAGCCATCTCGTCAGCAAGAGTAGCACACTGTCTAAATATATTGTTCCTTTGTAAGAGTATATCCCACACTGCACTAGAATATGCACAAGCAAAAAACAAGTGTTCATGTGATTCGTTTTCAACCTGGCAGAGCACACATCTTTGGTCACTAACCACTCCCCAGCTATAAAGTCTATCTTTAGTGGATAGTCTGCCCAGAAACGTCAGCCACTCAATAAAAGCCCAACGTGGCACATGGTGTGAGAACCATACACACTTAGCCCATGGGATCAAAGGGAAGACTTGCCTCATTCCCTACCATGCTGATTTTGCACTATATACTCCAGATTTACACAAAGTCCATCGCACACAGTCAGGTACAGAGACGTTAGGGATCAAAGAGGGATTAGAATTTGATACAATCTCCCTAGTAATAGCTCTCTTTGGTCTAGGCCACTGCCAAGTACCATTATGAATGATTGAAGAAACCTTGGCAGATAACAGCCTACCCACATGGAAGTCCCCAGAATCGCCAAATCTTTTGCAAAGAGGACCCAAATTATGCCAGTTGTCAACCCAAAGATATATAGACTTACCATCACCGATAATGTATTTGATCCAAGGTTGAATCTCCTCCCTAAGTTGAGAAGTTTTCTAACAGTCCAAGAAGCCTCCTGAGGAATTTTTACCCTCCATACACTCTGATTCCTTAAAATAAACGTGTGAATCCATTTAATCCATAGAGTATCTGCCTTCATGCAAATAGCCCATAAATGACGCATCATAGAAGCCTTATTCTAAGTTCTCAGCATACGAAGGCCCAACCCACCTTCCTCTTTAGGGACACACACCGCATGCCATGCCACCTTAGCACCAGAGTGCTTTAAATCAGGACCAGACCATAAGAAGGATCGTAATAGCTGTTCAATGTCATTCAGCACCCGTTGAGGCAAAATAAAAATAGAGGACTAGTAGATTTGAATGCTAAATAGAACAGATTGTATGAGTTGGAGCCGACCACCATAAGTAATGGTTTTATTGGACCAAGACTGTATTCTGACCAAAGTCTTTTCCTTCAGCTGAGCACAATCATGAGCACGGAGCCTCGTAGAGATCAAAGGAACTCCTAGGTATTTTACTGGGAGAGAGCTTTCGGGGATAGGAAGGACCAGTCGCAGAGCCTCTTTGTAAGCTGCCTCCACCCCAACAAAGAATATACGGAGTAGTACTTTTTTGCATGTTGGGCTGAAGCCCAGAGAAGTGGTAAAAGTCCGACAAAGAGTCAGCAATCAATCAAAAAGAAACTATATTAGCCCCACATAGAACAAATAAGTCGTCAGCAAAAATGAGATGAGTGCTATTGGCTATGTTCGTTTGGCTACTTTGGAAATTTTTGTTTTGGTAGTGGGTGGAGAGAGAAATAGGGTAATAATTGGAGAGAGGGGTAATGAGTGGAGAGAGATAGAGAGAAAAATGAAATTAATGATTGGAAAAATAGGGTAATGATTGGAGAAAGATGTAGGGTAATGATTGGAAAACAAAATTAAAACAAAGTAAATATGGGAAACGAACAAGGCCATTGAGACTTCTACATTAGGATGGAAAATAAAACCCTCGTTTTGTCGAACTTTGTATTGCAGAAGTCCAGCGAAACCTTCCATAACCAACAGAAACAAATAGGAGGAGAGAGGATCTCCCTGTCTTAGGCGTCGCTTCCCAGGGAAGAAACCTTGTAGCTCACCATTAATGACAACTGAGAACATATGGGAAGTAATGCAGGTCTCTACCCAAAAAGAATGAATTGATTAGGAAACTCCTTAACTCTCATCATATCCAAGACAAAATTCCAATCGACTGAATCGTATGCTTTCATAAGGTCCATCTTAATAGCGCATATAGGTTGGCCGTCGTCCTTACTCCTTATGATAGTTCTTTACAAGCTCTTGCATTAGCAATATATTATCCATTATCGATCTACCTTTTATGAATGCTGACTGAAAGGGGCTAACAATGAGAGGGAGAATAGCTTGTAACCTGTTTACCAAAACTTTTGTAGCTCTGGGTCTGGTACATCCTAGATTTCTTCTTGACTTTTCAAGCAAATTCTGCATGCAGAGAAATTTTACAACTTAACTGAATGTTGGAAGAAACAAAAATATCAAATAGTTTGAGCAAATATCAAAGTTGTCTCAGAGGCATTGGGAACTCCAACTTCTTTATCCTGGAGACTGTTCTTTTTGCGTCACCTCGCCCCTGCATTGCAAGTACACAAACTGTTCAAATTCATTTGAGCACTAGTGGATGCCCGTGCCCGTGCCTAAAAGGCACGTTTATAGTCTCAACTTAAATAAATTGCCCGTACTACCCGACTGCTTTGAGAGTTTTCTCTGTATCTTTTAAAAAACATGAAGGGATCGCATTATATGCCTAGACATAAAAACAGAAACCGCTCTATTTTATAATAGTAGATTTTTAATTAACCTTATCTAAATGCATAAAAACTTATTGATGGAATTAGTGAACGTAATTTCATAGATTTCTTATTTGTATAATTTGTACAAATTGAGAACTTCTTATGTAGGGTAAAATTCTCCTTGTAGGTACCCTTAACGGAAGGGGTTCGCAATGAGTAAGGAAACAAGTTACAGCATATATGGTACTGACTGTGAATTGCGTCCTATTGTTATAATTTGAACTTTGAACAATTGAAGCATTGCAATTGGGACTTATGATAATTCATTGTTATTTGTCTCCCACAGGTTCCTTTGCTGTAATACTGATTTGTGAATCACAGAAAGGTTATAAATCGATGGAAGTCTTCCTCCTCTCTTGTTCTGCTGCTGCAATTTGGAGCAGTCTCTGGTTTTCATAGGCATAAATTGCTCTGAAATGGCAAAATTGTGTTTGAGCTATGGTTCTACTCTATATTCGAGTTTGGGGGAGTAGCTACACAAATCTTTCTCTCCTGTTTGGAAAGAGGTTAATTCCAAAGCCTTGAACCCTCTCACAGGACTTGGATGGGCAAGGTTCATGTTCAAGTCCCCATAGTCCCCTATTGGAGCTAACAAAATCCTTGCATCATCCACACGTGGTGGAACTTAGGTTCGGCCCTGACATTGGTGCTTTGGGGTCCTCTACAGATGTGGTATGATGGGGCAATACTCATCTGGCGGAGGTGACGGGTACCATACCTGCACTTCCCAAAAAAAAAAGAAAAAAAGAATCACAATGTATCAGGGCCAGATGTAGTTCTTGGTGGACTGTTGGCCAGAGGTAGGTCGCTGAAGATGGGATTTCAGCCCATGACCTGTTGAGCCCATTAGACCTTGGGCTAGAGCCCAAGCCCAACTTCAGGCCCATAGCCCGTATACCTGCAGGTTGTTGGTTGGTCCTAGGCCTAGGTTTGAAAATTGTCCCGTCCAACATGAGCTCAAAAGTGTCACGAGCCCGGAAAACTGGGCTCGGGTCGGATTCTCGTTTTTACCAGCCCAGCATAAAGGCACGATATGGAGTGGAGAAAAGTATGATTTAGTGTCAGGATTAGCTAATGAAAAGTGTTTTGTTGCTAATGACATGTTTTGAGTATGGGCTTTTGAAAAAGGGGGAAGTTGTGACAGAGAGATCTGTTTGAAGAAAGAAATCTGATGCAATTAAAATATCAAAGGAGAATCAAGTTTCAAAAGGAAGAATCAAAATTCCATTCAAGGGATAGAATCACAAAGGGTAGAGAGAGAAATTATGCCTCCATCAATATATTTTAAAATGTTAAATAATAAAAAATCTACCAAATGAAAAGGCCCAACTCACCTATTTATAGACTCAAGACCCGATTAACACTAAGAGCATCTCTGGTGCTACAGTTAAATTTTGTTTGTTATAGTGTACACTTAAAATTTGTTTGCTCTGATACCACCTGGGCCATGTGGTATGGCTTATTGATTAAAATCAAGGTATTGGGCCAGTAGTCTGCATGAGGCATTATAGGTGTATGCAATCCACATACACGACCATGTGGGCCTTGGAGTTTGGTTGGATTTGGTTGTTGGTTTGATTTGTATTGGTGATTATAGTGCTCAACCTCTCGCGAGGCTATAAAGGTGGGGAGATTGTAACATCCTGTTTCACATCGAAAGTCTACATGGATGATCTTAGGTATATAACAAACCTTGTGGGCTATTACTAGTATCTTGGGCTTAAGTTTTTGGGCCATATGGTGTGGCCTGTTGATCAAAATTAAGGTACTAGGCCAGTGGTTTGCTTGGGGCGTTCACGATTCGAAGGTTTTTGGAGTTCGATTCACAGACATGAGGCTCAACAGGTTTGATTTGGCTTCAAATAGGTTCGAAAAGGGTTCGTGTTGCTTCGATTAGGGTCCGAAACAAATGAATCGCCAAAAAATGGGTCACTGAAAATGGGCCTCGCGGAGATGGAGGCGCCGACCGAAGTGGGGAAGGGAAACGGCGGGGTGTGACGAGGGGAAGGGGGAGGGGAAGGGGAAGGCTGTTTACGAGAGAGAGAGAGAGAGAGAGAGAGAGAGAGAGAGAGAGAGAGAGAGAGAGAGAGAGAGAGAGAGAGAGAGAGAGAGAGAGAGAGAGAGAGAGAGAGAGAGAGAGAGAGAGAGAGAGAGATTGGTAAAAATACACATGACACTCTCTTTTCTTTTCTCACTTATATTTTGTCCATCCAAATGAGATGGTAAAAAATTACATGTCTTTCTTTTCATTTCTTACTAATAAGGAAGCCACCCCCTTTCTTTTCTTTTCTTACCGAAGTTGCGAAAGGGGCTGTAAGATCCAAAGAAGAAACAACCCCCTTTTCCCCTTTTGGAGGTCACCTCAACAAAGTATCGTCCATTTTATGAGTTTGAAATGTGACAAGCCTAGCCAGATTGCCACAACAAGAAATCCAGAATGAACGACTTTACACAGGACTCCTAGAGAAGACTAATGGATGATCAAAGAATGCCTCAATAAATTAAAGAATGCTTGAAAGAATGAATCACCAGGGATGGCAACGGTGCGATTCGGTTCCTTTATTAGCAAAAGCAAAATCAAAACCAGAACGTATACATAAAACCAAAATCAAAATTGACTACTTTGTGGCTTTGACTTTTTGACTGCCTTTTTGTTGTTTGATAGTTTGGGGGTGGCGATAGCCGAGGATTGTGACATACGTATATAGTTGTACATCTGTAGTTTTGGTATAAGTAAAGTGTATTGTTTGCAACCAAAAAACTAAAACTAAAACAAAATCAGCGGTTCTTATTTTATCTAAACCCTAACCAAAACAAGAGTTAATGGTTCAATTCGGTTTTTCACTAAAACCGGTGTCAAGAAGCTAACACAAACAAATAAAATGACAAGTTAGAACAAATAATACCTAATTCCCAATAGCAGCAGTAGCTACACAATCAACACCAATGTCAAAGGCATGGACATCTCTATTATAAAACAGAAGGATGTGGGGACAAATTGTTGGAACGACTTAGATTCATTTGATCCAAAGGCTGTAGTGCATCCTCCCACTTTCCGGTTAAGTGTCCATAGTTTTCACCTAAATCACACAACTGTCATCCCTTTCCAACCGGGATGCGTAGTGCTGTAGGCACGGACTAGCACTAGTATACATATACATACATATATAGAAAAAAGTATTTGTGTAATTATCATACGGTTTAGTTACGGTTACAGCTCGATTCGATTTTCGGTGCGGTTAACAAATGAAACCAAAATTTCCGTGAAAAAAAAAAATGAAACTAAAACAGAAACTGAACTGGCTGGTTTCCCAAAATAAGTAACCTAAAAAAAAAAAACCACAACCACGGTTAAAAATTCAAAATTCGGTTGAAAATCGCACAAATTGGTTCAGTAGAGTCCCTGTCTGTTCAGGTAACCAACGGTTCGGATGGGACAGAATTGCCATCCTTATACTTAGAATCACATTAAAAGAAGGAAAATTAAAAGAAGGAAAATGTTAGGGACAAAGAAAACTTATCTCGAAAGTATCCCGAAAAGAGCAACTAGTAATTGAAATTCACTTTGATGTGTTTGACCTAATCATCAAATCAAAGTGATTCTCAACAACGGATTGTTTTTTTCAGGGTACTTTCCGAGTAAATTTTCTTTCTACCTGCATTCCTCTTAAAAGAACTCAACAATTCAACAAATGTTTAAGCAAAACTTCTCACGTCTCAATTTTCTTGTACATCTCAGTAACCCCAAAGAATTCATATAGAACAAACAATCAGTATCCCCATCGTCAAATAGTTTATCGAGTCAGCCGGCCGTTGACTCAGTAACCCTCGAACTGCAACTTCTCGGCGCCGGAGACAGTAACCCCGGCGCGCTTAACGGAATCCACCAACGGACCCACCATTCTCCGATAGTGAACCGGCCTCGACGTCTCCTCGTCGAGATCGATCTCGACGTACGAGATGCCGATCTCCGTTAGCCGAAGCCCTAGCTTCTCGCCGACCCTGGAGGCGACCCTGGCGTCCCAGAAGTGGTGGGAGCGAGGGAACCGGTTCAGCTTGGATCGGTACTGGGGTAAGAATTCCTTCTCGGAAGATGACGCCATGGCCACGATGGATTCGGTTGTGGTGTTGGTTACTTGAGCCGTGATTTTGCGGCAGGATAGGATTAGCCGGAGGAGGTGGGGAGGAGTTGGGGTTGGCATTTCAGAGAGAGAGAGAGAGAGAGAGAGGTGGTGAAACTAAGCCAAAAGGATGGAGGAGAGGATCCGGCATAGCAACCTTCCTCTAGGAACTAGGCGTTATCACAGGGACTAGGGCTGCAAATAAATTGAGTAGCTTGCGAGATCGGCTTGACTCGTTAATGTCCGGATCGTCTCGTTCGAAAAAAGCTCGGCTCGTTAAGGAAGACTTGTTTAGTAAATGACTAAACTCGGCTCGTTAAGGCTCGATCTGAGTTTAAGTTTTTGACTTGTTTAGTAAACGAGCCGAGTTTAAGCTTAACAAAGAATATTGGTTCGTCCCAACCTGAGGAATCGGGAAAAAAAATTATGACCAAAACTCAAATTTTATTGAATAAATTCATGGCTTATTTTTATAAAAATTGAGTTTCGATCACAAATTTTTACTTTATAAATTGCTCTTGTCGAGATGAACCAATAATCTAAAAAAATTTGACGCAAAACTAACAAATGAAAAAAATGAATAAAAAAGAAGAAGAGGCCATTTGATTGCTAAGATGTTTTGATAGTATTTTACCCAATATGATTAGCAGAAAGTCTGCTTGCACGTACAATCTGTGCACATATTTTGTTGTGGGGCCTACCACGGGTCCCACACAAATCATCCGAGCCGTTCATTAAATGTAAAACATTTTTTCAAGGGTCCTCACAAAAAATAAGCTCAATCCGATACCTATAGGTGTTCGATCCAACCATATAACTTTTCATTATCCGGAAATCTGAATGAAAAGTTAGATGGTTGGATGAAACACCTATAGGTATCGGATTGAGCTTATTTTTTACGGGGACCGTCAAAAAAATATTTTACATTTAATGAACGGCTCGGATGATTTGTGTCGGACCTATGGTGGGCCCCACAAAGAAATCTGTGCACAATCTGTGCACAGAAATCTGTGTGTAGCAGGATTCTATGATTAGTCTCTTATTGGTAAGATACTATAACAAAGTTTTGACCATTAATTGCTAAGATGAGTGGTGGAGATTCGGACTATCTTGTCCGGTCCAAAACGATCACAATTTTTAGGTGAAAGTCAGATCTTAACTATGTTCAAACTTTAAACCTCATTTTTCTTATTTTTTGCTACACATACATTTAGGTACTATTCAAAGCGACTATCGTTTTAAATGTTTCAGGTTATAAGACCACTAGCGTATGCCTGAAGGCATGGTTCGAACAATCAGCACAAAGCAACAAATACTTAACTCGCGTGTAATATACGGCTCAAACAATCACCACATGCAAATTAATACTGAACTTGGGGTGCAATATACCAACCCGTGTCCAACAAATTCAACTATGCGATAAACAATAACGCAACATATCCATTGATACCATTTCCAAAAAAACATATCTATTGATAAACATCATTGGTTTTCATTTGAATAATGGCTTAGTGGGTGGTTTTGAATACAATGCTTTAATGGGAGTCATTTATGGAGGGAGAGAAAGAGAGAGAGCAGTGTTGGTTAATACATTAGGAAACATTCATTCCTTTGATCCAACAGCTATAACCTTATCACTAATTACGATCGAACGGCTGTAAATGCATCTATATTTGTATGTGTAGACATTTTGGTGGAAAATAAAAGACTATAATGAAAACACAATTTTTGTTTTTCTTGTAGACGAATACAATATTGAGATTTTTTCTTTTTCACGAAACGCGATTGGATTCCACGAGCATTTCTGGGTTTAGGTCTTTTATTAATTAGTCCCGGTAAAGCTCTTAGACGGCGTTTTTTTTTTAAACCAGGCATAAAGACTCCTTATAATTTTTGTTGGAAAAAATCTACCACTACACACATTTATGGAAGCTCTTTACAGTTTACACACCAACTTCAATTCCTGTGTGGGCACCCCATCTGATTGTATGTGTCTCTACGTGAATGTGTGTGTGAAAGTGGTTGTAGAAGAATTGAATATTCCGCAGCATCGAATAAAACTGGAAAGTGATATCGAACTCCACAACAAAGTTTTTCCAAGGTGTGTGACATTGTGATATCCAATCTGGATTGAGATGATTTTACGCGGACCCGAACGTCTTTTTTTTTTAATACTAATTATTGAACGACTCGGATCATCCGTTCTGGATTCAGAGTGGATCCCGCATGCCCGTCGGTACGCCATCAGTTTCCACTCGTCGGTCCCTTCAGCTTTATCGGCAAGTAAATGTTTGATTTGAAATAGTTTAGATTGGATACTTAATTACCGACAATTTTAAGCTTAAATAAACAAAAGGGAAAGTCTACAATACACATCCCTTAAAAGGGTGTGGCACATGCACATATTTTATGATTCATTCATAATATTTTAGTGTGTTTCGTAACTTTTGTTCTATAATTCATAACCTTTCAGCAATACGATTCGTAACATTTTCATTATGATTCATAACAATTTGGTGTATCTCGTAATCTTTATACGATTCGTAACTTTTTAGCAATACGATTCGTAGCATTTTCTCTACAATTCATAACATTTTGGGGGTGCATATGATACACACCCAAATAAGAGGTGTGTATTGTAGTCTTTCTCCAAACAAAAACACCAAATTAAGATTACAAACACAGGTGATGACAAGATGCAACAGTGGTTCAGGGCTTCAAACACATAGCTAATTGGCCAATATGTCTTGATCAGCCGATCCAATAATCAATTTACTATACTTTTTCGATTTGTCTCGTCAAGATGAACGATTAACCCAAACATTACGACGAAAAGCTAAATAAAAAGTTACGAAAAATAAAAAATACCGAAATAAGTTTTAGACTTGTAAGTTTACAAGAACTCACCCTAAATATACAAAAACACCAAATTAAGAATACAAACACATAACTAACTGGCCAATATGTCTTGATCAACCGATCCAATAATCACTCGCTAGTACTCGTTGGTGGTGCGTAAGAGGTGAAGAGCTTCACCAGCTTTAGATCTGGTCGAGTTGCGGAGCATTCTGTATTGTTCGAAAGTGAAAGGAACGTAGAGGCGTCTGCGGCTGTTCGGGTCGTCTGAATCCACTATCTCCTCCGGGGCTTCCACCGCCGCTTCCTTTGGACCTAACATGAACAAAACAATCGACAAGCGCTCTTCCCCGCTAGATTTGTTCACGACTCTGTGCGTCACGTTGTAAAATCTCCCGTTGCTCCATGCCTGTCATGAGGTAATCGTGAAACAACATTAGTGAACAAAACTCGAACTCGGCTTGTTTACTAAATGAGCCCTCCCCAACTCAGCCGAGCGTTAACGAGCCCAGCCGAGCTCGCGAGCTGCTCGGTTCGTTTACAGCCCTATGTACAACCAAGCTTGAGCCAAAAACTTGAGCTCCAGCTCGGCTTGAGCTTTAACGAGCCAAGCTTAGTTATTTACTAAACGACCCTCTTTAACCGAGCCAAGCATTCCTTAACGAGCCAAGCTTTTGTCGAACGAGCCGAGCTCCACTCGGCAGTAAACGAGCCGAAAACTCAAGTTCAAGCTCGGCTTGTTTACTAAACGATTAGTCCGATTAGGTCTGACTAACGATTAATTGCCGATGACTAATCAATATGCGCCGATCGAAGGTGGCCGACCACCCGACTAGCGCCTAGCTACTTTCAGAACATTGTCTGCGTGTGTGACGTACTGTTGCGTGTCCCGATACAGTTATTTAAAACTTTCAGTCAGACAAAAGATTATCTCTTGCCTTAGCAATGTCTCCAAGGTTGACAAGGAGGGTTCCGGGCATGGGTTCAATGGGTACAAGATTGCCAGTTATCTTATCGACAACTTCAAGGCCACCAACACCTCCATCATCTTGTACTATGGTGAGAAAACCAGAGTCCGTGTGGATGGGGACACCAGTGCGCCCCAGAGTCTGAGGATTGAAGTTGTATTTGTTCAGTCTGTATTGGCACGCCCACCCCTTGAACAAATCACTCTCCACCAAACCCATGCTCTCTGCCAATTTGTACCCAATACTCATTGCAAGTCCATGGGTGGCATTGATGTACCTCATTATTGTCTCCCTGTCTCAAAATCATTAGACCTCATTAAAAGTACAAGACAAAAGAAGGGTACGTACGTATCCCCGGAATTGGAAATCTTGTGGTGCATTCTACTGTAATGCATCCTGCAAGGCAGATTCGGACCGTCTATCTCGGTAATTAATCGTTCAGATATATGTGTTATCTTGTACCGGTCAAAGTTAATTATTACTGGTAAAGGATAACGAACATGTATGAAATGTTGATTGCTGAGATGACAAACATGTATTACGGTCCGGATCTGCCTTGCATGGTGTACTATCGGGAGTACTCTACTGGATCCCCGAATCCTCTCCGTCCTGATTCGTCGGTCCTTTTTTTTTTTTTTCAAATTCTAACTTTTTAAGGGAACACAAGGATTATACTGCAAAAAGAAGTTTAAATTTTTTGACATTCAAGTTAATTATTTGGATAGTAATCCTACGGAGTTTGACCTAGTGGACGTGAGAAAATTAATAACTAAAAAACTTGCGGCCAAGAGGTCTCAATTTCGAATTTCACGAACTTCGGGGCCACTGGTGGTTTGCCTGGTCATCAACTTCAGGGCTCCGGAAGCAGTCGAGGTGTGTGGAAGTTGATCCGGACATCTCGAAAGCTTTGTTTGGTTAAAAAAAAAATTCCCCTCAAAAAATAAAGGAAGATATGAAGAACAATAACGATGTACTTTTGTGACCCTGTAACGTAATCTCTCTCCTTCTATCCCTCTCTTTTGTCCTTTTTTTTTTTTTTTTTACAATTGAATTTCTGGACCAACTTACGCGCTCATTGATTATTAATGTTTTTCTGTCTCTACTTGTCCTTCGATAATAATTTTTTCGTAGTTGTGTATCGATATGGAGTGCGAATGAATGCAGAAGAAACCCACCTTTGTTTAGGAAAGAGCTCAAGTTGATCACAGAAAGCATCAATGGCGCCAGGAGAGGCAGGATCATACAGACCCAAGCTCTCATAAAGGAACTCCCGCTGTTTGGTTTCCCTTCAAAGATAGTAATTAGTAACAAACCCAAATTAAAATTTAAATTAAAAAAAAAAAAATTCCCACTCCCTCCTGAGAAAGAACAAAAACTATATAATATTGGACGATTCAAATCATTATTGTTTAGACTACATGAGATGGGAAGACCTTTGTTGATGAGGGCTAGGGAGCGGAGCAGAAGGAGTCAGAACGGCGGAGGAGGATCCTCCATCGTTAGCTACGTAGCCTCGGTCTGGAATATCGGGATTGGTAGTCCGTCGTTTGATCTCCATGGGACGCTCGAAGAGTGCGGTGCCCACCGTGTGCATATCGGACATGAGAGCCGTGGATATGCCGTGGTTGATGATCCTGAAACATCCCCACGCCTCGCAAGCGGCCACTAGTTTCCCAGATTGTGCTGGGAAATCTTGCACATCTATTACTGGTATACTATTAGTCATATAGTCTGATGTCTCCCTATACCCACCCAATTCCTAGTTTTTGCACTACTCAGTTGAACATTGCCAAACCCAAAACAGCTATGGTATAATGGAGAATGCCAATGAGCAGAGACGGAGCTAGCTTGAGGCGTATGGGGGCCACGACCCCCGCGTTGTTTCGGTTTTTTTTTTATAAAAAATATTAAAATTAATATTAGTAGTTTTTTTTTGTTTCTGTCAAGAACATCTAGATATTGTATTTTATGTTGGGTGTTACTTAGACATTTAAATCCTCTAAAAATGTGCTCATTTTGGGTTCCAAAACCCAATCTCTCTCTCTCTGTGCTACGATCTCCCATAAGTTTTTCCTTCAATTATTAATCTCATTCCTCTTTTTATCCCTCTCCACTTACTACCCGAAAAACCTCCCTTAGAACCTCAACCAAACAAACTATTAGATTTCTGAACCTTGAAATTTCAAAATCTTGTTGTTCATAGTTCAGCCCCTGCGTTTGCGAAATCCTGGTTCCGTCCCTGCCAATGAGCATCTACCTAATCTACCTAACACAAACACCGAGTTGTTTGAAGGGCTGAGATTCATTTGATTCAAGGGTTGAGAAGGAACTTACAAATGTAATGTGCCCACATTCTTTGTAGTAATTGCGCAAATGCCACAGTCTTTTTCTTCCTTCTCTCTCTTCCCTCACATCACTCTCTCTCTCTTCCCTCACATCACTCTCTCTCTCTCTCTCTCTGTGTGATCCCAACCAGATATTTTTTTTTGAATATATCCCAACCAGATATAATGGCAAAGAAGATGTGTACGTTGTTAATTGATCGATCAGTCCTTTTCATGATGAAAAAAAAATAGTAATAATTGATCAGTCCGTGCCCGACCGGGGGGGTCTCACTCGTGATCCCGACCTCTCAAAAGGGCAGACACGAGTCCCATGAGGAGAAATAATAAAGCCAAAATGTGTGGTTAATTGATTAGGGGGTGTTTGGATCCTTCATTTTCCCATTTCCCATTTTCCATTTCTCATTTTTGGCTTTTGGGTGTTTGGCTCCATGTCGGCAAAATGGCTTTTACCAAAATGATTTTTCTGTTTTGAGCTTTCCCGTGCAAAAGGCAGAAAGAGGGGAAGAGGAGCTTTTCCCATTCTCCTTTTTTCATTTTCGGTTTCAAGCCACTCCAAAAGGCATCCATACCCTCTCTGTTTTTGGACAATTCCAGAGAACCCTCATTTGAACGTTATCTGCTCCTCTCTTTCACTTTACTCATCACATCATCTTCCACCACACAAGACGAGAGAGAGAGGCATGAGCGGAGGCCGGAGAGGTTTGTCGATCTACACACAGTCCACTCACCTTCGCCCATCATCGTTGAAATCGTTCACCTCTTCTTCATTCAACCCACTAAAATCTGGGGAATTTTTTGCTGAAGGAGAATTTAGATCCGGGATTAGGGAGAATTTTAAGTTTGTGGATATAGATCTGGGTTTTTCCCTAACGACCACATCTCCCTGGTGTTTTTTTCTGAGCATAATCCAGAAGGGTTTTTACACTTATGAGCCTCACAATTTGGGGTTTCTTTACCATCTGGGTTTTTTTCCCTAATGACCACATACGGCTTTGTCGTTTTTTTTTTCCTTTTAATTATTGTGTAATGTTTAAGAGTTTAAAGTTGCCTGTTTCATTTTTCTTTTAGTTCGTACGTTTTTTTTATTAATAATAGTTTGAAGTGTTCTTGTTTTTTCCAATTACCTAGATTTAACTTAATTGTTGTTTTAAGTAAAAAATGAAAACATTGTTGGAGGAAAGTAAGAATAAAAAAATACTTGAAACAATTTTAAAAAAAAAAAGTAGTTCGACACTTTCAATTGAAGTAGAAAGCAATTTCAAAATAAAACTTAAAAAAATTGATTAAAATATTATTTATACACCATTATTAATAATCAAGGGCAATATAGTAAAAAATCAACCCATAATTCATTTACATCCCATATCTTCCAAACACTACTCTTGCCACAAAATATATTCTGTACATATCATCCAAACACTCTATCAAAATCAAAATACATTCGGACCACAATCCAAAAAGCCAAAAAGTTGAAAATGAAAAGCCAAAAAGTAGGCTTCCAAACACCCCCCAGTCTAGCTTAAGGTGGAGCTAAAGTCACATAAGGGGAAGACAAGTGCAGGAGTGCAACACAAAGCGTGAAAGCGTCTCCCAAAAAAACTAAAATTTGTGAGCGTGAGAATTAAAAGTGCGTGTGCAGAGGGAGGATTGAAGGATTATGTGACTAAGCCCATGAGTGTAGTAAAAGCATCTCTATTCCTTTATACTCCATCCGTCCCATTTTCATTGTCTATTATTCAGTTTGTTTCTTTTATGTCTTTTGCCTATGTCTTTTAGTGTAGATCTTGAAAAATATGCAATATGGATCTTGTTTGATAGATCTCGATTAATTTTATAATACAAAGTTTTCAAAATTATGAAAAACATTATAGATTGAAAGATATAAACAATTCAAAAATGACACGCAATTAAAAAATGGACAATAAAAATGGGATGAAGGGAGTATTTTTTTTACTCAAAGTTCAAAATTGGAGAAACGACCCCACTCCCTCCCCTCCGAGAAACCTACTCCACTCTATTCAAGTTAGACTAAAAAACCTATATCAAATTAAGTTTTACTCAAATTCTTTTTCAGATTTTGCAAGCCTTTTTCTCCCTTCTCAAGTTTATAACGAAGCCATTAATGAAACTTGTATTCAAATTTATGCTAAGATTTTGATTCGCCCATTGAAATGCTTCATATCTAATGAACTTTTTATGCTTTTGGTTATAATTTATTACCTTTTGGACTTATCTCGCCAAGATAAATTATTAATTTAAAAAGTAAGGTGAATATCGAAAACAAATCACAAAAATATGAAACAAATATCAAAGCAAAACTTTAGGGGGGCGCTACTCGCAACCCACTATTTACTCTACACAACCCAATTTCTTCATACAACCACACCCATTTTTACAAACACAATTTATTCCACACAACCCTTTAAATTCTCCAAAACTTCTCACCATACCCCTCCTCTCTTAAATCCCTACCACCACCACGACATCCTCCTTCACCGCCACGGTCTCCATAACCTCTACTACCACCACCTCCTCCTCCACCATAATCACCAATAGTACTGTAGTTGTGCTGGGGACGTTTTCTATTGTGTCTCGAAATGTTGTGTATTCGGGTGCCACTGTTATTGCTATGTGATTAGCATCCAAGATTGTATAATCTTGGGGCTTAAATCCTCTAATTTGTAGCTTTTATGCAGTTAAGTAGTTGTTTTTATTCGATATTGCACGTAAGATATTTTTGTAAGTGTTTCAGGTAAAACGTGCTAATAAGGCGGTTTTGAACGCCAGTAGTTGTATCGGGCTGCAGCCAAGTATCCAATTGCCCGATGGCATATGTTTCATTGTCACTGTGACCTAACGGCATCGCGAGGAGCCTCGTAGGACGTTCGGTGGTCAAGATGGCGAGGATCGTGCCAAAGTGTATCAATTGAGGCTAATGCATCGAGGTTGGCCCTTGAGGGTATCCGGGAATCCAAGACCACAAGGAACACCTCCGCCAAGTCCCGTTGATCAAGCAATGAAGCATCGGAAGGCTGTTAGGGGATCACAAGGCATGATGATCCAAACTGTCATGATCTGCAGTTTTTCAATCAGAGGTATCGGTACCTCAAAAACATGGTACCGGTACCATGTTGCTGATATGGAAAATCAGTTGAATTGGTACCAATACCTCAAAACATAGGTATCGGTACCAATGCCCTTCGACCAGCTTTTTGTGCTGAATATTTCAACCTTCTATTTATGGAAAGTTTCTACTTTAGGCATGTTTTTGGGATATTTTAGGGACCTTTTGGTCCATTGTATGGCTGGTTGTTGAGCCATAAAAATAGGCCTTTATGCCATATTTGGCCATTATGTAAGCTTTGTACACTTTTAAGTCTTTTATGTTCTTAGAGCTCCATAGTTATTGCTTTGAAGTTTTGTCTTTAATTCCTCGACAACTCAAGTAAGTAGTGGTTGTATGTTTAATTCTCAAGTATTAATGTTGTAGCTACAGCTTGGATCTACTTATAAATCAAGTTTATTTCCGTTTTTATCGGTTAATCATGTTTACCTTTCCAAGCGTAATTTCTAGTCTTTTAGCTATGTGTGAGTAGTTGATTAGGCTTGGCAATGGGGTGAATAACGCCTCGTGACTGTGGTTAATCTTGCCTTTCTCACCTAAAGACTTGAGGTTCGGTATGGAAAATGAGAAGGGTTCGCTTTTTATGTAACAAAACTTGCTGATGTTAATCTCCGGTGATCATGAGCTTGCTCACATGGTTCCGGAGTGATGTCTCGGTTCGTGTTTGTCAAAAGAACGAAAGAGCTCACTTGTTCTCCATACTACATTTCTAGTCTTTAATGGTTTCATAGCAAAATCTTCCGGTTGATAGCCTATGCCGTGCGATTCAACCGTGTTTTCGTTGAGAATGGTTCGACAGCTTAAGTTACGGGCGTTAATAACTCCAACGCCTTGCCGCTTGTTTAATCTAGTTAAAACTCATTTTCTAGTCTTTTCTATAAGAGTGTTCATCACCTTTTAAAAGCAAAACTAAAAGTTGGCCGTCTAAACGCCGCAAACCCTTACATCTACAAATCCTAGCAAGCTATAGAGATTCTCTCTGTGGGAACGATTCCGGACTTCTGGATATTATGATGACATCGATCTAGCCCTACGCTCGGGGTAATTCAACCTATTTTGACGGTTAGGTTGTGGTGAAGCACTATGGAAGGGGACGATTTTACTATGTTGAAAAATTGTTGATTGTAGCCAAATCAAGAATCTCGATATGTACCCAATTTGAAACTTAACTTCTAAAACATGCTATCCAAATTGGAACTTAACTTTCGAAATAATCAAAAGATTTCAAAAGTTGAGTTATGAATCTTGTTTGGAACTTAAGTCCCAAAAACCACTACTAAAATTAGAAGTTAAAATTTGATTTTAGATACGTTTATCGGAAGTTATTTTTTGAAAAAATTATGAAAGTTGAGTTTTTGATTAATCTTGTTCAGAATTTAAATTATGAATTATATGGTTGTATTCGGTAATTAACTTCCAAACTAATTGGTGTTGGTCTAGAGTTGCCTACCAAAAGTTGAGATTGTTTGTGTTGCTAAGAAGGAAGATGGAGATCACGGTGGAGAAAGATCAGACCCTCCATCACATTGGAGCACCGCTGTCATTCGTTGTCAATCTAGGAAGATGTTGCTCGAGAGTTACCTACAAATATGCCAGCAGCAGTGGCGGGGGTCACAATGATGGTGGTGATGGAGGAGGAAGATGGAGATGACGAGTCTTTACACATTATGGCATTTTTATCTCAAGTATTTCAAATTTTAAAAGGATTGTCTGGAGTAAATAAATGGTTGCGAATAGCGGCCCCCAATTCTAGAAAAGGATGAGTAAGAGAGAATATGGTGGATATATTGTCAAAATACAAAATACTAAAAGATCATTTAGGGACAAAACACCTATGTTCCCACCAGAGATTCTTATGGTTGTTGGGACGAGAAAAGGTAAAAAACATGTTACTGTATTGCTTTTAACGTGATCCGATCAAGTATCTAAGATCAGCGTGTGGTCCAGATTTGTGTTTAACCTTACTCAAATGAAATATTTTGTTTGGTTTGGATTTTGAGGACGATTTTTTTGGATAATGACAAATGAGTAGAGAAATAAAGAGAAATGAGAGAAATAATTAGATTATTTTTTTTATAGCTTTTTTGTTTGGTATATTTTATTTTTTATAACTTTTTATTGAGTTTTTTGTTGTAATTTTTGAAAGTAATCAGAATAAAAAATGTATAAGAAAATATGGACCAATGTTGAAAAAAGTTCTAATAAGTGTCAGATAGCTATTTTATATTTTTCATGTTTATTGTTTTTTTTTCTTTTGGTCATTTTTGTTACTAATTCCGTCCCAAAATAAGTTTCTGGTCTGCAAAACGAAGATTTAAAAATAATATGTCTTATACAAGAAAAATATTTGTATTATTTTTAAGTTTTCGTTTTGCAAACTAGATACTACTTATTTTGGGACAAGGGAGTAAAAATGTGACGCAAATCTAAAAAAATCCAAAAATTACGAACGAATCACCCAAAACAAAAAGAAAAAAATAATTTAAGAGAGAGAGAGAGAGAGAGAGAGATTTCAATCGTCGAAATCCCAATGACCAAAATCTGAACGGTGGGGTTCGAACAAGGTAGCCCTAGTTTCGGTTCCAATTTTCATCGTCCAAATCCGAATCTGGAAAATGCCTAAGCCTCGTACAAGTCTCATCCTTGTCCTATGTCATATGTTCATCCTTCAGCTGGCATTCACAATATCAGGAATCAGGTAACTTTCCCCCACCCAACTCCGTTTTGGTTCCAAGAAAATTTCTGCAAATAAAAAAGAAAAAGAAGAAGAAAAAACACTTGTGGTCCTTGAGTTTTAGGAGGACTAAAATCGAGAACCTCGTCAAGAAACGAATTAATTAGTTGCGATTATTTCTTTCCGTTCATGGAAACGCTGTTGAACCCACAACGACTTACTCGTATTTTTACTCAAATCCGAGTAAAAGCTTCATTTGGCATGAGCAATCCAATGGACAAACTCAGAGCATCTCCAACCCTTACTCAGAACTTTTACTCAAATTTGAGTTAAAAGATCCATTTGGTATGGAGCACTCCGATGGGCAAACACAACTGTCAGCACAAATTTGAGTAAAAGCTTCGTTAATGGCATTGTTGTAAATTCAGGAGGCGAGGAATAGCCTTGCAAAATTTGAGTCTCCCTTGCTTTGTACAAGTTAGTAGAACTCAATAATTTGGTTAGGATAATGGCTGGACAAAAGGGTAATGGCTGGAGATGCTGATGTCTTTTCCTTTGTAATTTTGGTGCCCCAAGCATTTTTTATGAACACCTTGGAATTGCCCCAGTAAGTTTTATTTTCCTTGTGTATCCTCATTGTTGGCTAAATTCTACTTAGTTCTTTCCCTCCGGATTCTTTAAAACAAAGGAGATAAGTGTCAACCTCTTCGATCATAAGCCATACCTTTTCCTGGGAACATAAATTACTGGTATCCGAGTGGCACTTAGAATTGAGAAGATAACTTGCAGGGTCGGTATCGATCCAGAGCCACAATGCGATTGTAATTAAGTCTAGCTACATATTTATGTGGGTATCTGGTAGGCTTGCCACGTGGACTTTTATCTTTTAATGAGCTCGCATCTGGGGCGGTCCATCTCTGAATGAATGAGCGAGGCCTCATCAATGAGCAAGCTTGCCTCTGGGCACTTCTTCTTCGAACAAGTGAGCTAAACTCGATTAATATCTTGTCCTATAGGCTTTGTCCACTTGATGTAGAAAGCGTGTAAAAAAAGAAGAGGGTGTAAAAAAAGAAGAGGAAACACGAGAGAAAACTCGCAAACACACAATGTGAAGAAACAGTCTGCTTTTCTTATTAGTCAACACTTAACCAAGGTTCCTTAAGGCTTGAACCCTTTTTTATATGTCTAGAAAACCCCAGTCATACTTGTAACTAAGGGAAGGCAATGGTTTGATGTTGAAGACTAAAATAAACAAATTATGAAATTTAGCTAAACATAAAGACAAGATTGGAATAATATGGACTAGGGAATTAGCCAACTATATGTTGTAAATTGAAAAGTTTTTCAGAGGCATAAACGAAGGTTTTTGTTGTCAGAGGCCTTGCATCATTGCAGACATGAAAGTACTGCATGTGGGGCTGTTTTCAGTCAACCATTGGCTTTTCAGGTTGATTTGTCAATGTGGGGCGCCTACGCTACCATGTTGGGTTTCATCTATCGAACATATTTATGTAACTAAGTGCGATCCGGTGACCTTCTAGAGAGTCACGCCTACTGTGCTCTTAGAGCTCCACAAGTTCAAAACAGATTATCACAGGCAACTATAACAACACCCTAGGTTGAGAGCAAGGCATGGGTATCTCACTTGGGGTCAAAGTAGGCATGCAGATTGGGGGCTAGAGAAAAGATTTGTCAAGAAGGTTAAAGTGACCCTCCATGAGCTCTACCTTTATTGGTCAGAGAGATAGATAGAGAGAAAGCAGGTTTTGACCAGCATCTGACCTTTACATTTTGGAAGATGTATCAGACCTACCATCTGGCACCTCGGAGCCTGTATCGTACCTACGACCTCAACTAGCCTCTACATAATCACCTAAATGACCTTTGTGAGTCCTCTATACAAACTTCAATGTCTGATCCAATAAATCATAGAGTAAGTTTTGTCAACCTATATTTCTGCCCACGAATGAGGAAGTCCGCCAACTAACTTTCCCCTCCTCCAAAGCTCATATATAAGCAGGGCACCTAGAATCAAGAATCATTCAAGACACAGAGCATACATTCGCATCTGGTTGACCACTCCACTAGCTAGCGTCCCCCTCCTCCAAAGCTTATATATTCACGACTCATTGAATACAAACCAAACTCTTATTTACTAAAAACCATGTTAAATACGACTAGTTCTCCTTGTTTATATTAACAATATGTCAAGCTCAATAGCGAGATAAGTGTGGGCTTGCAAACCTTTTCTATAGCGGAACTGTTGAATGAGTACCTGGCATGTTTTCCTGTGAAGGCAAGTATCACGTGACTACTTTACTGGAACCTTTGTCGATAATCTCTTTAATTACTTCCTCTGTTAGTCTTCAAATAGATGAAGAAAAAAAAATTGCATGTTATATTGGTAGAGGAAGGAATGGAATTCTCGTTTTGGACATGTTCTGTCATACGGGCACTTGATTTTATACCAAGACTCAAGAGAGAAGAAGTGAAGAAGTACTTCTGAAAATTCATCAGAGGGTCCATCCTGGGAATTGGTTTTGGAGCAAACTGACTATTATGCAGAATCTCACGTATGAGATAGGAGACTAGCTGCTTTTATTTGTATAACCTTTGCTTGACACTTTGGTATTGAAAGAAAGGAGGGAAAGGTTAAGGGGCATGAGTTGGTGTAGCTGGGTAGTTATACTAGTGATTGTTGGTTGTAGACCTAACTGGTAGAGATATTCAGGTGGCTAAGAACTTACTGGGTTTGTCAAAATCTTTTGTGATTACGCTCTTACCATTTTTGGCAAATTGTCCTTTCATCCTTTGAAATAACCAAAGTTAACTCTTTCTTTGGATAAATGCTTTTTCGTAATTTTCTTTGGGGTTTTGCTTGTTTCCTTTGCACATTATTGTACTCCTCTATGGGGATACAAAAAGCTTTGTCTCAGTCCTTTTCTTCTTTCTTCTCTTTGTTTTCTGTTTTTGACTGGTCTTCTGTGTTACAGGAAGGATGTGGGTCTTAAAGACAAACGCATTTGTAAAACAACAGTTCAAGGAAGATACTTGCTATCTGATGATTGGGGTATATTATTTGCTTTTACAAGCCATGGTTTATATTGCCTTTTGTCATGTTTACGTGTGTTTTTTCTGAACAGAAAATGTGCATTTTTAGGCATGTTCAAATTTACAGGATTCATCAAGCTTAAATATTAGCAATGTGTTGATATATTCCCTCTTTGTGGGTTGCTATTTAACATGGTGGACGTCAATTGAGTTTGTTGAAGATTGTATGGGAAAAGCAATGCTGTATAGTGTTAACCCTTAAAGTATCATATATATCAAGTGGTAATTTAGTATAGACTCTTGAAAAAAATAAAGATCACGGTCGGAATTGTGTGGATACTACCTATATGCGTGGATTTTCAACCTTTTCATTTTTGTGTAAACTTTGATTGGTCCAAGGTTAAGGACAAGAAAAATTAGGACTAGAGCTTTTTATTAATTTTCCCCTGATTTCAAATGTTTGGCTCCCCCGCCCTCCTTCCTTTTTTATTGATATGTACGCCTTATCCACTGCTCAGTAACTTTCAGCAATGAGCATGTACTGCCTTCAACTCTATTGTAGCAGTAAAGTGAGTATCTACTGGATGGTTACACTCCTTTAACACTTTTTACAATTGTAGGTCATGTATGTGATGCCCTATCTGTGGATCCTGTGTCTCGATGCTGCTCTGGAAAAGGAGCGCAATTTGATTGTCAGTGAGTTATCTTTGATTTGGCATTTCAATTTCACTTGGATCCGAAATGTTATACAGATAGGTAATGCCCTTTTTTCATGCTTGCAGTGGATGCAACCTTGATTCGCAGTGCTGCAACTCGTACGAATTTTGTGTTTCATGCTGCCAAGACCCTGCACATGTATAGTAGTATAAAAATCCAAACTTAGTTTGCTTTTATAATTTGTAGCATCGCTGTTTCCTTTCATGAATTCTCAAATGTCAATTATTCAAATACTTTCTCAGACACACAAGGAACTAGCGCTGAGTGTGAAGATAGCTAAGCCATCAACAGCAGGTGAAGTCTACCGATGTTTCCTTTTTATTTTTGAGGAAGATGTAAGCTTGATTTGCATATAGATCCATACGTAAAGGGGCATACTCTTTCTCTCTCTCTTAAAAAGGTTATTTTTTTCCACTGATTAGTATGGTTGGCTACCTCTTTGCGGATCCTATTTAGAAGTTTTTATTTATTTATTTAATATTTTGCAAGGTATATTGACCGGATTAAATTGTGGCCTAGCAAGTTAAGATATGGGAGTTTTTCTAGTAATATGGAGAGCTGGACGTAAAAATGTTGTATTGTTTTCTTTGTGACCAGCTTTCTGAAAGTGAGATGGGAAAGGGAGGGGGGCATGAGTGATTATGTATCCTCAAAATGCATACCATTTCACTGAGTGATATATATTCATTTTTCTCATTTGGCAGGGACCTATTCAAGTGTTTTTGATTTTTGTGCTGGGAGGTGTCGCCATAATTCTGAGAGTGTGGTAAGTAATCATCTTTTGGTTCCAGTTCATCCTGTTTCTTCTTCAAGTTGCTTATTGACTTTGTTTTAGTGGTTCATTATGAAATTTAAGCAATAAATTCCAATTTTTAGTGTTTTCGAATGCTGTTGGAGAATGATGTTGAAGTAATGGACGGTCTTGCAACTTAAACGTTAATTCTAGTATAGTCATCATTCTATTGTACGCTAAACATGATTTTTTTCTTTCCTGTGAACATGCCCCATCAACATACATATTGGGTTTTCAAGTCTAAGAATCCTGTGGGCTGTGTCTTTAAAATTTTAATAAGTGGGTACTCATTTGTTCCTCAACAACTTTAGTTCCTGTTGCCATGAGGCCTTTGGCCCAACGGAAAGAGGTCAGAAGTTCAACTCCTTTTCCAAAGAGCTAATCTAACTATTCTAACAAAAATTGACTTTCGCCAATCAAAAAAAAAAAAAAAACTTTAATTCCTGTTGAAGCATCCGCTTGATCTGGATTCATGGGTCCATGTCTCCCGAATAATCTCAATACATATGGCGCAAGACGATTCTACTTATTGAGGTTGGAATGGGTTCGGGTTTTTTCATGTCTCACCGTAGCCTAGTTTCTCTTGATGAACAAGAAGGAAAACAAAACTATTTGATTTGTGACTCGCCGGGGGCTATGTGTCCTTTGGACAATTTGCCCGCCTGTCACCAAGTAGAAGCTAGCCCCCGTATGTTGGTTGGGTAAGATTTCCATCGTGAAGGCTTCAATCCAGCCACTGGTTCCCCTATGGCTTCCTTGTTACGACTTCGCCCCTGTCGAAGACCCCATCGTGTATGCGCCAAGCTGACCGTGAACATTGGTCCAATGCGTCGGTCGAAACCGATTCCTAGGGTGCGATGGGCGATTTGTATATTGGCCTGGGTACATATTCACCGCGGCATGCTGATCCACGATCATTAGTGATTCCAAATTCATAGTATCTGCTACAAGAGGATCCCTTATCCTTAAATAACTGTTGCCTTCCATCCCTGACTTATTCATGAATTATCTCAGACAATGATGAAAAAATGTAGGGAAGTCACTTCTAACTATGAATATTTGCACAAATTTAAGGGAGGAATTTGTTTAGCATCAAACTCCATTCCTTTGTTCTTTGAAATACCCTCATTAAATACAACAGCTATATGGAATATCCTCATAATAATAATAATTATTATTATTATTGTTATTTACTGTTGTCTCTTTGAATATTTCAGGTTCATGAAAATGCTTACCTTAGCGATTTCCATCACTGCTTTTCTATTCCATCAAATTCTTCAGGTGAGTGGGCAGAAGTTGTGGTAACGAGGAAATATATTTGAAGATTTCTTATAAAAGATAACCATTTTATCCGCTTAACTATTTTTACCTGCTTTTCCTTTGGTAATAGAGATACGTATTCATGGCTAGCATAATTTCAACAATTACTGGAAAGTTCACTTTTCGATATATCTTTACCAATCCTGATTGAATCCCCCTCCCCCCCCTCCTTTAAAACCAGAAACAGAAAATTTTGTCCCCTTTATAATCTTGCTTTTAATCTATTCAGATTTACTTTGTTGTTAGATCCTGATTACATGGTTTTGAATTCATGGTATAGCTTTCACGATTTAGTGCCCAACTTGAGATAATATATACGCCCATGATTATAGTGGATAACTCGTATCTGGCTTATTGGCTAGTTGAAGCAATTGTGGAGATCTGTAGGATTCACTAGTTGTTACCTGTTATAATTGGCTTTGATAAAAGGATGTCCCTAGTATATGAAAGATTTTAGTTTTACTCCACAAATGAAAGTTACAAACATGCTATTACATTGCTTTATTCAGTTCCACGGAAATAATTGGCATGCCCCTTACTGTGAAGGACAAAATTCCAGTTTTGCATTACTTCTACGATACTGCAGACAATAGACACAGGGGCAGCAAGTTGAAGCAATCCGACCTGATCTTGGATGAGTACTGTAACAGAAGTAGTACTCTCAAAGTTTACTCGGAAAACTTTTAGATAACACCTTCTAGACTCAGGCACAAGGATTTCTTTTCCGACATCTAGCTCTGTCATTTTCTTGTTTAAGTCATTGTTACCGCAATCGGTGTTTCATGGTGAAACCCCTTAACCGTCTGGCAGTAAAAAACTTGAACAAAAAGCCTCTTTATTAATCTTTACAATATCAACTACCTGTAGGTCCAAAGTTTACAACCACCTTTATGTGGCTTCTTTATGGTTCGCCTCAATCGAGTGCATTCCTATAATGCGAAGTTAATACTATGTTTAGGTTTGTCCCTCATAGGCCAATGCATGGTCACTGGGCAACTTTTACAACTTTCAAGCCTGATTGGTGTGTATTTTTCAGTAATCAGATTGGTATGTACTTACTTTTAGTCCTGGATTTTGACGGTTTTGTGTGACCAGCCATTTCTTGTTTATGCCTCTAATGATGACTCCTTACTCATGCAGGCAAGCTTTAGGGTTTTTACTAACAACTTTTTTTCAGTTAAAACACTAGTTTGCTGCTTATAGTAGTATCCTGTCTAGAACTTTTAGATGTTTACCTACCACCTTGGCTATATTATGATGAAGCTTGCCTATTGGACTATGTTTTGGTGTTTTAAACGAAGTTTTGTTTAACTTATTCTCTCCGTCCCTTATTGTTGGTCCTTCTTTCTATTTTGGGATGTCTAAAAATGTATGTCATATTCCTTTGAATTATACTGCACCTTTTTGTGAGAGTAAGTTACCTCACACTTTTGTCTTTTTTATTATTCATATTACCGAACTTCTCAGTATTAGAAAAGTTCAGAAAAAGGAAAAGGAAATGTAACGCATCTTCTATGGGAAAGAGACACTTTGCCTCTGCACTTTCTTCATAAACCTTGGACTTCAGGGGATAGAACTCCTTGCTTTATGCTATCCTCAGATTTGATGACTGGTATGGGGAGTTGAGAGCATATTTGCCATTTCATTGTTGCCGTTAATCTTGCATTAAGCTATCATCATTATTAGAGGAAACCCAACCTATCAAACAAAAAGAAAAAAAGAGAGGAGGGAATCCACTGATTATGTTGCATCATCATGCATGTGATGAGAAAGTTCCCAAACATATATCTGTAGGATGTTCTCCTTGCCTGGTGCTCTTTGTTAGCTTATTTGTTGAGGCTTACTATGTGTAACAATTTAAAATCCTGCTGTGAAGAGTTTTATTATTCATATCTTCTAAATGCTTACAGTACAACAGGGACAACTGGTGATCATGTAGAGGCTAGACTTGCTGGCATTAATGTTATCGTTGGAAGGTGATCCTAGCAGTTATTCTGTTTTCTTATCAATCTTCTTCTTCTTCTTCTTCTTATTGTTGTTGTTGTTCTTTTGTTTGTGCTTTGAATTACATGGGGAAAAGGCAAGGGGAGTCATGCGATTCTGTTTGCAAGTTAAATGGGCAGTCATGCGTTCCAAACAAACTTTTAGCTCTTAACCAATGTGAAATGTAAGCATTATCTTTGATGCATTTTCTATTTATTTTGCCTTCGATTTTTATTTTGTTATGTGTATGCATACATAGGTATGACTGGTCAGGGTAAGTGTTCTATGTGGCTACGCTATTACCCTAGCTTCTTGGGGCTCTTCTATGTTGGCATAATGTTGAGCAACTTGAGTGAGAACTGTCATGTTGGGTTATATTATCTGAATTGTATTTTTTGCCCGCTTTCCCTTTCTTCTTTCTGATTGAATTAAGAAGATAATTCTAGACTTTATATGATTTATTGTTGTGTTTGATTGTCTTTGTTCAAATGCCAAATTTAACGGGCATGTCACATGTGGAAGTCTGTATCAAAATGATTCGTCTAGAATTGCAATGATGAGATCCCCTAGAACCGGTTAATCCTTGAGGTGTAGACAATAGAAGATTCACCACCAAGTGGTTGGTTCATTAAGTATTTGGAGTTCCTTGCTCAATGATTGGGTTCAAGACTCTGTAGCACGCGGGGGCAACTTAGCTTCGGCCACGACATAGGTGCAATGGTGTCCCTGCTCATGCTTATGTGGTGCCGGGGGCAATACTCCTTGGCGGATAATTTAAGTATCCTATTAGCATATCCATTTTTAGCACCAAAAAAGTTGAAGATTCATCCTGAACAATCATGAAGTATTGAAATACAACTTGCTTTGAGCAATTTTGTGGTGATTCCAAGTTTCCAACTTCTGCTGCTTCTTCCTGCAGTGTTGTTTGTATGATTTGTTTGCAGTGTTATCATATTCTTATTGCTGCTATCTATATATAACATTCTTGTCACATACAGTATACAGAAATATATGCGCTGCAAAGGAGCATGTTTGGCAAGCATTGGAGCAGACCAGCCTGCTGAAGTTGTGGATGATGCCCCTAGACATCTGGTACATACTTGTGCTCTTTTTACGGGGAAGTATTGTTGTAACACCGTTCTTATATTGTGTTGGGTACTAATATTCATCAGAGGAGTTCCATGTATTGATACCTGCTTTATAATCTATAAGCACGAGTTTTGGTTTTTTCATTTTTTCTTTTAGGATGACCCCCCATATCCAAGAAAATGTTGTTTTTATTAGGAAAAATAGCAAAATGGGTAAGACGTGTTAATTTTGCACTACTTTAGAAGTGGGTTTGTAGATGATAGTTTTGGTTTTGGCTAGGGTACTTTTTATCTTAGATTAAAAGTTCATTATACATCACAATTGGATACAAAATCCTCTCTTTTCTTGCTACCACGTAGGGTTTGTTGGTCTCATTGTGAAGAATGCACATTAAGAATGTTTGACTTTACGGTCTTAATCAACACAAGTTATTGGTTTCTTACTGATATTGATGCTTGAAGTAGTTATCCATCAAATGGTAAAAACTGGAACATACTGTGCTAATAGATGATGCATCTAAAAGACTTGTGTCAGGAATTTTTTTCTGCAGAACTGCGACAAGTGTAATATTTTAAGCTCTGTTCAGAACAAAAAGAAGAGAATTACTTTGCTCTGTAAGCCCTTGCAAAAGAAAATTACTCTTGTGCAGGATGTTTTTTTCTTGAACATCCTCGTGTAGGATTGGGAACCCCTTTTCCTTTGTATTAGCATGTACAACGGTCGATGGTCCTAGACTTTTACGCTAGGGATTTGGTTTGTAATCTTGAAATTTGTTATCTTGGGAGAGGCTAGGCAGAATCCCTCTGAGACTCTCAACTGGGAAAGTCAAGAGTACATGATTCCACAGAAGGGAAGGGAGCCCTTTGTTGAGTAGTCTTCCATCTATATGGCTTTCTTCTTATGAAGGCAGAGGCTTCTTTTAGACTTCTTTGTTAGTATTTGTTGAGTAGTCTTCCATCTATATGGCTATCTTCTTATGAAGGCAGAGGCCTCTTTTAGACTTCTTTGTTAGTATTTGGAACAAAAAATCTGGACTAGAAGAATCAATCCATTCAATTGAGTTGCTTGTTTACGATAACGAAATCTGATGGTATTGGGGATCCAAAACAATTGTGCAGTCTGTAGTAGGCCGAATTAACTGGCTCGGTCTGCACCGAGCGTAATACCGAGTCGGGGACCGACTGTCCACATTTATTCCTAGAGCAAGTCTGATATAGCCTCGGTGGGCCGATGGCCTTGAAACCTCCTCCGACACTCCGAGAAAGCCTCGGCTACCGAAGGTCCATTCCCATCCAGGGACGTATCCCATCGCCTCGGCTTCCTTAGGGATGAGCGCTTCCCCCTAGACGCCTTCTTCGGCCAACAGCCTCTTGGTTAGCCGACTCCTTGACCGTTGGCTCACATTCGGTCTTGAACGGATGTGGGGACCATATTCCATCCCCCTTCACGTGGGAATGCCACTCTGGCTGTGATGACGATGGTGACGTTAGCCGAGCGGTTACCAGGCTGATGGTACCACGTGAAAGGGGGCCCGCTCACTCACCAATCGGTTACAAAACCCTAGTTGGTGACGTAGGAGATACGTCGGCCGACACGTGGCGAGCATGCATACGATCTTGGATCGGGCTGAACGATCCCTATAAATACACAGTGATGCCTCCTGATAGAGGTACGTTAAAAACCCCACTCAAAACCCTAAGCATTGGATCTTTCCCCTTCTGCAAGAGAATTGATTCTTGCACCTGAGGGCCATCCCGGAGAACCTCCGGCGTGGTCTTTAGTCGTGCACTGTTTTGCAGGACTAAGGAGGATCGGAGGCGAAATCCCAACCACAGAGCAAAGATATTCGAACCATCTCGAGAGGAGCCCCACAATTTGGTGAACCCGACGTGAACCTGACGTGAAACTTTCTTCTTTCTGATCCACGGTGGCTCCTCCTTAGCCAATCCTCAATTCCTTGACAAAAGAAACCACTCTCACCACATCTCCACCACTTTTCACTTAGAAAATGGGCGGACCACCACCTCCCTTCCAACCCCTCAATCCTTCTCAGATCCTTTCGGACACAGGCGTCCACACCGCCTCCCCCTCTCACCCTCCTGGCTTTACCCCTCCGGGCGTTAGCACGTCGGTTCAGCGTCCGGTGGGGCTAAGCGACGAGGCGTTGGCGTACGTCCAGATGCTGGAACAGCAGCAGGAACAAACCAACTCTGATGTAGCCATGCTTAAAATGGAGATGGCTAGAATCAGGACAAACGAGCGCCCGGCGGGCTCCCATTCAAGCTCTCAGGGGAGGTGCCGGCGTAGGGACTTACCACCACCACTGCCTCACTTGGTGGGCGATGGAGATCCTCATCGAGTCTCGGTATACGACCGCCTGGACCCACCACTAACGGACAATCGGGCCGGGAACAGCGCTCGCTTCGGGCAGCAACGTTTTCCGGTCCATAAGCGTCTCGGTAGTGGTGCGGGACACAGAGGTGGAAAAACAAGGAGGGAAGGTAGCCCTTACACTAACTACTCAAGCTCGTCGGCTGGGGACGAATACTCCCAATCCCAAAGTTATGACACGGTTGAAATTCAGGACAACGAGAACAATCTGGCCTTAATTCCACATGACGGACGGCGAAAGAGCCGAACGTCGAGGAGAGACGGCAAGGATCCTGAAATTTTCCCTCCTGAACAGGAAGATTTCCTTCGGGATAATACGCAAGCCGGACGCACGGTAAACTCAAGAAACCCACGAACTTTCCCTCGGGAAAAGAGTGTGAGTGTTGTCGTTCGGCACGATGAGCAGCCGAGCCGACGAAAGGTTTATCGTACAGAAAATCTCCCAGATCCGGATCGGCTGAGAACCCCCATCGACAAGAAGGAAAGGGCGTACCAGCGTCGGCAAGACGAATCTGCCGACAGGGATAGAGAGTACCAGGCCTACAAAAAATCTCGGCGAGACAGAGACGGACGCCCGCCTCGGCCAACACACGAATATCAGCTGAAAAAACTGACCGAATCTCCTTTCTCGGCCAAAATTCAGGCAACGATCCCGAAGCCTGGTCTCCACCTGCCGAAATTCCAGAAATTCGACCCCAGTTTGTCCGAGGCTTACACCCATCTCATCAGCTACCGAAGCACAATCTCCTGCGTCACCGAAGACGACGCCATCATGTGCAAAGCATTCCCATCAAGCCTCGGGCGCCTCGGCCTGCTTTGGTTCAATCAACTGGAGGCAGGGTCAATCCACAGCTTCAAGGAGCTTGAACGAGCCTTCAACTACAGGTTCATCACAAGCAACAAACAAGCCAAAGAGGAGGACGCGTTGGCCCAGATGAAGAAGAGGCCCGGCGAAACGCTTCAGAAGTATGCCGAGCGCTATTGGCAGTTATTCAATGAGATACCCGGTGTTGATCAGTACTGGGCAGCAAGAAACTTCAAGAATGGATTGGAGACTGGAAGCAAAATCCTAGACGAATTGGCAATTCGGGCACCCCACGGGATGAATGAACTAATGAGGACGGTTGAGCAATTCTGCTCTTACGAAGAGTTCCTCGCCGAGCGAGAACTTCAAGGAGGACAGAACCCAGCCATCCCTCACCAGCTCCATGTTCCTACCCCTCAGATCTCGGCACCAAAGCCAGTAGCCGTCACACAACCGAAGAAGCAGGTCAACACGGTAAAAGTTGCAAACAAGAAGGCTCCCAAGGACCACGACTATGTAGCCGAGACGACGGTTTTCAAGGAACCAATCTACTTTCTCTTACGAACCTTGGAGCGCGAGCCGTTCTTCGTTTGGCCGAACCCACCCAAGCTCAACACCGAAGCGGGGAACGACAACACTCGGAAGAGATGTTCCTACCATAACGAGCTCGGACATTACACAACGGCTTGCGCCCCATACAAGGCACTCTTGGAGAATCTGGCAGCTCAAGGACTCTTGGATGATCACATCGATTGGACCAAAACGCCGAGGCGCCAGCCGAATGCTGGGGGCCAGCATCAAATCCCACGTCCAGTCGGCGTCATCAACGTAATCCACGGGCCAGTAACCAAGGAAGGAGCGCAGAAGCTTCGGTCTGAGTTGGACAAGGCCAAAAAATCTGCAGAAATTTTTTCTGTCTCATCCACTCTCAAAAGACCACGGCCAACTGAGCGACCGTGGTCTATTACCTTTACCGACAGAGATCTCGAGCGAGTGCAGACTCCTCACAACGACGCTTTGGTGGTAACAGTGCAGATCTACACTCACTCGGTTAAACGGGTCCTTGTGGATCAGGGAAGTTCGGCAAAAATCATGTACTTGTCTCTCTTTAAAGAACTCAACATCCCAGAATCGTCTTTGATCCCAAGCACCGTTCCTCTCGTCGGATTCAGCGGTACGCCAGTCTGGCCCCTCGGCAAACTGATTCTTCCCGTCGTCACTGGTTCGGTTGCTGTCAATATGGAGTTCATTGTTGTGGACGCTCCGAGTCCTTATAATGCAATCCTCAGCCGGAATTGGCTCCACTCCCTCAAAGCTATTGCCTCGACCTATCACCAGGTGGTACGGTACATTGGGTCCACAGGCCGACAGGAAGACCTGCACGGCGACCAAGTTCAGGCGAAGCAGTGCTATGTCTCGGCCGTTGGAAAGGCGCCGAGCCCTAACCGAGTTCATTGGGTAGAGGTTCCAGACAAGCCGGTCCTGGAAGATGTCGGCGCCCCAGCCGAGCAAAAATCAATTGAAGATCTCGTAAAAATACCAATCAATGAAGACGGGTCACGCTTCTTCATGCTCGGATCCAGCTTGACGGATGCCGAGCGTGAGGAGTTGGTCCAATTCCTCAAAGACAACATCGAGGTCTTCGCCTGGACTCCTTACGAGATGCCAGGCATCGACCCACAGGTCATTCGGCACTGTCTCAACGTCTCCAAATCCGCCAAACCGGTAATACAGAAACCCAGGCGTTCGGCCGCTATCTATGCCAAAGCGGTCAATGAAGAGGTCGATAGACTCCTCGCAGCAGGGGCCATCAGGGAAGTTCAGTACCCCACCTGGCTCGCCAACCCAGTGGTGGTAAAGAAGAAGAGTGGAAAGTGGAGGGTCTGTGTGGACTACACCAACTTAAACGACGCTTGTCCGAAGGATTGCCTCCCTCTCCCAAAAATTGATCAATTGGTGGATTCAACGGCTGGCCACGCTCGGCTGAGCTTCATGGACGCCTACAGGGGCTATCACCAAATAGCGATGGATCCTGACGATATGGAAAAAACGGCATTCATCACAGCCAGGGGTCTCTTTTGTTATATGGTGATGCCCTTCGGTTTAAAAAATGCTGGCTCAACTTTTCAACGAATGGTTTATCTGCTGTTCGGCCTACTCATCGGTGAAATAATGGAGGCTTACATCGATGATATGGTCGTGAAGAGTATCAAGGCTGAACACCATTTGACACACCTTGCCGAGGTATTTACCATATTGAAGAAATTCAAGTTACGCCTCAACGCTGAGAAATGTGCTTTTGGCGTCGGCTCGGGTAAATTCCTCGGATACTTGGTGACTCGACGAGGTATCGAGGCCGACCCAAACCAAATCACGGCGGTACAACAACTGAAGACTCCATCAACCCCTCGGGAAATACAGAAGCTGACAGGTATGGCCGCGGCGCTCAATAGATTCATCAGTCGGTCATCCGACAAGTGCCATGTGTTTTTCCAAACTCTGAAAAAGCAAAGCCGAAGGAGCTTCAAATGGACGGAGGACTGTGACTCAGCACTCGCCGAACTAAAGACTTATCTCAGTTCGGCCCCACTACTGGTCAAACCGTCACCCTTCGAAACCCTTTACTTATATCTTGCTGTCTCCCCTCACGCCGTCAGCTCGGCGCTTGTCCGACGCGAAGGCGCCGAAGATCAGCCAATTTACTTTGCTAGCCGAACGCTGCTGCCAGCTCAAACTAGGTACCTACCTTTGGAGAAGCTCCTGCTCGCCCTGGTGACGGCGGCTCGGAAGCTTCTTCCTTACTTCCAGGAGCACCCCATCACTGTCCTCACGGAGTTCCCATTGAAGAACCTTCTCCGGAAGGCTGACCTTTCTAGTCGAGTCTCATAATGGGCGGTCGAGTTGGCCAACTTCGACATCCATTTCGAGCCTCGGACAGCAATCAAAGCTCAGGTCTTGGCCGACTTTATAGCTGAATTCACTCCGGGAAGTCCAGACGAAAAGGCACTGATCCAACCAGAATATGGGATGCTTGAGCAGCATGAAGCACAGAAGACATGGAACTTATTCAGCGGCGATGTCTGGAAGCTGCACGTTGATGGAGCTTCGAACAGCAACGGCTCGGGCACCGGAGTTGTTCTTGTCACCCCCCGCGGCGTGATACACGAAAGTGCCATTACGATCAACTTCCAGGCAACCAACAACGAGGCCGAGTATGAGGCTCTGTTAGCTGGTCTACGAGTGGCAGCAAAACTTCAAGTGGAAGACCTACACGTCTACTGCGACTCCCAGTTAATCGTTAATCAAGTAACAGGGGATTATGAGGCTCGGGATCCCAGGATGCTCAAATACCAAGCCACGGCGCTGGAGCTCATTCGGCAATTTAAGGGGTTTCATATTGAGCAGATCAACAGAGAGGACAACGCCCACGCCGACGCTCTCGCAAGCTTGGCCTCGGCAGCCAAAGCTTCAGAATACCGAAGCATAAGCCTCGGCGAAATTGATGCCCCAAGTTTTGAGGCTCCGGCAGAAATCCTCAACATTTCCCTCGGACCTAGCTGGATGGATGAGATCGTAGCCTTCCTCAAGAACGAAACTCTCCCCTCGGACAAAAAGGAAGCGCACAGGGTCAAAGGCAAGTCGGCTCATTATTGGATCTCCGAAAACGGCCAACTCTACAGGCGAAGTTTCACTGGGCCATACCTTCGCGTCGTCCATCCTACCGAGGTTCCCACGATCCTAACCGAGCTACATTCTGGGAGCTGTGGGTGCCACTCTGGCGGACGTTCTCTCTGTCAGCGGGCCCTTAGTCAGGGATACTTTTGGAAGGGAATGAAAAAGGACTGCGAGGAGGTGGTCAAGCGATGCAAGCCGTGCCAGCTTTTCTCTCCTATCCCTCGGAAGCCTGCTCAGACTCTCAAACCCATCACCAGCCCATGGCCTTTCGCTCAGTGGGGCTTGGATATAGTTGGGAAACTCCCTACGGCCCCTGGAGGATTCAAGTTTCTTATAACGGCGACAGATTACTTATCTAAATGGGTGGAAGCCGAACCACTCGTTACAACGGCTGAGGCCGACGTTCGACGATTCGTTTGGAGAAACATCGTTACAAGATTTGGAGTGCCGTACGCAATTGTCTCGGACAATGGATCTCAGTTCGTCGGCAAGGAGTTGACAGGACTTTGCGAAGAATTTGGAATACGTTTCTTTAATTCAACTCCCTCGTACCCTTAGGGCAACGGTCAAACCGAGGCTACCAACAAAACCGTTTGCGCTGGCATCAAAAGACGGCTGGACTCGAAGCGAGGGCTCTGGGTCGAGGAACTGCCGAGGGTACTCTGGGCATACCGCTCCACTCCCAGACGCTCCACGGGACAGACACCATTTGCAATGGCCTTCGGCATGGAGGCAGTCATCCCACTGGAATCAAGATTTTCAACACTTAGAACCGAGACCTTTGACCCTCAGACAAATGACGAGGCTGTCGCCACCGAGCTTATTTTGGCCGAGGAGAAGAGAGATGAAGCCCAACTCAAGCTGGCAAGCTACCAACAGGATGTCGCTAGGGGCTACGATAGGAGCGTTCGGCTGAAGAAGTTCAAACCAGATGACTGGGTTTGGAGGAAGGTCGTTAGGGCAAGCCAAAAGACAAAATTCAAACCCAACTGGGAGGGTCCATACCGAATCGTTAAGGAAGTCGGCAACGGATCCTACAAATTGGAAGACAAAAATGGAAAAGAGATTCAAAATCCCTGGAACGCTCTCAACCTCAGAAAAGCTTACCTTTGAAAAAATCACTCGGCCAGAGCTCGCCTCGGCCTTTATCTATCTTTTAATTCCAAAACTTGTAACACGTGCTGAGAACAATTTTACTTGAAATAGAGTGGTTATTTTCCAACGCTTTGATCTTAACTTTATTATTCTCTCCATCATATTTGTTCGACATTCGGCCACACAGTTCGGCTCCTGAACAACCGGATCCAGTATCCAGAAACAATTACTTGCCTCGAACGATTTGACGTTCGGCTAAAGTACAAGATCATTAAACCTTATGGTTTATTTCTGCTCGGCTTCGTTCATTTTTTACTTGAATAATTAAAGTCACATTCAATCATTTACTTAAGTCTCTTAAATTTTGGCATAAGGCTGGCATTTGAGCCGAGCCTAACACCAAAATAGGGGCTGATAAACAAGTAAATAAGCAAGGGCTTTTGAAACCCTCGGCAACATCAGCACAAAAAAAATATCTCTAAGGAAATATTCAAACATTCAGACCATTGGAAAACAATTCTAAGGCATTGAAAATACTTGACATGTCTTATAAAAACTTAACTGGAAGGCACGGCATAGTGCAACGTTCGGCGCCGTCCCTCCACAAAAACTATTACAAACTTCAATCTAAAAAAAAAAAAACTAAGTTAAGTGTTAGGGGTTTCAGCAGCTCCATCTTCGCCTTCGGCGAGAACTGATTGATCCTTCTTCTCCGCTCCCTCGGATGGCTTCTCCTGCACAGAGGCTTCGGCCATCACTACATCCTCGTCTTCCTCGGGTGGAAGAGGAGCACACTCCTCCTCGGTATAAGGCAGCCGAAGGTCAGGAATCACCGGCGGGGGAATCTGCTGTCGGAACTGCGTATCAGTCTCAACAACCAAGACTGTAGCCATGGCTTCGGCACCTGCAGCATATCCGAGTTCAAAGAATTCCGGAAGCCTCTCCTCCAGCGCGTCATTCACCATCTGGTGGGCCGTCTGAGTATACTCCAGAGCAGCCCTTTTTATCCCAGCTTCATAGCCTTTTGCGTCGGCTTCCTCCAGCTTCTTCTTCTCCTCCACCCTCATCCTTTCCATGTCAGCTTCGGCGGTCACAGCAGCAGCTTTAGCCTCGGCCAACTCCTTCTTCAGCCTCTCAACTTCAGCATCGGTCTCCTGAAGCTGAGACTCCGAGGTCTTGAACTTCGCCCTGAAGTTGTCTCGGTCTGTCCTGTACCGCTCACGCTCGGCTGTAACCTTGACGGCTCGGTCATAAGCCTTCAAAGCAGCCTGGCCAGCCTGAAAAAGAAACAAGACAGAAACATAAAAATGAAGTTGAAATGCTGAATCTTAAAATTCAAGGGTTAAAGATATACCTGGACGAGGTGAGAGCACATATCCCCGAGTCCTGGGATCAGCTCGGTGGGAAGCTGATCACAGTCCCTCGGAAGGGCCAATCCCCTGAGCAGGGTAACAGCAAGGTTCGGTTCTTCCTTCACCGAATCCTTCAGCATCAGCACTCTTCCATCGGCCGTTGTGTAGGTTGGGCTGAAAGGGCGCGGAACCTCGGCCTCGACAGGACCGCCATCCAAATCGACGGGACCCTCGGTCTGACGACCCTGATCCTTCTGAGGAGGGGGTCGGCGAGTCTCGGAGGGGGCAGTCTTGGAAGCACTCGGAGGAGGGACCTCTTCCGAGAGCTTTTGTTTCTTCTGTTGTTGTTGCAGCTGTTGGTCCGTGCCTCGGCCCCGGGCAGGGTTCGCACTCTTCGTCGGGATGCTGGGCCTCGGGATATTCCTCTGCGACATCTCTGCTTCAGTCGGCTCGCGAATTTGGAGAGGAGCGTTCAAACCTGGTCCTGTCGGCTCGAAGATGAAATCCTGACCAAGCGGGGAAAGCCACTCCTCGGCAGTAAATCCAATCTTCGGCAGTCGCACCCCCTTCTGACGCTTTTCGCTTGGACCCGCGGTGTCGGTCGGCGCCCTCTTCTTCTTCGTCCCTTGACTCGGCTGGGCCGACTTCTTGCCCTTTGGCAAATCGCTCGGCTCACCGTCCTTCTTCTTGTCCTTCTTCTTCAGCACGCCTTTGTACGACGGCTCGTAATCCAGAAGCGTTGGAGCGTGTCGGCAGGCTTTAGCTAATATCGCCTCGCACGCTTTCTCCCGTGCTTGCGTATTCTGAGTCTTGGATATAGGACCAAGCTCTGCAAAAAAAAAAAAAAAAAAAAAAAAGAGAGAAAAGAAGGCAACAAACAGGAAGAATATCATTAGCCTCGGCAAAGAAGGGCAAAGTTAAAAGCAAAGTAAAGGATAAATAGAAAACCCCCGAACCTCTGTTATCGACAAACCTCGGAATGGGATTCCGACGGTTAGCCTCGCCGAACTCAAAGTTCCCCCGAACCTCCAGGAACAGGTTGGCCCACTTATCTGAGTCGGAGAGTCCCGATATCAGAGAGTCTTTCCTCGGCCGAGTGGTGAGAAACCGACGCTTCGATTTCCCATGGCGAGACATGGTGTAAGTATAGAAAATGTCAGTCAGTTTGAAGTCAATGCCGTGGAGTTCGACCATTGCAGCTAAGGACATGATAATCCTGTAGCTGTTGATCGCCAATTGGTGTGGGCACAAGCCGAACTTGTACAAAATTTCCCTAAGGAAGGGATGGAAGGGGAACCTCAGACCAGCCTCGGCTATGGCCATAAGAGGCACGGTGATGTGCTCTGGCCTGTCTTCCCTCTTTGCCCTAATGGCGTCGCTCCTCACTCGGTGGAGGTATACGTCGTTCGGAATATGGTACTTCTCGCAGAAGGCCTCGTACTCTCCGGCCTCCCCTGAGAAGTAGTGGGCGTAGGGGCACAGAATCCCTTTGTCAAAAAAGTCGTCGTCGCTCGCTGCTGCCGAGGTCGAAGCCTGTTCGCCGGACTGAAACCGTATCTCGGCCTCTCTACCCATCCTAGGCTCGGCCTCTGACTCGGTCCCGGGAGTAGAGACGATTTCGGGTTCGGTGGCGTAGTCTTCGGCGGCATATTCGAAATCAACCTCGGCGTTCGAATCGCCGGATGCTGGAGTGGTGGCAGACATCCTCGTAGACGCGGATGGTGCGTCTCGACCGAGGTTCCTACGGCGTTCTACCAATATGTCGACGACTCGGCGCTCGGACTCGGTAAGAGAATCGTCCGAGCTTGAAGAGATGTTGATGACCTCGTGAGCCAGACCTAGGAGAAAAAGGAAACAAAGAGAAATAAGAACGCCAAGCATCCGCATCGGCAAAAAAGAAAAATAAAAAGGTTCGGATTACGCTACAGGCTCGCGAGTCACTTTTTAGAGGTCTTTGGTGTGGTTCGGCTACAAGCATCGAGATATTCAACGTTCGGCCGCCTAAATATACTGAGACAAAGGCCTCGGAGAGTCTTCAAGCATCCCCTTGGAGGCTCGGAAGAACAGGTTGAGTTTGGGGATGAACACACTGTTCATCCCCAGGGTTTTTACTATTCATTCAGAACGAAAATCCATGAAACCACCCCAAAAAACCCAGAAAAAATGCATAAAAAAAACTGAGAGAGACAACGGAGAAGGAAAAATCGATTACTTACTTGAAGATTTGCAAGAACTGGACTGGGATTGAAAGATTTGGATCTGGGTCGAAGTCTGGAACGGGGTTGAGGAGTGAGAAGCTCTGGATTCGTGGAGAGAGAAAGGGCAAGAAGCTTTCTCTCTCCTCCCCTTCCTCTATTTATAAGCGGAGGGAGCCGCTTCGAATTTCCCGCGCAATGATGACCACGCCGAACCGCTGACCAATGGACGCTGAACACGTGGCCATCTCCGTTTCCCGTGCGAACTGGAAGCGTCCCTTCATCTGCCAGAGCGTCCTTTCAACTGACACGGCCCTTTATCATTTGACATCTGTCAAGCAGCCATTGGGGCTCGGATCTTACTGTTGCAGGCGTTCAAACAAGACCCTCGGCAGGGGCTGGGGCTCGGCCTGGCTGAATTCAATCCCTACCAACTAAAGAGACTCGGCAGGAATTGAGGGGCTATTGTAGTAGGCCGAATTAACTGGCTCGGTCTGCACCGAGCGTAATACCGAGTCGGGGACCGACTGTCCACATTTATTCCTAGAGCAAGTCTGATATAGCCTCGGTGGGCCGATGGCCTTGAAACCTCCTCCGACACTCCGAGAAAGCCTCGGCTACCGAAGGTCCATTCCCATCCAGGGACGTATCCCATCGCCTCGGCTTCCTTAGGGATGAACGCTCCCCCCTAGACGCCTTCTTCGGCCAACAGCCTCTTGGTTAGCCGACTCCTTGACCGTTGGCTCACATTCGGTCTTGAACGGATGTGGGGACCATATTCCATCCCCCTTCACGTGGGAATGCCACTCTGGCTGTGATGACGATGGTGACGTTAGCCGAGCGGTTACCAGGCTGATGGTACCACGTGAAAGGGGGCCCGCTCACTCACCAATCGGTTACAAAACCCTAGTTGGTGACGTAGGAGATACGTCGGCCGACACGTGGCGAGCATGCATACGATCTTGGATCGGGCTGAACGATCCCTATAAATACACAGTGATGCCTCCTGATAGAGGTACGTTAAAAACCCCACTCAAAACCCTAAGCATTGGATCTTTCCCCTTCTGCAAGAGAATTGATTCTTGCACCTGAGAGCCATCCCGGAGAACCTCCGGCATGGTCTTTAGTCGTGCACTGTTTTGCAGGACTAAGGAGGATCGGAGGCGAAATCCCAACCACAGAGCAAAGATATTCGAACCATCTCGAGAGGAGCCCCACACAGTCTGCAGGGAAACTATTCCCCCCCCCCCCCCCTCCCCCCTCCCTTTTCCGAACAGCCTGCAGGGAAACTATTCTATATACCTTAGTTACAGCTTACCTTCAAACAAGTTTTTTTTTTTTGCTATTGCTGAGCTTGCTCTTGGTCCCATGATTTTGCACCAAAAGGTCAATTAGGATTTTGATAAATTGGATTAGGAAATTGTGAAACTTAACTATTGTATTGGACTAGTACTTTCATTGAATTAAGTATTTGGTGAAGGATCCATGGATGAAGTTAGAAAAGTAGATTTCCTACCAGTATCAAATTCTCCAAGTTTAGTTTGTAGAGACAGCATTGGGAAACCTTAACAAGCGGTAGAGATTGGGACCATTGGGTGGTTATATGCATATTTTTGTTAGTTTTACGAGAATTTAACTTGCAGAATTGTGCATTTTTGCTATTTAGAAGTATCTGCAGCATCCAGCAATCTAAGAAAACAAAGGTCCTAGGAAACGAATTTGACACACTAAAATGAAGATAGGTTGTATTACTGTAGTGTGACTTTTGTTTCGAGAATGGAGGCGCATAAGATCTATTGTAATTTAGGAGACAAGTGGTGTGTTTATATTAGGGCGATATTGTGTTTATGAAACTTTTTAACGAAATGCTATGTGTAGCTATTTTGACGCCCAATCGTTTAATAGATTTTAATGAGCCCATGACAAAAAAGAAGCGTGCATGTTGGATTAAAAACCTGACCGTGAACTTTTTGCGTTTTGGTATTTAGAATCCAGGAGCATGCTTGTATACGCGAACACCCTCAATGCTTGCGTGTGATGGATTGCATCGGCATACAAAGAGGCTTTGTCCCTGTGCATAGTTCCTTTGTTTGGTAAGTATTTTCTCCTAATGCTTTCAACATCAATGCCACCTAATAAAACCCTCAGATATGTCACCCGTGGACATACTAGATAACCATCCCTATATCGAAAAAGAAGAAAGAAGAAATCTAAATTCGCTGAAAGCTGCTTTCTAGCTACTTCATGAAGAAGCATGACAAGGCTTAGTTTTTCTTTTTCATTTTTTGGTTTTTGTTTTGGGGTAGGTTTGTTGATCTATGATCATGACTATAATAGTATGTCGGAGTTTTAACTCTTCCATGAGGTTGATCCTAATACGATTTTTTCCCTTTAGCAACTGATATTACATGGAATTTAGCCTTGATACAAGATTTAAAAACAGTGGAATCACCCCCTCTTTTTTTTTTTTTTTTTGTTTCTCACTGTAACAAAGGAATCACCCCAAAAGTGAGAAAAGAAGCTAGAAATTGTAAAACACCAGGGGTCTTTCTAGCTTCTGCTTGTGCCTTTTGTAGCTCTACTGCTTGCACCACCGGAAATAGGCTGCTAAGCATGAGTATGAGGTTTAAGCTTGAGACAACACATAATTGGAGGCTGTCTATGTGTACCTCACCTTTTCCTAATGAATGATGCGCAAATGACATGGCTTTTTTTATTTTTATTTTATGCCTTCTGATGTGCAGGTAGCACACCAAAGTTGCGGGATCGAGAAAGGTGGAGATTTTCTACATTCCATCGGGCTGTTATTAGTCTGATCAACGATGAGTGGATTGAATTTGGGGCAAAATTTAATCCTGCTTGTATCTATATGTTTCAGTCAAGTGCTCCAATTGAAAAGCACCACAAGGGTTCACGTCTTGGATTTAATCACTGTAGAAGAGGTATGTAGCATTGAAGAAAATGTTGACAGCTTGTAGAACTCTTATTTTGAATGCGAAAAAGGATGAGTAAAATTAATTTTGAGCTGCAGTTGGAGAATAAGCCTCTGGGTCTGAGGGATACGTGCTAGAAGCTGTTTGACTTGATTTTTGCGGAGAATACTGTGTGTACATCTTGGATATTGGTCGATTTAGTTTCGTATGTCTTGCAATGTTGGTAAAAGAACGCTGGAAATGATTCAAGAGAAGAGATTTTACTAGTTAGAAACATTTGAAAATTTGTGTTGTGTATTTTTTTTGGTGCTTCGGAAATTCGTTTTCTTTCTGTTGCTTTTTATATAATTTGCGTATATACGAGGAGGACCGTGGACGTGTTCCTTATTGGAAGAAAAATCTTATTATGGGAATTGGGCCTAAATGTTCAATAAGTGATTCCTTTGGGTGTTTTGCTCATCTTTTCTTTGTTTTTTTCTATGTAGACTTTTAGCCCACATTCCATTTACCCCCAAAATAGGAATTGGGCCAAAATGTTCATTGGAAATCGTGCAGAGAGGTAGAGTATGATTAACTGGTGGTATTCACAAAGCCTAAAAAATGCCCTAAAAGGTCTCTCTTGGAAAACAGTAAGTCTATGGGTACAGCAGATTGGTACAGATTTTGTGTGGGGCCCACTACGGGTTTCACACAAATAATCCGAGCCGATTACTAATTGTAAAATATTTTTTCAAGGGCTCTTGCAAAAATTCAGCTCAATCCGATGCTTATAGGTGTTCGATCCAATCATCTAATTTTTCATTTAGATTTTCGGACATGAAAAAGTTAGATGATTGAATCGAACACCTATGAGTATTAGTATAGATTTTGTGCACAGATTTTCTGTGGGGTCCACTACGGGTCGCACACAAATGATCTGAGCCGATCACTAAATGTAAAACATTTTTTCAAGGGCTCTCGCAAAAATTCAGCTCAATCCGATACTTATAGGTGCTTGATCCAATCATCTAATTTTTCATTTAGATTTCAGGATATGAAAAAATTAGATGATTGAATCGAACACCTATAAGTATCGGATTGAGCTGAATTTTTGGGGGAGCCCTTGAAAAAATGTTTTATATTTAGTGAACGGCTCGGATCATTTGTGTGGAACCCGTAGTGGGCCCCATGGAAAATCTGTGCACAAAATCTGTACCAAACTGCTGTACATTAAAGGGAGTATTCAATTTATAATAAGCTATTTTTATTAGAGCATCTTCAAGGGAATAATATTTTTATATTAAATATGCACTTTGGTGACTCGTTGACAAATTGGAGAATCATGCAATTCAAGGGAGTATTCAATTTTCAAAATTTTCAAATCACTTTTTAAACTCTGAAGGACTTCCTTTGCTAAAGAAATCGACAATTCTCCAATAATAAGCATTAAATATGTTGAGGTGGCAATTTGAATAGTGCTTCCTCTCACGTCAAAGTTCAATTTGGAAAGTGAGCTACACCAAAATACCTGGGGGTGCTGTAGAGCACCCCTGCACTACACGTGTAGAGCATCCCTGCACTACACGTGTAGTGCGGTTAATCTAACTGTCCATCTCGATAATTGACGGTTCGGATTTTCATCTAAACAATGGACAACTAGGATTTGTAGGAGCTCATATTAAATCTGAGCCGTCCGTGCCGAGATGGACGGCCGGATCGACCGCACTACACGGCGGGTGCACTACAGCCCCTCCCATTCCACCAAAATAGTGTAGCAAAGTTTACTTTTTTTCTTGGAGGGTGTTTTGCTTATGTGACTCGTCAAATGTAGTTTGGTTTTGATTTTGCTATCTCCCTTGGAGATGCTTTTAGTGCCAACTCTAGAACAAAAATGAGAATTCCACCCAATTAAAAATGGCACATAGAACCGAAATGAATATGTTTATTCTATGTTTATTCTTAACCCTTAGCTTGTATATATATTCGTGCGTCAAAACATATTTAGGGGGATGTTACTTGCACTTGGTGCTTGCACTATGCCCCATGGCTTGAAAATGGTGAAATATTGGGTTCCAAAATATAATATGGTGAAATATTGGGTTCCAAAGTATAATGCTTCCAAGACACTAATATCCAGCGGAAGAGTCAGGTTTTCAAGTCAGAGAGGGCACTCAAAAGATATTGACGTAGTTGATATAGAAATGCATACGTGGTCTAGATTAATTATTCGTAATACGAAAAAATTCATAGGTTAATCATTCATCAAAATACTTACTATCAAAATAAATAAACGTGTTCTAGTTAAGTATTCATAATCCCCCAAAAGGTACATGTTTTGATAGATTAATACATAATGCATTCAAAACAAATACCGCAATAATAAGTGCAAAATAAGAGTAATACCCCAAAATATATGATTTTTTTTTTATACCTAGAAGTACTTTTTATTTATTTATGTCTAATCCTGACCGGGAACGGCCCGTGCCACCACCCCTTCTACGCTCCGCCCCTGCTAATATCTACTAGTCCTATATTTTAGTGGGGTCAACTTATGAGATATTACTATTGGAATCCAAGACGGGTTAAAATTTTGAGCTCATAGAGTCGACTCCCACTATCAATAAATTTGTTTTGAGTGGGTGGATGCCGGTGTAGTTAGGGTTTAGTGGTTTGGTTTGGGTGAGCCGGCCCAGGTTTGGGCCGGATTTGGGCGTTATTTGTTTTATTTGGGTGCTGGGTTATGCTGTATTGTACGTCTTTTATTGTGAACCCTGGTAGACATTTGGGTGTTTCGGGCTATGCCCTTGTGGTGTATTTTCCAACTCTTTGTTGGATTCCCTTCCCCTTCCCCGTGTTTTAATAAAATTCATCTTTTGCCGATAAAAAAAATAAAAATAAAATTGTTTTGAGATCATCTGGAGATTTATCCATCCCAATATATGTCAGAGCTACAAAATTATGCAGTCGCCTGGATAACCCAAGCACATCAACAATTTTTTTTTTGCCATAGGTAGGTTTAACGGTTAGTAGTTATATAAGTTGCATCGCAGGCTAATCATAGATCTATTTATTCGAACCTGAGACCTCACCGATGGACTCTTAGGGCTCGTTTGATAACAGGGATAGATGGTTGGGATTCGTAAGGAGATGGGATTAGGATTGGGATTGGTAATGAGAAGGGATTGATAAGGAGATGGGATTGGTGATGAGTATGTTTGTTTGAGATGGGATTAGGTGATGGAATTGATAGTATACATTTCCATTTTTGCTTGAGACCTCTACTAATACCCCCTAATACCATGTGCTAGAGGCCTCTACAAATACCCCCTAATCCCAAGCTCTCAAGCCCATGGGATTGTTAATCCACACCCCTTTTTGGTTACCAAACATGTTATTATGAAACCCATGGGATTGGTAGTCCAATCCCAAGGCCTAGTATGGTTATCAAACGGGGCCTTAGCCCCCTATCTCCCATGCTGCTGGGCCAAAGGCCGGTTGGAAAACGACAATAGGATTTAAAAACAATTTACGTCAGTTTCGACCTATTAAAATGGACAATGCAATTAGTCAGAAGCACAATCCATTCCCAACATGCCAAAGTGCATAAGTTAGCAGAGAATAGACAAGCTAACTACAGAAAAAAGTGTTGGCTTCCAATTGTGGCCAAAGCAACTTATGATAACTTCAAGAAAATTGTCAACCTCCACATCCTTATTGACTGGACATGCAATGCACGAAAATTTAACCCGAACGGATTGGCCGAGTAGTCTTGACCTGAAATTTAGGTGTTTGCTACATCCTAAAGTTTCAGGTTCGATTTTTCTTGTCAACAACTCTTGGACGCACAAATTGACCCGAGACACCTTGCATCACCCATAAAAAAAAATGCACGGAAATTTGTGACCCACATGTAACTTTTAGAAAAGGAAAATTCATTGGTGATTCATGTTTCTGTCACGATTCAATTGGTGAAAAAAGACCAATTAAAACCACCTTCATCTGTCTTTTTCCTCATAAGATGATAAAAATTAGTGGCGGAATCAGGATTTAGATTTGGAGTGTCAACATTCGATACGAGTACTAAAATTTTGTCTAGATTTGGAGTGTCACTATTCGTACGAGTACTAAAATTGTGTCGTTACACCTTGTACTGAAAGGTTAAGTATAAACTCCTGATATATTTGGACTTTGTAGAAAATCAATCAATAATATTGTTCCAAGAAAAATATGTACAATATATGTATAGCTGCAAAAAAATTCGGAATCAACAAAAAACACTCACGAGTGTGTAAGTATATGTGCATCTATGCTCCCAACTCGGAATCAACAAAAGAAATTAATCATGCAATAATGTCATCATACATGGATGGATCTAGCCGACGCACACGTATATGAAAAATAGAAGATTTTAAAGGTTATAATTGATAAAGCTCAGGGCGCCCCTGACTTGCTGTCAACACCCACAAGTATGCCACATATATAAGGCCAAATAGCAGGTTTGTATTTTTCTGGCACCTCCCAACTCGTCAAGGCTGAAAATTTACTACAAAGAAACAAATTGTAGTATCTATGCTCCCTCATCAAGCTTTTTTGGTCTTGACCCAACGAACTCCATTAATTTTCTGTATTGAAAATAAAATTTTCTTGATAAAATATTGAGCTACATGTATTCAACATAATTGCTTCATCATTTATGTATTAAATAAATTTATATAGCAAATTTTGAAGAGAAATTGTAAGTTTATACTTCCTTATGAAATTTTAGACTTATAACACATTCCTCATGCTTAACTTCAAAAGTTTGGCATTCCCAAGATAAAATCCTGATTTCGGAATCAACAAAAAACACTCACAAGTGTGTAAGTATATGTGCATCTTGTGTGGGGCTATAGAACCATTTTTTTTTTTTTTTATACGAAAAGTCTACTCACATACCTTTAAAACATAATTGTGTCTAGAACAGCACGATACATATAAATCTATGTGCATCAAACGATTCTGGACAAAGTTGTGTCCGGAGTTGTGTTTTAAAGTTGTTTTTGTAGCTTTACTCCCTTTTCTAATACATGACGTCTCCCGTTGATAGAAAAAACGGACTCCCTCGATCTGTTCCTAAATAAATGTTCGGCTCGCAAATCTAGGCCTTTGAAAAGATGTACTTTTTCTGTTAGAAAATTCAAACTTTTTTCACAACTTAAAAGAACTCATTGATATTTATTAATTTGTGAATTGTTAAACAAAAAAATACATTTTTTTAGAGGTCTAAATTTGCAGTCCGGACATTTATTTAGAAATGGTGGTCGTAACAATAAAGAACTTGTAAGACAACATCAAATCAAAGGAAAAAACAAGCTACAATAATGTTCCCATCAATCAAGTGATCAACAATTTCTCTTTAGTAGAAAAATCACTCAACCCTTTTCCAATCTCCTCACAATGTAAAAACTTACAAGTCCCAACTTTATATATATATATATATCATTACTTTCCAAAAACCCAAAAATTAAATAAAATCAGCTCAAAAACTATAGTCTGGTTTGAACCCTCCCTTGCCCAATGTTTTCAACCCTCCACTACTATTTCCACTCCCTTTCTCCTCAAAAACCTCTTCTTCTCCCTCTCCATCCTCCTTGGCACCATCAAAAGCGGGGTGGCTCAGAACGCTCTTCAGAAGCTGGGTCCCTCTCAGGGCATTCGTCAACGGCAAGTGCCCCTCGGGAGTCTCCTCGTTCAGCTCCCAGATGAACTCGTTCGGAAAAGCCCGGTAGTTGTACTGCTCCATTTCTGTGTCGAGCTTCTTCATCCACCCGACCTTCATGAAAAATCTCGTGAAATCTTTGTTCACTCTCTTCCAGATCTTTCGCTGCACGCTGTACCCGAACCGGTCGTCGCTGTGGGCTCTCCAGAGGCCGTCGATGGACTGGAGGTCGGTCGGGGAGATGAACTGGACCTCGGAGAAGAAGACGTAGCCGCGCTTCCGGGCCTGGTCGCCGGCGAGGGCGATGAGGAGGCGCCGGGTCTCCTCGTCGGCCTGCCGGAAGTCCTGGGCGGAGAGGTGGTGGTGGAGGAGGTCGAAGGAGAGGGGGTCGGTTTGGGTGATGGAGGGCGTTGTGGGGGAGATGAGAGAGAAGGCGGTGGAGGAGAGAGAGTGGGAGAGAAGAGTGGCGGTGGTGGTGGTTGTGGTTGGTTTGAGGAAGAGAGAGGAGGTGGGGAGGGTGGTGGGAGGGGAGTCTATGGGGTGGAGCCTGAGGAGAGAGTGGTGGTGGTGGAGGGATTGGAGGGAGTTGGTGGCCATGAGGAGAGAGAGAGAGGGGGGGAGGAGAGAGAGAGAGAGTTGTGGGGGTTGTGTGGGTTAGAAGGCCATCAGGAAAGGGAGAGAGGGAGGAGGTAAGAAATTAATAAAAGAGATAAGGAATGAGTGAAGGGAGGATTGGAGGGGAATCATGGACAAATGGAATGGAGGAATTTGATTGGCTAGATGGGGGTGAGGCTAGATACTCTCTCTCACTCTCTGTCTCTGCAGAAAAACTCCATGTGTGGAGATATTTTTGGGCAGTGGGTGGGTACCACGTGGGCACGGCTCTCGTGGTGCCTGAGCAGTCCATCCGAGACGTCCAAAAGTGGGTTGGACTGCTCATATTGAAACCCTCTCTCTTCTCTCATCCCACCACTCTCTCTCCTCTTTTTCTCTCCAAATCTAAGCCGTCCAAAATCAAAATGAACGACCCTGATGCATCGAGTGGGCATCACGAGGTATCCACCCGACACCCAAAAATTTCTTGTGGGTTGGGAACCGATTCATATGTGGGTCTTGTTTAAAGTTTCACATAAATAATCCGAGTCGTTCAGCAAATATAAAACCTCACTTAGTTTGAAAAAAATCAACTCAGATAGTAAATACTTGATCTAATCGTATAGATTTTGTTCATGATAACTTAAAATTTAGGATCATGATTTCTGAATGAATAAGTGGACTATTGAATCAAACAGTTAAGTTGAGTTGATTTTTTCAAAAAAGTAATCTAATAAAATTATTTTCAAATTAAGGAACGGTTCGGATTATTTGTGTGGGATCCGAGGTGCTCCCCACACATGAATCGGTACCCACCTGGTACCCAAACCATCACCGGCCATCGGTATGCCTAGTTGAGTTTTTTCTTTAATTTTGAGCTTTTATTTACCTTCTCTCTCGACTTTTCATTTTCCATTGTCATGTTTTTACTTTGAGTTTTAACCACTGCCACATTTTAAATCGGACCAGATTCCAGTTAGGATTTTTTGGGTGTATTTCGGGTCCACTTGAAAGATCGAAAAATTATTCCTTTGATTGAGCTCCATGAGAAAATTAATCATACCAATAATTATGTTAATTGGCGTATGATCGCGGTACTGTAGAACCGCTTTTTACTAAAATATGTATTGATGTACTGATTAGGAACTTATGTATTTCAAGTTAAAAAATTATCTAAAAAAAAAAACAAGAAAAGGCGCTCCCACTGTGGGAGTATGATTTTTTTCCATTGAACGACTTCGATCATCTTGAAGCGTGACAAGAACTCTTGTAATGATAAGAAGTTAAGAATATAACCATAAACAGTAGGATTGGGGAAACACGACCCCGTAAGGATGAAACGCGGCGGAAGGACATTAAAATTCTAATCTTTATTATACTATGATGAGAAAAACTTTTTTACGGTACCCGTTCAAAAGTGTTTTGCACGCTCCGAATTTTAATGAATTTTTTCCTGAGAAGAGTTACCTATTGTACTAAAGAACTTATTCACGGTCCCGCTGTGAACAAGTCTATCCCTACTACGATGTATGCATTTGTCTAAAACAGAGGAGGGATACTATGGTATGCATCCTCCCCGTCTACAGTTGTTGAATATCACAAGTCTTCTATGGGTATAAATTACATTATCATGGTACTCGGGGATTTATCTTCCCCAGATCCGTCACGTAACGGGATTTGAGACCTCCGATATGGTTAGACGTTCTATGGAGTGTCAAAATTTCCGATCTCGCCAACTCAGTACTTCACACCTAACTCCGCACACCTCGACCGTACTTCATCATTCGGCAATTCATTGCGACCTCTGTTGAAATCCGCGAGTGCTTGGCAGCATTCACGGTCCACGTATCTCTCCTCGCCATGCCCCCATCTTGCTATGTGCACTTTCGCACAATGGCTACCAAACTTGGGATGCAATCTGAAACAACTCAAGGCATGCTCGAACGCGTTGCGGACAAAATCCATTATGGAGGCCAGGCTGGGCGAGACAAGTGAAGATAAACAGAGCAGAATCAGCAGGGAACATGACTGCAGCTCTACCGGACGCATCGTCGGTTTTTCGCAGCGTTTATAACGAGCTCCCGTTAAAATAACAGAGACCCAGTTTTTTGAAAATGGAAAAGATCCAACAATTAATACTGAAACTGTCACGTAATTGACTCCTGGGGTTTCAGTTTAAGTGCTATTTATTGCGTAAATCGCAATGATCAAAGGAGTTACAACAGCAACGTTTTTTTGGTTATGTATATATGGTGGGTTCATAAGAAAATGACTTTGATTTCCAATCTCTTCCAGCAAAGTTGTTCTCAAATTTTGATTTACTTCGAGGTTGCGAAAGCCAAACCGGTACGAGATTAAATTCGATACACATGTAGCATAAACGTAGTGGTTTACACTTTTTACGTACCCAATACAATTTTTCGGTAGCTTGTGCAAGTTTTGTACATTGGAAGAGTACGATAAGTATAAATTTGGAGCATCCCGCACATATTTTTTGTGTGCATGGTTATGCATTTTCTTGGTGTATGGACGGGGCTGGAGCCAGAATTTGTACGTAGTGGGATCAAATACCTAGAATCATTACGAATTTGATCAAGTTTGGCAATAATGAAGGGCAAATCAAACTTGATTTTTAATAAAACTGTTGAGGAAGCTTTTGATATATGTGGCGTCAATTGTGTCAAAATCTAATGGAAGTGATAAATATTCGAACCTTTACCAATACTGCTACAATCTAAATTAGGCGATCCTATATGAGTTCAATTTTTGTATTTTCTACAACCAAACACCAATAGTTTGAAAGCATCACAAACGGTTTTCTTGGGGAGCCTTCAGTGCAAATATTTTCTGAGTCTGTAATCTGTATCTAATTATTGTCACTACTTTCACTCCGAATCTGATTATTGGTTTCTAGAAAATGAAGTCGATAAGTTCTCTGTTTTTAGATACTACTACATCCTCTCAGTTAGGGGAGGAGGTAAAATGTGGGTTGGAGTTTGATTTTCCTCCGAAATAGGAAATAGAGCAAAAAAAGAGAGAGTTCAAGTTGTTTGTTTTTCTTTTTTTTGTGTGCCAATCAGTAATGGGTTTTATTGATCACTGGAACAATGAAATATAGGAAGCTTCCCTGTGAACCCAGCACGGGAGATTCCGTTGCTAGGTTAGAGGGGACTCTAAAGATAGGGCATATTTGGCTATAAGATTTAGTCACCTTATTAGAGTCACGAGAAACAAAATTGCAGGAACAAGAATTAAAACGACCAAAAGACAAGGTGGACTAACAGTAACTTCAAGTTGAAGATGGCATAAACCTGAAACAAACCTTACATAGAACTTCTCTTGCTCAAAGTTTCACTAATTGTATATTCAGATTTTGTTTCATACAATGGTAATACTCAATGTTGTCCCGGACATCCGGTTAAAAAAAAAAAAAAACTGAATGTTGTATAAAGAGACAGGCTACTCGTAAGCGGATTTCCGAATTGTTAAAAATCCAGCACAATTCCATGACCGGGATTTCCCTTGAGAAGAGATGGTGCAAACTCAAGCCGAGCGAGAGACAGGCTACTCATAAGCGGATTTCCAAATTGTTAAAAATCCAGCACAATTCCATGATCGGGATTTCCCTTCAGAAGAGATGGAGGCAGACTAGAGCCGAGGTCGTCACGGACCGGGATTGGCATCTCAGCCGAGTGGCCGGTGATGCAGAGGTTGCCGTCGCAGTCTTGTCCCCAGTACACCTCAACCATGAGGCCGCTGAGGTTTTGTGGCGTTACCGATCCTGGAATGCCTATCTTCTCCACTCCAACCGGTATCTGTATAATCAATCATTCAGAACGACAACTTAACGAACATATGTCAATGAGGCTCGCTAACGAAAATCTTGATCTAGCTTCCAGAATTTTTGTGCTGAATACCATGCAAGCTAGATTTATAGAGATGGTTTTTTAATAGTCAGCCATGATAAAAACAGGTTTGCCAAGTCCTTGGATTCTCTATTTCAATGTTACTATTGTAAATTCACAAGAATAAATCCAGTAGGATTTGTTTTTCTCTTTTCCTTTACCTTTAATAATACGGGTATACGCTTTAGTTCAAAGAACAACCAAAATCTACGGTTTACCAAAATAACTGGAACTATTTGAAATTGGAGAAGTTTGGGGCAAGTACGTACAATCAATGATTTTCCCGACTCCAACACCAGAGTTGTCATGTTGTTCTCATCTGCAGCGTTCTCTAGTGCTGCTTTCATTGCAATGTTGAGGAAAACGTCTTCTAGAGTAGTCAAATTCAGCTGTATGTCTGAAATGCCGAATTCTGTTTCCCTCTCCTGAAGCTCTGTGAAGAATTTCTAATGCAAATACGGTTGCGAAAAAAGGAAAGAAACAAATCAAATCAGGAAAACCCCTTTCGAACTGACAGCAAGGGAACCAAAAAATATAACTTAAGGCATCAGAACTACTGCCAATGGCTCAATTGATTACATCTTCTGATATTTGCACCAGGGAAAAAAATGAGAATTTGTTTCGAATGGAATTTCGTAAAAACGTTGTAATAATTCACCCAATTTTTTGTTGGTAAGTAATTCGCACAATTTACGTACTGAGAGACGCATATGCTTACCCTCAAGTTGCTCTCCTCCTTGTGGGGAATTACATAGCTGACGAAGTACTTGGTCTCCTCCTTCGGCATCACATTCAAATGCTGTCAAAGTAGTTTTAGAAGTTAAAGCCGATGAAGGGTCAAGAAAAACATCAATGCTATGGATGAATTCATGCTAATTTTCAAGCTCTGACTTACATGCTTAAAGAAGCTCCTCAAAGCCCGACGACATGATGCATTAGCATCCGTATTGGCCTCAGAGAAGCTTACGTTAATAATTAAACCGGACCCAAACTTCGACTTTAATCGGATGGAATTCCCAATGCAGCGAAGCGTACCCTTTGCCACAATTCCTATACGATCGCTTAAGACGTCGGCTTCTTCCATCGAATGAGTAGTAAGTATAATGGCTCTCCCTTTTTTTGCATTGTCAATTATATCCCATACGTGCCTTCGAGTTATGGGGTCCAAACCGGTTGTCTGCTCATAAAAGTTGGAACTTTCCATAGTTAGATCAAGTAAATGAACAAATATTTAAAAAAAAAAAAAGAGCTTTCAATATCCTTACCGGTTCATCTAAGATGACAACCTTAGGGTCACCAATTAAGGATATCGCAATGCTAAGGCGGCGTTTCATCCCCCCACTGTAGCCACTAGCTCTTCCTTTGGCCGCATAAGTAAGCTCAACTTCTGCTAATGATTTCTCTACAGCCTGTGTATGTGTAAAAGCATTCATGTTAATCACATTTGATAATAAATGATCTCACCAAATATGGCGGTTGAAAGTACTTGCTGAAATGAAACACAGATTTGAATTAGTTTAGCACAGACCAATTTAATCGAAGCAGCCGGTACGCCTTTGATACTGGCAAAGAGGTAGAGGTGCTCCTCAGCAGACAACTCATCCCAAAGGACATCAAACTATGCAAATGGAACAGAATTAGACTTTTAGTTACTTTTTGAAGGAACGACAAACACAGGAGAGAACAGAACATAACGCCGACTTAGAATACTACACCAGCCCAGTAGCCAAGGGGGAAGAGTTACCTGAGGACAGACTCCGATAAGTTTTCGGATACTTGACATGCCGACTGAGCTCCGAATAGAATGTCCATAAACTATTGCTGTTAACATTTAAGATGCTTGGTGGTTAGGAATTTGGTTCCTGCTCGCTTTATCAAAGCTAATTTTCAGTTCATGAACATAACATTGAGAAACAAGATCCATGTATTACCATCACCACCCGTTACTGGGGAAATACCGGTCAGGCAACTTATAGTGGTCGTTTTTCCTGCTCCATTGGGTCCGAGGAGGCAGAACAATTGACCCTTGGGAATGTTCACCCACAATCCCTGAAGATTAAATATAAGCATTAGACAATTGATCAGTTAGTCTTGCTACTAACGATCAAGCACAAGAATATATCAATTACATGATCACTGTCGTGACTCATTATCAGGGTACAAAAATTAAGAGATTGTTAAATACATTCTCCTCTACCCTCATAACCGACAATGCTAAACAAAAAATTTGTGTGCTCTTAAAAACGCTATACATACCGAGGCACTGAAGGTAGAACGAAAAAGAAAATTACCTTAACAGCATGGAAATGTGATTTCCTAGTGCACTTGCAGCAACCAATCTCAATCTTCCCAGGATATGTCTTCGTAAGACCACGTATTTGAACGACGACATTTGGATCAACCAAATCTTCCCTTACTTGATGTTTGACAGCGTTTTCCTCTTCCAATACATCCTCATCATCTGGTGTTTTAGGTTGAACTTTCGGGATTGCACGTAGGAAACTAAAGATGCCACCCTCTTAAGAAGCAATATAAAGGGAATCAATTAAACCAGTAAACCAAGAGGACCAAAAGACAATCATATATATGGCTGTTTCAAAACCAGTTACCTTCAATCTTATTTCCACCTTTTCCTGTCCAATACCCCGGATTCAGAAAGTAGAAGATTGGCTTTCGCACACCAGATGAGTTCGGAATTACGTTGTCCAAGTAGATTGCCAGAACAAACCAAAGGAAGAATACTGCTATGTAGATTTTGAAAATATCGTTCTGTCAAAATAAAAAATAAAAGATGAAACGGGGTTAATTGGCATTGAAGTGAGCTTAATTCGAGAGAGTGCACGTAAAGATTGACACGAAAACCCATGGTAACATACGTGGGTAGAATGCACGTTATCAGTCACAGTCTTCTAACATACGTACCATTGTAACCACACATGGGGCTGTGGAGTCCGTGGAGTCGAAAGGGAATCCATTAAAACACATGGATCTCTTACTCCAGCTGATCCCACCACTTTTAGCGGCCGCTTTGAGAATATCAAGGCTTTTGGAAAGAAGATTTGGTGGAAATAGTGACCACATAATTCTATATTTGATTGAATCTCCTTTGTTGTATGGAAAACCCTGGCAGCCCTCCGAAACTAACTGCAACATCAAAAAGATGTACAGTATGTTATAACCGCCGAATGACCATTGAGTTGTATTACACATAATTAATAAACCACTTGCCTTAGTGACAAAGCTGACTATATATATAAAGAAACCCATAGTTACTGATGAAGACGCCTTTCGAATGAGAGTTGACAGCATGAAGGCAAAACCAATCTGTAATTCCAAGAGACGGGGTGAAAAAGATTAATTAGCTATATGTATATATATATTAAGGACTAGAAAAATTAAGGAACGAAGCTGGCCTCTTCTAATTAGGCCTAACTGCACGCCTCAGACTGCATATGTAAGGAATGTAGATAGGAGTATGAAATACTAGCATATTTACCATACTGGTTTGGAAGAGAAAGAACACGGCAAAGACGATTAGGAAACTGTTCTCCAAGAACAGAGGGAACCGAAACATCCTTCCACATAGAACCGTGATGAGCGATAAGAGCAATGCAAAAGTTGCCTCCCACGTAAGCCATGACAACCAGTAGGCAGTGTCATAAAGACACATTGTGGTCATTGCCTGTGAACAAAATATGATGTCAAAAATGAAATCATACTGAAATTAACAAATGAAAGTAGTCCTCTTGAGAACATATTGAAAAACAAAGTTAGACCTGGCGCAATTTGAGTTCTTTTTCAGAGACAAGCGAACTAATCTGAAAGACAAAAGGAAACATGGCAATTCCTAGTAGAAAGAGTGGTCCTGTAATGGCTGTCAAGAGCACTGTCAAAGAAGGGAGGATAGCACTTGCAGGGTGCGCGAATCGCTTTAGACCAACCACCCAGGTAAAGTTTTGATCTGCGCATGTATAAACCATGGTACGATAGGTGGATTTAGTGGGATGTGAGTCAGAGAAATCACAAAATTGAAACATGAAAATGCGACATGATAATTGATTATGTGTCGAAGAATACCTTCAATTAATGACCTCGCGATTTCACGCTCTGCACCTATTTGCAGCGGTATTTGAAATTTAAATGTGGCATCTTCAAATTGGCCTCGCTTGTCAACTTGAGTAGAATTCGTCTGTATTCCGTAGCTTATAACAGTCGCGCTTTTTTCTTCAAAGTGCAATGCCCCGGGGCAACGCATGGGATTATTAAGCAACCATTCGTCGACTTCCTTCTTGGTTTCAAATGATTTAACCTGCAGAGTTAAAATGATTGTATTTTATAATCATATGCATTACTACAAATTAAGGAAAAACAGAAGATTTGAATCTCATGTAACTAAAATAACCAATTTTGAGAAATTTTGCATCTCATTTCAGGAACACTAAAATTGAAACTTAACGTATATCAAACCTTGTTAGCAGGAATTGGACGGCCGGGGTTGTTTGCCATGATTTGGCCAACAATGGATGCAATTTTGGAGCTGGCGTTGCCGTTCCATATGAAATCATAGCACGGCAAAGTGACGTAAAACTTGTCCTCACATTGGGGAATAGGGGGAGAAATCAGAGCCACGGGATCATACAAAGCCTTTCCTGTCAAAGGTTTAGCCGATTTTTCAGTCGTGAATAGCAGAAACGTGAAGATCAATGGCGATACAAGTTGTGCAAGCGCGAATCCCTTGTGTCTCCATGTGAGGAGGAAGTTCTTCATGAGCAAAGCTTTGAATTGTTGAAACAACAGAGGCAACCCTCCCTGCAAATCCATCTTTCTCTCTCTCTCTCTGAATGAATATGAATATCTGCCTGGTAAGGTTAAGGTAGGGAATGGTGGGGATTGCAATTGGTTCTGATGGGTTTTTTTTATTTTTTTATAGAGTCTATGCAATCTAAAACCCTCTAAAAATAAACGCGGGGTTTTAGCTTTGCGTTTGAAATTAACTGGAAAGTCTTTGAGATGACAGTTGTTTCCAGCACATTTTACGGTTGACAACTTAGAATATGTGTCTAACTTGGGTATGAGCCATTGGGTTTTAGAAGTTACAGGTAATTCTGTTTTTTTTGCTTTGAAAGGCCAGTTGTTGTTGAGGACGAAATTAGCCATTTTCAGTGCTTATCTTTTTGAAGCGTCCTTTCAAATTTCTGTCGACTCATTTGACAGAAAGTACGGGGCGGGAAAAGAGCGACTTCCCTAAGCTGGCACTAACGAATTTACCCCAAATCCTCCACTCCAGAGAACGCCGCCGCCGGCCCGCCACCTTCCTCAACCTCTCCATCTCCGCCCGCGGGTACCTCATGTCCACCAGCAGCCTCCTCGACGCCTTCTCCACCGCCACCCCTCATCCGCCGTCGCCTCCCAGTCCGCCACCGCCACAACCGCTGCAACCTCTCTTCCCCCCTGCCGTCGAAACGGCCAAACAGACAGAAAACTCAATCTCAATCAGCACATAAAATCAGCCCACACAGTAACGATCGAATTTTTCCAAAGAGAGAATCGCGTGCGAAAACGTTACCTGTTGACGGACGACGGATCCAGCGGGAAATCGTGCTCAGCGATTGAAGAAGAATTTCTGCAGAGAGAGAGGGAGAGGGAGAGGAGATTAAGTCGTTGAAGTCGTGGGGATACGAGTACTTGAAGTCGTTGCACAGCTGCAGTCGGAGAGGGTCTCGGCGTCGACGGAGCGGATGGCGATGGAGGATGGGGAATCGTGGAATACTAGGACGGCCATGCGGGGCAGTGAAGCGTGGCGATGGAGTGAAGAGCATGGTGTCTGCGAAGGAGTGAAGGGCGTGAAGGTTGAGAGTGATTGGAATCTTCCTCTTTTGTTTTGATTGAGATTGATTAGTTGATTAGGGTTTGAAATCTTTTTTTTCCCCCTCTGTTGTGATCTTATTTTATTTTATTTATTTATTTTTTGAACAGAGTTGTGATCTTATTTTAGATTCGTGCCTTTTTCAATAGAGGGCAAAACAGTAAATTTAATCCTCTCCGTCACGGAAGTCAGTCGGTTATGCATTTCCATTAGTTGGAGGGGGTTAAGTGTAAAAAAAAATAGTCGAAGGGGGTAAAGTGTCCACGAGGCATAGTTAGAGGGGGTTAACTATAATTTACCCTTAACAGGAATCTAGTTCTAATTTCAAGTAGGGTTGTCCAAGAAAAATCGAGAACCGTGAAATCGGTCCGAACCAAATTGATCTGTGCGTTTTGGATTTTGTCTGGTCCAGACATGGATTCAAAAATTAAAAAATCGTGAGATACAAATTAGGAATAGATTTTCATTTTAAAACCGTAGATTAACAGAACCGGACCGTGAAATATTTTAAAATAGTAATATATGTGTGTGTGTGTGCGCGCGCGCAAGTGCTTGTGGTTGCCAATTCCAGTGATGTTACAATACTACTCTTGCCGGTTGCCATGCTCAACAAAATGGAAGATCTTCTTTGTTGTTTATTTTGAGAAACCAATTTGCCTGTTTTTTGTTTGGTTTTATGAAACGTAACAAGTAGATAATGCTTGACCACAATTTACATATTTTGTTGGTGCAATTTGGACAATACTTAGCCTTTATTTGGTTGCTGCTTTAGACGATTCTGGACTGGAATAGTAGAACTAACTTGCTGTAATATTACTTGAACTTTGAAACTAACAAGGTTATAGTTATTACATTCTATAACACTAATAAGTGTTTGCTTTTTGCATTTTTAGTTGGCAGTAGCATCATTTTATAATTTTTATGGAAGAAAATTCATGGATAAAACCGGGACCGAACCGTAACTCACAGTTTGGATTTGAACCGAACCATGAGACTTTTAGATTAGGATTGGATTGTATTTTCTAAAAATCGTGAGATACAAATTATTATTGGATTCACAAGAATCCGATCCAATCTAGAATGTGGACAGCCCTAATTTAAGTCCCTAAACAGCTGAGAAAAGCAAGGCTTAATTTAAAAAACACCCTCTCAATTATCATATTTTTGCAACATCACCCATTTAACTAAAAATCAACCAACATGACCCCCTAAACTATCAAAACTAAGCAACATCACCCTTTTTGTCCAAATCTGTTAAAATTTTGAATGAAAAATGGAAAAGTTGGATGGAAAATGATATTTTAGGCCTAAAATGCCCTTACCTCTCTCTCTCTCCCCTACCCCTTACCCCCCCTCTCTCTCTCTCTACCCAACCCTACCACCACCAGATCTGCCACATTTCCCCCTTCGACTCCCCCGCTGGTCGGTCTCCGCTCGTGTGCAGTGCTAGGACCCCCCCGCCCCCCACCGTCATTAGGAAAACCGTGTTGATCGAGTACAACGTGAACTTCTACCCCACCAACAGGTACGCGAATAGCGCGGTGAAGGCAAGCTAGGAGGCGATGATGAGGGTTGAGGTTGAGACGAAGAGTTTGGCGATGCCATAGGCATAGAGGTAGTCGTCGGCGCGGGTGAGAAGGACGATGACAGCGACGACAAAGAACATGGGGGGTTTGATGAGGACGGGTTTGGTGGTGGGGCCATGTTTGGAGCATCGGTGGAGGCAAGTTATGAGCAAGGGGATGAAGTTGGTGGGCCGTCGCCAGTTTCGAGGATGCTAGAGAGCCATATGTTGTGGCCGCCATGGAGAGAGGGAGGTGTGCATGTGAGAGATGAGAGGATGAGATGTGATCTAATTTTTTTTACCCTAATTTTTCCGTCCACTTACATAAGGGTATATTTGTCTTTTGTCTCTTTTTTGTCCACAAAATTAACATAAGTGGATGTTGATTGGGAGTGATTTTGCTTAGTTTTAATAGTTGAGGAGGTCATGTTGACTGGTTTTTTAGTTAAGGGAGTTATATGGTAAAAATATGATAGTTGAGGGGGTGTTTTTGAAATTAAGCAAAAAAGAGAAACGCTGCTGAGTCACAAGGGTCAAATAACCGAAGAAAAAAAAAAAAAAAAAAAAACCCCCAAACAAACCAGGTTTTCATTGTTATTGTGGGATCATTTCTCCAGCGTTCAAGAGAGAGAAAGGCAACATCAATGGAGAATCCACATGGTCCTGCCAGCTTCTGGACGCAAACAGATGCACTGTTCAGGAAAAATTTGGTTCTCCAGGTTTGTCAAAAATCTACCGGCTGTGGTATATCAACCATTTGTCAGAAAAATGGCGTACGTGAACTTCCATTTATTGAAGCTAGCTTGCGCGATTTTTATTGTACGATGGTGGGGCTCAAGACGAGGAGGGTGTTTGGCGCACCTTTATTTTCACAATTTCACATTTTTCCTTTCTCAAGTGTTTGGCACAAAATACATTTCCAGATTTTGAAACAAAAGCCAGAAGTGGGGAAATGGAGCTTTTGATTTCTTAATTTTCACTTTTCCTGTTTTGGTTAACATAAAAGACATACAGAATGTATTTTACACATATTTCTCAAACACTAAGGGGGTGTTTGGGAGCCTACTTTTTGGCTTTTCATTTTCAGCTTTTTGACTTTTTGGCTTTTTGGATTATTGCCAGAATGTATTTTGAGTATGGCAGGGGTGTTTGGGAGCCTACTTTTTGGCTTTTCATTTTCAGCTTTTTGACTTTTTGGCTTTTTGGATTATTGGCATAATGTATTTGAGTAATGTGAGTGTTTGGGAGATTTGTGCAGAATGTATTTTGAAATTATAGTAGTGTTTGGTAGATGATTGTTGAGAATGAATTATGGGTTGCATTTTTACCATATTGCCCTTTGTCTTCTAATGTGTCAGTTCCGTTTTTTTTTGTTCTTTTATTTTTTTACTTTATTTTTTTCGCATTTTTAAAATTGTGTTTGTATGGCATGTTTATTAATTATTGTAAAGTAATGTTTATTTTTTCCCTCTTTTTTTCCAGATCCCCTATTTGCCTTTGGCATGAATGTTTACTGTGTTTATTTTTCATATGTAAATTTTTATCTTTTTTTAAATTTGTTGCAGACATTCGGTATGTTTTCCTTCTGGTGATTTAGAATGAAAATAATAAGACCAATGTGTTTGCTTGTAACAATATTTAATTTATTACACAACCACATAACATAAATAAAATTTAGAACAATAAAACAAACGGATCACACTTATTAATATTAGAAAAGAAATTAAAGTACAATCCCAAGCCCCAAAAAAAAATACACACAAACCACGCCTACAAACAGAATGAAACAAAGAAATGAGTTTCGAAAAAAACAAACACGCAATTTCAACAACATGACACAACCTCCAAAGTGTTCAGATGACCTAACGTATATTGTTTTCCATAATGAAATCTCGCATAGATGCCCTTATAGCGTCCATGTTACGATCATCACGTTGAACCCTACTTCCATGGTTGCCGTTAGGTGCCGTTGTTTCTACTCCACGATCTGAAGGCAAGAAATTTGGTCGCCTATCATAGAAACCAAATGGAATGTCAGGAAAGTTGTTCCTTCTTATAAAATTATGAATCGCCATTGTTGCGGATACAAGAGCTACTTGTGTTGTCATTGTGAAGCCAACAGGCAAGTCACAAATCAGAGGCCAACGAGCTTTCCAAACGCCGAATGTCCTTTCAATGGTGCACCGAAGAGAGGAGTGTATTTTGTTAAACCTTTCAAAGTTGGTCCTTGGTGCGCCGCCATCACGCCATTGAGGAGGGTGATATCTACAACCTTTGTATGGTGCTAGATAACCAATAGTGTTTGGGTACCCGGCATCTACCAAATAAAATTGATCTGCAGTAATTGTGCAATACGTTTGTTGTAAAATTGTAGTACAATTAAGGTGTAATACAACGTAAGGACAAATCGCAGGACTAACCTCCTTGTGGTGTTGGAAAATTTAACGTAGGATTCCTTATGCAATCATAAAAAATCCTTGTGTCGTGCGCACTTCCTTCCCATCCCGATAAGACGTAAGTGAAGCACATATCGAAGTCACATGCGGCCATAATGTTTTGTGTTGGATATCCTTTACGACCAATCCATTTCTGTATAGGGTCGCCCGTAGGTGGGTGGGCTTTTACGTGAGTGCCATCAATAGCCCCAATGCAGTCCTACATATAGAAAGGAACCATTTGTTAAAAGCCTCAAGGCAACGAAAAAAAAATTGACTGGATACTAGTAAAAAAAAAATTTCACTTCGAAAGAATACCTTGAAATGTGGATAATATCTTGGATTGTTAGCTATTTTGCTATGCACTCCTCCTTGAGGCCATGGTTTAACCCAATCGATAGCCATGGCATTGAGGGAATTTAGCACATTATGGAACTGCCTTGATATAGTCTCCCCCGAAAGTTGAAAACGTTCTTGGGCATTTCTATTATTAGCTCGTTGGCCCATAATCCATAGAAAGATAGCTACTTGCTCAGCAACCGAGATTCGTTCGGATACAAGCAACCCATAATTATGCTCAAGTTGGTAAACAAGTGAAAAGAAATTCATCTTACTCATACGAAATGATTGATACATACGCTTTGGGTTTCCCTCCTCCAGCTCGGTGACCCAAGCTTTACCAGTTAACGCGGAGGTACGGCACGGTTCCTTGCACATGTACGTATCATGGTGTATGTTACATATCCCAATAGCAGCTCGTCTGATTCTTGCATTTGCCCGACGAGGCCTATGATCACTCGACCCTTCCCCGGCATCATACGGATCTCCATCGTACGGATCTCCGTCGTATGGATCTCCATCGTATGGATCTCCGCCATACGGATCGTCGTTGTCCCAATTTTCTTCATCGTAAATATCATGATCGTAGTGGTCCGGATTTTCCAAATTGGCCATCCGGAATTTTTCCCACAACATTGCGCAGTGGTCGAATATGGCAAGGGATTATGGGGGTGTTTGGAAGTGGAGCTTTGTTGCATGTTTAAAAAACAGGCTCGTGTATGGGTACTTATACACATTCAAGTTGGCAAATTTTTTTGAAAGCAACTCCCTCTTGCCAAGTTGGCGACAAACCTCATTCGCCAAACATGAAACATACAGCCAAAGTGTCAGGACAGCTGCGAATTCAGAATTTTGCTATTCACTCGTGAAGTGCATTATTTGCCTCTTGGAAGCCCCAAAGCTTTGAGTTATTGGCCCCTTGCAATCACTCTATTTCCATTATTTGTCGTAGAATCTAGCTTTTTCCCATTTGCCAAACATGTAAGATACAACCAAAAGTGTCAGAAGTGCATTATTTGCCTTCTTTTTTGGGCAAAGCTAAAAGGATTGAATGGAGGTTGGTCAATGATGCGTGGCTGGCAACTGTTTTGGTTGCTAGCGAAGCCCATGCGATAATTGGCCATTGAAGGTTTACTAGTAGGTGTTGTCTTCATGACGGATATGTGTGTGTGTGGATTGGCGAATCAGACCCCATTGAGAAAGAAAATTTGATATGGCACCATACTCCAAAACAAAACAGTGCCTATGCCTTTGTATCTTTCTCTGCTGCATCTCCTTTGGCTTCCCTAGGGATAGTCCGAACATCCAAATTCGAGCTGTTAACCTCGGAGGCTGGCTAGTTACAGAAGGCTGGATCAAACCATCTCTCTTCGATGGCATACCCAACAAAGATTTATTGGTTCGTACTTAGGCAGTGGATGTTTGGGAGGTAATTCCGTATATTATAATAATGTAGATTCACGAAGGCAGAGATATTTGCCCACAGCGGAAATAAATGGGAACCGTATTTTTTTCAGTGATGGATCATAGATTCCAACCTCTGTTAGAAGTTAAGAATAACTTAGATCATTTTTCTACAAAAAGGAATGGTCAATGAAAATTACAATTGAGGAACATATCTGTGCATTAAAATGATATCCCTTCAACGTTGCAAATACTGCGTATTTAATTCCTAAGAAAAAATTCTCCCATTTCGTCAACACATCGTACAGGTCATTAGCCTATGTTCAAAAACCACACGCTCGGCTGGGCTTATGAGGAATAAGGTTATTCTCAGCACATTAACAAACTTGAAAGTAAACCGCCTGCTTTGCAAAGGGGGCTATTGAAGCCAATCAAATAGAAATCCATCCATTTCGAATTTTCTAATCCAAATGACAACTATTTCGTAAACTACTCACCAAGCAGCTATACCAGCAGAATCCAGATAGAAACATATATGGTTCCATAAGTCTACATCCCCATGGAGTCAAATATAGAAATCCTTTTCACCATAAAAACTCCAAAAACTACCATTCAGAACTGGCAATACTACGATTAGTCATACAAATAGTCTAAGTGCCACCAGAAACGAACCATCAGAACACCAACACAATTAAACAGTCATACAAGTCTTAAAGTGCCATCGAAAACCACATAATAAAAAACACACAAGTCTAGAAATAACACACAAGTCTCAAACTGGACCAGAATCAACGTACTACCATCAGTGAGGTAACCAGCCATACCAACTTACCGATTGTTGAACCAATTGCCACCACCCATTTTCTGCAACTCTGCTGCTTCCACCCTTTGCAATTCTTGTGTTATAAAGTGGTACATCCTAATTTCATCCGGGCAAGTCATGAACAGCGTTCGCGTCCTCACATCTCTGAAAAGGTTATGGGCTTTTGCCCACAACGTTGGATCTGTGTCAAACTCAGGGAGTAGGATTAGCTTCTCACTGCATTCTTTTATCGTTGGAATGTCAGGGGCAGCACGGTGGACAGAGGAGGGAGAACTTGCACTGTCAGTCGAGTCGCAAATTTGTTGCATGCAAGCCTCAAGTCTAGAGCCCATGGTACCCTTCCTGCCTTTGCCTTTCTTCGTAGCCGATCCATCAACACGCCTTTTTTTGGACACATCATCTTCCAGTGGGTGCACCAACTCCTGAACCTCAGCATCATTATCCAACAACGCATCAATGTCGTCCACCTCCAAATTTATAGTACGTTCTTTCGGGGCAGCTGGAACTGAGCCTGCACTAGGTGTGTGCATATGCTCACCAGTAGCTGTGTTGCTCCCAAAAAGGATGCGCATTTCCTCCTCGAGTGGCAAGGGATGCTCCCTATACTTTATGCACTCAGGATGGCGCTGCAATATATATATATATATATAAGGAGCAAATCAGTTTGAGTTGTTTAATTGCAGATCAAAGTAAGATAACCAATATCCTACTTTCAAATTCATTTTTTACTAGGGTACATACCTATAATTTGTACCTAAGATAACCAATATCCTAATTTTTTACTAGGGTACATACCTATAAGTTGATATGATAAAATTATTAGGGTACATACCTATAATTTAGGGAAATGATTTCAAAATAAACTCTGTAATTTGTACAAAGAAAAACAACTTCAAAAAGCACAATACAGTTATTGGAAGACATTGGGAGGAAGGAATACCATCAGTTTGAGGTCCCACCACTCATCTGATGCTGTAATAGCACCCGTGTCTGGATCCCTACCTAGTCCGCTTTCACCTAAAACCAAGTGTTGCCATAGCTGCCACTCCTTCTTCAGAACACCCCATTGATTCTTCAGTTGGCTTCTATCATAATCCTTCCTCATCCGTTCATTAAATTTCTTAACAACATTGCCCCACCCAACCTTGGTAAGTTGGGTTCCTTCTTTGTACCCAGCACCTCCCAACTCTTCCACACTTGCTTGGATGAAGCACTCTTTGGACTGTGCATCCCAAACTGCTTTCGTAGTTGCAGTTGCAACTTTTTTGCCTCTCGAAGACGTTGTTGTTTGAGTGGAAGACATGTCTACATTAGTGGATAAACAAAATTATACATTCTGGAAAAAAATGAACCACAACTGTCCACATAGAGAAGTTCTATTGGAAGCAACCTATGCGAATATTACATATCTGTACACGTGTTTTACTTATTTCATTCCCTATTTCATCATCGTATTGTAGGTAGACAAAATTCAGACTATCATTGCAAATAACAGCCTTAACATAATTCCAGGCAAGGAAAATGGAACCTAGGATCAACACATATAGATAATAAGTACGACTAAAGAAGCTTGATGTCATACTCCGAATGAAATTAAAAACAAACAATAAGTTTCTACTACAGTCATACAATTCCCAATACAACAATAGTAATGCCAAAAAGTTGGGAAATTACAAAATAACATGGGCATCAGTACTTGGCTAACACATAGGCATACTAATCTGAATTTAACGACATCTCCCATCTTCATTTGAACACTATGACCCCCATCGCGAGAACGAGGCATATGGCCAAAATCTTTGTAACCATCTTTGAATACTCCAGTTGTGGTCGAATGAGCATAAGCTCTTTCTCAAGTACTACGACATCATCAATCACCTTGGTAGCACAGACATTGGAAGCACAGACATTGGTATGTTCAGTTGATCCCCAACCACCAATTTTACCACTGCTTGTCCATTCCACAGGGAGGCACCAGTCAAAGAACCCACACCGAGTTGCCCTCTCCTTCGGGCATATAAAATACAATTCCCCTTTCGACTTCTCACTCTTTTCAACAACCTTGATTTCAGCCCTCAACCCACAATAACAATCTCTTGGCTTATACAGAAGTTTGGGGGTGTTGGTAACCCCTTTCTTGGTCTCACTCTCCGCTCGGTAATAACTACTGCTCGATGACATTTGCCTTTAACAAACAGGTATATTACTACAGATTAGTACAATATAATTTGTACTATAAACAATTTTATTATCTTTTTTCAAAGGAGGTCGAGCATGGTTTGTTCCTCTTTTAGAGTTCAGTGGAACACCTCTAACATGGTTCAACAAAATCCAATGTTTGTGCTTGTATGAGAAAAAAATCCCAAGTTCGAAAGAAAAACTAATATTTCTGAACCACATCAAGGTAGTTATCTGTTTTCCTACAACAACCGCATAGCAGCAGTAATTTCAGACAACTACATTCATACATTTTCTATCCCTTGTATCTTTACAACTATGAACAAGAAGGGAATATCCAAGCTACAACAAAGGGAACATGGTACTTTGCCTATACTTGATGTAAGCCCATATTCCACAAAAAATCAGGGGTACATGGAACTTATTAAGTTCACAAAAAATCAGGGGTACAATCTTGGTAGAATATTTATGCACCATAGCTTACGAGTCAACACGATTTCATTTGCTCTAATCCGCAATTAAGACAACAAATAAAATCAGGGGAAGTGATTTTCACACTCTGACCAGTTTTTTGTATAACTGCACTTACAAGACAAACAAAAAGAGGAGTGCAGTTCTATAAAAAGGGGGTGTGAAATTAAATTACCAGAACTTTTTGCCCATTTGGTGAGTCTTTAACCCACCTATCCATACCCAACGGTGTGTTGATTTGATTTTTGACAGTAATGTTTTTGAAAGGAGGGATGGTGTGTTCATTAGAATGTCAAAAAACCAAGGCTCAAAGTTGGTGGTTGAGCACTCCAAACCATTCCATACCATTCCCTATTTTTAGGGCCATTACGCAGGCTTGAGCATTCCCCATATGGGTCTTCTTTTTTAGGTGTTTTTGAGACTTTTACTGGCATGGTCATCATGCCTTCCACAAGATGGAAAAAATTATCTTCTTATTTCTTTCTTATTTTGAAACTCATGACAAAACCTTATCCATGGCAGACCCATATGATGGTACTCACCATGGCAGAAAAAGAACACATGCATGAACCCTCTTGGAACACCCAAAAACGCAGGGTAGATTTTTTTTTCAAAAATCTGCAAACATACCCATTTTCGTAAACCCTAACTCGGAAAAAAAATAAACCTGTCAAATCTCTCTCTCACTTGCTCTAATCTTAATAGATCTATACCTACACACAAATAAGAAGCACAAAACATTTGATGAATCCCTTTGCTCAACAATTTCTGGCCGAAGAAAGAAGAAGAATTATACCTGAAGATTGGGTAAAGTTGAGATGACAGGTGGTGTAGATCTGCTCCGGAAACACACCGTGCCCGACCACGACGCTGGCTGTCCGACGCTGGCCGACGCTGGTAGATGGCTGGCCGTAGTTTCTCCTCTCTGCTCCTTCTCCTGTCGCTCTCTCTCTCTCTTCTCTCTGTCTCTCTCTTTTTCTCTGTCGCTTGGGGGGGGGTGTGGTGTCGGTGGTTGTGGTCACCAGATGAGGATAGAAGGGAGCGGATAAGGGAGGGCAAATATGGTCAAATCGAAGGTTTATAATGGGTATTTTGGTCATTCAATCTCATAATCCGAAAATCAGAATCCAAAAAACTCCTCTACCCCAGATTTTGGTTTTTGGCTCCTAAACCCATAATCCGAAAATCCATTCTCCCAAAATCCATTCTCAACACAAGTTGCCAAACACTCAAAATCTGAAAATGGGAATCCGAAAATCTGAATCCGAAAATCCATTATTCCAAAATCCATTCTCAACACAAGTGCCAAACACTCAAAATCTGAAAATGGGAATCCGAAAATCTGAAAATTAACCTCCCAAACACCCCCTAATTATATTGCAAAATGCATTCTGCACGTATTTTTCAAACACTATACAGAGTTATAATACATGATCACCATAATCCAAAAAGCCAAAATATAAAAAGTAAAATTCAAAAAAGTAAAATAATGAAGCTCTCAAACACCCCTTTTATTGTGTATGGAGTCCATCGCAATGTGCGGTGAAAATCGGAGCTGGATAACTATGTGGCGGCACCCCGGGAGGAGCACTGAATAATCACTCATAAACCACCTAGAAGAAAGAAGGGATAAAATGCCATCCTTAATTTCTCTCTCCTTTTGCATGCCATATTTTATTACAGATTAATAGAGATTCTAAGATTTTCTTGTTTTCATCTTTTGCATAACACAATTTGCACAAGCGTCCTTTCCATCTTTTGCATAACACAATTTGGCAATTTACAAATGCATCGCATTTGCCTTCTCTGTTTAGAACCCATGGAAAGGAAAGGAAAATAAAAGGGAAAAATTTACTATTCACTACACTTGAAATTCTTACTTTTTTCACTCTTTCTCTTCCAACCAAACAATCTTCCAACCAACCAATAAAAGGGAATTTTTTTAAATTTTCCTTTCCTTTCATGGGTTCCAAACAGAGTTAGCCTAAAACAACTACTCTTAACTTCTGCTTTTATCTCTTATAGAAACAAACCAACACCATTATCATTCGTTCAAATTTGGTTTCTTCTGGCTCAATGCATTGCTCAAATTCTTATTTCCTGGCTTTGTAACTTCTAAATTTTACAAGTGTTAGACGGACGCATCTCTATTAAAAATTGGATTTGAATACAATCCCTTTCTGATTCTCGTCATAAGTTTCAGAGAGTTTCGCTCCGCGTTGCTATTTCTTTTGTCAGCTCCTCTTTTTCCCAGTAATCCTGTGCACGTTGCTTTATCTGCTCAAGTTCTTCTTGTCACGGGGTGCAAAACTAGACAACGCCTTTCCTCCGGGGTATGTGTGCTCGGATGTTGAGCAGGTCTACAACTTCACTAAATGTTTGATTCCCTGGCCGCACGAATTCCCTCCGTTACTGCAAATACCAGACTCTAGGGATCGTGCAGTAAGAACTGCTTTTCTACCATTTGGAGATTTACCTGATGGGTCATGCAAGAAGACCAACTCATGTCCTGTAACTGTTCTTGTTACCGGGAGTAATAAGTCCCTCGTACTAGGTAGCTCTCTTTAAAAATCTCTACTAATACCATCTTCTGTTCTTTGTTATTCCACTAAATCCGCTTCTCTGTGTTTGTGCGCGCGCTTTGGTCTGGTTTTTCGATCCTTTAGGGCAAAAGAGTTGTAGGATTTTAATAGAAAAGCGTTTTTGCATTGTAGTATGCCCTTGGCATTGCCATTTTCTCATCAACTACCTGAGATGCTATTACCAATAATCACCGCCATTAAATGTCCTAATCTAGATGTTTCACTATTTTTAGATTTGGCTGGACGGTTTTTCCCAAGATCTTCCATTTTGAATACCTCTGACATCTTGAATGGATTTGTTGATGGTGTGTTTGTAAGTTTTCTTTCCTCTACTCATGCTCCTTTAATTTTTTTTTTCTTAGTTCTTTAAAATCACGTTATTATATAGGATCCAAAACAAATGGATCGGGGTAGCCTTTTCAAAAAGCACAACCTTCGATTTAGTTTGTATACTTGGGCAAATGGAATGATAGTTTTCGATTGATTAATTGTTGTGAAATAACTTGTTGATTGTAATCATTTGAAATCCTTTGATACTTCTTATATCCAAAATTTGAGTGAATTTTCGTAAAATTGCCTTTGCCACCTAAATCTGTACTCTCGACGTTATAGTTATCAAGCTACCTCCTTTACTTAACCTCCTTCAATTTCATCCTGAACGAATTTAGAGAGAGAAAGAATTGAGCGTGAGAATTTCTCATCTGATTTCATTAACAGAGAAAAGGGGAATATATACAACCCTACAATACAAATGACTAAAGAACCCTTTTGTACAAAGAATCTAACAAATAGCACCGTAGCTAAAACAATCTAACCAACTGAGACATGTCTCATTACATGTTAGCCAATACAATCTAACACTCCCCCTCAAGTTGGTGCATAGATATTAATCATGCCCAACTTGGAGAGGATACGATGAAACACCTTACTACTAAGACCTTTAGTAAACACATCAGCTAATTGGTCCTCGGATTTCACATAAGGCATGCATATTACACCACTGTTCAACTTCTCTTTGATAAAGTGTCTATCAATCTCTATATGCTTTGTCCGATCATGTTGAACAGGGTTATGAGCGATATTGATAGCAGCCTTGTTATCACAGTACAGCTTCATAGAACTGTGATCAACAATTCTCAAATCATGCAAAAAGGTTTGAAGCCATAAAAGCTCACAAACACCATGTGCCATGGCTCTATACTCAGCTTCTGCACTTGACCTCGCTACCACAGATTGCTTTTTGCTTCTCCACGTAACTAAATTCCCACCAAGGAAAGTGCAATAGCCAGAGGTAGAACGTCTATCATCAATTGATCCTGCCCAGTCTGCATCAGTGAAGGATTCCAACCTCAAATGACCATGGTTTGAAAACAAAATACTTTTGCCTGGAGAGGATTTTAGGTACCTCAAGATACGATAAACATCATCAAGGTGAGAAGAACGAGGGTCATGCATAAATTGACTGACAACTCCCACCGCATAAGAAATATCTGGACGTGTGTGAGATAAGTATATCAGACGACCTACAAGTCTCTGATATCTTTCCTTATCCGCATGCTCTCTCACGCTGCCAAGATGATGATTGACCTCAATAGGAGTGTCAGCGGGCTTGCACCCCAACATCCCTGTCTCCTCCAAGAGGTCAAGAATATATTTCCTTTGGGAAATGAAGATCCCTTTCTCAGATCTAGCCACCTCCATGTCAAGAAAGTATTGCATCGCCCCCAGCTCCTTAATTTCAAATTCCTTGGCAAGAAGAACTTTAAGCATCTGAAGCTCATTCACATCATCACCTGTCATAATTATGTCATCCACATAAACTATAAGGATGGCAATCTTACCATCACTCCTCTTGGTGAACATAGTATGATCAGCATGACTCTGCGTGTATCCAAGTCTCAACATGGCCTTGAGAAATCTGTCAAACCACGCTCTTGGTGATTGTTTCAAGCCATAGAGAGCCTTCTTCAACCTACACACTTTGCCCTCAGTGGTAGGGGAAGAAAAACCAGGTGGTATATCCATATACACCTCTTCTTCCAAATCACCATGAAGAAAAGCATTCTTCACATCAAACTGTTGAAGTGGCCAGTTTAGAGTAGCAGCACAGGACAACAAGGTGCGAATAGAGTTCATCTTGGCCACTGGATGCAATGGTACTGTAAAACTGGTGAAAATATACGTATGGAATTCCGACGCAAATATCGTATTTTGGGACATTTATTAAATTTACCTCTCTATTTATAATATTTATGGAATGACCTCTTTGTTCACGAGACTATCGAGCCAAACACTCATATGCTCAAGCTTGGCTTGAATTTATAAACAAATAAAAAAAATGTGATTGAGCTTGACTTATATATTTTTTAAACGAGTTTGAACAAGCCAAAAATCGAGTCAAGCTCGAGTTGTTTGGTTCGTTTACCAACCCTATGTCGAACCCTATATATATCTGTCTTAATTACACCTTATGGAAGGATGGTACAAGCTACTCCCTCTGTCCCCTTTTAAATGTCATGCTTCGTAATTCCAACTTATTAAGAAAACATTATCATTATACATTTCACATCAATTTTTACCTCCACTTTCCCTATTTACCCTCTATGGAGACATCATCATTACACTTTTACTCACTAACTTTTCAAAATAGAATCTATTTTTAGGGGCAAAATAGAAAATGTACCAATTTTTATCCACAAACTTTACAAAATGGACACTTATTATTAAGGGACAGTCCAAAATGAAATACTGAACTTTAAAAAGGGGATGGAGGGAGTATATATCTTTTGAAACAGTTTGTGTTTCGGTTCTATCCAAAGCTAGAATGCAACAACCATTAACAATATTAAGTCATGCCCAAATAAAACATTTGTGCCTAATGCATAGTCTACCAAAATTTGGAGCCCCTTGTTTTGGGCTTGGAATTGGGGGTTTGAAGCGGCCGTTTCCTTGGCCTCCCCCAGACCAGGTCTGTGTGTGAAACAGTTTTCTTAAGAAAGCAAAACAAATGTGTTTAAAATACCTGTACACATGAGGCTAGGTTACGCAGTATATATAGCTAGCGATATATAGCCGAATACTCTGCCGTTGATCAGTTAGAAACCCGAATCGAATAAAAAGGTTTGTAGACACAATAAAAAAAAAGAAGAAATATATATTTTTATATGTCCCTTGGCCCATAGGTCCTGGCACAAGGTTAGAATTCTAGCTCTTTAAGAATGGTATCTCACCGATGACTCGGGGCCCCCGGAAGGAGGAAATATGTGTGTATGTGTGCAGATACTAATAACCATTTGTTTTTGGTCAAAAACAATTAATAACCACTTTGGGAGAATCATATCTGCTACATATATACAACTCTAATAAGGGCGGCTCCCCACTTTATGAGAAAAATTTCAAGCATGCATGATCAAAAGATATTTCTTGGTTCTTTTGATAAATTAATTACTACTTTTCAATGTTTATATTGGACAATTTCTTTCTCAAAACCTATTTTCTGTTTTTTCGTCATGTAAACTAAAAGTTAGTTAAGTTTTTATCAATTTATTTGATATGAAATGCATCTTTCGACAAAACATGGTTGTACTATTTTAAATCTCAACTACACAAATATACCAAACCCCATTGCGGATGCTCTAAGCTTTCGATAAGTATATTTGGCCTTAACTCTCAAATTAAAGCTTCTTTTTGCCAAAGATGGAGCGAAAAGAAGGATAGGCAATATATACTGTTATAACTAGCTTCTGTGTCTACCTTAGTGTCAGACCGTTTTTCCACCATCTCTTCTAAAACCAATTGTTGTTAGGAAGGGCTTCAATTGAGTTCTTTATGACATTCGACATTGCACCCGCAAATCTGTTTTTAGAGCGGTTGCAGATAGTGACATTGTGTAACTAAATCTATGGGAGCACTCTGGGCCCAACAATTTCTCCCTCACGATGACGCTTCCACGACTCGAACGCATAACTTCCTAGTTCTGATACCACTTGTCGGAAAAACCCTAGATCGCCTAGGTTTTTCACTGAGAGGGCATTTGTGAATTCCTTTCTTAAGTCCAGGATCTCGGATGGAGCAAGCGGAAGACTATATAATTAAAGCTTCTTTTTGCCAAATTAAAGATGAAGCGAAAAGAAGCCATGATGATATATAATATATCATCAAGCAAAGCAGCCATTATCATGATATATAATATCTTTTCAAGATAAGATAACAAGTTAATTAATTGGCCCTTCATTAATCTATTTTCCTTTCTTGTGGTGTGTGGCATCCACAAGAAAGCCACATTATACTAGTAGTAATTATTGAAGTACTGTAAACCATTAATTGAGGACAATTTTCAAGGTTTTGGATCAACAAAAGTGCTAGGTACAAAGAAATTGTATTCGGAAATCATCCAGAATATACTTTTAGAGGTATTTAATTTATGACCGTTAAATTTTTTTTATTAGCAGTAAAAAAATCCCTGTTCTGGGTGATTTTCGGGTATATTTCTTTGTACATAGCATTCCTCCAATCCTCTTTGGAACAATACACAAAAAAGTCCAAGCAAAGATGATGCATGATGCAATGGATGTTGTAATACAAAAGAGGACCAGCCATTCCACAGCATACACTTGTCTAACAAGGATTGGAAATCGAATTAAACTACAGATCAACGGAAATCAGGCTTCTTGGTTTTGGGTCTCAAACCCCGGCCAACTTTCATATCTGCGCACGGTCCCTCATAAATTCTTTTTATCTATCTCTCTTTACTTATTATCCGAAAATCCTTCCTCAAAATTCAAATCGGACATATCTTCTTACTAAAAGCCTAAAGATGTTTTTTTGATATTCTTTCTTCTTGTGTTTCTTTGATGAGCATTATTGTTGCTTATCCTTTTTTTTCTTCCACAATGTATCTTATCGAGTTTTTATAAAATCTTCTTTTGCCGAGAAAGAAAAAAACCATTGATTAAGAGACAAATCATTTCTTTAACCTATTTGTAATTCTCACAATATATGAGAATAATTATCTTCTGACTGGTCGATAAAAAAAGGAGTAATGTACGACAAATTATATTTATAAGCATATATTTTAGACTCTCCTCCGCGGTTTACCAAATACTAATGACGCGAACTTAAATATTTTGTCGCTAGATGGCCCAAATTGATGTAGGGAAGCGACGAAGCGTATGAAACACGAAATTGTTTGGAAAAAGACAGCCACGAACAAGTCTAAACTAAAGACACTTGCACTACGAACAAACAATGTTGAGATAATTCTCAGTTTTTTTATTAATTAAATAACAACCACTTTGTCTTAAAGCTTACAACTCAATTTATAGCAGAGAAAATCCTACATACTAGAAAATAAAGAAAAATGAAACAATAAAATTAGAAACTAACTCTTCATATATATTGACCAAACAAATATTAAAAGAAAACAAAATAAACTACAATGGCGTAACTAATTACTTTAGAATACCGTTTGTAGCAAAAATGGACCGCTCTGTCAAGGAGATCCTTCCTAAATAGTAAAAGCATCCTCAATGGACTCCTAAAATGACTCCTAGTTAGGCTTCTAGGTGACATTGATAAAGTTAGTAATTATTTCTTCATTTTAGTGCTTTAGTGGACTCTCCAGAGTGGCTGCTAAGGTAGGCTCCCAGTTGGTGTACTAAGTTTAGGGAAGGAGGTGACAATAGAGAGAGAGCCTTTTATTTATTTGCACAAATAAACACTAGGACACACTTTAGGAGGCAAATTTAGGGAGACCAATGGAGTACCCTCCCACACCTAAATTATAGCAAATTCAATTAGCACACAGAATTGAACCCCACTTTTGCTTATGTGTTAATTTTTGGAGTGCACTGGAGATGCTCTAAGTAGGTAATTGTGTCAAGATGTATATATCCATAATGACGTATTAGGTATCACACTGACGTGGCATGAGGTATCCGTGTTGATGTGGCGGGGTGTCCAACAATGACATGTGGCATAATCATATTGACTTGGTCAATGGACAATTCACATAGGTGGTGACCATCATATGGGAGTATGCACCATCTTATAGGATTTTGATCCATACTCCAGAGGTGATATCTAAGATGCAGAACGTACACTGGAGCTTTCTACTTGGAATAATGGACTAGCATTCTTCCTCTGCATTAGATGTACTTAGAATTGTCATTATACTGACCAAGGGCGAAATCATGAATTTATTTTGCCTTGGGCTAACCCAAAATTTATATGTATGAACCAAAAAGAGGCAAACCCAAAAATTTGGTTTGAAGAACAACAAAAGAGTTTTTCCTCTTCTTTTTTTTTTTGGTTATTCCATTAGAATTTAAAATAGAGACAGAAATTTTGGTTCGAAGAACGACAAAAGAGTTCTTCCTTTGTTTCCGACGGTCACAGAATTCATCGATGATCAGATTTCCTCCACTCCTGCCATGGACGCGCTAAATAGAAGTCCCAAGACTTGTTTCCTAAAAAAATCCCCTGTTTCCGCCGTCAAAAGGTCGAACTTCCTTCTTCGGAGAAGGAAGTTCGAAAGAAGAAAAGGGGTAGAAGCAAGTCCTTCTCTGGGTTTGCCCTGTTCGAAATTAGGAGTATTTGGATGGTGGATTGGGCTGGGTTGGGCTGAGCTGAATGGGATGGTGAAAATTTACATATAATATATATATATATATATTATAATTTGGGTGAAGTGCACCTGGGCTACAGCCCAAGTCAACCAGAGGGTAGTTCCGCCCTTGATACTGGCAGTATATTTGAGCTTATCCTTTCAGCGAAGTAAATAATCGACAATTATAGCAAAAACAAAACACAATATCAGCAGAAAATAGAGGATGAAATCTTACATTGAACACCAGACAAACCAAAAGAATGGTACAAGAGCCTCGTGCGGGGATAAAACATTAGAGTTTCAACCATATACTGAAAGTATGAGATATTAGAAAGTTGGCCAAACACCAGACTGACTCCTGGTTCTAGCATATACATATTCTTGGGCAAATAGAATCACAACAAAATGAATGGGGCAACCGAACAAAAACATGTATTGTTGCGTTGCGTCACCTTGTACATTAAGCAATATTATACGCAAGGCTTCCTTTGATACAAACATATAGTATACGAAAATGATATTCCTGTTGGAAAAATATCCAAAACTATCTGCAAGATGTTTGAGAGAAGGGATCGGAAAGAGAAATATACTCGGAACTCAATTCTTGTATTCCACTTGCTTAAAACCATGTGGTACATCAGGTATTCATCTATAATGAGGGTAAAGAGAGACCTTCAGAGTTCAGAGTATATTTGAGGTTGGCCGCACCCCACCCCCCCGGTGGCATGAGGTCACTGGTTTGGTCGAGTTGGCCAACACTCAAATTCAAGTGATTTATGGATCTATTCTCTGCAGGACCGGCTCGGAGATTTCGGAGGCCTAAGACGATCTTCGAAATTGAGGCCCTTAATATCCTAGCACTTAACATATAATTTCTTCTTCGTCAGTTCGTTGAGTTGGTTTGCAATGGGAATTATCGTTTAAGGGGAAAAGATGTATCCATGTTAATGAATAATTTTCCCAAAGATCAGCGATCCCGACGTCCCATGATCCAACTTGCTAGCTTAACGGCAAGAGGGGCCTTGCGGCAAGCTTTTGGAGTGGCCAGTGGAACTGAGCAAGGATGTGCTCGATGCTTCAATGGGCAACGTCAAGATGGCGGTCATCAACAGCGTTCTTGATCCTTGGATCTTGGATTTTTAGACCATTTAGGAGGATCGAATCGACAGTCTCTCCGCGACTTGGGGTTCAGGAGTTGGATGGGATTGGTCATTGGTCATCTAGATTTCTAGTGGCTTCGGTTTTTGGCCTTGTGGGTGGTGTCTGGTGGTGGTGGGCTGCTTGTGGGGGAGGTGGTTGGCGGTGGGGCGTGCAGCGTGGACAGCTTGGGACATTTTTTGGGTTCTCACAAAAGTAGACAAGCATATAGGAGTAGCATTGAAGGTAATAGGTAATTTTGTAGAAGAAATATCAATTTTTTTTTATTTTGTATCTAAAATCAAATTAAAAAAAATGCAGGTTTTAACTTACTTTTTATTTGGAAGAAATGTTTTCCAATTTATTTTTTGTAATATCTCTTGTCAATACAAAAAAAAAATCAACTATTTGTCACAAAATATACGAAAATATAAGTTTATGACTCGTCAAGATCAATATTTTAAGGAAAATGAAAATTTATACACTAACAAATTTTATTCCAATAAAACTCAACAAATTAATGAATGACTCGGATCATTTAAGTGAAAGAGGAGAAAGACAATAGGAGGACTAGATAATTTGTCCAAAGAGAGCCAGAATTCCTTTTGGCAAGATTTGCGGCCTCTTCCAGGATTCACTCTAAAGTTAACATATCTTATCCCTTCAACAACGGATAGTTTACTCAAAGTGGATCGTTTTGTTTTGGAAGTTGTCTACCCTTTATGCTTGTTCTTCTCTCTTGTCTAGCTTTAGTTCTGGTAACCTTTTGTAATTGGGGCTGTATTTATTATTTTTGAACTCTTATAATGACTCTTTATCCATCTATGAAGTTCTTTTTTTATGTCAAAAAAAAAAAAACTCGCCTGTTCCCATTTACAGTTAAAAAATAAATAATCTATTACCCATTTAGAATTGAGTGGTGCAGATTTTTGCACTTGAATTCAACGGTGAGGCTTATGTTTGTACCTCTTGAGAGAGCGTGATGCTCCCAAATCACTCGGGAGCATCATAGCCGGAGCCCACATGAAGAGGACCCTCCACATCGTACTATAGGTTGCTTGAGGGAAATGCCTTGTACATGACGGCATCGTCGTCAGTTACACAGGAGATAGTGATTCGGTAGCTGATGAGGTGGGTGTAAGCTTCGGTCGTGTTGGGGTCGAATTTCTGGAACTTCGGCAAATGGAGTCCTGGTTTTGGCATGGTTGCTTGAATTTTGGCCGAGAAAGGAGACTCAGTCAACTTCTTCAACTGATATTCATGGGTTGGCCGAGGCAGACGTCCGTCTTTATCGCTCCGAGACCTTTTAGAGGCTCGGTAATCTTTTTCCTTGTTGGTTGCCTCTTCTTGCCGATGCTGGTGTGTCCTTTCCTTTTTGTCGATGAGGACCTTCAACAGATCCTCATCAGGGAGATGCGCCGTACGATAGACTTTGCGTCGACTAGGTTGTTCATCGTGCCGAACGACTACACTCACACTTTTCTCCCGAGGAAAAGTCCGTGTGTTTCTTGAGTTCACCGTGCGTCCAGCGTGGGGGGTTTCCCGAGGGAAATCTTCTTGTTCTGTGGGAAAGGTGGAGTTGCAGGAAGAGAAGGAAAGGGGAACAGAGAAAAGGGAAAAGAGGGAAGGGGGCGGCGGAAATGGGGAGGAGTGGAAACCCTCCCCAGGGAACTCTCTCTCTCTAGAACTCTCCTGAACCTCGACCGGCTCCACATGAAAAACGTAGTTTTAAGCACACATTTTCTTCGCATTTCCTTCACATTTTCCTTTCCTTTCTTCCTTTCTGTAAATTCCAAACAGGCCTAAAGCCCAACAATATCCGGGTGGGCTCCAAGGTCCGAACATAAATTCAAGTCAAAGCGGGCCAACATCATCGGACCGTTTAATTTCCCACTGCTACTCCAAGCCTTGTCTCTGACTCTCTCCCGCCTCTCTCTCTCTCTCTCTCTCGCTCGCTCGCTCTCCTCGCGCTCCTGGCGACTGCACGCAGGTAAACCCCCCCGCCCCCGCCCCCTCCCCTCTCTCTCTCTCTCTCTCTCTCACGCACACACACAAGCGTTTTGTCTAGGTTTCGGGAGGACAAGACTGATGATGTTAGGAAGACGGATGCAGTATGGTCTTGCTGCTCTCTTCTTTTGGTAATACCTACCCAACTCAGCCCTTACCCGTCTTTGATCGGTATCATAGCCCGGCCCGCTGCGACCCTTGACAAAAGATCTCCCCCCTATGGAGAAAATGGCATCTTTGAGGTCTAAGTTTGTTACCCCTCTAGCAAAGGCAGCTTGATCTTCAGGTAGTAGAGGGGAAAATAAGATGGGTGTGGCCAAGGTCTAGCTTCCTTGTCATCGCTGGAATATAGCTCTTTGAAGTAGTCAGTAGCTATTAGCTTTAGTTGATATTGCTCATAAAAAAAATCGTCTTGGTAGCAACCACCAAACCAATAGAACAAGGGTTAGCTCTGCAGCTGGTCTACAAGCAAGGTAAGTAGATCCATTACTGGGGCTCTGGGTTGTTTCCGCGACTCGAACCCATGACCACCAGCAGATCACGCTGTGGCAACCTTATAGTTGTGCCCAGGCCGTGTGTCTAAGTTTTATATGCTGGTTAAAAAACGCCTAATTTGGGTTATTTATATGTGTTTCATATATGGAATTACTCTTAAAGATGGAGATGATATTTTATTTTAATTACACGTGGCACAAAATATTTTTTCTGTATTTATCTTCTATAACAGGAATATACGAATTTCAGTTTGTATAACAGGAATATTCATCTTTGATTCTTGGGACCAGGCCTCAAGAAAGTAATTTCTTTCTGAATTCGTTAGTCCCGGCGTGGATGGCCTGCCTTTGACTGGACTGGAGAGGGGATTAGTTGTGGTGTGGGTAAGCTATCCTGGACAACCCTGACGGTTGAACCGAAAAAAATTTCAGTTGAACTCATCAACGTAATTTGAAGGCACTGTTGGATTTGAGTTAGTTATATTGTGCATAGAGATGATGGTGATAGCTCAAGGATTTGAGAAGTACGTCAATAAGATTGGTTTTGGGGTCGTGAGTCATGTTGCCCCATCAAGTGTGTGTGTGTCACTGAATATATTCATGTACTTTCTTATAACTATTGGCTTCTATATATGTTTTTACAGATTTGTGCATATATGTTTGTAGGATTATTAGACTATTTACTCGTGTGCTTGTACATGGATATGCATAATCTGTGCTATCAATGTAAATAATTTGGGAGCTTGTGATAGAGCATCTGTTGTTCTTTGTTCACAATCTCCATCTACATCGAGCATGAATGAGCCCATAGGTCCCTTTTGATGTTCTATATGTATATTCATTCAGTTTTAACTTGTTCATGGGTTAGACAACCGAGTGTGTTTGGTTGTCGTCTTGTTGAAATAGATTAAGCAACTAAAAACTCTATTTGTTAATTTTACCTTCAAAATTGTTCTTAGGCTTCGCAAACCTATAAAGGGATGCAAAAGTAAAGAAAAACAATAATATTACTGTTAATGGAAATGCAGGGAATTGCTAAAAAAATTGCTATTGGGAGGGGAAGGGAAGGCCTAAATTAACATGGTATGCTCTGAGGTTAATAACAATCCAGCTTATTGAACTCAGTTGAAGCTCCTAAGAACAGTAGCAGAAAATGATTCATATAGGCAAAATGAAATGGTTGAGACACAAAGCTTAGTTAAATTTTATTTCTAGCTTGAAAGAATGTAAATCAGCTGATTTCGCATTCACAGTTACTCTTAAAATGAGATGATTTTATTCATGCATGAAATATAGTGTAGCACGGACACTTCGTCGGAGCTCACGTATTGTGTCGGACACTTCTCGGACACCGACACTCTCTGGACACGTGTCCGACACGGAAATCCAACGTGTCCTACTTTTTCTCAACGTTTTTTGTTTGGATACTCCGGGGGCACTCCAAAAAATTCTTAGGACACTCTTGGGACACTTGCAAGACATGTCGGGGTGTTAAACGAAATAGTTAATACTCTTGTTAAAGCTTAGAAAAGTCTTTCTTCTTTGTGTACCATATGATAGTTTATTGATGACAAAGACACACAGATGATGAAATGTTTTTTGTTGGAATACTTTTGTGAATAATGTGATGATATATAAGATTTAAGCTATTTATGGTGTTACACATAGAATTAGAGCCTTTTTATACGTATAACTGCATAAATATATATCATTTAAAACGTGTCCCCAAACGTGTCGTGTCCTCCAATTTTTTAACATTGGTGTGTTAGAGTGTCGGTGTCATGTCACGTGTAATATATAGTGTTGGAGCATCTCCAAAGGAGATAGCAAATTTCTATACCTAATTTAGATTTGGTAACACATGTGGCAAAGAGCCATTTGCATCAAGTCCACTCCAAAGGACTCTTTAACCTTTAAATTTTTTATTAATCTTTTGACTTTAAGGGACCCACATTGCCAAAAAAAATCAAGTAATTAACCAATCATCATTATTATATTTGATGATGTGTCAATTTGAATAGTCGTTTCTCTCTCTTCAAAATTGAAGAGTGAGAGTGCTACACCAAAATGGTCTAGTTAGTTTACTATCTCCCTTGGAGTTCTTTTTGGTGACACGACTCTTCAAATATAGTTTAGTTCTCATTTTGCTCTCTCTCTTGGAAATGCTCTTATATATGTGTAATATATGTACTTGTGCCCGTGTCACTCTACTATGTTTGTACATTTTCTTCCCAGATAACAAGAATACACAATTCGAGTTGAAGTCGTCAGACCAATTTGAAGGCTTGGGGAATTTAAGTTAGTCACAGAATCATAAGATGAAGAAGATGATAGCTCTTGGGTTTGAAGGGTCAGCCAATAAGATTGGTGTTGGGGTTGTGACCCTTGACGGCTCAATTTTGTCAAACCCTAGACACACCTACATCACCCCACCAGGCCATGGATTCCTCCTTTGAGAAACTGCCCAACACCATCTCCAACACATCCTTCCACTCATCAAGTCCGCCCTCAAGACGGCCCAAATAACTCCAAACGATATTGATTGTCTCTGTTACACTAAAGGGCCAGGCATGGGTGCGCCATTGCAGGTTGCAGCTATTGTTGTTCGGGTTCTTTCACAGATTTGGAACAAACCCATTGTGGCTGTGAACCATTGTGTTGCGCATATTGAGATGGGGAGGATTGTGACTGGGGCAGTTGATCCTGTTGTTTTGTACGTGAGTGGTGGGAACACACAGGTGATTGCATATAGCGAGGGGCGGTATCGGATTTTTGGGGAGACTATAGATATTGCTGTCGGGAATTGCTTGGACCGGTTTGCTAGGGTTCTGACTTTGTCTAATGATCCGAGCCCTGGGTACAACATTGAGCAGGTATGCAATTGGAAATGCGTTTGCTTAACCTATTTCATGACAATCTTTGTTTTATAAGTACTAAATTTCATTTTGGAAGTCCTTAAAGGTATTGAGGTTGACCAAATCCCTACTCTAGGTTTATCTAGTTGGAAGGATGACCATTGGCGAGCCAATGTCTGTAACGGAGGTGACTGGATGACGGCCCTCTATTTTGATTGTGTGAATGGGCCATTGCTCTACTCTGTAGTTTCATTAAGTTTCTCCTTTTGCCCCATAGTTATTGATGATGGAGCTGCAAGTTCTCTTAGCTATACAGGGATGTGAAATTGATGTATGTTTTTTGGAGCCCTTGAATGTCAGATGAGTGCTGGAATGTGTAAAACAGGACTGTCAATGGACAAGGGATAGAGTCGATCACAGTTATATATTCGTGTCATTTGTTATGAATGTCATAGATGTGTACATCCTTCTAGTAATAGTGTCATATAATTGGCTTTGATACATATATCTTGGTAAGTGGTCACAAACACTAGTTAAGCTCCAAAAAATTGATCTGAAATGTATATGTACTTGTAGTCTTACTAATGCATAAAATTGATGATAATTACCATTGTGTTACTTTACTTTTGTATTTCTTCTTTTCATTTTATTCTCTCATCTTTCTCAAAAAAATCGGGAAGTTGATGAATTTTGAGTGTGGCTATATTTTCATATGTATTTTAACTGCTATGCTTCTCAGACAACTGATTATCAGTGAAAGGGTGATGGTTGCCATGGGTGTAAAGCTACTCTAAAACATGTAGCCTGCCTTTATAATTGTAAATTAGGGTGTGGATATAAGAAGGTATAGATGATGGAGAATGGTAAGTGGATTTGAGGCAAAATACAGAGAGATAGAGTTGTTGCATATGTGAGATTAGCGAACGTGCTATCTATAATAAAAGAGGGGTGTTAATTAAGGAGCCGTCAATTGAAGGTGAAATGAGTGACATTATGTGAAGATGGTTTTTGAGTTGGGTTTCTTGATAAATGGGAAATTGGGGTGAAAAGGGATACTGGCCCAGGGGTGGGAGAGATGGGGGGAGCGTGGGTTAAGGCAGAGAATTTAGACATTTTCTTTCATTGATGCAGTGACATTTACTTTGTTCGGCAGATGTGTCATTTGCCTTCATAGGATTTGAGTATTTCTTTTATTCAAAAGAATTGTGTGTCGACATTTCTCAATTTTCCTTACATCTGAGTGCTTTTCTATTATGTCTATGATATCCGTTACAGATTCAGATAGGTGTTCTCACTTACTTCAGTTTGCTACTTTATGAATATATCTATGTTCTAGAGATTGGAGATATTCAGATTTTTCTTGGATAGCCTTCAGCTGCTGATTATGATCTGTGTTGTCTTCTAAATAAAGAGATCTCCATAAACAAGCTGATGAATATATGCCTTTGTCTTGAATTGGCTTACTTTTCTTATTCATCAGCTTGCAAAGAAAGGCGAAAAGTTCATAGACCTTCCCTATGTTGTCAAAGGAATGGATGTTTCGTTTAGCAGAATACTGAGTTACATCGAAACCACTGCGGAGGAAAAGCTAAAAAATAATGAGTGCACCCCTGCAGATTTGTGCTATTCCCTGCAGGTAATCATTTGCATTGCTTCCCCTATTTAGTGAACACTTTGCATATTTGTTGTTGTAAAATGTTATGTAGCTGGTATACCTCTTGTTGGAATTTGTCCCTCATCGATTAATTATCACTTCTAAAACTAGTATATGAGCATGGGCAGCTTCTCCACTCATTGCCAATTGGTTTTGAGTTGGATGATTTAACATGGTATCAGAGCTAGGTTATAGAGGCTTTTCCCCTTTGTTTGTTCCATAGTTGCACCTTGTTTCGTTGTGATCCGTATCTTTCGGATCCTTTGTTGACCTCTCCACGTGCGAGTTGGGGGGTCGCACGTGCGGAGGAGTGTTGGAATTTGTCCCACATTGGTTAATTATCACCTCTAAAACTAGTACATGAGACTAGGCGGATTCTCTTTTGAGTTGGATGCTTTAACACCTCTCCAGTATAACATGCTAGGGTTAGTGGTATATATACACAAGTTAGTTGTGACTCAGTATCTCCATATCAATCTATTTGTTTTAGGAAACGCTTTTTGCGATGCTTGTGGAGATTACAGAACGGGCAATGGCACATTGTGATTCGAAAGATGTTCTGATTGTTGGTGGTGTGGGATGCAATGAGCGGTTGCAAGAGATGATGAGAATCATGTGCTCAGAGAGGGGTGGAAACTTGTTTGCGACGGATGACAGGTATTGTGTCGACAATGGTGCGATGATTGCATACACTGGCCTACTTGCTTATGCTAGTGGGATGTCAACTCCGCTGGAGGAATCGACCTTCACACAACGGTTCAGAACTGATGAAGTACTGGCAATCTGGAGAGAGAAGCAGGGATCGGAAAATGTTCTTGTGAACACAATTGTCTAATTATCTATCTTTTAGGGTATGTGTTCGTTTTATTCTACTTTTTTTTTTTTTTTAGTTTATCCCCTGTATTTTTTCTTCAAGTTAGATCATCACAAGTTGCTTCCTCGTGTTATATAGGAATTGGGGTTTTCAGGGAATTCACAAACCCGATAACCATGGGCCATAAAAATTCCTATAATTGCGGTTGTTCCTGTTCATCAACTGCAAACCCGGAACGGACAACGATAGCTTCTTTTTCCTTGCTGAGCTAGATTTATGTTTGTTTGCTTTAGACTAAATATGGAGGCTTTAATAAACAGAACGAGCTTCTATCCTTAAGAATAGAAATCACCTTCTTCCCTTGTTTGTCAGGTTGAGACTTGACCTACTCACCCGTAAAGAATGCAACAGAGCATAATGGAATTAGTATTAAGGATGTCATTTGTGTTTTTGCTCCAAAAACCACAAGGAAGCATATTTGTTTGTAAAATTCAGATCTTAGTGATAATTGGCGACGTAGTGTTCACGTATAACAAGTAGTTACAAATTCACCTTGTCATTTTTCCCAATTCTTTATAGTAGTTCTTTAAGACCTTGAAGATTTTCTTCACTACAGATGAGACTTGAGAGACAAGAAAGGTTTACGGGAACCTTGTAACTTGCACAATTCCCGTTTTTCTCGCTAAACATGACAATTATATCACTGTTATAGTGCTGTGTTTAGGCATATATTGTTACTTTGGCTGTGCTAAATGTATGAAATACCCATTCTCAGACACTTGACAGTAGAAAAGGGAATGGGATATGCGTCCAAAATAAGTAGAGGGGCGTTCATTCAGCAAGTATATTTAGTAAATTGGGTTTACTATATGACCCCATAGAAATTCATCTTATCACGGATGAAATGTTCTATGGCACTTTGTAAACACCATTTTTTCCTTAAGAGAGAAAAATGCACATTATAAATATGAATGTTTTACCTTATCCCCATGTACTTAACACGAAATAGATGAATACAAAACTTCAGACATAAATACACCTAACACACGCACCCAAGTCCATGCAACATAGGTGCCTAGCTGGATCAAGGCTAATTGCAGCTCTAAAATTGTTCATCCCTTCGGTGTTTAGTGATGTATTTAGCACGGATACAGACACAGACACAAAACACGGGAATTCAAAAGGATGGGCACACGGACACAGCGGTTTACATGGTAAAAGATTTGAAGGGAAGGGGTCTTATTGGCAATCAAACAGGGTCTCTCTCAATTCTGTATTGAGTGTGATGCAGCTGCAATTAAAAGTGCAGAATCGAAGGAAAATGCCAGCTGTGGATATTGATTCAACGATGAAAGTCATTTGGCATTTGTTTGAATCTTGTTTAGAAATCCCAGTTGTTTGGGTATATTGACTTGTAACAGAGTAGCACATGATAGTGGTAAACATGCCCTAGTGAGTAGGATGAGTGAGTCCATCGCATTGTGCTGTTCCTATATGGTTTCTACTTCTTATTTGGACTTAGACCGTGTTGTCCTATCAATGAAACTATCTTTTATATATATATATATAAGCATGCGAGCTATATCAGTAAATTTGGAAAAACAGGATTATATGCATCTTTCTCAACTTTCAAGCACGTTTACAAAAAGGTTTTGTGGGACCAGATGAGCTTAGACGGAAATAGATCACAAGTTGAACCGAACTCCTCATTGTGATCATGACACAGGTTATATTTGCAGTTAAGGCCTTGGCTGCAGTGCTGAAAGGAATAACAAGTGGGTGACGACTTAGGTCTTGTTTGGCAGAATATTGAAGGCATCGACATATGTGGGGCAATGAGTCAATAACGCCCAACCAAATGAGTCTTTTTCTTTTCCCTTTTAGGTTAGATTAATGTTGTAGTAAGGCAGGAGGTCACGGCCATTTACTATCGTCAAAGAAGAAGGGAACGGTAAGAGTGTTTAGAATCCATGGAAAATAGCATCCTTTTCTTTTTGTATGATTTTTCTTAATGGAAGTCCTATTCTTGTACTAGTCTTTGAGCTTTAGCAATTGTGGACTATTTTGCTCGTACTTTCAATAGCTAATTTCCCCATTAATAGTACTAAGTCAGATTTGAAACCACAATAATGACAATATCATGATGAAAATGCTCATGGAGTACAATACAATGGGTCGCAAGTCTACCTATTATTGTTGGGCACTTCGATGTATATGTCTCTAGTTGCTGAGAGGTAGGATCAGAGTGAGGGACACAGATGTCATGACACAAATCCGAATACGGATCTGCGTGTCCCGCTGAGAAAAAATCAATTAATCTAATGAACATGCCATGTGGTGTGTCGCACAAGTATTTTGGCGTGTCCCCGGGTTGTTGGACCAGATACAGTGACCTCTAGGTGTGTCGGCACTTCATAGTTAGTGCTATCCTTTATTTTTTCCCCATTGGCTCTGGACCATTTGGTTACAGCGCAACACCTTGCAATTTGGTCCAGACACATCTCAGGTAAATAACTTGTGTTACTTTCACTCTATGATAGGTACTATTGATAGGGCTATAGAGTGGCTATTTGGTAGTCTAATGACTTGTTGCTTCTTCTGTTTCAGTTGTGTCGTGGCTGGATTAAGCTCAAACGAGGACAGTGCGGCCAGAGGTAATCCAGAAGAGGCCACTATTGGTTTTCATTGGCAAATTGGGGTGACAAGTCTGGCAGCTGAGTTTTGGGCTCTTAGATGGTCTCCAAGTAGTTTGTACTTTAAACATGCACAATTCTTAGTTGAAACAGATGCCTAGCTAGAGAAAGTTTATTAGCTGTATTACCTGATCAGGAACTGTGAATTCCTCCTCGGATAACCACTCGTTAAACTCGTGTTTCGTGAACCAACAAACTTTCTAGCAAAGGCGGCTAATCCAGCAACTACGGGATGGTACTGTGGGAATTTCTATGGGTAATTTTATTGTGTCTGTGTTTTATGAGGATGCTCAAAGAGTTTCATACTCTTTATTTAGTCTTTCAGCATTCCTATTTTTGTTCCTTCGCTTTGTTTTGTTTTCTTCAATATATAATGTTAGGGGTTGGATTTTTGGATTGTGGTGATATGTAATGGTATTATAATCATCAGAGTTAGAACCTGGGTTAAGATCATCAACCAAATAAGAGGCATCCAATTCGAGCCCGAGTATCATAGTACTCCGTCTGTCCTGAAATGTTTATCTACTTTTTCCGTCAAATTATCTCAAAAAGTTATGGTCTTAAAAAAGGTAGTATATTACAATAAGCAAACATTACAATCGCGGTAAGGCCGCCCTTGCCATGGCATGAGCAACATGTACCGAATGTCTGGGTACCTTAATAACCTTTACAATACTAAAATAAGAACATAACGAACGGAAATCTGCAAGAGCAGTGCGAATACAAAAAGGAGCACTACAACTCTACAAGGATCCTTCAATCCTTGCACAAACACAGCACAATCTGTCTTAATACAAACTCTCTCCAGGTTCTCCTTAATTGCCCATTCCAGCACCAACTAGTTGAGAAGTAATTTTAGGGAAGGTAAGCTACTAAGTACTAACACAACACTTTGCACGAACATGCTGAGGTGACACTGTATTGATAGGCAATGAATGAGATATTATTTTACATTGTCCAATGGTACAATGCTACCTCAGCATGTCGTGCATATTGTTATGCGAAGGTTGTGTTGTGAAAGCTTTTTTGGTTCTCTTGACAAGTTAGATTTTCCAAATTAACCGAAAATTAGAACAGGGTAGTACATTTTTTTTCCCGGTAAATGTAACAGGGTAGTACATTGTTAAGGTCATGCTTGATAACTCGAATTTTCATGGGCTTAAACTCAGATTGAAAGCTTGAGATTGACTTACATATTTTACGAGTCAAGCCAAACTTATCAGGATCACAAAACTTGAAATGTTAGCCAAGTTTGAACAATCAAGGGTGTTTACGCTAGTGATTAATTATGCATAATATTTCGGTTGTCTTTATTCAATTTTTTTTTTTTTTTTTTGCATTTGTTAGTTTTATGCCAAACTTGTATGTGATATGAGTGAGTAAGAGCGAGAAGAATCGGAAAAGTAAAATATTTAAATTTTACACAAGTATTTTGAGAAATATCTAAAGAAAAGCTCAAAAAATTAAATTTTAGACTTTTTATTGAATATTTTCCAAAATACTTGTTTAAAAGTCATAATTTTTTTACTTTTCTGATTCCTCTCATCCTTACCCTTATCACATAAAAATTTGGCGTAAAACTAACCAACGTAAAAAAAAATTAAATAAAGACAAAACCAAAAAATTGTGATGCAGATTTTAATTACTAGTTTGAACGGGGATCTCAGTCTTCAAAAAAATCTCTAATTTTTTTGAATAAAGACAAAAATAAGCCAATAAGCCAATTTTTTCGTTTTTATTAAAAAAAATTAGATTTCGATCATAATTTTTTACTTTTTAGATTCCTTTTGTCATGATGATGTAATAATCTCCAAAAAATTGACGAATAACTAACAAATACAAAAAAAATTTGAATAAAAAAAATAAAATAAACCAATTGGCTTATTTAACCGAATGGGGCCTAATTCCGAGCTGAGCTTGAACTCGTGTAATAGTCGAGCCAAATGTGAATAATAATTGTGTTTGGCTTGATTTTTAGCAGCTCTATTTATTGCTTCGTTTCGCTATACTTCGGAGGCGCGCGTGAGTTCCAATCTCCAAGCCGTTTTCTCTCACAAAAATTGGGACTAGAAAAAGGTTTTACTTGCTGAAAGACAGCAAACCTACGACGCGAAAATTTGAAGGTTGAAATCTCTGTGGCTTCAATTTCAGTGAGTCTCTCTCTCTCTCTCTCTCTGAATGTATGTATCTGGTCAATATGTTTACGATCTGGCGTTTGCAAAAACCAAGATGATGTCCCAACCCTAGAATTCAACCAATTTCATGCCTTTCGATTTGCATTTCATCCCAAGCCTCAGAAAAGTGCTAGCTTTGAGTGATTTCATGCGTAGTATAATCTTTGCGTTTCATTCTCTTTCTTTTTATGAGAACTTTTGGCTTCGTTGTGTTCTACGAAAATTTGATCTAATAGAAGTTAAACCTGATTTTGGAATCTTTACAGCCCCTTTGGATGAAGTGATTTCAAGAGAAAAGAAAAGAAAGGGTTTGGGTTTCTAGCCAAATCACTCAGTTGGATTGACCATTTTGGTTAGAAATGGAAAGAAAAGTATATAAATGAAATGTTTTGATTGGCTTCTACCCTTTGAGATTTTTTGAGAAAGGACTCTCCTTTCTTATCTCACCCTTTCTCACCATCCAAAGCGGCTGTTAGGGTTTGTTTGGAACTTGGGGAAAAGAAAAGAAAGGAAGAGAATATTTTAACATAGAGGGGAACTTTTACTGTGCTTAATCCTCTATTTTAACCATTTTCTCTCCTCTTTTCTCTCAAACCAAACAAGAGAATGGAAATTTTATGAGCTTTCCCTTATTTTCCTTTACTCAAACAGAGCCTTGGACTTGTAATTATGAAGGCAACCCCGACATTATTTTTAAGCAAATGCAAGAGAAAGGGGTTTAAGGAAAATAATTTTACCCCCCGTTCAATTTTTTTTTTCTTTCCTAGATGAACCCAACAAAACCGTTTGGCTTAGGCTGTGGTTGGATTTGTAGAAAAGAGTTCTTTTTTTCACTCTACCTTTTTCTAGAAAAGCCAAGCTGTTTGGGCTATATTTTAGTTGAAGTTTATTTTGCATTTTCACTTTTAGAGGAAGAATTGGGACAAAAAAGCTGTATCTCAGCTAAGTTATTTCGGTATTTTGGGCGATGTTTGGTGTGTAACATAGAAGGCAAACATGTGAGATGCAAGTGCTGTTTAGTCACAAAGCATTGTTAGTTTTAGTCATACCAAACACAGTTTTACTTTGAAGAATATTTCATTTTCCGGGAGGAAAAAAATCAAATAGCTGGTTAACTTACAGGCACGTGAATTAACCGCACATGTCCAACAGGCATGAACATGTTTGGACACGGCAATACACGCGTTTGATATTTGTAGTAGTTTCCCTTGGTCGGATACGTTGGGTGGATGTTGAGGACACTTCTAATCACATTGGGAACACTTATGGAAGTCAAAATCTAGTTATTAGAAGTCAAGGGAAGGTCAAAATTGCCATGGATGCATAGTTTTTGAATGTTTATGGTAATAAGGGTTGCTTTTATATCTCCAAAAATAGTAATATTATTTGTGTTTATGCCTTATTTGATCCCTAACTTGATACATTTATATTATTGACAATTCTATTGATTCATAAATTATATCCTATACTATTTTTTTTACCATGCCCCCAACGTACTCGAAGCCTAACTTTTGTGTCCGTGTCCATGTTCGTCTCCCGTATCCGTATCCATTCTTCTTAGCTCCTAACAACCCTACGAGAATTGTGTGCAGTATTTCATATCTGAATGCTTTCTTTGTTTTGGGTCAAAACTTACCAATTCCTATGTACTACCAATGTTATTTAGAGATAATTGGAAAAGATGCATCTAGAGCATGAGGGTCCAGCTCCAGCCACTGCAGATTTAGAGGACATAACACAAGTCACTTATCCTTGTTTCATTCGTTTTTCTTCAATCAATGAGATTAAACCAAAGTAACCACTGGTCTTGGGAACCATATTTCTATATATGCACTTCACATTGTCGTTTGTATGGATTTAGTTTTTCCTGTGACTAAAATACACACCCAAAATTGATTTTCAACATTTATTTCTAGTTATTTGTGAACTCATGGTTAGGCCCTAGCCAATTGCTCAGTATTCTACTTTGGGGATAGAAGATTGCATTGTTTCTTCTCTTGTGTGGGCTTTCATAAGGAAAACTCCCCTTTTTGGTTAGATTCTGTATTTTTTTGCTGCTGGTTTTCATGCTTTTGAAAAACTGTTTGGTTGCTTTGCATAATTGGCTAGTTGGCAACTTGGCACAGGCATTATTGATTCATATTATGGTTATATTTTTATGGATGTCAAACTATTCCAGTTTGATGTTTCAAAAAAAACTATTCCAGTTTCACTTATCTGAAACCAGGAGCCACTTTGTCTATTAATCTTGATTTATAGCTGCAAATTAACGTATTATATTCGATTTATAGGGGAGTGTGCTATTTATCTTTTTCTGTTTTGGAAAGGATGTAACCTATTTAATGTTGACTTTCAGTGGATAGGCAAGCCGAAGTGGAAGAAGGAGTTGAGCAAATAGAAACCTCTGTATGTGGAGAACTAAGCGTGTGTGAATATGAGAGAAATCAAGAACCATTTGAGGGAATGCTCTTTGACACGGAAGAAGCTGCACGAACATTCTATGATGAATATGCTTCCCAAGTGGGGTTTGTAACCCGTGTACTATCTTCGCGGAGGTCAGAGCGTGATGGGTCAATTATTTCCCGTGGACTTGGATGTAGAGATGGGTCTTATATAAAAAGAGAGACAGACGGCGAGAAGGTTGTACAGCAAAGTTTCTGGTGAAGAAGGAGAAGTCGGGAGCATGGGCTGTCAAAATTTTTGTGAGGGACCACAATCATCCCCTGGTTGTTACATTACCAAATAGACGTCCAAATCTGGTGAGTTTCCATCTCCTTCTGTAACTTCATGGACATGTTTGCCCTAAGTTCATATAGATCTTGAGGTTGATCTTTCGCTTGTTCTATTCCATCGAAGATAAACACAACGCATGCTAACTGAAGATGTAGCATACGACCCAAGTCTTCCACCCGGGAAGAATTTGACATAATGAACAGCCAAAATCAATTGCTACCGAAAGTATGCTTTAACTAGAAATGAGAATCAAGTGCGTTTGTTTGTCACTGAACAAACTGTTTAAATTACAGTGGCAGCGTATTAGTTATTTTGAGGAGCGAACCGTGCAGTCATCATATCAGCATTGGTGCCAAATTACTGGTGAAATTGGTACACTCTTTAGATTAGGTTGGCCTCCAAACACAAGGCCATCTTGGTAAAATAACACCTGTAGATTTACATAAAAAATGTTATGCGAGTACCAAATGACACTATGCATCTTATGCATACAAGAATCCTCAGGCATGGTCTTATATTTGCCTTCATTTCCTGAAAACATTTGAAGTTAAAAGCAAGAGACGTAGTCTTGTGAATAACATTACACGAAGTAGGAATTTGTTATTTTATTTTTGATCATTTGTTTGAAAGCTAGATGTGTATCAAGAAAAACTTGGAACAGATAATTACTCGAGAACATTTATCTGAAATTAGTCAGAAAGAAAAACATGATATCATGATGTTGTCAACTCCGCTAGCGCTGTGATCTGTTCAAGGCGAATGGTTGTGGTCATGCATGCCTTATTAGGATATAGTGTATAGAAGCAAGACATGACTTCTCTTTCTCGTGAAATAGTCATATATATCACCACCTCTCGGCATGACAGGTCCGGTGATATGCTTCAATTCACTTGTTAGGAGGTCAGGTCACCATTTAGATGGCCAAAAGTCACCCAAGGTGACTGGAAGACTTGTCTCAATGAGTACCACAGGACCAGAACAGAGCACAGTTCGTTCATTGTCAGGAGTCAGACTCCTAAGAAGGCATGTACTAGATTTTAAAGACAAGTTATAAAACATGTGAATTTCCAAGGAATCTCAAAACAGAACGTTGAATCCTAAGGTCATGCTACATTAAATCCTTACGTTTTCACGTGGCAGACTCACGATACTGTTATGCTTATGGCTCCCAGTTCTTTCTCTTCAAGCTTTTAAGTTTACTAATTTTAAATGGAGATCAAATGAAAGACTTGTCCTAGATCACTCCTTTCATTACGATTACATAGGCAAGCATAAGGTGGACGTGGGTAGATGTATACAGAAGTAAATTACTTCAACCATGATTTGGAAAATTAGGAGTTGGAATATGAGTTGGCTATCATTGCGAGAGGAGTCCTTTTTCGGGATCACATGGTTTGGAAAGGAAGCATGTGAAAAGGGATGCTTCTCTAATATTTCTATCACCTACTTGTTCTAAAATGGGTAACTTTGCTAACGTTTTGTGATGCTAGGTATCCTTAGGTTTTACGGATTGGAGCTTACATGAGGTTCTCAAGGTGAAGATGGTATGAGACCCTATTGTTTAGGTATTCCAGAGGTGGTTGGCTTGTTAGAAGAGTCATTGTTAGGATAAAGGAGTTAGGTTGACTATGATGCACCTTGCCACTGTGGCAATTCAACTACCTACTTTTTGTCAATTTTCACAAACTCGGAGCAAAGAACTTGGAGAAATTGCAATGTGTTTCATTTGGGCACATGGGAGACAAGCTTAGGTTGGTTGACTGGGATAATGTTTATGCCTAGTTTAGAGACCTTGGTTTAAGGATCAAGAGACTTCCCATATTAGTCAGGATTTATTTGCGAGTATAAAGAAGGGTGTTAAAGTCAAAATATGGATTAGGGTGGGTAGCGGTCATCGATGGAGTTTGGCTTGCTCTTATGGTGGGGCTCTGTAAACTTGTTCGTCGTGGGTTTGACAATTTTCGTTGGTGTTCGGTTTGTTGGGGGGAGAGGTGATAACACTGAGTTGTGGTGTTGGAAATGAAATATCCTATTCTTACTGGCACTGGAATCAACAAGTCTGACCATCAGTGACTGCTTGAAGATTGATGGAGGAGACAAAGCTTTCTGATTTGTTGCCCTTTGGAGAGAATCAAGTAATTGGGAGGTGGCCCGTAGGGGAGCTGAAGGAGCTTATCATCCATTTCTATGCTTGCCTCAAACGATGATGGAGAGGAACTTGGCAACCGATGGGATAAAAGTCAGAAAGATTTGGTAAAACGTCTTTGGTGATGTTCTGGTGGGTTAAGGAGGAGTGTCTTTTGAGGGGATGGAGGTGTGGGAATAAGCTCCTTTGAAGGTTGTGTTCTTTGTATGGATGGCAGCACATAGCAAACTCCTTAACTTTCAAATTTGATTAGAAAATCAAAATAGTATTCTAGGTGTAAGCAGGATGAACAATGGGTCAGTTACTTTCTTTTTGTACATTGGTTGCACTCCTTGGTGCCTAGTTCGTGGTAAGTTACATATCAATGATAAATTGATGGCCCTAGGCCCATATGTGAGCTTAGGGCCAGCAATTTGAGAGAGGAATTGGCAACTGAATGGCCAACTGGGCAAGTGGCTTTTTCACAGTCAGCTTGACTTGCTCATTTTACCTTTTATGTAGGAGCCGTAGAGATGGGGATAATATAAACTTATGTTTGCGAACCGCGTGTCTCAGCAGCTTGTCTAGGAAACCTTGGGTCATTGAGGAACAAAAAAAGCTACAATTTTGATGTAAAAAATCGAAAGGAGAAAGTGAAACTGGTACTCGAAAACCTAGGCTAATGCTTTATATTCCTGTATTGGTTGGTTTTGTGTTTCTTTTTCTTTTCGTTTTCAGTATTATGGTCTTTTGCACTGTGAAGATTGGAAGAAAGAAGTCCTTGTAGTCCTCATAGGATTTCATATGTAACTTTTCTTTTGTTTGCTTGTGCAATATTTTTTGTAGGATGAGAAAGATAGGAAAATTCAGGAACTGACAGCGGAACTGCGGGTTAAGAAGAAACTAAATGCAGCATATCGTGACCAGTTACGTTCTCTTATGAAAGACGTGGAAGACCACAGTGAAAATCTCTCAACCAAAGCCCAAGTTGTTCTTAACAACCTCAGGGAACTTGAAGCTAAAAGGAAGGAGCTTCCACGCCGTGGATAGCCGGATTTTGGAGTGAGTACCTTTTTGGGGTGTTTCCTTAAATTGGTTGGTCATGAATTTTTCGTTCATCCTTAATTTTGCAGTCTTTGATATTATTGTACAGTTTTTTAGCCGGGAACCCAATTCTGAGTAACAGATAGGAATGAATTCTTGGATAAATAACACGTGGGAAGTGAGGCATATCATGAAAATGGGGGCATCGTATAAACCTTTTGGTATCAGTCTTGAATTGAAATCGATTAAGCTGTTGGCCTTTTGAAATTAGGTGATGGTAGTCGGTACCTGCTCTTTCCTTCCATGCCACTACTTTAGGGTATTTTGTATAAACAACCATTGTTGCAGAGTTATTTCTAGCTGATTTATAGATGCTCTATTTTTCCTGAAAAATGCTCTACTATTAGTTTATTCTAGCCAATTTAGTTGCTCTATGAAAAATCTTTTGCTCCGACATCTGATTGTGCATGCTGTTTCGTACTGTTTATTTAGCACAGAAGCGTCATTCATCAAATTGATTGAAACCGTAGAAGTTGACTGTAAACAAGTCGTTTTGCTGGCCAAGCAATGGATTAGGCGGCAGAGCAATCGATTCTCTTTCCGAGGGCTACCTTGAGTTGGCCCTGATTTTCACAGGTCAGGGAATCGATCCCACGGCCGCCATATCGATGTACCAGACAGACCGACTTAACTGACATGAATTTAGAATCCGATTCCGACTCAAACTGGGACTCAACCTAGCCTATAAATACGTTCTGTGAACTTGATAACTCGTCATCAACAGCCCTTACGACACTCCTCCATGGCGCAACCGGTCCTTGATCAATGGATGAATTCCTTCAATGGCCTAGACCGTCTACACTTAAAGGTTTGGGGCCACGATTGGGCAACGCTGAAGGAGAATCTTATGTGGTTTAGAGCTGTGAATAGTACCTAGTGAACACTAAAAGTGGTTGATTGCAAGCAGAAAATGAGAATACAAGAAAAGAACATAAGAAGATAGGTCTAGCAATCACTCCTAGGAGCCTTAGGCATCATGCTTAGGGCTTGATTGCATCACACAACCATCCAAGAGTCTTCAAAGCTCTGAATTTTCTATAATATCGGTCTCTATTATTATTTAGGCATAGCATCCTTTATGCAGTGTTATGAAACTTTATCATACTCACGAGTGCAATAATCGGGTCCAAATATAGTATGGCAAGAGTGAGGTTGAACCCACCAAGATTTTTGGTTTTAATAGGAAAACAAGATGAATTTAAATTGATTAAACCTTAACCTAGTTAATGAAGTTGCGATTGTTTTTTGAAACTAAAAATTAAACAAGTAATGACTGAATCTAACTTAAATTTATAACTATACTATCACAGAAAAATGATTTGAGAAAATAAGTAAGATTTTGGAATCCACTCATTGATATTTATCAGTTAATCTTATGCAATGATTTTTTTCTCGCTTCTTCCCACCCTCCACCCATGGAATCAAATTCATCATGATTTCTGCACAATGATTTAGAGGTCAATCTTGTTCATCATGGGTAGTAATTTTTGTTAAGCACTTGTTCTTTATGTTCCTCCTCTGTTGTAAGTTTAGGCCAAAGGAAAATGATTTTCACACTCCCCTTTTTCCATACAATCTACACCCTTTTTTGTTTTTATTCACATGAATTTACAATACTACCCTTATATGTGTGAAAAAGTGTGTTGAAAAAAGGGCAAGATTGTAAATTCAAGTGATGAAGACAAAAAATGAAGCGTGGATTGTAAAAAGGAGGTGTGAAAATCACTTCACTAAGCCAAATCATTAACTGTACACGCAAAAAGAAATCACAGTAGGTACCAAGTACTTAAATATCAACTTTATTTGACAAAGCAATTTCATTAGTAAGATTATTTCAAATCATGAAGAAAAATGATTTTTCTTTTTCAATTTTTTAGTGTTTAGCGAGTAGATTTAGATTATCTGAAGAGCAAAGGTAGGCTTCCTTTTATTATCCAATTCGTGAGATGGCTTTAGAGAGGTTTTTATTTTCTTTTTTAGTATACCACTCCGACAGTGATTGAATTCCTATCTGAGTTTCAACCATAGTAATTACTGTGCCAAGAACAATAAACAATGAACATCACATTGAAAAAATCATACGCACAAGACTAATCAATAATGTTTATGAGTTTTTACCGTCAACCCTAGTTTAAATAATTAGCCGCTTATAGAGTCAAATATACGGTCATGCAGTAATAAAACTCCATTGAAGAAAATAAATAAAAAAAGCTTACAAGAGTTGTGAAGATTTTTGTTTTAAAGCTTTTGTTCTCTTCTCCTCTTGCTCTTGCCGTGATCGTGGTTGTCCAAAACCCCATACATTGTGAAGCCTCCATTCCGTCAACAAAATCTACTGCAGCTGTGTTTTTTTTCACGGTGCCTTTAGATATCTCTGATGTGTGCTGGTCCTTTGGGCAGAACCAGGCTTACCTGGATTGCAGATAGCTATGGGAACAGGATTGCGGTACACCATACCCTTCGAAACGCAATACAGTAGGGTTAAGTTTCTTTAAATCATTTGTTCGGAACGGAACTGGTTTGTTCCCAGCACATACCATTTTTGCAGGTCGTTTTAGTACTACTAGCATCAATATTTGTGCTTAAGAAATTAAGAAATTAAGAATATAGTTACCTAAAATAAACAAAGCTCTCTCCTTAACTCTCTCCTGCATGGAATTTTCTAATTTTTTCATCTTTTTATTCATTTTTCTATACTTTTTACAAAATGAAAAATATACAGTATACTTTATTTTGCTTGAAAAGGAAACCAAGTTTCATCAATAACATAACAAATACTCCTTGAAACCTATCTCTTTTCTTCGTTTCTTTGTTTTTGTTTTTGTTTTATTTTTTATTGTTGTGGAATTTTCTTAATTATTTTGCAAGAAAAGGGAGTAAATTCCAAGAGCCATACGAGGCGGTCCACTGACATATTGGACAATAGAAAAAAAAAATTCTCACTGATGTTTTTTTACCGTCCCCGTGCATCAAACAGGCAAGACGCTAGTATACGATATTAAAGAAGGCTCTTTCTTCTAAACCAAAGTAATTACTTGAACCATAGGAAAAACCCACCAGCAACCCCTACGGCTCATGTACAGAAAACTAAAATTACCAAAATATCCCTAACTAGAAAATTGACCATCGACACTCGTATTCAATACTAAACCTAAATAAATTGCTACCATTTATTTGACTATTCATGCCTTCTTTAGATCCCATCTTGAGACCGTGCGAAATTCCATATATTGCCTTTTCCCTAAATTTACTTTTTCCTGAGATTCCCCGAACCTCCATCATTCTCCCCTGGTGGAGAAAACTCGACCTCGAGTTATTTAGTGTCGTAGAATGAAAATCCATGTGCTTCGAATTTCCATCCGCACCTGCGTATGTAATACTTGAACTTCATTCCCCTGTCCTACTTTTTCTGAGCTAGCAAGAAAGGCAAGGAGATTTGTCCTGAACTGAAGTTGAATTTTTCAGGACTTACCAAATCAATTGCTGTAGAAAACATATGCTTCAGTCCAACTCTTGTGTTGCACAAGTGTCCACCTTCCGGCTTGATGTGTTGGTCATACTCTTTCCTCAGTTTGATTACTTTCATTGGTATCTGCAGTTATTGTTTTCAGATTTCCAATCTCTTCTTTGACATCACCATGCAATTTAATCCAATCTCTCCTCGTTAATGCTTTCTTTTGCAAATTTGGGATCTTCACGAAAGTCCAAGGGTTGGTGGTGATTTTGGCATGCGTTGCGTGATTCTACATTAAGTGGGTCTTGGGTCTTGTATGATTGCTTTTGAGTCATCAATAACCACCTTGTTATCTATGAAAATCTGGCCATCTTTCACTATTGGCAGATTCTGAACATCTTGCTACGCTTTTGATTTTAGATGGGCAATGTTATCATCAAGTACAGTCTTCGGATTTGATGCTACTTTTAATGCATGCTGTAGTGGTGATTCTACCATGACAATAGGCCTTAGATCAGATTTAACTTGAGCTCATGTAGGACGATGGTCTTTCACAAGTCACAACTCAACTGTGAGTGTCAAGTGCCTCAAGTCTCAGCATATACTCTACAAAAAACGTACTGCGATGCCCAGATTCAACAAATGGTTCTCATGACATTTCGCGTTGACTTGAAGGAATATACTTAGAAGCTTTCTTTTTATCTCCTGCAATGTTCTTATTGGCGGTGACTCTTGTCTTTTATCTGCTTCAACACCATACCTCCATCTTTTTGCCAAACCGACAAGTTTCATCTTTGCAGATCCCAATTTTCGATCATCCACCATATTGTTCCAGTCAAAAAATTCTTGAATTGAATCAAGCCAATTGGAAAAAACCTTTGGATCATCTTTTCCATCAAAATTCGGATTTTCAATCTTAATGATATATCGTGGCCTGTAGGATCTCCTCTCTGTAAGAACATAGTGGTGAAACATTAAGCTCTGATACTAAGGCTGCGTTCTTGTTAACTTATTTGTCCATAATTTATTTTGGTATTTTTTACTTTTCGTAACTCTTTGTTTAGCTTTTCGTCATAATTTTTGGGGTTGACGAACGAATCGGAAACTATAAAATAATGGACCAATGTTGAAAAAAGTTCACATAAGACTTAAGACAAAAAAAACAGATGTTTGATACTTTTATGTCTTTAGTGAACTATTTTTTGCTTTTGGTCATAATTTTTTACTTTTTAGGCTCCTCTCGTCGAGATGGATGATTAATCCAAAAAATATAACGCAAATCTAACAAAAATTCCAAAAAGATGAACAAAACACACAAAACGAAGAAAAAAAAAAGTTTAAAAGAACCCACCCTAAATTAATGTATAACAAGTGAAGGATTTTAGGGTTTCAATGGGGTAACACAGAGGTATGGTTTTAGGGCCACCGCACGATTAGGCAACGTTCAAGGACAATTCTATGTCGTCTGCAGTTGTGAATAGTGCCTCATGAACTGTAAAAGTGGCTGATTGCAAGCAGAAAACAAGAAAAGAAAGAGAAGAATAGAACAAGATAGGTCTAGGAATCACGCGTAGAAGCCTTAAGCATCACATCTAGGGTTATATTGCATAACATAAAAGAGGCTTCAATGCTCTGATTCTGTAATATTGATCTCTGTTATTATTGTGGCATAAGATCCTTTATATTGACTAGAGACTTGCTAAACCAACTAAAACTATGTTTTTTAGGAAAAGGAAACTATTGAATCCTTAGACGTCTAAAATGTATGTGATGCTAAAAGAGACTCATAAACCAATTCAGTAACTCGACCCTCGCGACCATGTACAGAAAACTAAAATTACCTACCCTAACTAGAAAACTGACCAGCTACACTCTTATTCGGTACTAAACCAAGATAAGGCTCCACTACGACTATTTCTTTGACTATTCACGCCTTCTTTAGGCCCTACCTTGACAACGGTGAAATTCCATATATTGCTGCTTGCTTAAATATACTTTTTCTTGACCTCTGACAGCCTCGATTAGCTTGGCCTGCAAAAAACTAAATGTTAACTGTAAACTAGTTCCCCACATAATTAAACTATTACATCTCTTCTTACAGAATTCTTTTCCCAAACAAAAAAAAATTCTTTATTTTCCTTCACTTAACTAAACTCTTTTAGGGAATAATTTTCTTGCACGTTGCACCAAATTGTTGACTATTGAACAGAGCCTTAAAGCCTATGTAGCATGGACATGGATACGGACACGGACACAACAATTCTAAAAAAATGGGGATACAGACACGGCGGGGGACACACCACGTGTATAAATAAATAAATAAAATATATTATCATTTATATTTTTTCTTTTATGAACCATCATTGTATATGAATAATTTCACTAATTGTATAATTTTTTTTCAAAGGCATAATTACAGTTGACTCCAATTTTTTTGAATAATTTCATGTTAACCCCCAAAAAATAAAAAATATTACATTTTGACTCCAGCCGTGTCCCTAGCTGTGTCCCTGGCGTGTCCCCCGCGTGTTCCCTATCAAAAAATAATAAAAATTATTGGACATGCCACATGGCGTGTCCAATACGTGTCCCTGTGTCCCCAAGCCATGTCCCCTTGTCCAATACGTGGATACGGCGCCCTTTGGAGTGTCGGTGCTTCTTAGCTTAAAGTTGGACATTCAACCCTAACCACTGTACTAGAAACAGCAGCTTGTTAGCAGTAGTCCAATGTAGTGGTAGCAGTAATGTGCACCCAAGAAGGGTTTGAATTTCCCCAAACAGAGCTGATTAAATTGCTAGGATATTGGCATCCCTATGAAATGAATCTCCATGTGCTGAAGATCCAAGCCATCTTCATTTTGTTCAGACTTCTGATTGCTGCTGAGCCATCTAAGAATATCATGCTACATGCATTTCATAGCCTGCATTGGTCTGTACGACGCATTGTTTCCAGAATGTTGTAGGATAATACTGCGCTGTTATGATATCTAGCTGTGATGTTGCTATTACGTAGAAACATGGACTTGTGTATGCGTTTTTAGTGCGCAATATGGGTATACATCAACTCATACGGTCATATAGAATGAGAGTAAATTTTCTTTTGAAATATGTTAAAACATACGTATTCAGTGACGAACAAAGTTGCATCTCCCTAAGAGGAAAAGCAAGAATTTAGCCATTGAAAAACAACTAGCATTGTCATTTGTATTATTCTCAAAGTGGAAGATTATTCTCCTCTTGTGTATGCATGCACGTCTTTCTCTATAAGCCCTCAATTTCAATGGCAAATACTTGTCACGTATGATATACTTGTCTTATGTTGTGCAGTGGTCCTGAACTTCTAAAGTTCCATTTGAATGAAAAACAAGCGATGGTATAGCTAGTGTAGTATCCATATTTATGTGAGAAGCATTACAAGAGTTGCTGCAGAGAGGAAGCAGTTCAATTGGGTGGAGAGTTTTGTGATGTCAAGTCCCCTTGTGAGGCCAAGGTTCGTGGTTTACATTGGGTTTGGTAAAAGTTACAACTGGGATGTTTAGGGTCTCTGAGTATTTAAATTAAGGGGAAATGATATTGTGGCAACATAATGTGGTGTACAAAACATATTACTCTGGAATCTATTTAGGTCATTGTTAGTGTAGATTCCTTATTTATCAATGTAGGTCAACTGAGATTTTGAAGCACTTGAAAAAAATTAGAATGTTTGAGTATATTTTGCCGTTACTTTTCTTACACCGCCACACATCGAATATCTGAACGGATCCTATTGTTGGTGCTTTCGACTTAAAACAAAAGTTGAATACTCCGTATGTGAGGAGGATATGGATGGTGGATGCTATATACCCGGATTAGCCATTAGCCTCCATCCTCATCCGGTGTTTGCCACCCGGATGAGGGTGATTACTCATCTGCCCGGATGGTATATCCACCTATAGGCGGATATGTAGTACCCAGCCCTCAGCCTTTTTTATTTACGAAGCATTGTTTTCTTTAAATCATCATTCACCTTTTATCCACCCATACCAGTTGCATCACTCTTCTAGAACTTCTAAAACTAATCCTGCTGACAAACGGCCGTTAGGGTACCTATTTTGATGGCATCCCTATGCTTCATGTTTCTGTAGATAGGCAGCTGCTGTAGTCAACTGCCAAGGTCCATGGTTGGAATGTATTTTCATTGATTTCTTGGTCATCTTTAACCACAATGTGATTTCTGCTTAGTCGTCTCCAGACTATTTTTGGGCGTAGCTTGAAAGTATGAAATTGGTTGAATGATAAACACGTAACCGAACTATTATTTCGTGAGGGCATTCTGCCGGGTTTTTTTTTTTGTACGACAGAAATATCCGATGTTGAGAACGTACTATATGTATACACTAAAGATCAAAACTGTGCTACCCCCCTCTAGGAGACCCCACATCATACATGGTGTCTTTCAAGAACGAAGTGGCTAAACTCATGGATGGAGAGTTTTTTTGCTCTTATTTAAGTCTGTCTTTGCAAATGAATATGGTGCTTGCAGTCCTTTCAAGGAGAAATTTGGAGTTTTCAATTACGGCTCTGAGAGGGCTATTTTGGGGGAATCAAGATCCTGTTATGATGTGACACTAAAATGGGACTCGTTACGATCTCACTTACTATTATGGAAAAATGGTGATTGTACATCAAAAGGGCCTGATTGAATCATACTGGCCACAAGAGAAATGAACGGTTGTAACAATTATCCTTCTGAGAAGATCATGACGTGACCCACGCTCATTTTTCATTTTTTAGAGTTCCACACTGCGTTTGACATATTGGACATAAATCTCATTCAATGCCAACATTCAGCATTCCTTTTCCAGAACAGGGTTTTTTTTTAAAATTTTTTTTTAGAACAAGATCAACCCAATTATATTAATTAATAAAGAAAAGCAACAAAAACAATGAAACAAAATACAACAAAACAAAAAATAAAGAAAAGCCGCGTGAAACCAGACGCTGAAACCGGACCCAACAGTCACACTCGTGAAAGTAGGTGGAGTGGCCAAGCAAGCCCCACACCAACCTAGACCCGCAACCAATTGGAGCTAGACCTGTAACCAACTTGAGCTCGTTCCTGCCGCAGGCTGAAGGACCAGTACTGAATCTGATACAGACGCCGCCGCTGCCAAACCGCTCAAAAATCCGTCAACAAAGCCAAACCGATTCAAGAGTCAAGATCTGGCTCCTGAGTCCAAAAATGATAGAGAAAATGAGAGATCTACCCTCTCAACCATCTCACAACCATGGAGGTAGGAGAGGAAGAAAAGGAAAGAGAGTCTGGATCTGAGGGGGACTGAGGGGAGGATGAAGAAGGAAGAGAAAATAGGAGGGAAGAGGGGAAGGGAGGGGTGAGGGATTTGGGAACACACACACTCTCTCTCCCTCTCAAGATTCTTCTTTCTTCATTAGTATTTCCCTCCAGAACTGTTGTTAGGCCTTTAAAGGTCGCTCACAATTCAGTTTCTACGCATGTGGTGCACTACAATCTGTGGTAATAAACCACGATCCGAACTCTCATTGATTCCATTTCTTCCCTGTGGAATGAGTGTATGGGTGAGAATTCAGACATGATCCCTTAACATGACTCAAATCCAACACGAAGTTAGAGGATTTGGGTCTTCTGCTTTTCCATACGAACACAAGTATGACAGACCCGATAACACAAAAGTTGAACGGGACGAATATAGATTGGACCTGCGTAACTCGAGAAGCACCAAGATAGCTGTTTAATTTTTCGAGTTGACCCGTTAACCCGAAATGACGCGACTCAATGCAATGCGGCAACGCAAACCCTTGGTCCGTATGCTTGTTCTTCCTTTAAGACCAATTGGAGTTGTTTTTCCAAATTGAGAATGGTAGGGGGAGAACTTTTTCCGTGATGTTAAATTTCATATTTTTTACTGGATATTTTTCAAGGGAAAGTTGATCCTACTGGGAAAAGTATTTTTGTGGGTTCCATTCTTTGCCTGGTATCTTCACACTCTAGAACATGTGGGAAAGTTAGACGTCTAAACGAGTATATTTCAGAGAAGCTTCATAAATCTTGAACCTCATAGATCAGAATCACAATAAAGATCAAGACATCACTATTACAAACACCAGAACGTCAGGGTTGCGAAACGGTTTTGATCAAGTCTCTTGCATTTGCAAGAGATATGTGACTACAGGCTATGCCCTATCTTAGGAACCACAAAGCTGTTGTTTGCTTGCAAGAGTTCAACTAATTCCGAGAGAGTTCAACTCAGCCTAATTTGCTGTAATTTTGAAGTAAGTTGGTAAATGAAGGCACCTGTGACCCTCCAGAAAATGATGCTTTGATCTTTTGCATCCAAAACACTCATTGATTTGCTGTTGAAAAGTTACGGTCATCTACCTTTGCTTCTTCGCGTGTCAACCAAATCCTGCCATCTCTACCTTGCCTTCTAGTTTATGAACTGTTTCTTCAACTAGGGTATTTGCCAATTTGCCACTTGTCACTTGGATACCCCATGTTCTGTTCATATCCGTCCATCATGGTTGATATGGTTGCGTAACACAGAATGTCCAGCGTTTGAAAAACACAAGTATTGATATCCAGTTCCATTTCAGATCTTGAAGGACTTGTAACCGAAGTCAGCGCTCATCATTCCTTCTTCCCAATCACCAATTCGGCGACCGCCAAAAACTACTTGTTGAATTCCCAAATATCTGCCAAAAGAGAAAAGAAAAAAAAGAATGCAACAATCTTAATTGATAGCTTTACATGTGCAAATGGAGGATAAAAGGAAAGATGGCTGCCCTAGATTCATCAGAGATAAGAACTATTAAAAGAATTTAGATACGATAACACATATGCTTCATATATATCGAGAAGCCTGATGTTTCTATCCAGATTTAGCTCTCTTCCACGTTTAGTCAAGGGTGGCTTAGTACTCTTACGCAAGAGTCACTATCATTAGAGAGAAAAAGACTTTTGAAAATGATAATCACTGAAAGTAGAGTGAAAGAAGGAAAAAGAGAGTTCTATGATGGAAGTCACAACATAATACGTTTATCAAGAGTAGCTTAGAGAAAAAGAGACAAAGACGAAATTCAATTTCTTTAGGGTAAAATCCGCTTTACCCCCTCTTGATTTAGGTCTCCTATGGATCGCCTCCCACATAAACCCCCTTCATGGGTCATGCCAGTTTGCAATACAAAACCCCTATGAGTAAGGATGAGAATAAGAACGAAGTGATGGTGGTGAGGGTGTTTTCAACTTTCCATTAGCTTTTAACGGAGTTATATGTGCTATGTACTCTAGAAACCACATGGGGTGGTGTGGTCATGTTTACAAGTCAGGGAGGCGATTCACACAAAGTCTAAACCACAAGGGGCTAAAGTGGACTTTACACAATTTTTTATAACTACCTTCTCTGGAAAACTTGAGTTTTTGTGGTTTTTGTAGGATACATAATGAGATATTTACGTGCCCAAGTGAGATATACTAGAAATTGTATTATTGCACTTTCCATCATTCTTGCAAATCAAGCCCACAAAATTTGATACTTTTTCTCTTTCCATCACTTTCTCCCATTCTCTTGCTAATTAAGCAGACCCTAAGTATTTGTTGATGTTTTTGTGCGTTCCTTTCTCTAGCACTTTTGTTTTTGACAAGTTATTTTCTTTGACTAGCATTTTTACTAGGAAAGACATAAAGCTTTTATGTTTCTCTCCCTTTTTTTGTACCCTTTTCCCTTCTTATTATCGATATTCCCTCGTGCCACCAACGTCCACCCGAAACAAATATGGATCAATAAATGTGAATGAAAAGGCGTAATTACTCTGAACTCAGCACAGTGAGGCAGTTGAGGAGTATATCAATTGCAAGGAAATCCGTTGTACCAAGGTCTACCCTGTTGCATTAGATCCATGTGAGTAAGCTCGTACTAGAAAAAAAGACATAGGAGAACGATATCATCTAATAGTTATCACAAAGAATCGAAAGAAAGTGTACCAAACCCGGCCCCAGTTGTCCTGGAACTCGACATCACCAATGTCATGAAATGATGATGGCATCACTTTAGAACCCCCAACAGAATCGTAGAGAGGATTGTAGTCCATTGATGAATTAGTCAACTGCAATGAAACAACATTTGGGATTCCTTAATATTTGTTTGCACTGGCATAAACCAAAATATTAGATTGAAAATGGGAACAAAACATCATTTCTTTCACCTCCCCCCTTCAGTAGCCAAAAAAGAAATTCATATGATGGAATGTTAAAAACGAGGATGACACTTCCTTCCCTAAATGATCAAGCCTCATCCATCAGCCAAAAGACAAATTTAACCATTTAGTCTGACTTAAATTTCAGAATTTACATGTAATGATAAACATGCCATTCACATGTGCCAAATAAATGAACTTGTGTTCATACAGTGGATCAGCACCAACTCATTCTAGTGGTGGCATGTTTCAAGATGTCAGGACATGAAAGGGTAAGTAAATAAACCAGCACATCTTTATTTCACTATTCAAAAGCATATCCACATACTACCCTGACCATATGCTCATCTTTCTGATAGATTTCTTCGCTATAGGGATGGCAAATTGTTAAACTACACATCAAACAATTAAGTACTTTACAAAAGCCACGTTTCTTCTTGATTCAAATTCCATGATGTGCGTTCACCAATTTTTTTTTTTTTTTGCATGATGTGCATTTCACCAAGCAAGCACGGTACAAAAAAGAACTGGTATATGTCAGAAGTGCACTAAATTTTTTCTTAAGAGCACAGCAGCTCGATTTGAATTGTCAAACTACAGTCAAAGCATTCCAGGAATGAAGCTCCTTCATCCAATCATTTACTTTATTGGGAAAAGAACTTGCTATCAGACAAAAAAAGAAAGCACACTGCCATACTGAACAATTACTTTATCTGGATGAGAAACTGTATCCAACCTGATAACCACAAGACGTGAATGAGATACCAGTTGACAAAGATATAGGTTAAGCACACACAAACATAAACATATAGCCAAACAGTTCAAAGAGAAGAAAGATAAAGAATAATGAGCAAACCTGCAGATTAGAAGAATTGTAGGCCCCCAGTCGCCCCATAACATACCATGACTGAATAACCTGGCACATCACTCAAATTGATAACTCAAATATACCATACACTTCAAGGGATGTAAAGAGAAAGAAACCATCATGTGCCATCAAGACTTAGATGTTGAGAAAGAATACATTAAAAATCCAGAACGGAAGCAAAAAAACAGAAGAGAAAGGAGAAGAAATCTACATACAGTGCCAAGAAGGTCAACATTGCTATCAGATGGTGATCCAATTAATTCAAACCATATGTAGGAGCCAAGAGGATTAAAGCTGTGCACAAACAATGTACAAATATGATCAAAATCTTTGTTATAAAACAAACCACACTCGTATGATAATCCATCCCCATTGGTGTCTAACAGAGCGTTATATGACATATCAATCCATGCATCTTATGTATTTTTTAAGAACTTCATTTATAGTTCAAAATTTTAGTATGCAAAGTTGATCCATAAGATGATTAATGGAACTAGAAGAGCTGCAGCAGCAGGTATTAAAAAACTAACAAGCACTAGTCTAAATACTGAAACCATACTCACAAACAAGTGAAAGAAGAAGAGGGATTTTCGGCCCTAAGAATTATGATATGACCATGACAGTTGGCATAAAGACCTCTACATAGCAGAGATTGAGAATGTGATGATAGAACATGATAGATTTTCTATTGGTACATTTTGACAAATTGAATTCTTCTATTGAACATTTTGATTTTCAGATTTAATTGATCATGGTTTTGTTATTTTGGTGTTGAACCGAATATACAATGTTTTGTTGAAACCGAATATACCATTATAACATGTTCTTCATACAGTAAATTACTCCTTTACAAATTTATCTTTATAAACGTGATGAATTTACCATAAATGCAAATAAAAAATATCAAATTTACCATATAAAATAACAAATGTCTTTTATCATATAAGTTTACAAAGATAAACAAATATGATTAGTTTATTATTTACAATAGCCTTACAATATACTCAAACAAAAATGACAAATTTATCACATAAGGGTGTGTGGAGAGAGAGAGAGAGAGCGGGGGGGTGTAAAAAATATATATGAGCAAGCTTACTCTCTAAAGCTGACTTTGAAAGCAAGGACAGATCCTGTTTTGGACTTGTTAAAATCTCGACCCTTCTTTCGAACCCTTTCTTGAATCTATTACACGTTAAACAGCCATAAGTTCATAACTTACCACATGACACAGTACTAGATGAGTGTGCTAAATTTCAAGAGGAAGAAGGGCAACTAGCTTCACAGACAGCTCAATTTGTCAATACAATGGCTTCATAATTTATCGCTACTCTTGTACTGCTCAATTAAGATAGAGTTCAATCCTACTGCAATTCAAGCACACGACATTGAACATATTAGCGTAAGGAGAGGCATTTTGATCCACAACGTAATGATTGATGGCATTTGGTACCCTAAGTGGGACACATTTAAAAGTTATAATAAGTTCGAAGCATCCAATTTAAACATTCTTATCTTAATTATTCATGAAAATTTGGCTTTCCCATCCAGAAATCATATAAGGAAAAAATATAGCATGACATCTTCAATCCAAGCTGATATTTTTACAACTCCATTTGCTAAAAAGGACATAGCATACACTCAAGCCTTCTCCTTTCTTAAGTTTGGCAGTAACCATCAAAACAAGATAGATGCATTATTGAAACTCGAGTTGTAACCAATAGTCTTCACAAAATTAGTTAAATAATCTAACAAAGGATACACGCAACAATCTAAAGGTTAAATTTGTAAAGTGATGACAGCTCGTAGTAGATCGATTGAGTATTAACCAAACCAAACCAAAACAAGCCTTAAGTCCCAATCGATTGAGTATTATGTACTATTATTTACTTGATGAAGAATAAGAACACGTATAGATTTAAACTACTTAGGGTTGAGCCTTCAATGACTTAAATACTTGCTTTGACTTCCTAATAGTTTATGACCTTAAAATAAGGTGGAATACCCTGAGTCCAGTCGCCCATAACAGGAGAAAAGGTAAAAATCCATAGTTTACCTTTAAAAAATAACTAAAAATATCAGCCATCAAAGCAGGTTCGACGGTAAACAGTAATTTGAAGGGTGTAAGGACAACAATTCACAGAAAAACTCAACTGTGCCTTGACCTACAGTGCTTTGCACATAAATGCAGAATTCCTCACGTGATTATGAACATTTACAGACTACATTGCTAGCAGCAGTGTCCTGTTGATTAAATTTTCACATTCGTTGCGCTTTTGAATATCACAGGAGTTATTCCTCAGTTGGTTCTGAATTAGACATTTGATAAGTAATTTAGAAATTCAGATAGGTATGTATTCTAAGAAGTTGCACATGTTTTGGTGACTGCTTTCTAAGAGTTTGCTCTTAGATGTCACTTTCTGTCTCTTGCTATCGTTGGCCCCCATAGGCTGAAAACACTACAATTGCGAACAACTGCATTTATTTCAAATTTAACAACAAATAAGCATCCCCTGAAAGCAACAGGTAAAATTACTTCAGAGTTGAGACTGTAAAGTTATTAGCCAGAAAATCATAGAAACCGTTAGAGCTTGTCCCACATTGATGGATTATAACCTCCAAACTAGTATATATGAGCCTGGGCAGGCTCTCTACTCATTGCCTATTGCTTTTGAGTTCGATGATTTAACAGAAATCAGGACAAACCTAACCTCATTCACTTATTTTCATCTAAAAGGCTAAGACAAGAAGAACAATCTTGAAGTCACCCTTTGTTAGGGTTCATGTTAGGGGCCAAGGGGTTTTAAACAAAGGCCGTTACGTATGGTAGCAGCCGCTACAAAATGGGATTTCAGACCTCAAATATCATTATTTACTTATGCATTGGCCGATACGGTCCAATATCGGCCCATATATGGCCATATCACCGATGCCGTTACATTTCCCAATACCGTGATTTAAAACCCTGGGCCTTGGGCATCTCCATGGCTTCATCCAACCCTTCATCAAGTTCAATTATAATGGAAAAAGGGCACAAGATGAGCCACAGTTCAACAAAATGATATCAAATTGTCGATTTTTTATTTATTTTTGGTCAAACATTGAGAAAGAGACAAGTTTTTCACCAAATTTTCTGAAAGAAAGTTTTGGGGTATCCATCGCATCTTTTAAAAGAATTGATGAAATACATAACACATTAAGGATTGAAGCCTTCAAACTTTCCACAAATAAAGGTTAAATGGGGGGTTTTTGGGATAAGATTGGCATATTTTCAAAAGATTTGATGAAGAACCATTCGTGTGGTTTCAACTTTTGACCAAATTTGTCCGCATATTCGATGAAAAAGACAATTATGTACTGGAGATTAAAGAAACAAATAGGCACTAAAATAGGGGTGATAAGAAATGAGGCGAGACAGTGAATGAACTGCACCCTTTTCCTCATGAGTTCAGGGTTCCCAAGGCTATCACCGAGAACATGACGGAGCTCCTCATCATTTTTGCAGGCATCTTCTAGCACTCTGCAGAAACAAGAAATGAAAAGAAAAAAACATCAATCCTTAGGGTGTAGAAAGAAATATAACCGTCGTTCGAAAAATAATTTAGAAAGCTAAAAGAGAGAATTTACTTGGCCCAAGCAGGATAGGTGAGTAGACGATCATATTCACGTTTCCTCTTCTCCTCCTCGACCTTAAGCAGTCTCCGGCCTCTTGCACTTGTCCCCGACCCTTTGGCGGAATCAATGGTGTTTTCCCCAAAATTATCATTGGTGACATTATAGTTTGATGATGTTGCTGCTGCAGAAATAGGAATCTTTTTCACAGACATCATATTGATAGCCATGCTCTCACTAGAAAAACTCATTTTGGTACAGGAGGCAGACACTATAAGCTTTGTTGCTGCTACAGGAAGAGGAGAAGAGACGAATGGCTTCCACAGCATTGAGGAGGTATGGGAATGATAAAGATGCGGTTGAGTGATTACACAGTAGCACATCACCTTCTTGAATCAAAATTGCCACTCTGCAATATCTGTATTCATGTACAATCACATAAGGCCTCTCAAACTCCGAATTCATCTTTTATGATTCTTGAATCTTGAATCGTGGTTGATAAATGAAAATTAGAACCTTACAAACCTCTAAGTATTAGCATGAAAAAAATGTGTGTTTAAAAAATCGTCCGTTCTAGTAGAATCAATGGAGAATGATTCCCTTCCAACTAAAAAATGCTTCCCACCAAATTGCTGGATTTGGTGAAAAACAAAATGCACAAATAAAAACCCACTTTCTCTCAGCAATTCTCACAATTTCGCCCCGGTTGTATTCATCTGAACAAATAAAAGACGCTAGATTCTATTCACTTCTTATCATTTCTTGCCATCCAGATGGGCTGTAAATGAGTATTTAAATAACCATTATATCACCACAGTGGTACATCACCTTCTTGTACCAAAATAATCCCTCAGCACTATCTGTATTCATGTACAAATCAAAAAAGGCCACTCAAACTCCGAGTCGTTGAATTAATTCATCTTTCATGATTCTTGAATCATGGTTGATAAATAAAAATTCTAACTTTGCAAACCTCTAAAAAGTAAAAAACCCCATTGCTTAATTCTTCTTTTAAAATTTTTTCAGAATGATTCAACAGTTTGGTGAGAAAAAAAAAATCATACACAACAATTTGGTGAGAAACAAAATGGACAGATAAAAACCCACTAATTCTCTTCATTTCTCACAATTTAGCACCTGTTTAATTCATGCAAACAAAGGAAAGATTCTTATTTCTATTCTTTTCTTATCCTTTCTTACCATCCATATGAGCTGCGAAAGAATATTTAACCAACTATTCCCAAATATGTCAAGAAAAACTCTTCGATCTCTCTCTCATTTATAGCTGGAAATTTTTTTGTGGGCATCAACCTTAGCTTTGGGTTTAGAAACATCAAGGTGTCACCAATAACTAGACAAGTAATTTCTAAGGGCATCAGACCCTTTTAGATTCTAAAAAACATTGATGTCTCTCAGTCTCTCGACCAGAGGATGCATCTAAAAAGTTATAGCATGTCGATGTCTTAATAATTGACATCGTTTACCAAATTGGTGGAACATATCCAGTATCAGCAATTTACTAGTGTTGCATTCCCTATACACTAACCAACTTGGAAAAACTAAGACCCGTATGGCAAAACAAGAACTTGAGATTTGATAACAGAACCATATGCAAAATGTGCCAATGTGGACCATACTGTATCAAGCAAACATTATCACAGATTAAAAGCCCTAATTTAGTAGCGGTGATACCCCTCACGATTTCAAGCAATCCTTGTATGTATATGCTTACATATGTTTGAAAAGGCTAGGGCTTACAATTTCACCCAAGTATGAATAATCAGGGTTAAACATCTGAAGACCCTTGTTTCTCGTCTTTTTTGGAGACCCTTGTTTCTCGGTTTTTTTTTTTGGAGTTCGTCGAAAAGATCAAGGTGAGACAGTGAGAGAACCCACAACGGCGCAACCCACAACCAGATCTAGATCGAGATCAATGTAGAGTTCTTTGTTTTTGAAGGAAAATCAAAATAGTGATGGACCGGATGGTGAAGCTTTGTGGCTGTGACTGTGAGAGAGAGAGAGAGAGACAGAGAGAGAGGAGAGACGTACCAGTGGTACCACTGTGGGTGTGGGTCGATTGTCGGCAAGAGGAGGAGTGGACTGCCGTGTGGATCGATCGTCGGCGGGAGGAGGAGTGGACGTCGGCGTGGGCGGAGTGCGGGAGTGGGCGGCGTCGCTGCCTCCCTGGTGTGGACTGTGGAGAGTGGAGACTGAAATCAGAGAAGAGGAGAATGAGCGGATAGGGTTTTTTAGAGCATCTCCAGCCTTAACCCATTTTAAGACTCAAATTTAAAAATGGGGCAAAAATTACAAAAATCTCTCTCCAATCTTTGACCCAAACCCTTCCTCATTTTGGGTTTTACCCATTTCTTTACCCAAATTTGGGACAACTTTTGCCTTGACCCATTTCTCCAACGGCTAGTTAGAAAGAGAGAAAGAGGGAGGGAGGAGGGAGAGAGAACCTCGTCGGCAGTGGTGGCAGGCCGAGGGCCGGCAGTTTGAGAGGCGATGCAGAAAGTGGCGGTGGTGTTGTAACCTCTAAGTCTTCTTGGGTCCCCCAGAGTTGTCATCTTCTTTTCTAGCCTCCTCCGATGATGATGAACGAGTTTCAAAGTTGTCTTTTGTGGTTGTGTCCGGTTCTAGATTTTGTGTGAAAAAAATTTTGTGTTTGATTCTGAGGGAGAGAGAGATGGCGATGGAGAGAGAAGAGTACCAGGTCTCCTCATTTTTGATTTGATTGTTTTCCCTTATTTTTGATTATGCCATTAAGAATAAAATGTATATATATTTGGGTTTGATGATTGGAGATATGCCTACCCAAAATGGGTTTTTACCCAAAATTTAACTCAAATTTGAGGAAAAAAATGGGTGAAGGCTGGAGATGCTCTTAAGGACTAGTATTCCCTTTTTTTCCCAAACGGTGCCGCTTTTGTCTTCTTCTTTTTCCCCTCCCGTGCGCCATTCCTTTTTCCCAATCCCGCCACTAATTGAAAATTTTCGGACAAATGACAACGAAAATTATTCCTCGCTGAATAATTTTCTTTTGTGAATATTAATTTCTTTTACAACAGTTTTACATAAACAACAATTGAAATACAACATCAAACATAATTTCTCACATAAATTTTTTTTAGCGATCGATCCCGTTAATTTAATTGTTTTTGTTGATGAAATCAGTCACATAAATAAGCCAATATGACGATCGAGAATCGAGATCGTTGATTTTGTTGTGCGTGTTGACCACTACCTAGTGCAGTTGGTAAGTCATCTCTCCCCTATGGGGGAGGTTCTGGGTTCGACTCCTGCTAGAGCAATACCCTTGGGTTATCCCAAACTATGGATAGCTTCTGGATCCCGTGCTAACTCTAACACCCCCACTAACCCCCGCTGATGTATGACGATTGAAAAAAAAAAGAATAAAGAATAAAGACAAAAATAAGTCAATAAGTCAATTTTTTCGTCTTTATTCAAAAAAATTAGATTTCGATCATAAATTTTTACTTTTTTATATTCCTCTCGTCATGACAATGCAATAATCCCCAAAAAATTGACGAAAAACTAACAATTATGAACAAAATTTGAATAAGAACAACAAAATAAGTCAGTTGTCTTATTTAGCCGAACGAAGTCTTAATCAGGGATTACCAAAATGCCGCTTTTGGCGAAAATTTAAATTGGCGCTTAAAAACTACTACAATAACCGACTAACCATTTAGTCGGCTTAATTACACAGTGATACTGAGACACCCAAGAGAGTCCAATTTCTACTGGTAACAGTAACTTCTCTCTCTAAAAACTTTTCCTCTCCCTTTTCTCTATTCATCTTCTCAGTTAGGGTTCCTTCCGGCTTGGGGGGCCGGCTCCTCCTCCCCCCAGGCTTATCCCTTTCCACTCCCATCTCCTCCCCTCCCCCTAGAACCCTTCTCTTGTTTCGATTTGCTGCTGTCCCCGTTTCAGCCGTCGGTGGCTGTTGTTGGACGTCACCGGGGTTGCTTAACGGCGGTGGTTGCTTGGTGGTCCTTTCCTTTCACCCGTCTTGGTTCCCCCTCCCTTTCTTGCTTCCGCCTTCCCCGATGTGTTTTCCTGCCAGCTTCCTTGTTGTCGCCGGTTGGCCTAACGGCGAAGGAGCCGTCGTCGGAGGTCGTGTTTCAAGGTGGTGGTGGGCTCATCTCGCTGGCGATCAGATCTTCTCCGATGGGCCGCGACTCCGTCCAGTTCTCTGGAGGCTGGTTTGGAGATGTGGTGGTCATAGTTGGCTGTAGATCTGGGCGTTTGTGGTGTGGTGGGAGCTGCTGGTGGCTTTTGGGCGGCTGGGTCGGTGGTTGTTTGGAGGGGGACTGGTGGTTCAAGTCAGGCGGTGAAGATCTGGTTGTGGGCTGTGGGGTGGTGGATTTGGTGTAGTTAGATGTGCTTTCTAATGTTGTTTTGCAGGTTTTCCTACACCAAAAATCGATCGGTAAAGATGGCGCGATTTTGATCAGTGGTGGTCCAGTCCGGCGGTGGTGGGGTGGATGCGGCTCCCATGGTTGTTTGCTTTGGTCGTCTTTTGTGTGCCGAAGTCCGGTCGGCGGCCTTCCGAGCTCTCAATCGGGCGTGGGGCTGGCATTCCGTCGCTCTGAAGTGTCTCTGTTGCTGATGAAATTTGTTTTGCAGGGGTTTGTTTGGGTTAGCTGAGGATGATGGCGGTGGTTGGCCCTCAGGCCTTGTCTGCTTCGGCTTTCACTGTCGTAGGCCGGTTTCCGCCGCCGGTCTCTACATCTGGGAGAGGCCGGCTTGGCTTAACGGCGAGGCTGGGCTCCGGTGGTTTGTGCGGTGGTGGTTGCCGGTGTAGTTAGAGTTTTGTGGTTTGGTTTGGGTGGGCCGGCCCAGGTTTGGGCCGGATTTGGGTGTTTGGGCTTTTTGCTATATTTGGGTGATGGGTTGTGCTCTAATGTCTATCTTGTTTTGGACCTGGTAGACCCTTAGGTGCTTTGGGCTATGCCCTTGCGGTGTATTATCCAACTTTTTGTTGGATCCCCTTCCCCTTTCCCCGCTTTTTAATAAAATTTCATTTTTGCCGATCAAACAAAAAAAATAAAAAAATTACACAGTGATACTATTAGCACAATTCTTCTAGATACTATCGGTACTAATATCTATGTAACATACCACAATAACCCATTATTTTTACGATCAATCCCGTTAATATCATTGTGTTTGTTGATGAAATCAGTCACATAAATTTTTGGCTCAATCGAGTTCAAAAAGCAGCCACATCCGATGCAAATTCATTAATAAAATGATATTTTCCATCCGATCAAACGTCTAACGATACGCGATTTACTTCATGCTCGTACAAAATAATCTAATTCATATTTTGTAAAAGATGGACGGTTTGGATAGAAAAAAAACCCAAGGTGGGCTCGGGTGGTGCACCATAAGACTTTAATGCCACTGGACACATTAATGTCTTCCGATTATGTGATTGTCAATATCCGATGATCTCCAATTTTAGTAAAAATGAACGAATAAGTAAAAGGTGAAATCCTAACATTACCTTTAGAATATATACACTCAGCTTACTTAATAGTGAATACAATATAAGGCTTAGTTGATTATCAAGTAAATCAAAAGTATATATTGCAAAGGTAACTGTCGAGTCATATTTTATAATGCTCGATCTGAATCGTTAGGATTTCACATCTTACAGATTGTAGTATCGTCGCCAAAATCGAAGATCATTCGATATTAGCAACCACATGATCGAAAGTTATTTAATACGTTCGGAGACGTTTAAGTGTTATAATGCACTAAATGAGTCCCGCCTGAGATCTTTCTTCGCAATCGAAATCATCTATCTTTGACGTAATATGAATAAGATTATTTGTACCAAAAATGAAGTTAATCCCATATGGGTAGACACTTGATCAAACAAGAATTGTTTTTAATTTAAGAATTTGTGTGCCGATAAAGGGGCTACTTTAACCTGATCAAGCCAAAATTTAACGAAAAACTTATGATTACGAAGGACAAAAAAATGAATGGTTTTGATCGGAAAAGTTGCATCGTGATCAATGTAGTCGGAACAAATATTTCCATTCTTGAAAGTTTTAAAAAGGGGAAAAAAAATTGATATTCCAGGACTAAAATTGTTTTTAGTCGGCCAAAACATGTAAATGCCGACCAAACTAATTAGTCGGGACATGTATTTCGTTTATTGATTTTTAAAATTTATAAAAAGTTTAATTTTCCTGACTAAATCTATTATTAGTCGGCAAAAATATATAAATCCCGATCAAATTAATTAGTCGGGAAATATATTTCATTTATTGGTTTTTTAAATTGGTGAAAAATGCATATTTTCCCGACTAAATTTATTATTAGTCGGCTAAAAACAATAAATACCGACCAAAGTAATTAGTCGGGGAAATACATTTTAATTAATGATTTTTACCGACTAAAAGTATTATTAGTCGGCTAATATGAATAAATACCGACAACAACAATTAGCCGGGAAAAATGTATTTTAGTCGGCAATTTTAGTCGGGAATTGTGTAATTTGTTGTAGTGCGGGTTGTCCATGTTGGGTTTTGCCCATGTGGTGTTAATGGTGTTTGGAAAAAGAAAGGGCCATAGTGGTTTGTTTGGTGTTGGCCGAGATAATTAATAAATGATCAAGGAAATTAAGTGGGTAAGTCAGTTGTGCTTTGTTCCAAGGACAAGCATTTGTGGTTAGCTCCAGATTCTTCTGGGTAGTCCATGAGTCATTTTGTGCTAGAGCTAGTCATGTATTTAAAGTGGTGTTGTGTCGTGAATTGAGCATGTGTGTGAAAAACGGCAGAGAGCATATTGTGAGAGAGAGCAAAATTGTGTGAGAATATTGATGAGTGTGGGAGAGATAAAAATACCGAGAGCTAGAGTAGGGTATTTTGTATCTCATTGTACTCATTCAATATTAGTGAAAGTTATTTTCTCTTCGTGGATGTACCCGAATTTGGGGAACCACGTACTCAGGGGGTCTCTTTAGTGTGTGATTGTTTTGAGTCTGAATCCCTTGTCCGACCCGCTTGTCCCATTCCTCTACGGTTGAGATGGGTCAAACACTTTTTTCTAAAAAATGACGTCGTTTTGGAGCAAAATATGCTCGGTTCATCGATCTCAGCCGTTGATTTGCGAGATCAATGGCCAAGAGGGATGGAACAGGCAAGTCGGACAGGGAATCTCAACTTGATTGTTTTTTTTCTTACGCTTCCGTTGCGCTGGTAATTAGGTGTTTACCCAACAGTTCATGGGGACCGAATAAATATCCACTGAGTACAGAAAACAAAACGTGGATTATGTGGGGGGGGGGGTGAATTCCACTTAAATCCTTGTTGTACGGTGTGGGGGCTCGCCGAGTCTGGAGAGATTCCTGCTGAGCGTGAGGAGGTGTTTGTTGCCGAGCCATGGAGAGGTGTTTTGCCGAGGAGTGAGATGTTGAGCCGAGGAAGGTTGCCGAGCTTGGTACCTGCAAACCGGGAGCTAATTAGTACCCGGGGAAGATAAAAACGAAACGTAAAGCAAAGAATATAAGTCGTTTATGTAGGAGAGGAGTGAGAAGAGTGGTGTGTACCTTAGGTGGGGGTGAGCTTGCTTATATAGAGAAAAAGTTTTTATAAATGGTAAGTTGCTATAAATGGAAAGTTGCTATTAATGGAAAGTTGCTATTAATAGGAAGCTTTTGAATCTTCTAGAAGGTCGTGACTTGCCGTGTCCGCGTACCGAGCAATGGCAGTACGTTCCGAGCAATAGCGAGCGACCGTATATTTTACCGAACGATTAAGATGTCTGTCAAGCTGGTGAAGTACCCCGAGCAACATGAAGAACTGCCGAATGATACTAAGAACTGCCGAACGATAATAAGAATCCATGCCGAGCAATAAAAAGAACTCCTGCCGAGCAATAATAAGAACTCCTGCCGAACGATAAAAAGAACGAACCCCCGAGCGTACTTAAGACAAATGTTCGGTACTACTTGTAGGATTAATATATGTTGAAATCGTTTCGCCCCTTTTAGACCTTATGAACTAAGGGAAATTTGGCCCCTTACAGATTACAGAAAACAAAACCCCTAACGGGCGACGAAGGCGTTCAAGTTATTCATCTAATAGACCAATTTCTCTCTTTGACCATCATTTTACAAAAGAAGATAAAGGGTACAACGAAACAGATGAGTACTGCCCAATTTTGCTATTGACTTTTCAAACTAGCCAAATATTATGGGACAAGAAAAAGCACAAAAGTGCCAAACATTGCGGGACGGAGGGAGTAGATCACTAAACACCGAAGGGATGAACAATTTTAGAGCTGCAATTAGCCTTGATCCGGCTAGGCACCTATGTTGCATGGACTTGGGTGCGTGTGTTAGGTGTATTTATGTCTGAAGTTTTGTATTCATCTATTTCGTGTTAAGTACATGGGGATAAGGTAAAACATTCATATTTATAATGTGCATTTTTCTCTCTTAAGGAAAAAATGGTGTTTACAAAGTGCCATAGAACATTTCATCCGTGATAAGATGAATTTCTATGGGGTCATATAGTAAACCCAATTTACTAAATATACTTGCTGAATGAACGCCCCTCTACTTATTTTGGACGCATATCCCATTCCCTTTTCTACTGTCAAGTGTCTGAGAATGGGTATTTCATACATTTAGCACAGCCAAAGTAACAATATATGCCTAAACACAGCACTATAACAGTGATATAATTGTCATGTTTAGCGAGAAAAACAGGAATTGTGCAAGTTACAAGGTTCCCGTAAACCTTTCTTGTCTCTCAAGTCTCATCTGTAGTGAAGAAAATCTTCAAGGTCTTAAAGCAACTACTATAAAGAATTGGGAAAAATGACAAGGTGAATTTGTAACTACTTGTTATACGTGAACACTAAGTCGCCAATTATCACTAAGATCTGAATTTTACAAACAAATATGCTTCCTTGTGGTTTTTGGAGCAAAAACACAAATGACATCCTTAATACTAATTCCATTATGCTCTGTTGCATTCTTTACGGGTGAGTAGGTCAAGTCTCAACCTGACAAACAAGGGAAGAAGGTGATTTCTATTCTTAAGGATAGAAGCTCGTTCTGTTTATTAAAGCCTCCATATTTAGTCTAAAGCAAACAAACATAAATCTAGCTCAGCAAGGAAAAAGAAGCTATCGTTGTCCGTTCCGGGTTTGCAGTTGATGAACAGGAACAACCGCAATTATAGGAATTTTTATGGCCCATGGTTATCGGGTTTGTGAATTCCCTGAAAACCCCAATTCCTATATAACACGAGGAAGCAACTTGTGATGATCTAACTTGAAGAAAAAATACGGGGGATAAACTAAAAAAAAAAAAAAAGTAGAATAAAACGAACACATACCCTAAAAGATAGATAATTAGACAATTGTGTTCACAAGAACATTTTCCGATCCCTGCTTCTCTCTCCAGATTGCCAGTACTTCATCAGTTCTGAACCGTTGTGTGAAGGTCGATTCCTCCAGCGGAGTTGACATCCCACTAGCATAAGCAAGTAGACCAGTGTATGCAATCATCGCACCATTGTCGACACAATACCTGTCATCCGTCGCAAACAAGTTTCCACCCCTCTCTGAGCACATGATTCTCATCATCTCTTGCAACCGCTCATTGCATCCCACACCACCAACAATCAGAACATCTTTCGAATCACAATGTGCTATTGCCCGTTCTGTAATCCCCACAAGCATCGCAAAAAGCGTTTCCTAAAACAAATAGATTGATATGGAGATACTGAGTCACAACTAACTTGTGTATATATACCACTAACCCTAGCATGTTATACTGGAGAGGTGTTAAAGCATCCAACTCAAAAGAGAATCCGCCTAGTCTCATGTACTAGTTTTAGAGGTGATAATTAACCAATGTGGGACAAATTCCAACACTCCTCCGCACGTGCGACCCCCCAACTCGCACGTGGAGAGGTCAACAAAGGATCCGAAAGATACGGATCACAACGAAACAAGGTGCAACTATGGAACAAACAAAGGGGAAAAGCCTCTATAACCTAGCTCTGATACCATGTTAAATCATTCAACTCAAAACCAATTGACAATGAGTGGAGAAGCTGCCCATGCTCATATACTAGTTTTAGAAGTGATAATTAATCGATGAGGGACAAATTCCAACAAGAGGTATACCAGCTACATAACATTTTACAACAACAAATATGCAAAGTGTTCACTAAATAGGAGAAGCAAAGCAAATGATTACCTGCAGGGAATAGCACAAATCTGCAGGGGTGCACTCATTATTTTTTAGCTTTTCCTCCGCAGTGGTTTCGATGTAACTCAGTATTCCGCTAAACGAAACATCCATTCCTTTGACAACATAGGGAAGGTCTATGAACTTTTCGCCTTTCTTTGCAAGCTGATGAATAAGAAAAGTAAGCCAATTCAAGACAAAGGCATATATTCATCAGCTTGTTTATGGAGATCTCTTTATTTAGAAGACAACACAGATCATAATCAGCAGCTGAAGGCTATCCAAGAAAAATCTGAATATCTCCAATCTCTAGAACATAGATATATTCATAAAGTAGCAAACTGAAGTAAGTGAGAACACCTATCTGAATCTGTAACGGATATCATAGACATAATAGAAAAGCACTCAGATGTAAGGAAAATTGAGAAATGTCGACACACAATTCTTTTGAATAAAAGAAATACTCAAATCCTATGAAGGCAAATGACACATCTGCCGAACAAAGTAAATGTCACTGCATCAATGAAAGAAAATGTCTAAATTCTCTGCCTTAACCCACGCTCCCCCCATCTCCCACCCCTGGGCCAGTATCCCTTTTCACCCCAATTTCCCATTTATCAAGAAACCCAACTCAAAAACCATCTTCACATAATGTCACTCATTTCACCTTCAATTGACGGCTCCCTAATTAACACCCCTCTTTTATTATAGATAGCACGTTCGCTAATCTCACATATGCAACAACTCTATCTCTCTGTATTTTGCCTCAAATCCACTTACCATTCTCCATCATCTATACCTTCTTATATCCACACCCTAATTTACAATTATAAAGGCAGGCTACATGTTTTAGAGTAGCTTTACACCCATGGCAACCATCACCCTTTCACTGATAATCAGTTGTCTGAGAAGCATAGCAGTTAAAATACATATGAAAATATAGCCACACTCAAAATTCATCAACTTCCCGATTTTTTTGAGAAAGATGAGAGAATAAAATGAAAAGAAGAAATACAAAAGTAAAGTAACACAATGGTAATTATCATCAATTTTATGCATTAGTAAGACTACAAGTACATATACATTTCAGATCAATTTTTTGGAGCTTAACTAGTGTTTGTGACCACTTACCAAGATATATGTATCAAAGCCAATTATATGACACTATTACTAGAAGGATGTACACATCTATGACATTCATAACAAATGACACGAATATATAACTGTGATCGACTCTATCCCTTGTCCATTGACAGTCCTGTTTTACACATTCCAGCACTCATCTGACATTCAAGGGCTCCAAAAAACATACATCAATTTCACATCCCTGTATAGCTAAAAGAACTTGCAGCTCCATCATCAATAACTATGGGGCAAAAGGAGAAACTTAATGAAAACTGTTAGCTGGAAAATTAAAGAAAACATTAAAGAAAACTGTTAAAATTAGCCATAAGGACGGTAAAATAGTTTTCATTTACGGGAAGGACACCAACAAAATAGTTTTTAGTAGAGGTCCTTCAACTTTTTGAGTTTTTTAGCCATAAGGCCAAAACCTGTTTAGACACTTTCATAGAATTTTAGGGTGCATTTTTCTATTATAGGATTTTAGTACAATTTAGGCGCTTTTATAGGATACCCTAGGATTTTAGGCACTTTCATATGTAGGGTATCCTAGGGTTTTAGGCTCATTTGTCCTTATATTTGATTGCAAAATGTGCTTGTACTTGAACTAAAAAAATGTAAATATGAGATAATTTTTGGCTAAGTCTCCCTTAAGAAAACTGTTATCGATTGGTGGTGTTTACACCATAAACTTGCTATTGTCGAGCGAAGTCTACAATAAGGGACACTTGGCAGATGTTTTGCTCGTCGAGAACACATGGCAAACCTTTAGCCTGTCGAGACGGTTGAAGACGCGTGGCAAAAGAAGAAGAGAAGTAGATCAAGGCAGTTGAAGATGTTCGATCAAATAACTGTCTCATTAGAATTTGTCAGTTTTGAAGGCAAGTGACTGCCCCAAGTTTGAATCAATTAAGGAGGGAAGTTGTCTGAATTTGAAATTGTCAGCCTATAAATAGAGGACTTAGGAGTCCAAGCAAGCCCCGATCAATCGTCCAAAGGCTTCTATTTTTATTGTCATTAATTTGCTTTCTACGAGTAGTTTGTAATCATAATCACCATCAACTGTAAGCTTTTGAAGATTAATAAATGTTTATTTTTGCTACTCTTCGCTCATTCCATTCCATGTAGTTTGCTCTTTCAAAGAGTCCTGAAAACGGTAAGGAACCAAACTCCACTTCTACACAACCACATTCCAGCATCCATCTCACAAATTCTGTCGATCTCGACTGAGTAGAATTTTTAGTAAACAGGTGGGAATCCATTGCCAACGGATTATTGATTAACCGTAACGACGAAGAGGTTATGATTGCGCTGTTGTGCATCTGTTGGTATTTGTGTACGAGCTCTCTTTGCTCTATTATTCTGGATTATGTTTTGGATTTTCATTGTCAAATTTCTTTAGATGTCAAAATTTCAACTTCTGTTAGTATAAAAACAATTTGTTTTTTTGGAATCGGGGTTGCACAACCCCCTATTTATCTCCGCCTCTGAATTGGCACCCAAACCACTATTACCTCTACTAACTAAAGAATGGGCCACGTACCCCATTTGCATTCCCGCGTACAAAAGAAAAGTCAAACTGATTAAAAATCCAAATATTCATAGTAGCAAGACTGACAAGACAACTGATCTGATTTTCCATTAGAGCGATTAACAACCGCCTGCCTTCATTAGAGAACCATCATTACCACCACTGTCATAATTTGAACCGGGACATCAGCAAGGAAGGGGAAGCTGAGAGAAAGGAAAAGAGGGAATAACATGAATAAACTCTTAAATTTGAGATCGAGATAGAAAACCCTCACTAGAAAGGAAGAGTTTTTGAAAACGAGAAATACTACTACTACTAAGGAAGGAAACACCCATCAAGGTCAAAGCCCTCCCCTCCCGCCGCCATATAAGGGTGGTAAAATCCGAGGGGAGGGAGTAGAAGGAAGAGAGACGGCTAGGGTTTAGAGAGAGATGCTCTATGGGGTGCATGCACCTAGATTATATTAATCGTCCATGGATTTCAATTCATAAATATTTACTAAGTCAAGAAAATGACCTGGGGCGGAGCTATGTTGGGGCCGGGAGGCTCTGCCCTAGTCCTCGAGTTTTAAATTTGTATATATCTTATTTTGAATATAATTGATAATTATTCATGTATAGCTACTTATAATCTTAATAATTTTGGTATGATTTGATTAAAAATCGGTTATTTAACATTATCATTTCTTAATTTCTTTCATAAATAAAAAATAAGTACGTGCCTGTTAAAGTAGCCTAAAAAAAATGATTGGTACACTTCAACTGCATTAGGCTAGAATCATTTCAATAAAAATATAATGTATTGGAAAGCGAAAAATTTATAATATAATAAGCATACGTTCCGCTAAAAAATTCTATTAAGCCGGCCCCCTCAGGTCAAAATTCTAGCTCCGCCACTAAAAAGACATACCGGTTTTGTGCACCTGCCCAGTTGATCTACCATTGCCGAGCAAAAAAAAAGTTGATCTACCATTTTTTTTTGTCATTTTTCCAAGAGTGATACATATCTTCCATGCGTTTACTCGAAGAATATTGAGTTACTATTAATTTGTCTAGATCCCAATCTGTATATATTTATATATTGTCATTGACCAGATTATATCAAGGTTGCATACGGATCTGAAAACCATTTAACAATCAATAATACAGAACTATTTTGTGTAGTATGTATATGTCATTTACTAATATATTTTCTTTTACATATATTTATTCAAGGGGAGTGTGGCATCCACATGAAAGCCACATTACAATATTGGAATCGAAGCCATATGATATATACCTGACGCAATGCATGACGCAATGAATGTGTCTGACGAGGATTCGAAATCGAATTTATTTATTTAAATTATGGATCGATCAGTAGTTAAGAGCATCCACAATGAGTTTAGTAACTAGTATTTATTTAAACTATGGATCGATCAGTAGTTAATTAACTTCCTGAAAACCTAACTTCAGGTATTTGACATGGAATTAGATTTTAATAGAATCGTGGAATTCATAGAATTAGACGTTTTTTTCCCCCAAACAACAGCTTGTGATAGCCACAGGGTCATAGGAATATTTTTTTTGGAAAAGTAGCGCATATTTGGTGTAGTATTTATTCTTCAATAATAATAATAATTAGTAAATATAAGAATATCGGATTGGTGATGAGGATTTTATCGATATTTAATCAAGGGGAGTGTGGCATCCACAAGAAACCATAATTTTTATTGTGGATTCCAAAGCATTCTTGAGGTTCATCGGAACAACTATATGAATATACCTACTAATGCATATATAATCAAATATTAATAAATTTTCCCAATTTTTTTTATTTAAAAAAAACTAATGCAGAGATAACAGTTTTCCCCAACTAGTTTTTTTTTTTGGAATTGTAATTTTATGTCCAATTTTATTATTTGTATAAACTAGATTTAATTAAAATTTAGTCTATAGAACATTAAAAGAAAACAAAAATGTACCTGGATATACTTTTGCAATAATGCTATAATCACATTAAATGTGTGTAAGTGTTTGTGGATATAGAATTATTGATACTTTGAGTCAGGTGCATTTTGCCAAGGTCCCTAGGCCTAATGAGTGTTTTCGCCTTCATCCCTATCCTTTAAATTTTACCACTTGTCTAATTTTTGTCAAATATTTCTCCTCATTCAATCAATTTTCTTTTATACTTTTCCTATTTGTCCCCTGAATACTATTATAAATAGTTACAAATTTATTCAAGTTTATAAAATAGTTAAACTTTGACTTTAATGAATCCATTTGTAACGCCCTAATTTTGGGAACGTTAAATAAACATTTTTATTGAAAACCTAAATAGAGTCTGACTCATTATTACAGCATAATTCCCACAATGGTACATTTATTAAACAAAGGGAGAGAAAACTAGGGTTCCAATCTACAGCTTCACCTGCTCCTCCATCCTAGCCAGCTCCTCGGCTTCGAAAGTCTCTAAGGTGTAGAGTTCACTATGCTCATCTACAAAGTTTGACACATTATACCAGCGTCGCCCCTAGTATAATATGTCAGGATCACCAAAGGTAACACCGTGAGCTACAAGAGATCAGAAGAATAATCTCATATCCGCTAACCCATAATTTACAAACAATAGGGCATATGTAAGGACCCGTATTTTTTGGATATTATTTAAAAGTTCTATAAATGTTAGAAATTGAGAAAAAAAAAAGAGAAATTTGTTGAGTTTATTTGATTTGGGGTTAATGTGTTATCATACATACATGCTCATAACCATCCCAAAAATCAAAGAAATTATACTACCAATCAACTATTATTTTTTTTACGTTTCAAAAATCCGTTCTTTCTTCCTTTGTGGGAAGTTCAAAACAACATATATTTTCCAGAATAAATTAAAAGTCAAGATATTCAACATGATCATATTCCTTTTCAAAATTTTAGTAAAGCAAGTTGGCTAACTATTTTTTTGTACTTTAACTTAACATGCATTTCCAATCACAAAAATATAAATATAATTTTCTTTTTATATTTAAAGATAGTGAGTACGAAAAATCTACCGTTCTTCTTGGCGAATGGTATGGCTACAGAAAAGAGAATACGTCGGCCTACGGAAGGTGAATGTGGCTATCGAACGAAGTGATTTCTTACGATAAGCTTACGATAGCTTCAAAAGAGGAAAAGAAAAGACTTTCTTTTTCTCTCGAAACTAAATCTAGACTAAACTACTAAACTTTTTGGATCGAGAGGATGGTCGGGTGGTGGTTTGATGGCGGCCTTGGGTTGAGTTTCTTGAAGAACTCAAGAAGAAACTCAAGAACACCAAGAACAAAGTAAGAACAAAGAACAAGCACAATATTTTTAGAGAGATAAGTTGGAAGATTGAAGGTGTGAGTTGGAAGCTTGGACAATGGTCCTATTTATAGGAAAAAATGAAGCTCCTCTCTCTCTCTCTCTATGCCGAATCTCTCTCTCTCTCTTGATTTGTTTGCTTCATGTGTTGTCTAATCTCACCTTTTAACTAGGCATTCATGAAGGGTTTAAGGCTAAAACTTAGGCAATTAAGACCTACTTTGGCAAGTCTTGCACACAAGATAAAAATCATGGCATTCTAAGGTAGCCTTTAAGTTACTTTCTAGGTTTTTATTACCCTAATTGGTTAGTCTTGCATACAAAGCAAAAATGATGGCTATGCTACTTATTAACTGTAACGACCCAATTTTTCCGAATAAAATTAAATATTTTATTGAAGTATTTTTGTATATATAATTGATTTTGTTAATTGATAAATCTAAATCTAGACTTTCTAGGAAACCCTAGCCTACTTCATAATCCTAAAAATCTAGGATAAGAGTAGATTAGATTGTACTTCTAGATTTTGTAAGATGATATAGGATTTTATTAGATATGATAGGGATAAGATTGGATTGGATTTTATATAGATTTTGTTAGATATTGTTAGATTATATAAGATATGATTTGATTAGATTAGATTCATTAGGATTTGTTTTAGATTTTACTAAGATATTATTAAGATTTGCTCTAGATTTTGTAGATATGATTAGATATGATAAGATATAGTTAGATACATTAAGATTTGTTTGGATATTATAAGATTTTTTTTAGATATTGTTAAGATTTGAAAAGATATTACAAGATATTATTAGATTCTATAGGATATGATTTAGATTTGATTTGATTTCCTAATTATGACCTAAATTCTAAGTTCACTAGTATAAATAGCCTCCTTCCCTTCCCCTCCACACACCACTTCACTCAATTGTAGAGTTTTAGAGAGAGAGAGAGAGAGAGAGAGAGAAAGAGAGAGAGAGAAAGTGAGGGAGAGAAAGAGAGTCGGCCAAGAGAGAGAGAGAGAGAGAGAGAGAAGTGAGAAAGTAGTTGGCAAAAGAAAGAAGAAGAGAAAATAGGGGAGGAGCCGAGGTGTTTTACGATAGACCAAATTCAATTGGTGTGGAGTAGTAGTACTCGATTAAGCATGAAGTTCAACGGTGGCGATTTATTTGAGGTAATCCGGGTTGTATACGATATGCTTCCTACTTCCGGAATTCTTTCTTCACTCTCATTTTTGTACTCCTTTTGACTATCTCGTGATCTTTGTTCAATCTTGTGAATATTATTGGAAAGTGGAATAATTGGTATTGAATATGTGAAAGATTAATAATCGTGTGAGCATGAGAACCCGATGGAATCTGAAAGATGGTTAGCGGAATCATGGCTCGTGTGTGTGTGTGTGAGCATGAGAACCCGATGGAATCTGAAAGATGGTTAGCGGAATCATGGCTCGTGTGTGTGTGTGATGGTCACTTTGATTTGGTGGTCGATTATCGTTTATTGATTCCACTTATGAGCTTTGTTATTCTGTTGTATCGTATACTTCTCGGATAATTTCTTTTTCAGGTGTGGAGCCGGATTAGTGGAAATTGAATCGGAGCACATAAGGATTAATTTGGAGAGTTCTTAGAAGAGTTGATCTTTTTGAAGGATCTAGAAGATTATTTACCTGGCGGCTTAATTTATTTTGGAGATGTAATTTATTTTTTGGAGATAATAGGGGCCTAGAAGTGTTTAAAATACAATGTATTTTGGAGTTTATTTTTAGAAAATAGCGGGGCGTTACATTAACTTTAAACATGACGGCTAGGAAATCATGGCTAAGGTTACTTGAAGACTTAGGTTAGCTTAGTTGGCCAAGTAAGATAAAAGTTCGAAGGTTTCTAGGCTATTATGAAGGGTTTTGGCCTTGTCTTGTCTAGGAGGGTTTACTTACAAGAAAAAGGAAATGAATGGCTAGGGTTATGTTTAAAGTAGCATAAAATGGTTTACTTGTCTTACACTCAAATGTGTAAGACAATGATCACCCCTCCCCCTCTCTTTTTGGCTGAAAATTTCCCTTTTCTTTTTTTTTTTTTTGTTTTGTTCTAGGTCTATGTCTAGGTTGGCATGCATGAAAACCTACAAAAATCTAGGAAAGTTATTCTTGAAAAGTAATTAGGTTCAAGTCTAATATTTCTAGGCTTGCATGCATGACATGTCTAGGAATACTACTTATGGAAGCAAAATGATTATTTCCTTAGGTTGAAAAGGTTCATCTAGGGTTAGGAATGGTTCAAAAATTGTTAGGGAGATTTAACTAGGTTTAGAATCCAATTGGTTTGGCTAACTAATTGGTTGGAATCAAATTATCCTAGGAAAGGTAGGATTCCTAGCCAAGAAAATGAATTTATGAATTAATTCTAGACACAAATAAGTATGCAAGGGTATAAATAAGTCCCTTTGTCCTTAGGAAATGACTAGTTAATTTTATACGAAGAAAACTTAATTTATAAGTCTAGAATTTAATTATGACGGATTATTAGAAACTAAGAAGGAATTTTAAAAGAAATCCAAGTAATTTAGAAAAGGATTTTTCAATAATTAACGAAATTTTTATTTACCAAAAATCAGGGTCGTTACACCGTTGCTAACATAAGTCAATTTTAATCCTTTTTTTTTTTTCCTATTATTGAACGCGAATCGAATTTTGATAAATACAAGCCGATAATAAATTTTCATCTTTAAGTGGGAAGCTTTCAATTACGTGATTAATAACACAAACATCACACAAAAATTGGCAAAACCTTTCTTGTGCGATCTCTACTATTTCAATAAAATTACTAGAATTACTTGGGTCGAGCTTTTAGTACAAAGTCTTAATTTAATAATCAATTCAATATGAAGCAATAAAAAACATATTTTACTAGAACTACTTTGTTTTTTTGAACTTGTCAAGAGAATACATAGGGACCCATATTTCAATTTTGCCTAGGCCGGGCTCCGAAAATATGAGGGCCGGCCCTGCTTGCATGTGTATGGCAGTGGAGAATGATGGACAATCCATTTGCATATGCTTTGTGCACAAGTCAACCAACACATCATGAAGCAGAATATTCCAAATAGTAGAAATCAACTTAAACTTCTCCATTTTCACAAAGGTATATATGAACGCATCAGATACCTCTCCCACTACCCCAGAGCCCACCTCAAATAATTACATAAACCTTTTAGTGTTTGATTTAATAAGTATAGAAACAGTTTAGAGAAGTATTCATATGTTTATATAGTATATGCACCCAATGAAAATGTTGTGAAGATACTATTTGCACCCGAAACCAATATCGATCTTGTGCAAAGACGAACAAGACTTTTGTTATAACTCCCACCCCAAAACGTTATTGAAAAATGGAGCTTAATTCTTACGTGTTGCAGTATCATTAAGTCATCTAAATGACAATACTAATTAATCAAAATATGTACATCAGATAGAGCCTTAATCTAATTAAATGACAGAAGGTGCCAAATTTAATAAAATAAAATAAAAAAGACCTAGACAAAGATACGTACATTTCATTTTTTGTATAATGATACTATGTGCAAAGACGAATAAGACTTTTGTTACAACTCCCACCCCAAAACGTTATTGAAAAATGGAGCTTAATTCATACTTGTTGCAGTATCATTGAGTCGTCTAAACAACAATACTAATTAATCAAAATATGTACATCAGATAAAAGAGCCTTAATCTAATTAAATGACAGAAGGTGTCAAATTCAAAAAATTAAATAAAAAAGACCTAGACAAAGATGGGTAAATTTCATTTTTTGTATAATAACGTGCTCAACGTTATTAATTTTGCTTTTCAAAGTTGATTTATTTGTTTTATTTTATTTAGTTCATAAAACATACAGTATATAAAGAGCTGTCCATATAACACACGCAATTAATTTGACTGAATAAATTGCTACTCAAATGTTATTAACAAATGGGAAAATCATTAATCATCCCTCTTTTTTTACTTTCTTATATGGAATATTTTTAAATGTGAAAAATGGACATCACATCTCTCTCTCTCTCTCTCTCTAAAAGTACCACCTCCACTCTCTCTCCTATATATACCCCATTGTGGAGCGTGTGTCCTCCACACTCCTTTGCAACGCATACATACAAATATTCTCTCTCTTCCCTCTTCAACTTCAATTTTTCTATGATGCCCCAATGTGGTATTGGGGCATCATGCCCCCATTTAATCTGGGCCTTTAGATCACGTTTTGGATGAATCTCAGCCGTTGGATGAAAACCACTCCCAAAAAGTATGGTGGTTTTGTCCTTTTTTTCAGAAAAAAACGTCATTATACTTACCATGGACACTGGCTCTACTTACCACAGTTTATGCTGACACTTACCATAAAATATTGTATACTTACCACAACAAAAGACTACACTTCAACGGTTTTGCTCTTTCTCTAACTTGTTCTCTAGGTAGCCGATTTTAGGCGGGAAAATAATTTTTTTTGGTGAAAAAAGGAACCTTTTTGCAAGATTTTTTTTAATTATTAAGAATTTATAAGTTCACACCACTTTGTCATATTCACCCTACTTTTTGTCATTTTCCTAATCATTTGTGTAATAGACTATCAAATATTGGATGAAAGTATGAATTTAATTTGTAAACAAATTTTTTTAAAACAAATTTTCAAAACTAAATATTTAAGCCAAAAAATTGCCTTGATTTTAGATTCATCTTGTTAATATATTTCATTAAATTATTTTTAATTAAAAATTATTTTACAAATATAATTGAGAATACATTTATTCATTTGTTGTTTTGAATAACTTACAATTAATGTTGTTAATATATTCTATTAAAATTTTACTTTGTGTATATATGTTTCTTATAACAAAATTTTAAAAATAATAAATATAAACCATATAATTGTAATAATCTCCTAATTATATTTAAATAATTTATTTGAAATGATGTATATTCTATAGAATGTTCTTTGACATGGTAAGTACCTTGAGTCACTATTTTGTCCTCCCAAAATCTGTGGTAAGAATGTCCAGTTTTAGTCATGTACATCCTGTATTCGTGGTAAGTACGTTCTTTGTCATGGTAAGTACCTTCAGTCACTATCTTTTCCTTCCAAAATCTGTGGTAAGAATGTCCAGTTTTGGTCATGTACGTCCTGTATTCGTGGTAAGTATGTTCTTCGTCATGATAAGTACCTTCAGTCACTATTTTTTCCTTCCAAAATCTGTGGTAAACACCTCCAGTTTTATGACATGGCCTCTAAAATGGTAGGGTATCCCTCCATTCACAATAAGCAGGCATAAAATTTCTCAACATTCATTAAAACAAAGAAATGCCTCGATATCACTGAATACATATCATAAGTTTTTAGCTATTTCGAATAACAAAAGGTAGCCACAATATCAAATCCAATTTTCACCCTAAATCTTCCCCCATTTTCCCAAGCCAAACAACCCATGTGAAACCCTAAATCTTCCCCCATTTTCCCAAGCATGTTCGGCCCAGAGAGAGAGAGAGAGAAGGAGGGGTTGGAACCCACACTGTGTGTGTGCGTGTGTGTTTTGGCGAGAGAGAAGGAGAGGGAGCGTCCGAGAATGCTGTGGAGGAGTTGGTGGCTATGGCAGAGGACAGGAGGAGGAGAGAGTCATGGCCATGTCCGGCTCTCAGTACAGTCGGCGTGAGAAGAGAAGATAGAGAGAGTGAGATGAGTTTAACCGGTTGAGAAGGTTAAGAGGAGAGAGAGGGGGAATAGATCAAGGGCTGGAATTGAATCAGAAGATCCAATGGTTCAAAAAAAAAGTGGGGCATGGGAGCCGGAGCCCTTCAACTTCCTCCATGGCCACTTCAACCCAATCCCAAACGAACCACCCAGAACAAAAACCCACAATTCCCGACCTCGATATCGAGCAACAACCCGTTGGAGTGCTTGAAATCGAGGTCATCAACTACTCTTCCCGAGCCCAGTGGCTCAGAGCCGCAGTTCTAGGCGCAAACGACGGATTGCTCTCAACGGCGTCGTTAATGGTGGGGGTTGGAGCCGTCCATAAGGACGTCAAGACCATGATCATCACCGGAATCGCCGGACTCATCGCCGGGGCTTTGAGCATGGCTATCGGTGAATTCGTCTCTGTCTACTCCCAATATGACATAGAAATGGCTCAGATTGAAAGGGAGGACATTAGCGAGAGCGAAATCGAGGAAAGGAAGGGGAACTTGCCAAGCCCTTTACAGGCGGCGGCGGCCTCGGCCTTGTCTTTCGCCGTCGGGGCGTTTGTGCCGCTGCTAGCAGCGGCGTTTGTTAAGGACTATTACGTGAGGTTGGGGGTAGTGGTGGCGGCCGTGAGCTTGGCGCTGTTGGGATTTGGAGGGCTTAGCGCGGTCCTGGGGAGGGCGCCGGTGGTGAAGCCTTCCCTTAGGGTTTTGATCGGAGGGTGGTTGGCCATGGGGCTCACTTATGGGTTAACCAAGTTGATTGGTTCTACTGGAATCTAAATCGCCAAGAAAAAAAAAAAATCTATCAAGAAAAAAGCTCGTAACTCAGTGTGTTACATAGCTCTCTCTCTCTCTCTCTCTCTCTAAATATATATGTTTGTTCCGGTGAGATGTGAACCCTATCCAAAATCATCTCCTATCTATGCAAAATGAATCTGAATAATTAATTTTGGGAAATGATTTTGCCACTCCTTTTTTTTTGTTAACGCCACTTCCCTGCAAGTATATTTTTGCACCAAAAATACACTTGCAGAGGAGTGGCGTTAATAAAAAAGGGAGTGGCAAAATCAGCAGCCTTAATTTCAAGGTAAATTAGGGTATGTATTATTTGTCATAAAGCATATTTTTTCTTTCTCTTTTTTTTTTGGTCTTTTTTGGAATTTTCTTTCTTAATGTAAGCAAAAATAATGTAACATGGTTGTATGAGATGGTTAGCTTAGCTAGGGGGTTGGGTCCTTAATTATTTCTTGTTTCCTTTTCCTGTTTTAATTTGGGTATCTTTACATATATATGTGAACATCTTGTTTAATTATGTACTTGATCTGCAGTTTAATGAAACGATTAATCTTTTCTTTTTTTTTACTTACTTTTCTATCTCTGGATGCGTACTTTGGAAACAATAATGATAATTAACCCTCATGTTGTTGGAACTATGGAAACAATAATTAACCCACATGTTTTTTTTTTTTTTGCTCGGCAAAATGAAGACTTTATTAGCTCGAAAGGGGTACATCGAGAGAGCACTTAATAAGCAACACATGCTTAAAGAGCAGAGAAACAGAAACCACACCAAACAGAACAAAAGGAAGATGAGCATACCATCCAACAGAAGATTGGATCGCATCCACCTTCACAAAAAGAAAAACTTACACTTTGACCTTCCTCATTCCATCAAGATAGCCCTTAAAATCCTCCACCGAGTGTACCTTAATATCAAACTTCACTTTGATCCACATTGCAACTCTGGTTTTAATTAGCTCCCCAAGGTCCTCCACACGACAAGAAGCATTGTTGAAGACAATATCATTCCTTACCAACCATACGGACCAAATTGTAGCATGGAAGGTTGTTTCCCACAAGAACTTCTCCAGATTTTTGAATCCACAATCTAACCACCATGTAAAGAGGTCTACCAAGGAAGCCGAACATACCCAACTGACATGCCACCAGTCTAGAATCAATGACCAAACATCCCAAGAAAATTGACAATGGAGAAAGAGGTGCTCCGGCGTTTCTACGTGTAAAGAGCAGAAAGGGCACATCACCGATTGGCCCTCAGGTATCATATTTCTGTAGAGAAGGAACGACTTCGTAGTCACTCTGTCCTGGAGTGCCAACCCACATGTTGTTGCAAGCCAATCTCGTTTTTTCAAGTATGAGCTTAAATTCGTAAAGTTTCGAGCTTTCAAGCTAGACTCGATAAGTTCCAAAATGAAATAGGCTAATTTAAAGCCATAAAGAAGAACTAACATAGGGTTTGAAAATTTAAGGGTTTGAAATTTAAGTATCGCGCGAGTATAGGGGACCGTCGCGCGAGGGTGTAGCTGCCACGAATTCTTGTAACTTTGCTGGCTTTAGGACCAGGACATGGTATTGATTACCAGCCTTGGTCCTGTCAGCCCCCCTCAGGGATCAAAACAGAAACAGGTTAAACATTATACCTTTGCTTGGAAAGGGTTTGGGAATAGATTGGATTGATTGGTGTGGCCTTGCTACCAAGAGTGTATGAACACACTAAGTTCAGAAGATTAGGAGGTGGTTTGGGGTTAACAACTTTGTGCTAGCTAGTGTAGGACTTGTGAAATGACCAATGAAACTTCTTAATTGATTCTTGGAACCCTTAACATGGAAGATGAATGGGGGTATTTATAGGGGGAATGTAAGGGCTAGTTAGGGGCCAAACATGACCTTAGGACCAGCCAACAAAGCTGGTCACAACTTGGTTGTGAGGCTAGCCAACAAGGTCAATAAAGGTAACAAAATAGCGATAACCAGAATTAGAGGTAATGGGAGAAGGACCCCAGACATCAGTGTGGACAACCATAAAAGGAGAAGCACTTCTCTGATGAACAGGAGCATAAAAGGAACGTCTATGTTTTGCAAGTTCACAAGCTTCACAAAAGAACCTACTTCTAGAACATTGTTTAGTTAAAGTAGGAAAAAGTTTCTCTAAAATACCAAAAGAAGGGTGGCCAAGTCTACGGTGCCACTGATGCAATAGAGGAAGAGCTGAACCCGTATCCGCCTCAAGGGCATGACCCAATGATAAGGGTGTAAAAGAAGAACAAGGCACATACTCCAAAAAATACAGGCCATCCTGAGCTCTACCAGTACCAATCGTCTTTCCTGTTCCCAGTTCCTGAAAGACACAATGAGTGGGAAAAAATGTCACTGAACAATTCAAAGATTGTGTGAGACTACTAACAGATATAAGATTAGTAGTAAAATTTGGAACATGGAGGATGGAAGAAAGAGGTAAGGTAGGTGAGTAGCGAATGGAACCTTTCCCTGAAATAGCAGATAGGGATCCATCAGCTACTCGTACTTTGTCCTTACCGGAGCAAGTAGAGTAGGAATCAAAAAAGGATGAGCAACCTGTCATATGGTCCGTGGTACCAGAATCGATTATCCAAGGAATAGAGATAGAAGCTGGAGAAATATGAGCTTGTATACCTGAGTTGGCAGAGTGGGAGGAAGTAGTGGAATTAGAAGCAATAGAGGATGGAGGACCTTGGTTACTCATTAGCCGCCTGAGAACTTGCATCTCTTCGGGAGAAAAAGAATCACAAGTATCAGATATAGAGTCACCAGTAGACTCTGTGGCATTGGCATAAGAGCGCACAGAACCACCACTACGACCACCTCGGTGTCCCCGTGAGTTAGGTTTACCATGTAACTTCCAACAGTATTCCCTGGTATGACCATTTTTATCACAATAGTCACAATGGAGTGAGGCTCGATCAACCGAAATACCTTTGGCCTTCAACTGGCTCTGTCCTGTTTTACCATCCCGTGGGAAGGGAATAGATACCAAGGCTGAGTGATCTGGAGTGGATGCCATCAAGGGAGGAGCCATAGAATTTCTCCGAGTCTCCTCTTGCTGAATACTTGCATAAGCCTCTCCAAGAGAGGGAAGAGGGGTACGACTCAGCACATGCCCACGGTGCTGATCATAATCCCCATCAAGACCTGCCATAAAGTCATAAACACGATCTTTCCCAACCATTTGTTGGAAAGTCGCAGCATCAGTAGCACAAACAAACAGGACGATAACTTTGATAAAAATCAAGTGCTTGCCAGAGCCCCATGATCTCTGCATAATAGTCAGCAACTGGTCGATTCTTTTGCACCACGGCCTTGAGTTTCTTCCTCAACTCAAAAATTTGGGCGTCATTCCCTTTCTGAGAATAAGTCTCTGCCACGGCATCCCAAACCTGCTTTGGCGTATCAAGATACATAAAGCTATTCTGAATAGTAGGAGACATCGAATTAAACAACCATGTCAAGACCAAGGCATTATGATTGGTCCATTTTGTGAGATCTGGTCCCTCCGTGGGTTTCACCACATTCTCAGTAAGGTAGTGTAGGAGACCCTTAGTGGTGATAGCCAATGTAAACTCACGCGACCAAAGTAGATAATTGGAACCATCTAACTTGACGCGGCAGATATCCATCGGAGTGTTGTCAAGAAAAGGACTATAACCCATTCCACTGTTTGAACTAGACTTACCAGTTTCTTCCTTTGAAAATGGATTCTTCTCTGACATATTGAAGGCTCAAAAAACACTGTGGACTGCCGAAAAACAGAATTTTCACAACTGAACAATACAAAACACAACCGAGTAATGTCAAATAATACCGAAACAGTACACAATAGACGTTGTAAGGTCAGAAAAGGGCCGGGATCACTGTTCAAGTGCAGCAAACGCCCCCTAAATAGTGGGTTACGAGTAAACTAACCACAGGTTTCGAAACACATGAAAAAGGGATATCGGATAACCAGGCCCAGTCACTTTCAGAAGCAAAGAGGCGGTAGCGGAAGCTTACAGAGATGATCAACAGCAACAAACATAAAAAACGAGCACATACCAGATCTTGGAAGCAATAGGCAGAAGAAAAAATACCCAATCGGCACCAGAAAACACTCAAAACGAGTCCAACCGGAGGCAGAAAGACCTCAAACGAGAACAACCTGGGTTCGCCGAAGTTCGCCGGAGGTCGCCGGTAGTCAGCGAGAGTCCAGGTGGGAAAAAGATCTAGTGCCCAGATCGTGATGCTTTGATACCATGAACGAATTTAGAGAGAGAAAGAATTGAGCGTGAGAATTTCTCATCTGATTTCTTTAACAGAGAAAATGGGAATATATACAACCCTACAATACAAATGACTAAAAAACCCTTTTGTACAAAAAATCTAACAAATAGCATCCTAGCTAAAACAATCTAACCAACTGAGACATGTCTCATTACATGTTTAGCCAATACAATCTAACACATCCAAATGGAGCTTCAGGTTTTCTTTGCTATTCATCATCGGTATAACTGTTTGAGCTTTAGTGTTCCTGTTATCTCATGATCTTTAATGCTAGTTCTCCTCCTAATATCACTTCTGAAAATGTTTCAGGGGACGTCGGTTTTTGTCGATCGTACAAACTATGAACCAAAAATGTATTTCGATCCAGCTTTTTTGCCGGAAGGCACTATCTATAACATTCAACGTCGGTGTCGTCGGAACTCTTCATCATCCCTGGGATCCAAGGGAAATAAAATAGGTATCACCATGCATCCATATGAGGTCTTGACTCAATTCTTTAGTTTTGTAATTGTTGATTTTCTGTTTGATTCTTGTTATGTCTCTGGAAAATTATGTCGTGTACGTTCGTTGAACTTCTGGAAACTCACGAGTTAAAGAGTTTATACATTCAGGATCAGGGTAACACACACAAAGACGCCAAATATACGTGGTTCCGGCCTACTCCACAGAGAGAATCGAATCGTACTTTTTTGCTTCGCGGTGAAACTCTTTGCGCTCTCTTTGAATTCTCTACCTCCGACCATTCTAATTACAAGCATTTTCATAGAGAGGAGTGAGGAAGAAACTCTAAAGGCATCGAATGATTTGAATGAGGGTGCCGTGCGAAGATCACTTCTATGCTTGTGAGTGACTGATTAAATCAAGATAAAAGAGAGACTCGCTTTGTTGGTCATCGACTTGTCGTGTCGTTACCGTATCAAATATATAATTAAATAAACGAAACAATTACTACTACTCTTTCGAATAGCGGCAGATGTTCCGAGTATCGTCTCGGGAATTACAAAGGTTATTTCAATTATTTTCTAAACTAAAAGCTAAATAAAATTAAAATGATTAAAAGTAGAGAGAGATTATGAGAGAAAATAAATTAAAACGATTAAACCAGTTTCGGTTCTGACAACCACTGGTTAGTGCAGTTGGTAAGTCATTGCCTCCCCTTTGTGGAAGGTCTTGGGTTCGAGCCCCAAAGGGGCAGCCCCTTTAAGGGGCCAGGCTATGGATAGCTTCTGGTCTTCCCGTGCTAACTCTAACACCTCCACTAACCCCCGCTGATATATATCGCTGTGGCAAAAAAAAAAAAAACCAGTTTCTGTTCTCAAATTGAATCCGAATTGTTCACTTCCCTGGGAAAAGGAGTTTACAACAGAAAACTCTCTCTCTCTCTCTGACTCTGGTTCTCTTGTATCTCTATCTTCTACCAATTTTGATGACAAGCATTTAAGAAAGGAGTAATAAAAAGGCCATTAAATGCCCAGATATAGCGGAGACAACCGTGAGTTTTGGTGTCCAAAATGGCTTCGCATGATCAGCAGCCCCTTCACGCCTTCAACACAAGAGGGCAATTCGGACAGCTTGTCCTGATGATGTCTCTAGAAAATAAGAGGTTTCATTGAACTTTTGGGATTTCACAATTTTCCAAAAAGAGGGTGTCTTTTGTTGTTAAAGATCATTGGTAACAATATTACTGCTAAGCAGTTATACTAATCCTTCTCTCTCTCTCTCGCTCGCTCTCTAGATATTAAATGCATCAAGGGTTTACGTTTGTGGCGGAATAGTTCTTCTGAGATCAATGATCAGATTTTCAAGGGTGACCGGGACGGGAATTCAGGACGAATAACCAATGAGATAATAGCAGGTAAGGTGTACTGGATATCACTGATGTTGTTTTGTCTTCAAAACTGTTTTCCAAACCCTTATTTGGCTTTCAATTATTCGCACAGCCTACGATCTCTTGAACTCAAATGACAAGAAGTTTAACACCAGTGTATGGTACAAGTCAGTCTTTTTTTTGATCGGCAAAAGATGAATTTTATTAAAAATAGGGAAAGGGGAAAGGGATCCAACAAAATGTTGGAAAATACAGCACAAGGGCAAAGCCCAAATCACCCAAGGGTCTGCAAGGGTCCAAAACAAATAAACAATTAAGCCCGACCCCAACCCAGATAATACAGAAAACAGCACCTGAACAGCCAAACCCGGTCCAAACCTGGACCGGCCCACCCTACCCATCCCCAGAACCCTAACTACTACGGCCACCCCTCCCGTACAAACCACCGGCGACCCGCCTCGCCGTTAAGCCGAGCCAATCTCTCCCGGATGTAGAGATCGGCGGCAGAAATCAAACCGGCCTACGAGAGCAGCAAACGCACCAGTCAAGGCCAGGGGAACAAACCACCACCAGACAGCCGCTCCTCCCCAGCAACACCCCAGCACCACAGACACCCGACGGCAAAAGCAGCAACCCAGAAGCAGCGATATGGCAGTCCCACGCCCGATTGAGAGCTCCGAAAGATCGCCGACCGGACTTCGGCACTCAAAGCGACCAGAACCCTCAGCCATGGGGGCCGCATCCACCCCACCACCACCGGATAGAAACCCACACCGAACGACGCCCCATCTTCACCGATCATTTGAAATAAGAACACCTGCAAAACAAAGATTAGAGAAACAGCCTAGCTACACCAAACCCCCAACACCACCGCCCACCAGCTCCGCCAGATCCACAACCGCCAGACCCACCTCCAAACGGCCACCGAACTCGAACCACCCTACGTCGCTAGACAGCCGGAGGAAGCCAGGGAGACCACCGGTAGGAGGCGACGGCAGCCGCCTCACCCTCCAAACAGAGGAGGGCGGCGGCCCGAGAAGTGCAGGAGAGAGGAAAAGGAAAGGGATCGAGACTGGAAGGAGAGAGGAGAAGAGCGAGACGAGAGAATGCGGGAGGGAGAGGAAAAGGGAGACCGGGGGGAGGAGGGAGGAGCGCCTCCTCCCCCGGTGGTGGCGGCGGCAGGAACGAAACCCTTGGTTTAGAGAGAGAGAGAAAAGTTTAGAGAGAGAGGAATGTTGTACTGTATAGCAACTGGCTTTACTACTTACAAGTCAGTCTTGAATGAGGGCAATCAAGGGAAGAACTCTATGATGAGGGTCGCTCGCTCAGTGAATTTGGTATCATTCCTAACCTTTACCCTCCTTCTAAGAGTGGTTGCACTGTTGTGATATAGTGCTGTAACTCAAAACGTTCCTATATTTCTATCTTGTTGTTGCACATTCCATTCGTATTACGTTTTCAGCTATACTGCCTATATGCCTGCGGATTTGTCGCTTTTTGTATTCGTGTACTACAGCAAATAGGTGAAAGAGGCACCCCTTAACAGATCCATGTAAGCAAATGACATACGTACATAATTTCTATATTAAATCCACACATCCAGAACTTTTGAAAGTTGTATTTTTACAACTCTGAGCCAATACGATGGGTGTTTGAATTTCAATCAAGAGACCATAAAAAGTCAAGCCACATCATTTCATGATGATTTTTGCTTTATTTCTTGCGTAGTTAATTTTCTCATCTAGTCGGGTGTAATCCTCCTAATAGTCTCATCTAGTCGGGTGTGATCCTCCTAATATTTGCAAATATTCCTACCAATTTGGCTACCAAAAAAACTCATGACAGATGTTGACAATTCCAGTTTATTGAGCTATAACATCCTTTTGAGTTTATTGAACTGTAAACTTTCATAATTTGTATGTCACCTTTTGCATTATTTGTATGTCATCTTTTGCATTATTGTGCTTGTTATTGTATAAGGTTTTGTTTGCATATACTGAACTGTATCAAGTGGAAAAAACTATGGGAATTGTGTTTAATAACTATGGGCTCCAACTTTCACAATTCTTAAATATACAGGTCTCCAATGCCTATCTTGAGCATCTTCGTGGGAATGATTTCAAGATTCTCTTTGAGTTTGTCAAAGAAATGCCCAAACATCCAGATTCGTCATCAGCGGCAATGGACAATCTCATTGCTATGTTTTCCACCATCTTCTTTGTATGGATTGTTCTACAGCTAATTCCAGTGAGTACAAAAACCAGCCATACTAGGAATTTTTTTTCAGTAAAAGTACTCATGGCGTGCATGTCTTTCTATAGTGATTGCTTAATCCATAGTAATAGTGATCCAAATCTTCTAGTGGAAGACTAAAGCACCCTTATATTAGTAGATTAAATTGGGTAGGTGAGATTATGCTAATTTATGTACTGGAAGTAGAAGCATCCAATGGCAATTTATTCACACTGGCGGAGTGGCGGTATGTGGGACTATTGAGTCAAATACGTAAATTGATCCATCACTATCATGCATGCGACTCCTTTATATAAAACAGTTATCAGTCATCGTTGATGTAACGACCCAACCTTGCTAACCCTTCGCCTAATCATGTGGCTAAAGGTTAATCCAAGCAGCTACTGTATAACCTGAAGTTAACCTTTTGAACCATGTGGTTAGGCGAAGGGGTTAGCAGGTTAGCTGGGTTGGGTCGTTACAGTTGAACTATTTCCCACCATCTAGTTGTGTTAGACATTGAATTAAATAATAACATTAACTGCTATCCTTTTAAGTGGTCTCTGACTATTTTCTCTGCCTTTTCTTATATTGTACGTTGTTAACTGCCTTTTGACATAGGTTATATTGACAAATCTGGTTCACGAGAAGCAAGAGAACATACGAATTATGACGAAAATGCATGGGCTTGGTGATGGACCGTATTCGTTGATCTCTTACATTTATTTCCTTGGCATATCTTCAGCTTACATGTTGTGTTTTTCCACATCCTGCTTGTTTCTAGGTAATGGTAAAACAAAACTTATTTCTTATTTTCATTTAGCAGAAGACTCATTATGCCTGTCGCTCCCTTGCAGGATTAGGGTCATTCAAGACCCATGACTACAGTTTGCAATTTGTCTTTTTTTATGTCTATATCAACTTGCAAATTGCATTTTCCTTTCTAGTCGCTCGAATGCTCTCAAAAGTGAAAACTACTTCAGGTTTGTGTCTCAACTAATTGATGTTTTTAGAGTGATGTGTAGAATTCCTATTTTGACTCAAAAAGCAGTTGACTAACGTAAATGGTTTGATGATTTCAGTTGTAGCATATCTTATTGTCTTTGCAACTGGGCTGGTAGGAGTCCGTTATTTTCAGGACAAAGTTGATGATCCATCATTCCCAAGTAAGTTATAGAAATTCTTTAGTATGTGTTGTTTGGTTGTTTTTTCCATGCTTCGTATTGGTTTACAATTTTGTTTTCCCCCTGATTGCATTAATAACAGTGGTAAGCTCAAAAGGATGCCCACTATTTTGCTGATAAAAAAAAGAGGATATATGCCATTGTTTTGTGTTATACCCCTTCCATATGGTGCAATACTTGCATTGTTTAACTTGGATTCAGGAAATAATTAATCCTAAGGTTGAATTTCTGGTTTAGTTGGAGCTGAGTTACTCATCCTGATTTCTTTATCAGTAGTCGGTACATCACATCTATGTTACATAGGCTTGGGTACGGCTGACTGATGGCTCTAAATTGCTTATCATTTATCAAAAGATACAGGACGATTGAATTTTCATTCTTTTATGTACAATTTTTTAATTGGTAAAATGGAGTTTACAACTACTCATAGAGCATTTTTCATGCATAAGATTGCTGTTTTATGCGTAGTTGGTTATAGAATAACTTCGACTTGCTAGTAGATATGCTTGCCAAGGGATCCATCTACACATATCCAACACATATCTTTTACCGTTGTTGAGTGTATTCCAAACTAGTATGGTCCGTGCAACATAGAATCAATTACATTGTTGTATTCTTGATATTTGGTACGGATACTTTGGTGCCTGCAAGTTTTTTCTTCTTCTTTGGCTAACACCTCAACTGATTTTCATGTTTGGCTACTCTTCGTTTCCAGGCTTATACCTTTTGTGGACCCTAATCATCATATTAATGATATTTCGTTGTTGTAGGAAACTTGGTTACAGTATTGGAGCTGTATCCTGGCTTAGCTCTCTATCGTGTGTTTCATGAGTTTTCAGTAAAAGCCCGTGAGGCAAGGCTTTCACACACTCGTGGGATGACATGGGAAGATCTGAATGATAGAAGCAATGGCATGAAAGAAGTGTTGATAATCATGGTTGTAGAATGGTTTGTGTTCGTTTTTGTCTCCTACTGTCTTTACAACAAGAGTTCTATATTTCGGAAGCCTAATCCTTTTTCCCAGAGGACTATTTCGAGCGATTTCGGTTCTGCAGAGAATGCTGACATCGCCCAAGAGGTAAGTCTACTTATCTTCCTTATTGTTATTGATTTCAGAAAATTAAAGACAACATCCTAGACACCCCCGAAAAGTCCTTTAGCATGTATATCCATGTGTGTGTGTATATACAGATGTATATGTAAATATTATCACTTACTTGAAGCTCGTAAAGAAACCAAATTTTCCTCATGGACAATTGATTTTACTAATTGTGTTTCAGAGTTGCGATTATACATGGTGATTGTATGTGTAAATGTACATACAAACCACTTTATTAGTAGTTACAATGGAAACCAATTACAGTTTGACGTTAATTTTGTTCAATATCAAGCCTTAGTCAGAACTTGAAGTTTCAAATTCAAGTTGTGTCTTTTAGTAAAATTTATGATCCAGACATCAATAATGGGCGTGTTGGACTTCTCTTAATTCTCCTATGACGGAAAGGAATTAATCTGCCTTGTCTGCAGTCCAGCAGAGGTGCAGTCAAAAGTGATCGCAACCGTCATACAGAAGCCCTTTTGCAGAGAAGCCGGATCCGGAATACAGAAGCCTTTTTTGACATAGATGGCTGTCTCATTTAGTCTCTCTCTCTCTCTCCGGTTTTTGGATAGAGATAGGTGAGATGACATGTTTCATGCAGTATTGAAAGAAAATAGACAGAACTAAATCACTCTGCATCACATTAAATCACAAGCTGAATCACACGAGCCAGTTCATTTTCCGATTATGCATAGAATTGGAAACTGAGTATTTACCCCCCAAAAAAATTGGAAATTGAGTTGACTGAAATCTTATCGAACCCTGTTCTTTCTCAATGGGTAAGATTAGGGAACCTTTTTCTGTTCTCTGCCTTCTACTGTTGTGTATATTGGATTTTCTCACCGTTGTGCATTAGCAGAATATATCTCACCTTGTGTTTTCTTGTTCACTGTTGTTTTTTGCAGAGGGAAAAGGTTGAAGAGTTGCGTGTCCGGCCAGACAGAACTTACTCTATCATCTGTGACAATCTGAGGAAAGTGTATCCGGGAATGGATGGAAATCCTCAAAAAGTGGCAGTTCATGGGTTGTCTCTTGCATTGGCTCGTGGAGAATGTTTTGGTATGCTCGGACCAAATGGTGCAGGGAAAAGCACTTTTATCAAGATGGTCAGTATAATTGTTCCACCTCTTGAATTAATGTTTACACAGGTTTTTCATCCCTAACTTGTATCTTTAATTCTTCATATCAACTTATGGTATTTTCAAGGTCCGTAGTTCCAACCAATCTTACTATTTTTTGGGCAAGAAACATCACTGACATAAAAGGAGGGTTCTCTTTGTTGTGGTTTCTCCCTTTCTAACCACTTCTCATCAAATTTGGAAACTTAGTGCAAGAGACAATTGTCTTTTTATTAATTTCTTATCTTTTTCCGCTAAATGCCATATACCAGATTGGTTGTCACATCAACTCCTCCATTACATTTATGGGGTGGTCTTCAGTTCGGATCTCCCTTCTTTAGATCTCTTGGAACTTGGATGTACTGGATGCGCCCCCTTCCACCTTCCTCTGCAAAAGGAACAACCGGTTAGTGCCAAGCCAGCTGATAGTAGCCGGAAGGCACTCCGATGATGAAGTTAGCCCTAAGCTCGAGAGAGTTAAAGCACATATTAGCTAGGAGAAGACGGCATACAGTTCTAGGGTTTATACTGCTGTACTTACAGGAGGACCTTGGTTTGGAGATCAAGATTGCGTGTGCCGGGCTCGATGCCGCGCATGATGATCGCCAAGCATTGTGCTGCAGCAAGAGAGGAGACCGCGCCACGTGGCAAGACCAGTTTTGGCCGGACCTTACGATTATGGAATCCTGTGTTGCAGTACACTGCACGGCTGTGCAACTTGGCAGGATCAGATGGTGCCACGGGGCGGGACCATATTTCCAACAGGCACTATGCTGCGGTACGCTGCATGACCGCGCGACGTGGCATGACTAGACTGGTGCAACGTGGCCGGAGCGGATTGTACCGTACTGTCATGTTCCCACCTTTGCCAAAGTGCCTAGCTATCAAAAGATAGCTGACCGCGCCACATGGCCTAACCATGACTGGTTCCTCGTGGCTGGACGGGGCAGGTAGTCAGCGTGTAGTATCATCTGTGGAATGTAATCGTGCACGACCCGGTACGTCGCCCCACCCGTTGAGCCCCAGGCCGGGCAACCCATCTGGTCGCCAATGAGCTTTGTCATCTGGTTGATTGGTGCCTGCACCATCCTGGGCTTGACCATCCGTCTCGAATGGTTGACCGTTGACCCACCATCCGGCCTACTACACCATTCAACCATCATTCCGGATTTCTTTCTTACCAAACCAATCTAAGCCTTACACGACATGAATTTTATTTTATTTTGTTGTCGTTTTACCCTTTGAAGATCTATATGTTGAGTTTAATACTTAAAATGATATCCTTCTTTACAAACATCTCATGCTAGATTAGGTAATCTTTCCCATGGCATTTTTCTTGATGCTAGAAGTATTGGAGATAGATTATGGTGTCTGTTGTTTACGAAGAAGTTTGTCTATCCTTGTTCACAGATGATTGGGCTGACACGGCCGAGCGCTGGGATAGCAACGGTTGAGGGTCTAAACATACTGACTGATATGGAAAGAGTATATACCAGCATGGGCGTATGTCCGCAGCATGAGTAAGTTAGGATTACCAACATCTAGTTGGCTTTTCCGTCACGTCTTTGTTCCACAAATTATGAAGCATTTTCATTTTCCTGAACAACCATGCAGCCTACTTTGGGAAACACTTACTGCGAGGGAGCACCTACTTTTTTATGGTAGACTTAAGAATCTCAAGGGTCCTGCCTTATACCAAGTAAGTCAATTGTAGCCTTCACTCTGGTAATTGTGATGTTCAAATCCGTTCTATCTGAAAGCATTTAGGGAAGATCCATAAGAAAAGCCATTTTTTCGCTCAAGTGAAGTTGGAATGGAATGGTCATCTTTGGATTGCTCATCCCAACAGTCAGGTTGTGGGAGAGTGATCAAATGTAAACTAAAAGTACGATGATTTTTTCACAATTTTAGGTGTATGGCCAACAATTCTATTCCTTGCAAGAAACACTCCACTGAACCAAACAATCCATTCCTTCGTGATTAACCATCGCAAGGGTCGAAACTTAAAAACTTGCTAGTCTTTATTATTGTGTTACTGCGCAGGCAGTGGAAGAATCTCTTGGCAGTGTCAATCTACTTAATGGGGGGGTTGCTGATAAGCAAGCTGGCAAATACAGTGGAGGCATGAAGAGGAGGCTTAGTGTTGCCATTTCGCTTATTGGAGATCCCAAAGTATGTCGTAAACTGTGTTGTTTGCCTTGGTAGTGTTATCTTTTTGGATATTTTTATTTCTAGCATGCTAACATAATATTTCTTATTTGGAAATGAATTAAAAACTGATAAGGTTGTCTACATGGATGAGCCGAGTACTGGACTGGATCCAGCTTCAAGAAATGAACTGTGGAAAGTTGTGATGCGTGCAAAGAGCAACAGAGCAATTATACTCACCAGTAAATTTCCTCCTTTATGTAAAACTTAAAAAAAAAAATATGTGTGCAGAATTGGATCTTTTTTTTTTTGGTAACTTGCTCATTTTATAGCCAACCAACTCAAAACAAAGGGATGAATCCCACAAACAAGAACCTATACAAAGGAAACCTCATACATTCTACCAAAGCTACTGACATTCTACACCCCAAGCACTTTACTTGAAATGTTCCAGCATCGGCAAAGATTTTGATTTTCCAGAGAGTTTGGAAAATGCTCCCAAGTGCAAACTCGAAGTCTTACATTATCTTCAATACTCGCAAGCACATTATCAGCTCCTCTATGCTTTCCTCCAAACACTCGAGTATTTCGTTCCAACCACAGATGGTAAACCCCAGCTGCAAAAACTAATTTGAACAAGAAGGCCTTAAAACTTTTACCTCTTCTAGACTATGTTTCACACAATTCTTATCGTGCAATTTTTCTTGTGATGCTCAATGATTTCAGCACATTCCATGGAGGAGGCTGAGCATCTCTGTGATCGTTTAGGAATATTTGTGGACGGCAGATTGCAGTGCATTGGAAATGCAAAACAGGTAATGTTTTGTGGTAATTTCATTTGTCTAATTCTGTGAGATGGAGATGAAATTGTATCTGTTATTGATAAGGTGTACTTTTGCGTTCTTCTGAATAGATTAAGAGGTTGATGTATATGTTTATTTACCAAGCAAACTGTCTCGTGGGAAGAGAAAAACATATAAAGGAGAAAACAATGATACTTGCAAATAAATTACCAGAACAACGAAATAACCAAAAGTAAAGGTACAAACCCTGTTGAGGATAAAAACAAACTCTAATAAGGGACTCGAACAACTGTAGCTCCCACTAGGATATATTTTTCCACTTGGTGAGTTATATATGCCAAGCTTTCAATGATAGCTAATATTTAAATTTAATGTTTTTCATCAGCAAACATGTAATATACAACGGTTTTCGTTGATGAACTGCAGTTAAAGGCCCGATATGGGGGATTCTACGTGTTCACCATTACGACATCATCCGAGAATGAGCAAGAAATGGAGACGTTGGTTCGTCATCTCTGTCCGAGTGCTAACAAGACTTACCACCTATCAGGAACCCAAAAGTTCGAGCTTCCAAAAAATGAGGTCAAAATCGCAGATGTGTTCGGAGTAGTTGAGGCTGCAAAGAACAAGTTCACTGTCCAGGCATGGGGTATTGCTGATACAACGTTGGAGGATGTCTTTGTCAAGGTCGCACATGGGGCGGAGGCATTCAACGTCATGTGACCGCTAGATATAAAGTTTGAGGATTCTTCATTATGATGCTAAAAAACTGATTTACTTCAGAATTATTAAATTGTAAGACACTAGTGAAAAAACGGTCCTATGCTAATTGTAATTTGGTTTCACTGTTATGAGCTGTATTGTATTGATCTGGGCAGTATTGAGGCCCTTTGGTGTTCGGGCTTGGCCTGTTTCGGTGTTATAGGGCTTTGCCCTCAAGTGTTTATTCAAGAGCTCCTTCTTGGCCAGTCCTTCTTGACTTTACAATGGCCCACTGGGTCCTGCCCAAAGTTGAGCCCGTAGATCATAGCCCAGTAGGTCCTGCTTTGTATTTTCTTGACAAAATTACCCCTCGGATGAAAAAACAGAAGGCGAACAGATACAAAAGACGATACAGAAGAAAGAGCGAGGCGATACAGGGCGAGGCGATACAGAAGAGGGAGAGATACGAAAGACGATCGAGAAGACGATCAAGGGAAGCCCGCTGGTGGATTGCAAGCACAATGACCCGGTTTAAAAGTATGTATTTCAAAACCTAATCGTCAGATGTAGGTTTTGAACAATCCATTAATGTTGCTTACATATTATTATCTGTAATTTTACCAAGTTGCATAGTTCTTTGAGTGGTTGTCATTACCTAAAAGATAGACAATGAAACAAAATACTTTGAAAAGCACTGACCATCTTGATAAAAGTGCAAGGAAAAGCATTGTGGGCTACCACAGCCCCGGGTGGATCGGGGCGGCCCGAAAAACACCGTTTTCGAATCGAATAGGAAATTTTGAAGAGTCGCCACCCGGGTTTATGGTTTGCCACCCGAGAAACCGTTTTTGATTTGAAAACTAGAGATTCTTTGAGGATTCGGAAGCCACGTTACGAGGGGGAAGGGTTTTACGGCACCCCCCTCGCCCGATTCAAGATCGGTCTCTACTAAACATTTGTGGGATTTTTCGAAAATGTTTTGTTTCGTTAAACAAGTAGCAAATATTCACAAGTATATCAAGTACGGAGTGTATGCTGGTGCCAGTAGACATGAAATGGTGAAATAACGATGAACAAATGCATAATGACAGAGAACTGGGGACTGCTACTGGATTCACTCCCGAGCGCTCGGGAGTGTTCCCAAGCGCTCGAGAACGCCACTGTCCAACCCTGCAGATTTTGTTAGGCACATGCAAAATATGATACTAAAAGCTGAAAACATAAATAATTTTGAACATGTGATAGGCTCAGCAGAGGGTTTGGCAGATTGAGAACAAGCCTCAATCACCCAAACCATGCCTCCTTGCCTTTACAATGGCAGATCTGCACTTTTAAGAACAAAAAGGGTACATTCCTACACACAAAAGATCAGAAGAACGGCCAGACGAGGAAAGCAGTGAAGTGTTATTGCATGCAAACACTCCCGAGCGCTCTGGAGTGCTCTCGAGCGCTCGGAAGTGAGCTGTGCAACGGATTGCATTTTAATAGGAAATAAGCCTATTTTGGCCTGCTGACGTTTCAGATCAATCATTCTAAAAATAAAAACTTCTTTTTAGCATTCGAAAGTCTCATTTTTGCTCGACCCTTAGTGAGAAATGTTTCTGCTTTGAGGAAGCAGATTGTCTACGTCAACATGCCACTATAAGACCATTTCCTTTAATAACACGCTTCACCCCCACCCACTGTCTACCAAAAATACAGAGAATGGGGCTGGGGACAGTCCCGAGCGCTCTGAAGCACTCTCGAGCTCTCGGGAGTATGCCCAGCAGAGTATATATATTTTTTGTGTCCTTTTGCTCTTGCTTATACACTAAGGTCTTTCAACCGCATGCCCAATATTAAAGACTGGGATGGGCTGAAGGACCTCCCTCAGAAAGGAAAAACAGCCCTTTGTTTGAAACTAAAGTAGAGAGATTTCTACCTTCAATTAGAACTTGCTTCTTGAGTGAACTTAGAAGGTGAGGGAAGAAGGGAAAATGTAAGAAATCAGAGACCAAGGATGTTCTGAACTTCCTGCATCTTCCGATGTTTTGATCTTTGCAACTTTTGTTTTTGAAAACCCTTTTAGTTGAAAAACAAGTCTTGTAAAGAGAGTGTTGAAAGTGGTTGTTTGAGCAATGGGGAGGTTTTTAGAGAGAGAGATTTTTTGTCCCTCTTTCAGCAGAAGTCAGGGTTTTTATAGGAAAACCTAACCTATGGTTTGATTTGAAAAATAAAATCAAAGTTGAATAAAATATATTTTAGGAGGGAAAATCCTGATGATTTGATTCTTTGCCACCTGAGGTAGAGTCCTCTGCTGGTAAACTCTGGCTCAAACGGCTGAAATGATGCATTGCATGAAAATTGGGGAACTTTTCCATCAATTGGGCAGCACAGAGGTCTCGAGCGCTTGGGACTGTCACTCTCGAGCGCTCGGGAGTGAACTAGGCCCATGGTTTTGGAAAATGATTTTGAGCGCTTGGGACTGCTCCTGAGCGCTTGAGATTGATTTTTAATACTTTATTCGTCCTTTTAAAATCTCCCAAGAAGCACTGTTCTAATTGGTTTAAGGCTTGCTTTAATCCAAATTCATCATTGGGGAGCCTCCGGGCCACAAATTAAGGAAATTTGAGGAGTCCAAATTGGGGTGTCTACACCAGGCCAGACTCAAAGAAAGTCTCGAAGTCAGCCCCTTGAACCAACACAGGTTCTTAGCATTAGACCTGGGTAACAGGTCGTGTCGGGTCGTGTTCGTGTCGTGTCAGTCGGGTTCGTGTCACAAACCACCCAACCCGAACCCGACCCATTTAGAATTCGTGTTTCTCGAGTCGTGTCATTTTCGTGTTTCGTGTCAGAAATGCTCAACCCTAACCCGTTAATTTCGTGTCCGGTTCGTGTCGTGTTATCATGTCCATTGCCCAACTCTATATAGAATTACAGATATACCATATATTATATATATATGTTCGTGTTAATGGGTGACACAGATTAGTAACCGTGTTAGTCGTGTCAATTTCGTGTCTTGCGTGTTCAACCCGAACCCGACCCATTTAGAATTCGTGTTCTCGAGTCGTGTCATTTTCGTGTTTCGTGTCAGAAATGTTTAACCCTAACCTGCTAACTTCGTGTCCGGTTCGTATCGTGTTATCGTGTTCGTTGCCCAGCTGTACTTAGCATAGTCGGGATGCAGATTACGGGAGATGATGCGGATTTGGTCCCTTTCACTTGGACGATCGGTCATTAGAGCAGCCTTGCTCCTCCACCTCTTGATAAAATCAGCAAAGGACTCATTCACATTCATTTTGGTGGATTGCAACTCCCGGGTAGTCATCTTGAGTTGAGCATTATAATTGTACCGGGAGTTAAAAGCAGCACCAATGTCTTCCCATGTTTTTCGCTTAGAAATGTCAAGGGACAAGAACCACTGGAAAGCAGAACTGGAGAGAGTCTGAGGGAACAATTGGGCCATCGCCTCTTCCTCAACCCCATGTAGTTTCATAGCTCCATGATAGGCCAACATATGAGTTTTAGGATCCTCAGTGCCATCGAATTTTACAAAATCTGGCATCTTAAACCTTTCTGGCAACCTTGCATTAGGGAAAGGGCAGAGTCGATCCATGTCCAACCCACCGGCACCGATCTTTTCGGATTTAGAGACAGACTCCTCAAGCTTGGCCATCTTGGTGATGAAAGCAGCCATTTCTGGATTTGGAACAGGGTTCTCGAGTTGAGGAATTTCTTCGCCTGTGGGCTCGCGCTCGTGCCCTTCACCGCCTCTTGCTGCAGGGAGGCGTTCTTCAATCAAAGCACATATATTGGCCATGGAAGCATCGGCCTGGTCAGCCCTTTGCTGCATAATGGCCATGTTGCGCTGGATATCTGCCAAGACAATAGCAAGATTCGGGAGTGGAGTATCAGCCATGACAAGAGCTTCGACTTTGACAGGTTTCGGAGATGAAGGTGGGGACGAGGAAGATGGAGACGACGGTAGCGAATCCTCTCTTGACAAAGTGCAACCCGGAGTTTCCGTTGTTACTGACTGAGGAGTAAACCCACCCAAATCCTCTCACAAACAGACTCGGCAGACGGTTCCCAAGTAGGTTTGGCTCTTCTTTTTGATACTTTCTTTGACGGTGAAAAGGCTTAAAGCTAGACAGTAAAGCAATTGAAGGCTCAGAAAGTGTCCCTGCAACAGTTTTATTTGAAAGAACGCAATGTACACATCGTCGTTGGTGTCCTCATAGACTCTACAACAAGCAAACAAGTCCATCTCTTGACGTTCGAACGCTGCCAAGATCCTCAGATTTCTTTTCGACGGTGTATCCTTGTTTGAATCGACTAACACTAAGAGATGTCAAAAATAGTCTAAGCCTTTGACTATTCCATTCTCAAGGTCTCAACTTTGGAGGTCGGAACAACTCGGTGTAGATGATGTGATACCGGAACCGGGGCGGCGTTGTGGCAACACTCCACTTAGCCAAAACGGTGTAAGTGTTTAGCACTTAACCAGGGTGGTGTAAGCATCATGACATTCTCTCCGTTGTTCCTAGTTTTCTGTTTGAAACCTCGATCGAGTCTAGACAAGGACTTAGAAAGTCTTGATTTCCCAAAGTCTCGCTGATCCAAGGACTTTGAAAATTGACAACGTGCACCATCGAGATGCATGACTCTTCATCGGGCCAAGCAGCGTCCTAACAGACATAAAACGGGCTTGAAAGAGAAACAACCTAAAAGCCGCCATAGCATGCTCCTACGCAAAACGGTATGAATGTATGTACAAGCATGCGATAGGGAAAGCAGTAACACATAGACAGTTTATGGGGGTTAGATGCAAGTAATCCTACCCTGTGGGTTCCTGTCTTAGTTTGAAAGGTTCTAGTGCTTTGTACGCATGTAGAGGCCGGTTTTGGCTTAAGAGGGTTCCTCTGACTAGAGCCGCGTTACACCTCTCGTTGCAACGCGTATAGCAATGCAACGGTCAAACGGTAGTACGACTCATCATCGTCCAAGGTTGTTGGGCGTTCGAGGACCCCGGGCTCCAGTAAACTGTGCCGGTTACCCAAAACACCTCAACGGGGCTGACCAACATCGATGCAAATGGAGAATGCCGAAAATGATTAAGGAGAGAGAAACACAATGTTTTGAAAAATGCATTTTAAAGCTTGGCTCACTTTTATTAATCAACAATTGGAGAAAACTACACAAGCGAACAATAGTAAAAGCCCCAGTTCGGATTGGTCGGATGTAGAATTATGTTACGTTACCATTCCGTTCTTCAGCAGCGTGGAGCGTACCGTTTTGACAGACTTTTTGAAAGATTGTTCGTTTATGTATTAATTTCCAAATATTAATCAATGCAATGAGTTCCCCAGTAGAGTCGCCACTGTGGGCACACTCCCCGGAAATTCCTCGAATATTGTGTGAAATCGGGTGCGCCCCCTTTTGGAAAAGCGCGACGAAACGCTTACAATTCAGAGTTGCCACTCAGGTTTTGCGGAAAGTACCAAATGAACCGAACTTTAAAATGCTTGCTATGTTGTTTGATTTTGAAAAAGGCTTGTAGACTGGACCGTCGTCACCTTTGATATCTGAGGTTCGGGAGCCAAGTTACGAGAGGGGAAGGGTTTTATGGCACCCCTCTCGTCCAATCCGGAGATCGGTCTCTACTCAGGCATTTTGTAAAACATTTGCATTTTTCTCTCATTGATCATTTTTTAGCCAGTTAGGGCGGGGGAACAGTTAAAGGGGATTATGAACCGTAACAAGTTGCAATGTGAAAGAATGTGATGGATGTTTGATCTTAAAGCAACAATAATAGATTGAGAACAAGCTCCTATGAGTGTTTCAAGCAAACTGGAATGCACAGACCCGATATGAAACACGCAGGATCAAGCCTGTGTGCACTGGCTATGCCACTACATGCAGAGATGACCTGCGTGCGCCGCACGGGTACTGGCGCGCACCGGTAGGCTCAAACTCACAGCTCTTGTAATCAAACCTCTGGGCTCTGGAATGGACCAGTGCACACCCAGGACAAACCACGCAGTTATATATGGAGCAGAATATACAGGTACAGACAGTTAGAAGGGCTTTTAAGCCACTAAATGAATAGAACACCCCTTAAACAGTGAGGGGATGAAAAACAGAGACCGAGGCCTAGTTGCCATATAAGAGCCAGCCATTGGATCAGAGGAAACCGGCGTACGCAGGTACATGAGTACCGTGCGCCTGTTATTCCTTTACCTCCAGTGCTTGGCTTTGCACTTTTTTGGGTTCTGGAACAAGACCAGAAGGATCCCAGAGGCATTCCGAATGCAAAGATAACTGAATATTTAAATACCACAAGCACACTACTCTAAAATACAGAAAGCAATAAACTGGTTTTTATCACGCTAGGAGGTGATCAAACAGAAATAAAACTAAAAATAGCTGATCAGTGATCCCCACACCAGTTGTGCTCATACAGCCATTACTGGCGTACGGCCCTATTATAATTGGTGTGCGCCACATACAGCTATATACAGCTTTGAAGCCTTGCCAGCCTTAGGGCCAGGACTGGTATAGATTACCAGCCTTGACCCTGCCAGCCCCCCTCAGGGGTCAGAACAGAAAGCCAGTGAAAGGTGGTATACCTTTCGAAATGAGTTTGATGATTGGTTTTAGCTTGAGCTTGTGGCTTGGGAAGGTTGTATGGTGAACACTGAACACAGGGGTGCTGTGGTATGTGTGAGTGTATTCCTTGCTTTCCCTTTCAATGGATGAAGAAGAAAGCAAAGAATACAAAGGAGGGAGGGCTTTTTTGCTCTTAATGGTGGTAACCCCTTGTATATAAATGCAAGAGGGGGTATTTATAGAGGAGAAAGGGGGCAGTAACCAGCTGGGTGAGGCTGGTTTGGTTGGAGGGAAGTCACCATGCAATAAATGCATGGGACTTGCCTTGAGGGAAGGTGTAGGAGAGAGGGGGAGACAACCTCGGCCATCCGCAATCATCAGGGAACTGTGGCTTACGTCGGGTGGCCACAAAAGTTTCATGTACGTGATCGCATAAAGTTGATTTGATTGGGTTTGACCGGCGTGCGCCAGTGCTCTACCTGCGTGCGCCAGTGGAAACTGAGTCAACGGTCGATGACTGACACGTGGCAGTTTACCAGCGCATGCCAGCACAGTACTAGCGTAAGCAGGTAGGGTTTTGCTGCGGCCATTTGGTTCTGGCTTGACAAGTTTGAAAGGGGTTCGACATGGGTTTGGATGAAGTTTGGAATGCTCAAAGCTCAAATATACCAACAATCTCGGGATGTTCTTGACCTTACTCATCATTGGGGAATCAAAGACCGTAAATAAACTGTTCTGGAAAGTCCAAAATAGGGTATCTACACAAACACATGCCAGTTGCCACCATTCTTTTCTAAAGCTCCGAATAATAACTTCTATGGGAGATTATTCGGCGTATCTCGCTTCACTTGGGCTTTAATTAATCGGGTTCGCTCTAAATCACAAAATTAATGTTACCCATTAATTTTTAGCCCGAGAAACTCATAAATATTGGCCCAATTTAATTAATATCTAATTAAATAACCCTCTAGCGCTAATCCGAGATTTGGTGTCAAAACGGGTATAAACAACACCACATATCTTGTCCTTTCCAAACATCAGAATCATGGAAACTCCACCATTTTCTTCATGAGTATCAGTTTCCCTGTTCACCGTAAGGTGATCATGGGAACTGGGGGTTGGTGATGTATTTCCTCGCTCCAAAAAAAACAATCAAACCAGTTATAGAAAATAATGAACACATTCATCAAATGGAAACGGTGATAAAAGATCAAATAATAAGTCTGAAGTTATTGTGCATATTTTATTAAAATTTGATTTGCGCAAAATTGCTTAACTACGAATCCCACATGAACAAATACGAAACCTTCACAATTCACTGTCCATCTCCATGGATCTCCTTCTCTCCTATGTGTTCATCCAATCTCTCAAGGCCCAACTCGATCAGATTACGGGGTTCGAATCAACTCAGCACACCTTTGTTGTAGTCTTACATTATGAGACCAGATTTCACACTTTCTGTTATAATTTTCCAATACATCGCAACAAGCATGATCCACATGCTTTAACAATTCGAGGCTGTTCTCAAAAGGCAGACCGAAACATTCTGGAAGCCACTTAGGTTGATCTAGAAAACATCGTAACCTCTTTTCGAATGGCTTGGCAATGTTGTCGATGCCTTTGTTGATGGCATCGAATAGGAAGAACGCCCGACCGGGTGAGACTAATGAGCATAAACAAAGAAGAATAAGAAGAGAAGATATCTGCTCCGGTGTACGCGTCATTGGTTTTAGTATCTTGGCTCCTAGTAGTAGGGTTGCTATAAAAATTCATAAACCAACAATGTGGGAGATACAAGACGTTTTTCGAAAATGCCAAAAAAGATTTAATAGCACTGAAACGGTTGTAGTTATATCGCTAGACACGGTAGGTTAAGTTTCTCCAAGTAATTGACTCCTGGGGTTTCAATTTAATGCCTAAATCATCACAAAGGGCTTAATTTTCACTCACTTCCAACGAAGTCAGTTGGAAATTAATTTTGTTTTAGTTCGAGCTTGTAGACTAAACCTAAATTTAAATCAGATGGGTACCACTTATTTTAACTGATAATTACCACTTAACATTGGTTTGGTTAGCGTCATTAGTCTCTCTCTCTCTCTCTCTCTCTCTCTCTCTCTCTCTCTCTCTCTCTCTCTCTCTCTCTCTCTCTTTGTGTGTGGTTAAGGTTAAGGGCAAAGTGCACTTTCACCCCCTGTGATTTGAGCCATGTGCGGATGCACTCCATATTTTTCATCCAAAGTAACGGAGGTGTGTCTCACACGCTTTAGAATCTAATTTAAACTGTTCATAATGTATAAAATAAAGAATTGAACATATCTGTAGAAAATCACCTCGATCAGCTATCAATAACCAAGTGATCTAATTCTTGATAAATTCAAAATTGAAATTTTAATTTCCTTGTCAATTTTTTTTTTTAATTTCATAACAAATTTGATTCGACCATGAGGTTTTCATTTTTTGATCGACTTGAATTTTGGAATGGATGTAGTATTCATCAAACTCTACATATCAACGGTTCGGATTCAATTTTTGATATATGGGATAGATTGGTTAGATTTAAGGAAAAAGAAGAATCAAGGGAGAGGATAAGGGCATATCAGTCTTTTAATATTATGTTCGTTAATATGGATGGAAAATATGACAGCATAGTGTATATTCGCACATTTTCAAAACCATAGGGGATTATGTGCACACTTTTGAACCATAGAGGGTGTATCCGCACATGACCCAAACCACTGGGGGTCAAAGTGGACTTCGCCCTAAGGTTAAACTAAAAAATGAGAAAAAACTTGTTTCCGGTTGTGCTCTAAACAAGTGTTTACAGCACTCAATCGTGACCGTCCAAAAGTGTTCTGGACGGTCCGAATGTTGATGAAACTTTTCAAGGGAAGAGTTAAACGTTTCTCCGAAAAAGTTTCATTAAAATCCTGATCATCCAGAATACTTTTGGACGACTATGATTGATTAGTGCTGTAAATAGATCTGTTTACAACACAGCCGGAAACAAGACAATCTCCTGGAAAATATATAAGAGTAAAATAGGAACATACTCTCACAGAACTTAACCAATAACGCAACTTTTGTCTTCTCCAGTAACTTCAAAGAAAATAAAAGATCACCACAAAATAACAAATTCTGCTAGCTCCCCTAATTGTTTTGACCAACAATTGATGCATGCAATAAATACTTTCGGTTCGAGAAGATCAAATCAATTCTTATTCAAAATTGAGTTAAATGGATTTCACTTGTTTTGTGAATTCCAACCCCACATTTTCCCAAGAATTTTCATCTTCAGTTCAAATATTTTCTCAGTCCGTAATCTGTATCTACTTATTGTCTACTTTCACTCCGAATCTGGTTATGGTTTCTGGAAAATGAAGTTTATAAGTTCTCTATTTTTAGGTACTACTACATCCTCTCATCTAGGGGCAGAGCTGGCCCTAAGCTGAATATTGTGTTGCAAAAAATTTTGAATTGTAAGGGTCCCTCCTACTTTTTTATCCCTGTACTCCAATAAAATAGGAACAATTTTTAATTTTCGCTTTAAGCTCCCAAAAGTGAGGGCGGACTCTGTTTAGGGGAGGAGATAAAATTTGGGTTGGAGTTTGCTCTTCCTCCAAAATAGGGAAATAGTTGAAGATGGCACAAACATGAAACAAACCTTACAACAAACTTCTCTTACTCAAAGTTTCACCAATTGTATATTCAGATATTGTTTCATACAATGGTAATATTCAATGTTGTACCGGACATCCGGTTAAGAAAAATAAAAAAATAATAATAATCTAACTGAATGTTGTATAAAGAGACAAGCTACTCATAAGCGAATTTCCGAATTATTAAAAATCAAGCACAATTCCATGATCGGGATTTCCCTTGAGAAGAGATGGAGGCAAACTAGAGCTGAGCTCGTCACGGACCGGGATCGGCATCTCAGCCGAGTGGCCAGTGATGCAAAGGTTGCCGTTGGAGTCTTGTCCCCAGTACACCTCTACCATGAGGCCGTTGAGGTTCTGTGGCGTTATCGATCCTGGAATGCCTATCTTTTCCACTCCAATAGGTATCTGTATAATCAATCATTCAGAACGATAACTCAACGAACATATGTCAATGAGGCTCGCTAACAAAAATCTTGATCTAGCTTCCAGAATTTTTGTGCTGAATACCGTGCAAGCTAGATTTATAGAGATGGTTTTTTAATAGTCAGCCATGATAAAAAAAAAAACAGGTTTGCCAAGTCCTTGGATTCTCTATTTCAAGGTTACCATTGTAAATTCACAAGAATAAATCCAGTGGGATTTGTTTTTCTATTTTCCTTTAATAATACAGGTCTAAGCTTTAGTTCAAAGAAATAAAATCTATAGTTTACCAAAATAACTAGAACGATTTGAAATTGGAGAAGTTTGAGGCAAGTACGTACCATCAATGATTTTCCTGACTCCAACACAAGAGTTGTCATGTTGTTCTCATCTGCAGCATTCTCCAGTGCTGCTTTCGTTGCAACGTTGAGGAAAACGTCTTCTAGAGTAGTCAAATTCAGCTGCATGTCTGAAATGCCGAATTCTGTTTCCCTCTCCTGAAGCTCCGTGAAGAATTTCTAATGAAAATACGGTTGCGAAAAAAGGAAAGAAACAAATCAAATCATGAAAATCCCTTTCAAACTCAAGGCAAGGGAACCAAAAATTATAACTTAAAGGCATCAAAAATGAGAATTTGTTTCGAATGGAATTTCGTAAAATGATTATGTTTGTGCACCACTTTTCAACATAAAAACATTGTAATAATTCACACAATTTTTTGTTGGTAAGTAATTCGCACAATTTACGTACTAAGAGACGCATATGCTTACCCTCAAGTTGCTCTCCTCCTTGTGGGGAATTACATAGCTGACGAAGTACTTGGTCTCCTCCTTCGGCATCACATTCAAATGCTGTCAAAGTAGTTTTAGAAGTTAAAGCCGATGAAGGGTCAAGAAAAAGAAAAACATCAATGCTATGGATGAATTCATGCTAATTTTCAGGGCATGGGTTCTGCAAAGATCAAAAGATCATAAAGTAAACAAGCTCTAACTTACATGCTTAAAGAAGCTCCTCAAAGCCCGACGGACCCAAACTTCGACTTTAATCGGATGGAATTTCCAATGCAGCGAAGCGTACCCTTTGCCACAATTCCTATACGATCACTTAAGATATCAGCTTCTTCCGTGGAATGAGTTGTTAGTATAATGGCTCTCCCTTTTTTTGCATCATCAATTATATCCCATACGTGCCTTCGAGTTATGGGATCCATGCCGGTTGTCTGCACATAAAAGTTGGAACTTTCCATAGCTAGATCAAGTAAATGAACATTTATTTAAAAAAAAAAAAAAAACTTTCAATAACCGTACCGGTTCATCCAAGATAACCAACTTAGGGTCACCGATTAGCGATATTGCAACGCTAAGGCGGCGTTTCATCCCCCCACTGTAGCCACTAGCTCTTCCTTTGGCCGCATAAGTAAGCTTAACTTCTGCTAATAATTTCTCTACAGCCTGTGTATGTGTAAAAGCATTCATGTTAATCACAGTTGATAATAAATGATCTCACCAAATATGGCGGTTGAAAGTATTTAATTGCTGAAATAAAACACAGCTTTGAATTAGTTTAGTACAAACCAATTTAATCGAAGCAGCCGGTACGCCTTTGATACTGGCAAAGAGGTAGAGGGGTGCTTATCCAAAAAAAAAAAAGAAGAGGTAGAGTTGCTCCTCAGCAGACAACGCATCCCAAAGGACATCAAACTATGCAAATAGAACAGAATTAGACTTTTAGTTACTTTTTGAAGGAACGAGAAACGCATGAGAGAACAGAACATAACACAGATTTAGAATACTACACAAGCCCAGTAGCCAAGGGGGGAAGAGTTACCTGCGGGCAGACTCCTATGAGTTTTCGGATACTTGACATGCCGACAGAGCTCCGAATAGAATGTCCGTAAACTAGTGCTGTTAACATTTAAGATGCTTGGTGGTTAGAAATTTGGTTCCTACTCGCTTTATCAAAGCTAATTTTCAGTTCATGAACATAACATTGAGAAACAAGATCCACGTATTACCATCACCACCCGTTGCTGGGGAAACACCGGTCAGGCAACTTATCGTTGTGCTTTTTCCAGCTCCGTTGGGTCCGAGGAGGCAGAACAATTGACCCTTGGGAGTGTTCACCCACAATCCCTGAAGAAGTGTTAGACAATTGATCAGTTAGTCTTGCTGCTAACGATCAAGTTAAGCACGAGAATACATCAATTACAATACAAAAATTAAGAGATTGTTATATTGCTCTTCTGCTACCTAAGTAATATCCTATGGTGCTTATAGGATCAAGAAATTTCTAGCCGTATCCGAAAACAAATATGATAAAATTTTATAACTTCTGTTAGAGCTCATCTAATAACCAACATGTTTTGCCTAGTAAATCCCGCATTTCGCAAACACAGTGAAACTATAATTGAAGGAATGAAGTAAAATACAGTTTCCTCTACCTTCATAAACGACAATGCTAAACAAAAAATTTGTGTAGTCTTAAAAACGCTATACATACCGAGGTACTTAAGGTAGAACGAAAAAGAAGATAATTACCTTAACAGCATGGAAATGTGATTTCCTAGTGCACTTGCCGCAACCAATCTCTATCTTCCCAGGATATGTCTTTATAAGACCGCGTATTTGAACGACAACATTAGGATCAACCAAATCTTCCCTTACTTGATGTTTGACTAGGTTTTCCTCTCCAAGACATCCTCATCATCTGGTGTCTTATGTTCAACTTGCGGGATTGAGCGTAGGAAACTAAAGATGCCACCCTCTTAAAAAGCAATATAAAGGGAGTCACTTAAACCAGCAAACCAAATATCAAGCAATACTTTTAAATTTAATTACCAAGGAAAAAAGAGAGGACCAATGGAAAATCCATATAGTCGTTTCAAAACCAGTTACCTTCAATCTTATTTCCACCTTTTCCTGTCCAATACCCCGGATTCAAAAAGTAGAAGATTGACTTTCGCACACCAGATGAGTTTGGAATTATATTGTCCAAGTAGATAGCCATAACAAACCAAAGGAAAACGTCGCTATGTAAATTTTGAACATACCGTTCTGTCAAAAACATGAAATGGGGTTAATTAACATTGATTCGAGCTTAATTGGAGAGAATGCATGTACGGACTGACATGATCTTTTAGTTCAGTAACAGTAACAGTCTACTAGTATACATACACCATTGTAACCACACATGTCGTTGTGGAGTCAAAAAAGGATTGTTGTAAACACTCAGATCTTTTACTCCAACTGATCCCACCACCAGGAGCGGCTTCTTTGAGCATGCCAAGGCTTTCGGAAAAAAGATTCGGTGGAAATAGTGACCAAAAAATTCTGAAAATAGTAGAATCTCCTTCATTGTAGGGATAACCAGACAACGAAGGTATCTGCAACATTAAAAAGACACATGTTATAACCACTGAGTAACCACTTAGACGATATCTCTTTTCACAATCTAAAAGGAGAACTTTCTTTCCTTGTAGTACATTTTTAGCCTAAAGGGAAAAAAACATATGAACAACTTGCCTTAGCGACAAAGCTAATTATGAATATAAAGAAACCCATAGTTACGGATGAAGATGCCTTTCGAATGAGAGTTGATAGCGTGAAAGCAAAACCAATCTGTGCCAGGAGAGGGGGTGAAAAGGATTAGCTATTAAGGACAAGAATAAGAGCCATGCCTCTTATAACTAGGCCTAACCACCTAAGACTGTGCAGATGAGGAACGTAGACCTGAAGTAACATACTTACCATACTGATTTGGAAGAGAAAGAACACAGAAAAGAGGATTAAAACACTGTTTCCCATGAATAGAGGAAGCCGAAACATCCTCCCACAAAGAACTGTGATGAGCGATAAAGGCAACGCAAAAGTTGTCTCCCATGTTAGCCATGACAACCAGTAGGCAGTATCGTAAAGACACATTATACTCATCGCCTGTGAAAGAAATATCATGCAAAAAAATTAGTTATCCTGAAAAGAACAAATGAAGGTTACTCCTCTTAAGAACAAATTAAAAGGCAAAGTAAGACCTGTCGTAGCTTGAGTTCCTTTTCAGTGACAAGTGAACTAATCTGAAAGATAAAAGGAAACATCGCAATTGCTAGTAGGAAGAGTGGTGGTGCACTAGCTAGCAAGGCCGCTTTGAGAGAAAGGTCGTCAGAACGTCCAGGGTGCGCGAATTCCTTTAGACCAACCACCCAGCTAAAGTTTGGATCTGAGAATGCATAAATCAAGGTACAATAGGTGGATTCAGTGGAATGCAGGTCAGAGAAATCACAACATTGAACATTGTATATGCAACGTGATTCCATATCTAATACCTCCAATTAAGGACCTTGCGATTTCACGTTCAGCAGCAACTTGAAGCGGTATTTGGAATTTAAATGTGGCATCTTCAAATTGTTTTCGCTTGGGAACTTGCGTCGAATTGGTTTGTATACCGTAGCTTATGACAGTAGGGCTCTTCTCTTCGAAATGCAATGCTCCAGGGCACCGCATGGGATTATTAAACAACCATTCATCAACTTCCTTCTTTGTTTCAAATGATTTAACCTGCATAATCAAAAGGGTTGTATTTTCTAATCATATGCATTACTACATGGCAAAAACCGTAGGTCTTTTCTTAGTTCTTGGTTTCTACTTTTTTTTTTGGTAACAACATCAAACGTAATTTCTCAACCAACATAGACTCAAGGCACAATGCGAAGCGAAACCAAACAATGAAAATGCGAATGGATGTTTGAGATTGCTACAATGAAATAGTTTTTGGTAGAAAACTCTCCCAATGCCTCACCGTAAAACAAGTTCTCCATCCAAACTCAATTGAGACTCATGTATAGATTGAATCTTCATACAAATACTTATACAATAAGAGTAACTTCCAAAACTAATTAACAACCAAATACTGATATATATATATATATATATATACTAGAGGCCGGAGCACACGCATCGCGTGTGCAAGTCGGATTTTTATCAAATTTGATCAAACAATAAGCGGAAAGCACACCGGAGCACACGCATCGGATTTTGATCAAATTTGAAAAAAATTGATCAAACAATAAGCGGAAAGCATTTGTGCAAATCTTGTCAAAATCTGACTTCTACACGCATCGCGCGTGCCCCAACCTCTAGTATTAACCTATTGTGACCGATAAATAATAATAATACAACCATCACGTCAGTCGAAATATTTATAAATTGTGATAACAATTAGCAATCAAAATGCATAAAACAGTAAATTAAACAGTGAAGGCAATCAAAATGACAAACATCGTCATCTCTCTCTCCTCAATTTTGTATGTTCTATCAGAATTTGATCAAACAAACAAAAAGCGGGAGCAAAATTCAACTTGCACACGCATCGCGTGTGCCCGGCCTCCAGTAGAATTTAAAAGGCCAATCCAAAGTGAATAGTACCAAAAAAAAAAGATGAAAAATACAAACCTCTATGATTTCCTCACTATAAGATGACTTAACTGAACTCAAAACGCTAATTCTACACCCAGTCTCCTTCCTAATCTTCTCAACAACCTTCCCTTTTTTCCCAATCACCGCCCCTGCCGACAACGACGGTGAATGCATGGCTCGCACGAGGGGAGGAGTGGCAGAGGAGGCGGAAGAGGATGTGGCCTGCGGGGGCTTGACGGTTGGAAGAGGTGCCGTTGGTGGCGGCGGCGGAGGGAAAGTGGTGTTGTTGGGTTATAGCATTGGGGTTTAGTTGGTGGAGAAGAGATTTTGGTGGTGATTAAAGGAACCGTCCATTACCAGTCGAACTCAATTTCATACTCTCTCTTTATGTGCAGTCTGCACACAGTGAGGGTAACTGTTTGTGGGTAGTTTTTTTTAAATGTCCAATGGACCCTTACAATTAACTGTTTTGTTTTGGTTTTTTTAAGAGGGTAGTAATGGGTAAGGAAAAGAGTTTTTTTTCTTTTTATCCCCTAAATTATACACTTTTTCTCTATTTAGTCCCTGAACTATCAATTTGGCGATTTCATCCCCTCAACTATTATTCCGTTACCTACTTAGTCCAATAGATAACGGAAGTTAAGAATTTGGACGGAAAATGTCACATAAGGCCCTGTTTGAGACCCTGTAGAGCAGATACTTGATTATGACAGCCCTAAAGATAAAAATTAATTATGATCCTTTAGGATAAAATGATCAAAAAAATAAGACCTTCGCACCGGTTCAAATGGATTGAAAATTGGTGCACTTAATTTTTTTAGAAGGTTTAAGTGCTCCAATTTTCAATCCATTTGGACCAGTGCGAGAATCTTATTTTTTTTAATCATATTATTCTAAAGGGTCATAATTAATTTTTTTCTCTAAGGCTTTCATAGTTAATTATCTACTTTTTATTTGAGACCCCTTAGAGCAGATACTTGATTATGAGAGCTCTACAGACAAAATGATCAAAAAAATAAGATTTTCGCACCAATTCACATGGATTGAAAATTAGAGCGCTTACTTTTTAACCATATTTTTAATATATAAACAGTCTAAATTCTATATAAGGAGGTCAGTCTTTTTGGAAAAAATATGTATTTGTTAGTCTCTATAAAGTGCCATGTAAGATCTTGATATATGAACCTCGTAAAAAAAATTAAATGCTCCAATTTTCAATCTGTTTGAACCGGTGCGAATGTCTTATTTTTTTGATTTTTTTATTCTAAAGAGTCATAACTAATTTTTATCTCTAGGGCTGTTATAATAAAATAACTGGTCTATAGGGTCTCAAACAGGGCCTTAGGTGGCATTTTCCGTCCAAATTCTTAATTTCCGTTATCTATTGGACTAAATAGGTAACAGAATGATAGTTGAGGGGATGAAATCGCCAAATTGATAGTTCAGGGACTAAGCAGAGAAAATGTGCATAGTTTAGGGGATAAAAAGAAAAAAAACTCTAAGGAAAATACATGACAGAGTTTAAAAAAAGGAAAGACACCAAATGGGTGCTCTCCCTTTATATATTAGAATATATATATATATATATATATATATTCAGATCAGAAAATGACCACATTTGTATAGTTAGAAGTTGTATCCCTATATCTTTCGTAATTTTACAATGACCACATTTGTATACCAAAAAGAAATTCTCAAATCCATAACCAATTCAGAAAATTTGCTTTTATTTTACGCCTTCTATTATCTGTTTTTAGAGCTCTCGGCAAAAGTTTTTTCGGCAAACTGTTTAGATAAATGTTTTTCATGAAATATTCTAAAATTGACCCGTGTTTTATGAAAAAGGCAGAAATGGATATTTTTAAGTTTTCATTGGCTTTGGGCGGAAAAGAGACTCCATTGGCTTTGGGCGGCGGCCAAATGACTAACAACGCAGAATGACTGATTTAGAGAAGTTTTGAATCTCATGTAACTATCCATGACCATGCAGAATAACCGAACCGATTTTAAGAAGTTTTGAATCTCATGTGCCTAACCATGACCATGCAGAATAACCGATTTTGAGAAGTTTTGAATCTCGCGTAACTAACCATGTAGAATAACCGATTTCAACAAGTTTGGAATCTTATGTAACTATAAACCATGCAAAATAACCGATTTCGAGAAATTTTAATTTGCATCTCATTTCACGAACACCAAATTGAAACTAACGTATATCAAACCTTGTTAGCAGGAATTGGACGGCCAGGGTTGTTTGCCATGATTCGGCCTACAGCGGCAGCAATTTTGGCGCTGGCATTGCACACGAAATCGAAACACGGGGGAGTGACGTAAAACTTTTCCTCGCACGGAGGGATTGGCAGAGAAGTTTGAGCCACGGGATCATACAAAGGCTTCCCCGTTGAAGGCTTAACCGATTTTTCAATCCCGAATAGCAGAAACATGAAAACCAACGGCGCGAGGAGTTGAGCGAGCGCGAGCCGCTTGTGTCTCCACGTGAGGAGGAAATTCTTCATCAACAAAGCTCTGAATTGTTGAGCCAACAGAGGCAACCCTCTCTGCAAATCCATCTCTGTCTCTTTTCCTTTCTCTCTCTCTTTCAATATCTATGTGGTTAAGGTAGGGAATGGTGGAGATTCCCATTGGTTCTGAATGGGGTTTTATATAGTCTCTGCAATCTAAAACCCCCTAAAAATAAACGCGGGGTTTTAGCTTTGGATACTGATTTTTACGCTCTAAGATTTACTGCAGGCGCTCCATCTTTTTGTTTTTACACAGTGTATTTTGTTTTTACACTGTGATGTTGCCAACAACATCACAGTGTAAAAACAAAAAGGTGGAGCGCCTGCAGTAAACCTTGGAGCGCGAAAATCAGTGGCCTTTAGCTTTGTGTTTGAAATTAACAGGAAAGTCTGAGAGCTGACAGTTGTTCAGGACCAAATCAGACACTTCCAGCACTTTTATCCTGGACAACTTGACACACATAGGACTTCTTTGACTCTGTGTCTAACTTGGGAATATGGGCAATTGGGTTTCTTGAGATTTCAGTTAATTCTGAGGACGAAATTAGCCATTTCCAGCGCTTTTATCGTTGAGACATAGTAAAGGATAACTTGGACGGGGATATGCCCAATTCAATCTGATGAGTCATAATCTGACCCCTTCTGATCGGCTGCGGCGCACGCAGAAATTAGGGTTGCTTTGCCCAGACGTTACAGCTTGCTCGATACGTGCAGATAGGTTGTCTGGGCCATAACACTTAAGTTAGAGCTTGTCATGGCTTGAACCGTGGTCAAAACAAGGCTAGCAGATAACAATCAGACCTTACCAGGGACAGGGACCAGACTATAATGTCGCTGTTTTGATTCTGCTAGTCCTTGGGAACAGCATAGCGACGGATGATTAAGAATCAGAATCGGTCCGGGGACAAATCAATAGGAAATGCTAACGTGTATGCCCCTGAGCCAGAGTTTTGAATTTTAGAGCTCGATAGACGTTGGAACTCTATTAACGCAAGAGATAACTAAAACGCTAATAGCCTAAAATTACTATTCCAACAAGATCCATGGCTTCTGGTCAACAACCAGAAGTGATGGCCCTGCCCCCGACCCAGTAGAGGCTGAAGTGCAGAATCTCAACCAGATCATTGCCCAGCTGCCCTAGAAGAAGACATTTTCAACATTAACAAATGTTCTCAGCATGTCCTTGGCGGGTAATACACTTTTTTTTTTTTTTTTGGTTGTTGATGCAGAATGGTGGCATGAATACAAACTTGATTCCGTAAATGTCATTGTCTACACTACTATTTATCAGTATACTCATTTGACTTTGTGAAAGATGAGCATTATTGTGAATTGAATGGACTGTCACAACACTATTTAACTTTGTCTGTTCCTAATTGTATCTGAGCACACGTCTTTACTTTTTTTTTTTTTACGATTCAATCTCAACCAGAAATTTATCCTTTATCACATTTTTTTTTTTGGTTGTGTATTTGTATAACGTTATATAAAATATAATAAAAAAAGCTCTATCCTTGGTGTTCTCTTTGCAAGTCATGATTTAGAAGTTGTATACTAATTTGGGTTACAAAAATTTTGCCATGGGCTTTTGCGCACTTTAAAATTTTTGCATTTTTTAATGGATATTGATTTTCGTGCTTCAAGATTTACTGCAGGCGCTCCATCTTTTTGTTTTTACACTGTGATGTTGCTGGCAACATCACAGTGTATTTTGTTTTTACACTGTGGTGTTGCCAACAACATCACAGTGTAAAAATAAAAAGGTGGAGCGCCTGCAGTAAATCTTGGAGCGCGAAAATCAGTGGCCCTTTTAATCCATGCGGTTTTCCATTGGTTTCATTGCATGTTCATCACTTTTTAGTTGAATTTAATTAAAATTGTGAACCTTTTGTATACGTAAATTACAGGGAGTACCACTACACCGGATTAAAATATAAAAATATTGAGCTGCAAATTGTTGGGAATTTCGAGATCAAAACCGGGGTACAATCTACATACTTTTTGGTAAAGTTGATATTCTAAACTAAATTCAAGGAATATATATGCTGTCTTTATTGACGGAATGTAACCATTCCATTATTGGGTTATTGCCATATGATTGTCGCCGAGTTGAGATGAGTGTCAACCTTGTTGGAATTTATATGTATCCTATCTTTCCATCTTCAATAATATTACTTTTGGCCATAAAAAAAAACGTTTGGGTTTTGATTGGTGCGTCTTGGAACAGGTATATACTCTCTCTCTCTCTCTCTCTCTCTCTCTCTCTCTCTCTCTCTCCATCCCTCTCTCTGTGTGTCTTTTCAACCTTAAATTGCTCTTACAATTCTGATCATACAAAAATCTTGTCAATGGCAAAGATGTGAATAACCATTTATAGAGTTAATCGTTATTGTCCACAAGTGATATACACATAATGAGACGCATAAAATTCCAAATTTCTAGCCGCGAGATATTACATGAAATAATTTGTATAACAGTAAAAATTATTTCAAAATTAGTTGGCTTTGTGGTGGCGTTTTTTCACTTTATACATCTGGATCATTCTTCTAAATGCAACTTTTTTGTTAATATTATAACTGAAACCTTGGGTATTTTATACTAGTTTAAGGATTTCCAACACAAAGTAAAATTTGGAAAATTGTCTTCTTTTTTGTATTTACACTAAGTTTAGGTTTCGAAATGCATTAGCTTTAGTTTCTTTACCGCTCAAATAGAACGGAAATTTGGTATTTAAAAATTCAATAACTATTTACCCAAACATTTTTTTGTGGACATGCGTTTGAAATCTAAAAAGCATGTGATTATAGTTAAGATTTAAAGATAACAATAATATTAAAAATTGTGTGTCTAATGGTTCTAGACTGTTTATTTTTTTATTTTTATAAGTTAATATATATTTATCTGTTGTTATACAAGTTTCTTTTGTTGTCTGTTAGGCAATAATATATATAAACTCAGTAATAAAATTTTATAGATGAAATCGCAGTTACAAAAAGAAGATAGTTTATAATTCAAGTTATTTTTATCATTATATTTTTTGTTTTTGATAGATTTTTATTTTGATTAGGAAAAATTATTTTTAATCACTGAGTTATAAGATTTTATGACTACAAAAAATAAGGGTATAAAAAGATCAAAATTACTGAATCCTAGTAGATACTCGAAACTTAATTGTTGATTAAAATCTAATGGAAACTCCTAAAAATTTCAATCTTAGAAAATTCCTTTATATTTCATAAACGAGACGATATACGCAACAAAGCATTATAAGATACACACACAAAAAAAAAAAAATTCCAGGTATCCTGTAGTCTCACGCGAAGAAATTGTTTTCGGCTTTTTTGTTTTAATTATTAGCATTTTTTAATAATTTTTATTATACATTGCTATGAATCAAAATAAAAATTTTCATTAGCTAATTAATCTGATATGTTAGAATTATGTTTTTCATTTTAGTCATCGAGTACGAACATATAGGTTATTTTTTCCTTAAGATAGACACAACGTATGTATGTATGTAATGTACTATAATAAATGCTCTGTATTTTACCTAGATACAAGTGCTATATAAGAGGCTTTGGTAGCTAGTGAATGCAGGTACGCACATCCTAAATCCTAAGTTTCCGGTTGCAAGGAATCAAAAAGAAGAATACAGGTGCATTTTCTGATCCTAAACAGTATTTATGTTTCATTCAGTTATTTTTCTATTTTATTAACGACCGAGTTTTTTGTTAGGTGTTCTCCATACGACGGATAGCAAACAATTATCCGCTATTCAACAACTCCAGAAACACTACACATTCTACACCCATGATGCCATGTATGAATTGCAACCAAGTGGGGGTAGGCGATGAATTAGTGAATTTAGAGACACCTTATGAGAAATTCAATAAACTCAAAAAAGAGGTATATAGCCTTATGCTCAAATTTTCTGAAACTTTGGAGATGGTTGATATGATGGGTAAAGTTCTATGGGAAGAACCATCTCTTTCATATTTAATTCGCATATCAGCTGAGGTCGAACAAGATATGATAATCGGAACAATGAATACTAGGGCTGCTCAAAAAATCCGGTGAACCGTGAAACCGGTCCGGACCGAACCGATCCGTACCTTTTGGATTTTGTCCGTGGATTAATGGTCCGGACACGGATTGAAAAATTAGAAAACCGTGACTTGCGGTTCGGTCCACGGATTTTCATTACAAAACCGTGGATTAACCGAACCGAACCGTGAGATATTTATTTTATATAAATAATATATATAAATATATATATGTGTATTTATATAATAAATTGTTAGTAATGTTAACACTTTTTTCTACCAATTTTAGTATTTTATCTTAATAATGGGATATAATGTAGATGTACATAAAATATAAGGAGTAAATTATAGTGTTTTCATATAAATAACGGGTAACTCTAGTTGAGTTTCACTAGTTCGTTTCTTTTTCATTTTTTTAATGTTATGTACTATAATGATACAATTCTACTAGTGTTTAGATTCTTTTGAATTTGATTTTTAAAATAGGTTTTTGGTAGTTTATGTAAAAAGTATTTTCTGGTGGTGTTAAAGTTAATTTCGAATGTAACATTCTTCCCTTTTAGTGTGAGATATATGCTTAAGCTTTATTTTTGTTAAAATCCGTGGACAAAACCGTAACCGATCCGTGAGTCACGGATCGGATTTTATTTTGTAAAAATCGAACCGTAGGACTTTTGGTCCGGACACGGATTTCATTTTATAAAAACCGTGACTAGCGGTTCGGTCCTCGGATTCCTAGAAATCCGAACCGAACCGGACCGCGAGCAGCCCTAATGAATACTGACCAGTGTATGGTGACTGAAAGTGTTCAACAACCTACAATGATGGAAGAAACTACATTACATTTGCAAGATTTACATATGATTGATTAATTTGAATATCAACTTTGGTTAAATCGAATTATTCAGCGGAAATTTATGTACTTTTTTTAATGCATTAGGTGTATCTCGATTATCATGTGTGGTTATATTATAAAGTTAATAATTACAATAGTCCGATCTTATTCGGTGTTATTGTGAATGTTGCTTAGAGATATGTGTATTGTATTTTATTTTACACTTATGTAAATTGAGCTTGGATATAATAAAAAATACTTATATTAAATTGTGAGTTATTCATATTTTCCTTTCCCCTTGTTGTAAGATAGGAACACATAAAATTCAGATATACCAAGTTGGCAACGCATGCATTTAACTAAAATTTCATATATATACGGGAAAACCTACTCGCATTCTATTTGCGTCATTTGTGAGAAAATAGCAATGAGTATTTGTTTTGTGGAAATAATACTTATTATTTGCCATTATAAAGTTACCTAGGTAACTATTGTCCGAAATACAAGTTGAAAACCAAGTGTTTTCAAATTAACAAAGAAACGAATTGAATAGAAATTGATAGTTTTTTTTGTTAATTGTAACAAAATCCATGCGATTTGTACAACAATACAGTAGTTTATCATTGATACAATCACACCATGCCTAATTTTTAAGCAAAATAACAACGTTGTAATAAACTTGGTTACATTAAAATACATCTCAGAATGAACTTAAAAAAAAATGTAAAAAGATTTGACTTAGTCTTGAACAGACATACTACACTGACTTAGTGTTAAACATACATATACTGCCTTCTTGTTATTTAGGGTGTCCGCAAGCTATTCACTCGAGTTTTTCAACTTGATCAACATCGAACATTATAACGTGAAATTGATTAACTCCAGAAGCTAGAACAAGAACATATTCCATCTGCTGCAAATGTAGATCGTCTACAAACATCTTTAACGCGAAGATGCAAAGTTTCCCATGGTATATCGGAATAACCCATCGACGTTGGTTCATCAACATTATTACATTCGAAGACATTTGTGGATGAATTATTGGGATGGTATTGTCTTGCAAAAACTGCACAAGTGTAGTTAGATACTACTTAAGCTAAACAAAATGCATCTTTCATAACATATACATAAACTATTGATTTATACCTTCAGTATGTTAACTCTTCCTCCATAATAGCAGCCGAATTTAGGCTCACGAATTTGGCATGCCATGACTGAAGGTAAGTATGCAGTTCTCAAGTGAACTGACAATAAAAGGAGAGAAAAAAAACATGGTAAGTGACAATATAATTAATTTAACGTGATATTCCTACTTTTGCTAACATCTTAATACAATTTAATTTAACGTGACAACATAATTTAACCTAAATAATAACGGTAATTCATTACTTACATGCAAATGGATGAAAATTCATCCAGTTGGGATTTACGTAAGACCAATCATATAGCACATGGCAACCACGATTATCGAATATGAAAACCTCAAAGACCTATTTTCTTTCGCATCCCCAGATCATCTTGCAATGAAATTGTAGCATATGTTCGTTTAAAAATTCGCGCCAACCATCTCACAATTTATTATTCACAACCTTTACAGGCTATGCTCTAGATCCGTGTTTCAATAATATTCATATATTTCTTCCGGCCCCCAGAAAAAATGACCCGAATCCATTTGATATTGACTGGCCAAAATTGTAGCAAACATTAGCACAAAGGTATTTTAGTAATAATATATTAGTATAAATAACATCGAATAATCATGTAAATTTATTTACAAATTTTGTTATGCGTGAAGCCTCGGGTATATTGTTGATAACTCAGCATCGATCAACGTCTGACAATAAAAATATAAGTTATTAATATTTTATTATCCTTCTATGCCGTGGAATAAAGTAATTACTCAAAACATATACATTAATTTATCACACATGATGGAATATACATTTATTATTGTTATAAGAAAATTGAATGTTAAATTTACCTCCGGTACTGTAGTGAAGAAACGAATTGTAAATCATTGTTTCCAACCATGCAATTACGTCAATTCTTTCATCCCATTTTTGCACAGGCCCAATATGAAAATCTATATTATATGTTGCCACAAAATTCGGAGATGCCCGATATGAAAACATTGATCTTCCTCTTTGAATTGCTATTGCTGCAAGTACATTCTCACCCATATCGTTTTGAAGGAAAAAATGCTCTCCATTTCCGAATAGTTTAAATTCTGGTTCACCAATTATCCAACGCAAGAATGGTATTGCACTTACCATATATCTGTCCAAATATGAAAACAAAATCATGTTTTAGTAAAATCAGCAATTATAAGATAGCAATTTGTTAATTTTAGAAGCAAGATAGCATAAACGTTGTTTGAGGTAATTTCTTTTTTTTTTCCATGGAATTAATAACACAAACTCGGCAATAAGAAATATCTTTGTAACATCTACAATTTAAACATGCAATGTTTTATTCGATTATTATACTATAATTACTATGGATTCTTTTTTTTTATGCATGTTTACCATATAAAAACTAAGCAAATTGCATAATAATGCAAGGTACACAAACAAAAATAATTTTACCGTACAAATGGTTCAATCAAATCCATGAAAATTTAACCAACAAACAAGTTGTTGTTATTAAAAAATAAAAACATCACAACATTGAAATCTTTTAAAAAAAAAATACACTTGGAACATTTGGATAACATTTTTTCTCATTGTAAGCATATATAATTCAAACAAAGAATAGCTACTTATTTGAAGAATGGTGCATGGAAAATAAGGTATATAATATTGGAAATAAATAAACACCATGATTATACCTAATGGATTATCGGATATTACAATGTGGATATATGTTGTTGTTTCTTCAGAGGTTCAAAACAGAAGGGGTTACGTAAGACCAATCATATAGCACATGGCAACCACGATTATCGAATATGAAAACCTCAAAGACCCATTTTCTTTCGCATCCCCAGATTATCTTGCAATGAGATTGTAGCATATGTTCGTTTATAAATTCGCGCCAACCATCTCACAATTTATTATTCACAACCTTTACAGGCTATGCTCTAGATCCGTGTTTCAATAATATTCATATATTTCTTCCGGCCCCCGGAAAAAATGACCCGAATCCATTTGGTATTGACTGGCCAAAATTGTAGCAAACATTAGCACAATTGTATTTTAGTAATAATATATTAGTATAAATAACATCGAATGATCACGTAAATTTATTTACAAATTTTGTTATGCGTGAAGCCTCGGATATATTGTTGATAACCCAGCATCGATCAACGTCTGACAATAAAAATATAAGTTATTAATATTTTATTATCCTTCTATGCCGTGGAATAAAGTAATTACTCAAAACATATACATTAATTTATCACACATGATGGAATATACATTTATTACTGTTATAAGGAAATTGAATGTTAAATTTACCTCCGGTACTGTAGTGAAGAAACGAATTGTAAATCATTATTTCCAACCATGCAATTACGTCAATTCTTTTATCCCATTTTTGCACAGGCCCAATATGAAAATCTATATTATACGTTGCCACAAAATCCGGAGATACCCGATATGAAAACATTGATCTTCCTCTTTGGATTGCTATTGCTGCAAGTACATTCTCACCCATATCGTTTTGAAGGAAAAAATACTCTCCATTTTCGAATATAAGATAGCAATTTGTTTTCATGTTTTAGTAAAATCAGCAATTATAAGATAGCAATTTGTTAATTTTAGAAGCAAGATAGCATAAACGTTGTTTGAGGTAATTTCTTTTTTTTTTCTATGGAATTAATAACACAAACTCGGCAATAAGAAATATCTTTGTAACATCTACAATTTAAACATGCAATGTTTTATTCGATTATTATACTATAATTACTATGGATTCTTTTTTTTTTTACGCATGTTTACCATATAAAAACTAAGCAAATTGCATAATAATGCAAGGTACACAAACAAAAATAATTTTACCGTACAAATGGTTCAATCAAATCCATGAAAACTTAACCAACGAACAAGTTGTTGTTCTTAAAAAATGAAAACATCACAACATTGAAATCTTTAATAAAAAAAAATACACGTGGAACATTTGGATAACATTTTTTCTCATGGTAAGCATATATAATTCAAACAAAGAATAGCTACTTATTTGAAGAATGGTGCATGGGAAACAAGGTATATAATATTGGAAATAAATAAAAATCATGATTATACCTAATGGATTATCGGATATTACAATGTGGATATATGTTGTTTCTTCAGAGGTTCAAAACAGAAGTGATTACGTAAGACCAATCATATAGCACATGGCAACCACAATTATCGAATATGAAAACCTCAAAGACCAATTTTCATTCGCATCCCCAGATCATCTTGCAATGAGATTGTAGCATATATTCGTTTAAAAATTCGCGCCAACCATCTCACAAATTATTATTTACAACCTTTACAGGCTATGCTCTAGATCCGTGTTTCAATAATATTCATATATTTCTTCCGGCCCCCGAAAAAAATGATCCGAATCTATTTGGTATTGACTGGCCAAAATTGTAGCAAACATTAGCACAATGGTATTTTAGTAATAATATATTAGTATAAATAACATCGAATGATCATGTAAATTTATTTACAAATTTTGTTATGCGTGAAGCCTCGGGTATATTGTTGATAACCCAGCATCGATCAACGTCTGACAATAAAAATATAAGTTATTAATATTTTATTATCCTTCTATGCCATGGAATAAAGTAATTACTCAAAACATATACATTAATTTATCACACATGATGGAATATACATTTATTACTGTTATAAGGAAATTGAATGTTAAATTTACCTCCGGTACTGTAGTGAAGATACGAATTGTAAATCATTATTTCCAACCATGCAATTACGTCAATTCTTTCATCCCATTTTTGCACAGGCCCAATATGAAAATCTATATTATACGTTGCCACAAAATCCGGAGATGCCCGATATGAAAACATTGATCTTCCTCTTTGGATTGCTATTGCTGCAAGTACATTCTCACCCATATCGTTTTGAAGGAAAAAATGCTCTCCATTTTCGAATAGTTTAAATTCTGGTTCACCAATTATCCAACGCAAGAATGGTATTGCACTTACCATTTATCTGTCCAAATATGAAAACAAAATCATGTTTTAATAAAATCAATAATTATAAGATAGCAATTTGTTAATTTTAGAAGCAAGATAGCATAAACGTTGTTTGAGGTAATTTCTTTTTTTTTTGCTATGGAATTAATAACACAAACTCGGCAATAAGAAATATGTTTGTAAAATCTACAATTTAAACATGCAATGTTTCATTCGATTATTATACTATAATTACTATGTATTCTTTTTTTTTTTACGCATGTTTACCATATAAAAACTAAGCAAATTGCATAATAATGCAAGGTACACAAACAAAAATAATTTTACCGTACAAATGGTTCAATCAAATCCATGAAAATTTAACCAACAAACAAGTTGTTGTTCTTAAAAAATAAAAAAATCACAACATTGAAATCTTTAAAAAAAAAATACACTTGGAACATTTGGATAACATTTTTTCTCATTGTAAGCATATAAAATTCAAACAAAGAATAGCTACTTATTTGAAGAATGGTGCATGGGAAACAAGGTATATAATATTGGAAATAAATAAACACCATGATTATACCTAATGGATTATCGGATATTACAATGTGGATATATGTTGTTTCTTCAGAGGTTCAAAACAGAAGGCGTTACGTAAGACCAATCATATAGCACATGGCAACCACGATTATCGAATATGAAAACCTCAAAGACCCATTTTCTTTCGCATCCCCAGATCATCTTGCAATGAGATTGTAGCATATGTTCGTTTATAAATTCGCGCCAACCATCTCACAATTTATTATTCACAACCTTTACAGGCTATGCTCTAGATCCGTGTTTCAATAATATTCATATATTTCTTCCGGCCCCCGGAAAAAATGACCCAAATCCATTTGGTATTGACTGGCCAAAATTGTAGCAAACATTATCACAATGGTATTTTAGTAATAATATATTAGTATAAATAACATCGAATGATCATGTAAATTTATTTACAAATTTTGTTATGCGTGAAGCCTCGGGTATATTGTTGATAACTCCGCATCGATCAACGTCCGAAAATAAAAATATAAGTTATTAATATTTTATTATCCTTCTATGCCGTGGAATAAAGTAATTACTCAAAACATATACATTAATTTATAACATATGATGGAATATACATTTATTACTGTTACAAGGAAATTGAATGTTAAATTTACCTCCGGTACTGTAGTGAAGAAACGAATTGTAAATCATAGTTTCCAACCATGCAATTACTTCAATTCTTTCATCCCATTTTTGCACAGGCCCAATATGAAAATCTATATTATACGTTGCCACAAAATCCGGAGACGCCCGAGATGAAAACATTGATCTTCCTCTTTGGATTGCTATTGCTGCAAGTACATTCTCACCCATATCGTTTTGAAGGAAAAAATGCTCTCCATTTTCAAATAGTTTAAATTCTAGTTCACCAATTATCCAACGCAAGAATGGTATTGCACTTACCATTTATCTGTCCAAATATGAAAACAAAATCATGTTTTAGTAAAATCAGCAATTATAAGATAGCAATTTGTTAATTTTAGAAGCAAGATAGCATAAACGTTGTTTGAGGTAATTTCTTTTTTTTTTCATGAAATTAATAACACAAACTCGGCAATAAGAAATATCTTTGTAACATCTACAATTTAAACATGCAATGTTTTATTCGATTATTATACTATAATTACTGTGGATCCTTTTTTTTTTTACGCATGTTTACCATATAAAAACTAAAAGAATTGCATAATAATGCAAGGTACACAAACAAAAATAATTTTACCGTACAAATGGTTCAATCAAATCCATGAAAATTTAACCAACAAACAAGTTGTTGTTCTTAAAAAATAAAAACATCACAACATTGAAATCTTTAAAAAAAAAAACACTTGGAACATTTGGATAACATTTTTTCTCATTGTAAGCATATATAATTCAAACAAAGAATAGCTACTTATTTGAAGAATGGTGCATGGGAAAAAGGTATATAATATTGGAAATAAATAAATACCACGATTATACCTAATGGATTATCGGATATTACAATGTGGATATATATATGTTGTTGTTTCTTTAGAGGTTCAAAACAGAAGGGGTTACGTAAAGCCAATCATATAGCACATGGCAATCACGATTATCGAATATGAAAACCTCAAAGACCCATTTTCTTTCGCATCCCCAGATCATCTTGCAATGAGATTGTAGCATATGTTCTTTTATAAATTCGCGCCAACCATCTCACAATTTATTATTCACAACCTTTACAGGCTATGCTCTAGATCCGTGTTTCAATAATATTCATATATTTCTTCCGGCCCCCGAAAAAAATGACCCGAATCCATTTGATATTGACTGGCCAAAATTGTAGCAAACATTAGCACAATGGTATTTTAGTAATAATATATTAGTATAAATAACATCGAATGATCATGTAAATTTATTTACAAATTTTGTTATGCGTGAAGCCTCGGGTATATTGTTGATAACCCAGCATCGATCAACGTCTGACAATAAAAATATAAGTTATTAATATTTTATTACCCTTCTACGCCGTGGAATAAAATAATTACTCAAAACATACACATTAATTTATCACACATGATGGAATATACATTTATTACTTTTATAAGGAAATTGAATGTTAAATTTACCTCCGGTACTGTAGTGAAGAAACGAATTGTAAATCATTGTTTCCAACCATGCAATTACATCAATTTTTTCATCCCATTTTTGCACAGACCCAATATGAAAATCTATATTATACGTTGCCACAAAATCCGGAGATGCCCGATATGAAAACATTGATCTTCCTCTTTGGATTGCTATTGCTGCAAGTACATTCTCACCCATATCGTTTTGAAGGAAAAAATGCTCTCCATTTTCGAATAGTTTAAATTCTGGTTCACCAATTATCCAACGCAAGAATGGTATTGCACTTACCATTTATCTGTTCAAATATGAAAACAAAATCATGTTTTAGTAAAATCAGCAATTATAAGATAGCAATTTATTAATTTTAGAAGCAAGATAGCATAAACGTTGTTTGAGGTAATTTCTTTTTTTTTTCATGAAATTAAAAACACAAACTCGGCAATAAGAAATATCTTTGTAACATCTACAATTTAAACATGCAATGTTTTATTCGATTATTATACTATAATTACAATGGATTCTTTTTTTTTTTACGCATGTTTACCATATTAAAACTAAACGAATTGCATAATAATGCAAGGTACACAAACAAAAATAATTTTACCGTACAAATGGTTCAATCAAATCCATGAAAATTTAACCAACAAACAAGTTGTTGTTCTTAAAAAATAAAAACATCACAACATTGAAATCTTTAAAAAAAAAATACACTTGGAACAATTGGATAACATTTTTTCTCATTGTAAGCAAATATAATTCAAACAAAGAATAGCTACTTATTTGAAGAAAGGTGCATGGGAAACAAGGTATATAATATTGGAAATAAATAAACACCACGATTATGCCTAATGGATTATCGGATATTACAATGTGGATATATGTTGTTGTTTCTAAAGAGGTTCAAAACAGAAGGGGTTACGTAAGACCAATCATATAGCACATGGCAACCACGATTATCGAATATGAAAACCTCAAAGACCAATTTTCTTTCGCATCCCCAGTTCATCTTGCAATGAGATTGTAGCATATGTTCTTTTATAAATTCGCGCCAACCATCTCACAATTTATTATTCACAACCTTTACAGGCTATGCTCTAGATCCGTGTTTCAATTATATTCATATATTTCTTCCGGCCCCCTGAAAAAATGACCGAATCCATTTGGTATTGACTGGCCAAAATTGTAGCAAACATTAGCACAATGGTATTTTAGTAATAATATATTAGTATAAATAACATCGAATGATCATGTAAATTTATTTACAAATTTTGTTATGCGTGAAGCCTCGAGTATATTGTTGATAACCCAGCATCGATCAACGTCTGACAATAAAAATATAAGTTATTAATATTTTATTATCCTTCTATGCCGTGGAATAAAGTAATTACTCAAAACATATACATTAATTTATCACACATGATGGAATATACATTTATTACTGTTATAAGGAAATTGAATGTTAAATTTACCTCCGGTATTGTAGTGGAGAAACGAATTGTAAATCATTATTTCCAACCATGCAATTACTTCAATTCTTTCATCCCATTTTTGCACAGGCCCAATATGAAAATCAATATTATACGTTGCCACAAAATCCGGAGATGCCCGATATGAAAACATTGATCTTCCTCTTTGGATTGCTATTGCTGCAAGTACATTCTCATTCATATCGTTTTGAAGGAAAAAAATGCTCTCCATTTTCGAATAGTTTAAATTCTGGTTCACCAATTATCCAACGCAAGAATGGTATTGCACTTACCATTTATCTGTCCAAATATGAAAACAAAATCATGTTTTAGTAAAATCAGCAATTATAAGATAGCAATTTGTTAATTTTAGAAGCAAGATAGCATAAACGTTGTTTGAGGTAATTTTTTTTTTCTTTTCATGGAATTAATAACACAAACTCGGCAATAAGAAATATCTTTGTAACATCTACAATTTAAACATGCAATGTTTTATTCGATTATTATACTATAAATACTATGGATTCTTTTTTTTTTTACGCATGTTTACCATATAAAAACTAAGCAAATTGCTTAATAATGCAAGGTACACAAACAAAAATAATTTTACCGTACAAATGGTTCAATCAAATCCATGAAAATTTAACCAACAAACAAGTTGATGTTCTTAAAAAATAAAAACATCACAACATTGAAATCTTTAAAAAAAAAAATACACTTGGAACATTTAGATAACATTTTTTCTCATTGTAAGCATATATAATTCAAACAAAGAATAACTACTTATTTGAAGAATGGTGCATGGGAAACAAGGTATATAATATTGGAAATAAATAAACACCACGATTATACCTAATGGATTATCGGATATTACAATGTGGATATATGTTGTTGTTTCTTCAGAGGTTCAAAACAGAAGGGGTTACGTAAGACCAATCATATAGCACATGGCAATCTCGATTATCGAATATGAAAACCTCAAAGACCCATTTTCTTTCGCATCCCCAGATCATCTTGCAATGAGATTGTAGCATATGTTCTTTTGTAAATTCGCGCCAACCATCTCACAATTTATTATTCACAACCTTTACAGGCTATGCTCTAGATCCGTGTTTCAATAATATTAATATATTTCTTCTGGTCCCCGAAAAAAATGAACCGAATCGATTTGATATTGACTGGCCAAAATTTTAGCAAATATTAGCACAATGGTATTTTAGTAATAATATATTAGTATAAATAACATCGAATGATCATGTAAATTTATTTACAAATTTTTTTATGCGTGAAGCCTCGGGTATATTGTTGATAACCCAGCATCGATCAACGTCTGACAATAAAAATATAAGTTATTAATATTTTATTATCCTTCTATGCCGTGGAATAAAGTAATTACTCAAAACATATACATTAATTTATCACACATGATGGAATATACATTTATTACTGTTATAAGGAAATTGAATGTTAAATTTACCTACGGTACTGTAGTGAAGAAACGAATTGTAAATCATTGTTTCCAACCATGCAATTACGTCAATTCTTTCATCCCATTTTTGCACAGGCCCAATATGAAAAATTCTATATTATACGTTGCTACAAAATTCGGAGATGCCCGATATGAAAACATTGATCTTCCTCTTTGGATTGCTATTGCTGCAAGTACATTCTCACCCATATCGTTTTGAAGGAAAAAATGCTCTCCATTTTCGAATAGTTTAAATTCTGGTTCACCAATTATCCAACACAAGAATGGTATTGCACTTACCATTTATCTGTCCAAATATAAAAACAAAATCATGTTTTAGTAAAATCAGCAATTTGTTAATTTTAGAAGCAAGATAGCATAAACGTTGTTTGAGGTAATTTCTTTTTTTTTCATGGAATTAATAACACAAACTCGGCAATAAGAAATATCTTTGTAACATCTACAATTTAAACATGCAATGTTTTATTCGATTATTATACTATAAATACTATGGATTGTTTTTTTTTACGCATGTTTACCATATAAAAACTAAGCAAATTGCATAATAATGCAAGGTACACAAACAAAAATAATTTAACCGTACAAATGGTTCAATAAAATCCATGAAAATTTAACCAACAAACAAGTTGATGTTCTTAAAAAATAAAAACATCACAACATTGAAATCTTAAAAAAAAAAAACACTTGGAACATTTGGATAACATTTTTTCTCATTGTAAGCATATATAATTCAAACAAAGAATAGCTACTTATTTGAAGAATGGTGCATGGGAAACAAGGTATATAATATCGGAAATAAATAAATACCACGATTATACCTAATGGATTATCGGATATTACAATGTGGATATATATATGTTGTTGTTTCTTTAGAGGTTCAAAACAGAAGGGGTTACGTAAAGCCAATCATATATCACATGGCAATCACGATTATCGAATATGAAAACCTCAAAGACCCATTTTCTTTCGCATCCCCAGATCATCTTGCAATGAGATTGTAGAATATGTTCTTTTATAAATTCGCGCCAACCATCTCACAATTTATTATTCACAACCTTTACAGGCTATGCTCTAGATCCGTGTTTCAATAATATTCATATATTTCTTCCGGCCCCCGAAAAAAATGACCCGAATCCATTTGATATTGACTGGCCAAAATTGTAGCAAACATTAGCACAATGGTATTTTAGTAATAATATATTAGTATAAATAACATCGACTGATCATGTAAATTTATTTACAAATTTTGTTATGCGGGAAGCCTCGGGTATATTGTTGATAACCCAGCATCGATCAACGTCTGACAATAAAAATATAAGTTATTAATATTTTATTATCTTTCTATGCCGTGGAATAAAGTAATTACTCAAAACATATACATTAATTTATCACACATGATGGAATATACATTTATTACTGTTATAAGGAAATTGAATGTTAAATTTACCTCCGGTACTGTAGTGAAGAAACGAATTGTAAATCATTGTTTCCAACCATGCAATTACGTCAATTATTTCATCCCATTTTTGCACAGGCCCAATATGAAAAAATCTATATTATACGTTGCTACAAAATCCGGAGATGTCCGATATGAAAACATTGATCTTCCTCTTTGGATTGCTGTTGCTGCAAGTACATTCTCACCCATATCGTTTTGAAGGAAAAAATGCTCTCCATTTTCGAATAGTTTAAATTCTGGTTCACCAATTATCCAACGCAAGAATGGTATTGCACTTACCATTTATCTGTCCAAATATGAAAACAAAATCATGTTTTAGTAAAATCAGCAATTATAAGATAGCAATTTGTTAATTTTAGAAGCAAGATAGCATAAACGTTGTTTGAGGTAATTTTTTTTTTTTTCATGGAATTAATAACACAAACTCGGCAATAAGAAATATCTTTGTAACATCTACAATTTAAACATGCAATGTTTTATTCGATTATTATACTATAAATACTATGGATTCTTTTTTTTTTTTACGCATGTTTACTATATAAAAACTAAGCAAATTGCATAATAATGCAAGGTACACAAATAAAAATAATTTTACCGTACAAATGGTTCAATCAAATCCATGAAAATTTAACAAACAAACAAGTTGTTGTTCTTAAAAAATAAAAACATCACAACATTGAAATCTTTAAAAAAAAAAATACACTTGGAACATTTGGATAACATTTTTTCTCATTGTAAGCATATATAATTCAAACAAAGAATAGCTACTTATTTGAAGAATGGTGCATGGGAAACAAGGTATATAATATTGGAAATAAATAAACACCACGATTATACCTAATGGATTATCGGATATTACAATGTGGATATATGTTGTTGTTTTTTCAGAGGTTCAAAACAGAAGGGGTTACGTAAGACCAATCATATAGCACATGGCAATCACGATTATCGAATATAAAAACCTCAAAGACCCATTTTCTTTCGCATCCCCAGATCATCTTGCAATGAGATTGTAGCATATGTTCTTTTATAAATTCGCGCCAACCATCTCACAATTTATTATTCACAACCTTTACAGGCTATGCTCTAGATCCGTGTTTCAATAATATTCATATATTTCTTCCGGCCCCCGAAAAAAATGACCCGAATCCATTTGATATTGACTGGCCAAAATTGTAGCAAACATTAGCACAATGGTATTTTAGTAATAATATATTAGTATAAATAACATCGAATGATCATGTAAATTTATTTACAAATTTTGTAATGCGTGAAGTCTCGGGTATATTGTTGATAACCCAGCATCGATCAACGTCTGACAATAAAAATATAAGTTATTAATATTTTATTATCCTTCTATGCCGTGGAATAAAGTAATTACTCAAAACATATACATTAATTTATCACACATGAAGGAATATACATTTATTACTGTTATAAGGAAATTGAATGTTAAATTTATCTCCGGTACTGTATTGAAGAAACGAATTGTAAATCATTGTTTCCAACCATGCAATTACGTCAATTCTTTCATCCCATTTTTGCACAGGCCCAATATGAAAATCTATATTATACGTTGCCACAAAATCCGGAGATGCCCGATATGAAAACATTGATCTTCCTCTTTGGATTGCTATTGCTGCAAGTACATTCTCACCCATATCGTTTTGAAGGAAAAAATGCTCTCCATTTTCGAATAGTTTAAATTCTGGTTCACTAATTATCCAACGCAAGAATGGTATTGCACTTACCATTTATCTGTCCAAATATGAAAACAAAATCATGTTTTAGTAAAATCAATAATTATAAGATAGCAATTTGTTAATTTTAGAAGCAAGATAGCATAAACGTTGTTTGAGGTAATTTCTTTTTTTTTTTTCCATGGAATTAATAACACAAACTCGGCAATAAGAAATATCTTTGTAACATCTACAATTTAAACATGCAATGTTTTATTCGATTATTATACTATAATTACTATGGATTCTTTTTTTTTTTTACGCATGTTTACTATATAAAAACTAAGCAAATTGCATAATAATGCAAGGTACACAAACAAAAATAATTTTACCGTACAAATGGTTCAATCAAATCCATGAAAATTTAACCAACAAACAAGTTGTTGTTCTTCAAAAATAAAAACATCACAACATTGAAATCTTTAAAAAAAAAATACACTTGGAACATTTGGATAACATTTTTTCTCATTGTAAGCATATATAATTCAAAGAAAGAATAGCTACTTATTTGAAGAATGGTGCATGGGAAACAAGGTATATAATATTGGAAATAAATAAACACCATGATTATACCTAATGGATTATCGGATATTACAATGTGGATATATGTTGTTGTTTTTTCAGAGGTTCAAAACAGAAGGGGTTAAAAAGACATATAAGTTGTAAAAAAACTTCATCTTTTTTCACCTTTATATAGTCCTTAAAAGCTGTTCTTACCATCATCTTTTCAGGCTATCTTCAAGTGCTATTGTTAGGATATGGGGGTTGTATGCATGTAACTGAACTGGAAAGGGTAAGCCTTACACTTGTCATGGAAAATCTAAAAGTAAAATCATGATATAATTATAAATATTATGTTTTTTAATCGGAACAGAAGTTCACACCGAAATATATTTTATCAGATGATGGTGGAGCAACATTTAATGAAATGGAGGGTAAAACGTTCAGTTTGAATAAGGTCAAACATATACAAATGGCTAATTTTTTTAAATTAAGAGTTTAAGTATCCGTTTAAATGATGTATAAAGATTAAAGGTATTAATTATGAGGAGATAAGATAGCATGACTATTATGTGGAAATAGTGGATCTACATTGATAAAACAGGAAATTAAATGTAATTTACTTGGATACGGTATCAAAGAAGGAAAATTAAAACCCTATTGCTAACTTTAGCAACCCTATGTTTTCTGTTATTCCACTACGAATGCTCTCATATTGTTATAACTAAATTTAATAACCTCTTAGCAGCTCATAAACTTTTGATACCTAGATTATTAAAACTATTAATGTCACGCCCTCGATTTTTAACATAAATATAAAAGATTTTTCATAAATAAATCCTCATAATACTCCAAACGATACCCAAGAGATTATTGTATTTCCATTTCCATATTCATAGTTCCAAGTCCATAAGATTTCAAAATAATACATCATTGGCTCAACGGCCCCCAAATTGACATAAATATCATGTATCAAAAGAGTTAAGTGTTTACAAATATTCCTTAGTCAAAAAAAATATATATATACAACTTAAGTTACAAATACATCATTCAAAAGAAATTTACAAGATGAATAAGTAACCCCTATGGTTAGCTTTCTAAAAGATATGTCCACACTCCAAGCACTCTAGTCATTCAAGTTACAGTTCTGAATTGGCACCTGAAAATGATATAAGGCTTGAGCTACACTAGCCCAGTAGAAAAGTCTACGCAAACTCTATATGCAAATGAGGTGAATCAAGCACCACGAGTGAGTGAACATAGACAGATACGCCCAAAGTACGAGTGATTACCAACGAGCTGCACACTATAGTCAAAGGGTTCTAGACTTCACATATATGTTGCAGATCGTTTACTTCTCAGACTAGATACATTAATAAACTCACATCAATCCACATTAGTCTATAACCAATTCTAAATCATCTTATTATTCTTCATACAATACTACAATCTTTCTCGTGTCCATGTTTATCATCATCAAATCCCTTTATGACAAAGCCTTTCCTTTCTTTAAATAAGGTGTTTCCCATCAATCATCACTTGGGTCACCTCGGGTCTATTTCCCTCGAGCGTAGGGTCACCCCGAGTCTATTCCCTCAATAATAATAATCACTTGGGTCATCTCGGGTCTAGTTCCCTCGAGCGTAGGATCACCCCGAGTCTATTTCCTCAATAACCATCATTTCATAATTAACTTTATTATCAATCTATCGGTTGTACCACAATTCTTCAATCAACCATTACATAACTCCCCAAATGTACGTGTTCTTGCCTTTTTATTAGTTTCTACACTTGAACCTCATAGGAAGGGTGCCAAAAGAATTGAAAGACTTGACGAGTCGTGAGAACACAAGTTATTATATCCTCTCAAACAGTTCTTTCGCAAAATCGATTTCACTTCAAGCATCCTAAACGACCTACCAATCCACCACATTGGTTACATTCCAAAACGTTCCAAACTGTTAAGCATATCAAGACTCTGACTAATAAAATAATACACGCCCTTCCCTTTAAGCATACCACAATACCACACGTCCTCACCGTACCTCTAAATACACCCATGTACCTTCACATACCACATATCAACCCACGACTAGACTTTGCGATGCCCGGTCTTCTAGTTTCTATACTTGGAGTCTGTAAAGCATATGCGAAAGGAATCTAAAGAATTCTACGAGTCGAGAGAAAACAAATTGCAATACTACTCATCGGATTCCTAGACATGTTCAGGTGAACCGCCGTACTTCAATGTGCAATAACACCCATTCCTCATTTCTTAACACAATGAATTCATTTTAGTCCACTAGATACCACTCTAAGTGAGAGACAAGTAACACTCTCTAAGACACTTGAAAGAATGTGTAAACAAATCCATTAGAGTCGATGAGAAGCTTCAAAATATGATTAGGAAGATATAGGAAAGCAGCTGAAAGACACTGCAGTAGCTCAATTAAGCAGCTGAAAGCAGCTCAATTGACCTACCGGTAGGTTAACCTACCGGTAGATGAACGAGTCCTATCGGTAGAACTTGACCTACTGGTAGGTTACAACTCCTACCGGTAGAAACTAGAAACAGAAAGGCCAATGGAACAACTTTGCGCTTGACCTACCGGTAGGTTTAAAGTTCCTACCGGTAGGTTATAACTCCTACCGGTAGAAACTATAAACAGAAAGGCCAATGGAACAACTTTGCGCTTGACCTACCGGTAAAGGATGAATATGATAAGTAGCTTTTGAGCTGCTGCTGTACGTTTGAGCTGGTTATGAAAACTTGTTCTACCAGTAGATAGGGAATTCCTATCGGTAGGAAGAGTATCTATCAGACGATTTTTGACAGAAATTTCAGATTTCGGTCCAAACTCAATAACAACCAATACACACTCAAATAAGGCACAAGAACACTCAAATAACATATAAAGAGATGTAGAATTCCATACATCAAGTCGGAAGGCGAAACCCAAGCAATTTGAACGAGCCCTAGCTTCCAAAATTGACACCGAGAGCAATACACCTCCTTTGAGCTCAATCGAGCACAACCCATGCTCCAAAACGCATACAGAAGAAGGATTGAAGGTCGGTTTGAATGGGCTTTGAGTTGTTTTGGTGAAATTTGGGTGAAGAAGTGAGAGAGAGAAAGAGAGCCGAGAGAGGGAGAGAGATCGAGAGTTAGAGAGAGAGTGGGATTGGAGATTTTAATCCTCTGCACCACCCCCCCCCTCCGCCCCCTTTTCTTTTTCTTTTTTGTGTGTGTAACGTTTACAATCAAGCCAGCCACAAAGTAACAATTATGTGCCTCACGTGCTGCCTAGTGGATCCGTGCCTGCCGGCCTGTAACTTATTAAAACATATTCATTCAACTTGTTAGAACATTTTTAGTTCCATACTTTAAGCTAGTTCACACAATTTAGATAATAACCAAGTACTTTAGAAGACAGGTCTTACCGTGTCTATTTAATAAAAGTTGCCTCGGATATTAATACACAGTAAACTTTCATTGAAAGATCCTTAGTTTTATAAATTAACGAACTCACGAGTTTAAAATTATTTTCAATCACGTGCACATCTTGGTAATATGAATTGTTCAATGTATTTATAATATAATTTTAAAAATATTTAAAAGATAATGGAAAAAAACGTAATAAAAAAATTTGGTTAAATCATTTTTTAGAAATATTGTAAATGTGATTCTTTGGAAAACTGGTTGGAACAAGTACTTTTCAGATATATTTTGTTACTATTTTTTCGCAATAATTTTGAAACAGCGGTTAATTCGGATAAGAAGAAATTCCCAACTTCACATAATAATAGGTCTCTTATTGAAAGGGGCCTGTTCAGATACGTGTATGGATGAACAAAAAACTGCAGGTCTATCAGTAGGGCGAATTGTAATATTCATGTCGTACAAATGGATTAGTTGAAAACAATATCACGTGTCAAAATTCAAAGGTTGAAGTTCCATGAAAATAGTAATGTTACAGAAAAGTTGTTGAGTCTAATTGAATATTAAAGCCTTTTTAAAAATAAAGAGTAAAAGCATGTTGAAAAGCTGGTACATATGTTTGACTTCCCAAATATGGATACTTTTCCTCCGGTGGATTTTTTGGATCTGATCTTGTTGAGGTGAGAACAAAAAAGTTATGAAACAAATGGGTTTCCTATTGCGATTGTATCGACGACCTTGATGAGTTGTCCTCGGCCAACTGAATGCTGATCCGAGATGTTCAACATATTTATTATAACTTGCGATAGGAGTCACTTAATAATCAACGATATCTGTTATGTCACGCCCTCGATTTTCAATAAAATTATATAATTCGTTTCAATTAAAGATCCTCACATAACATTAAAAATACCCCAAGAGTTCCCACCTGTTTAATTTACAAACAAGTCCCCAAGTTTAGATAATCACAACTTTGGCACCACGGCCCAAATTAGTTTAGATACAAGTACGAACATGTTTAGAATATTACAAACTTTTGTCAAAAGATAATTTAAGAGTAATTAGTTACAAGACCATCTTTAACAAAATGAGATCTTTACAACGATGATGAAATAACTAATGATGTCAGCTTCCAAAAGTCTTTCACTGTCAAGCACACGATGCATGCAATCTATTGCCCGGCATTTGAACCTGAAAAGAAAGATTAGGTTGAGCTACACTAGCCCAGTAGGAAAATCTTTACCAGTTCTATGTGTAAATCTGATGATAAGTGGATAAGGAAGAAGACAAGAGATACAGCTCAATCGATAGATAACAATCAGTTTATGAGTATGTCAACGTTCAATACGATCATTCTAAGACATGCCAACTAGCTCATAGGACATTGACAACTCTAGTAATCTCGACACGACTCACCATCTACAATTTCCACCACTTGCGCTACAGTATAACATCATAAGGGTTACCGTATTAAAGGACTTACATTCTGGGTCTTGAAAACCCCGTAAGTCTCCCAGAGATCTCCAACATGGGTTCAAGTAGCTCATTCTTCATTGACTAATCAAATGGTAAACTTAATAAACTTTCCGGGTCTTAGGGCCCCATATACCCATAATACATTCTGGGTTCTCATGATCCCGTATATCCATTTCACGTTCCGGATTTTAGGGCCCCATATACCCATAATACGTTCCGGGTACTCATGACCCCGTATATCCGCTTTACGTTCCGGATTTTAGGGCCCCATATACCCACAAATGATTCCACGACACATTATCCGCTAGGATCTAAACGAAAATCTTATAGAACGAGTGCCAAGGGAACCTAGGGAGCTCAACAAGACGATACACAAGGATACGAATCATAATCCTATCCATCGGCTCACTAATATTATACTCTAATGAGTGCCAAGAGACAAGATCGAACGATTCATTAGGACACAAGTAATTATGCTTAAGAGTGACTTAAACATGTTCTAATTATATAGGGAACCATAACACGGAACGAGAACAAACTTAGGAATAACCACCGACATCGGTAGACTGACACACCTCTACTCAAATGACCATAACTTTATGTGTGCTAAGAGTCATAAGGTGATTCCGGTGGCAAATGAAAGCTGACTTCAAGACCTTCGATTCGATATAAAGTTTGCATGAAACGGACACCGGACGAAAAAGTTATGGCCGTTTGAAGTTGGGCTAAAATCCAGAAGACGGGCAGAAATTCCAGAGAGGGGAGGGATCGATCTCCCCATCACCAGGGATCGATCCCTGGGCTTGTTGGTCCAGAAATGAAAAGGGGGATCGATCCCCCTAGTTTAGGGATCGATCCCTACGCAATTTTGAGCAATTTTTGCAGTTTTCGAACAGCTTTCAAATGAACAAAGGGGGACGATCAATGCTCGATTTTCACTCCATAGCAACATATAAACACATAAAAGATGTAAAGAAGTCTCTACCTCGCGATGAAAACCAAGATCTACGAGATTTAAGCAAGCCCTAGCCTCCTTGAACTCTAAATCTTCGTTCCATGCTTTACCCGGCGAAATCCAAGCTCAAAAGCGCGAATGGAAGGTCGAGTGGAGGTTGATTCTTAAGGATTTTGTGAGATGGAGTGAAGTTTTGTGAGAGAGCAAGAGAGAGATACACGGTAGAGAGAGAGAGAGAAAATAGGAGGCATATAATCTCCTACACACACACCCATTCTATATATATACCCATATCTCTATTATAAAACAGAAGGGTGTAGGGACAAGTTGTTGGAACGGCTTAGATTCATTTGATCCAAAGGCTGTAGTGCATCATCCCACTTCCCGGTTAAGTACCCATTGTTTTCACCTAAATTACACAACTGTCACCCTCTTCCAACCGGAATGCGTGGTGCCGTAGGCACGGGTTAACACTAGTATCTTTATATTACACACACACTCCCTCAACTTTCAATTCCTTCATTCTAGTCCTCAATTCAAATATCCAACTAATAAACATATTCTTTCCAATAAGTCATTTAATATCCATTTCAAAAATTTTAAAAAAAATTTCCAAGTCTCTACATGTTACGTGTAAGATCCTTAATCGAAACATCTTACTTGTCATGTATATATGCATATATGTGTATACATGAATTAGGATATTTAAATTAAACACCCTGCACACATTGGATGCTGAAGATTTCCAAGTTGACTATTCATTTTTTGTTTTAAGAATGTTTGAACAATTTGGATCGGTCGTTAAGTGATCAATGATGGTCCGTCATGGCTGTGTACACAATTCCGGTAGAGGACAGACGGCCTCTATAGCAGTTCCCGGTGAGGAACATGTCGATAATGAGAATTGAATGGTTGCCATTGAATTGTCAGTGCTGCATATCACACAGATATGAAAAAAAGATAAACTAAATAATTTAGAACATTGAGGTTATTATCCGTTGGTTGGGTACATGCACCTTTCATTTGGACCTATTCAAACTCCATCCCAGATGTGCAGGTAAAAAAAATTTAGAAAAAGAAGATTTTTTAAGCTTAAATATAATGAAAATTAATTTTTTGGCATTATTTATAAATATCGACGTGATTTATCGATAGGAAAAATAAATTTGTTTAAATGGAGATGGAAGAAAAGTAAATGAGGAAATTTGTTAAATTTACATAAATGAGAAATTTTGTTTAAATAAATTTGTTAAAATGGAGATGGAAGAAAAGTAAGGAAGATTAATACTCTCAATAATTTTGAGAAAGATGTTTTTTAAATCAAAGTTTAAAATTTTATCGAGGAAACAATTCCTCCCTCTTAAATTCTGATTTCAAAGTTCGGCATTATCCTAGCGCGTTTCTCTTGGTTTTCTTTTTTGGTATCCTTTAGACTTGAGTGATTTTCAGTGTCTGCTATAGAGTTTTAGTGGGTGTGAGGCTTTCGATTTGATTAAGTTTTTTTTTTTTTCTGCCCTTTTTGGTTTGGTTATCGAAAATATATTCTATCAGTATGCTCATGATTTCTTTAATCTTAGCACACTTTAGATTGAAGTATATATTCATGTAAACTTTAGTTATCAAAGTATATTAATCAAGCAGTTTGTATCATGTACAGTGATTTCCTTTATTCATACGGTACTTTAAGATAACTATTTTTGCAGACATGTTTGGTAAAGTTTCACAAGTTTGAAAACTTCACGTATGTTTTCCATCCTCGTATAAATCTTCGAGGCACCATAAATAAATGCAAAGCATTATATGTTACACCAACCAACTACCATAATAGTTCAATATTTTCATCTTTCTAAACTTCCGGTTCATATTCAATTGGGCCAAACGTAAGATATATACTATATAGCCAATCATCCACCATTGCTATCCAGGTTAAAGGTTAGTTTTTTTTTTTGGTAGTTATATTTGGGTCTTTTATTCACGTTTATCAATTTTACAATTTAATTTAAAATATTTGTATTAATGATATATATTTTTGTATGGGTTATTTAGTCGCACATATCTAGTTTATCTTTCGGTAATCCAAGTTTATACTAAATCATGCACAATTCATCGCTTCAATGTATCGTAACCATTGTCAAATTTTTTTTTCCCCCGGGTAAAGAACTACAACAATTGGTGTTTGGGGGGGGGGGTGGGGGGGGGAGGGAATCTGAAATTATTTTCTTTAATAATTTGCATCAAATTCCATGTTATTGGAGTAAGAACATCTTCATTGTGCACAAATAAAATAATTCATGTGCATAAATTGAATTTCGTGCATGAATTAGATATCCTTTATTATTTGCACCAAATTTCAATACGTGTTTTTACGAGTATTGGGCATTATGTTGTAAATTAGAGAAGATGGACAATTATTTTTTATTAAATAACACGACAATTTAATTTGTTTAATTTTATGCAGGCAATGGGACTCCGAACACCTTTCGTGCGAGTTGTTTTTAAAAGAAGGGAGTATGACTTTGGTCCAACTATTGGGGGATTTTCATTACCAACTTCGGTTGGTCATTCGGAAACTGCCATTTTATCATATTTTCGGGAATCAGATGGAATAATAATCTATAGACCTTGTTTAGAATTCTTGAAGAAATTCCATCGCACACTGCTGGTTGGAGAACTAATTGAATGGAATAATCAAATACAACATGAAAGTTTGGATCGATAAAATGTTTTTTCACTCGTTCCTTCAATTTAGTTTCCCAAGTAAGAAATTCAATCTCGTATATTAATTCTATTTATTTATTACTATTGATGCAAGTATTTCAACATTTATCCAAAATCATGGTTTAGACGCAGATCGATATTGGTTTACTAAAAGTATCGACAGTGAGGACTTCAATGCAGCAACGGTTAGTAAATATAAAATAAAAAATCATTTATGAAATTTAGTAGTATTAAACATTATATTACATCCATGTTAAATATGTGTTTTTAACTTATATTCAAGTTGTCCCCATTGGGTATCAAGTCATTATGGAAGAATACAACAGAAACAAATGGATACTCTTAAAAAATGGATCAAGAGTTTGGCCAGTACTTATAGTAAACAATCGATTTCGAGAAAGGTGGGTTGAATTTTGGAGTGACCATCACCTGCATTCAAATTATCAACTACATTGTAAATTCCGTTAACTTGAATAATATTCCTTCGAATTTAAGACTACGATATAAAATCTCATTATGTCATCCTAAAGAACAACAAATTTTCAAAAAGTTCATCCCCAATGTACTCTTAAAATCACGTTCTGAACATATTGAGCGGCTCGGATGTTGAGCTGATGGACAACTTTACTAAATGTTGGATTCCTTGGCCGCACGAATACCCTCCATTACTGCAAATATATACCAGATTCTGATAATCGTGCAGTTAGAACTGCTTTCCTTCCATTTGGAGATTTGCCTGATGGGTCATGCAAGAAGACCAACTCATGTCCTGCAACTGTTCTTGTTACTGGGAGTAATAAGTCCCTTGTACTAGGTAGCTTTCCATGTCTTGTTTAAGCATCTCCAGTGGTAGGCTATAATAACATTTTGGCTTTGTAGTATGCCATAGATTATGGCCTTGGCATTGCCCTTTGTTGATCGACTACTGGAGATGCTATTACCAATAATCACAATCATTACATATCCTAATGCTGATTCTGTTACGTTTTTTTAGATTTGGCTGGACGGATTTTTCCCAAGATCTTCCATTTTAAATTCGTCTGACATCTTGAATAGTTTTGCCGAGGGTGTGTTTGTAAGTTTTCTTTCCTCTGCTTATTCTCCTTTAAAATTGTCTTAATTCTACAAAATCGCGCTAATATTTAGAATCCAAAACAAATGGATTGGGATCACCTTTTGAAAAAAGCACAACCTTCGATTCAATTTTGTACACTAGGCAAATGGGATGGGGGTTTTTGATTCATAAGTGCAACCTCACATTAACTCATCCATGTGGAGCTTCAGTTTTTCGTTGCTATTCATCATAGGTATAAATGTTAGAGCTTTAGTTTTCCTTAATTTTATCTCCTGATTTTTATGCGAGTTCTCCTAATATCATTACTGCAAATGTTTCTGGGGTCTACTTCTGAGCTTGACACCTCTGGAGAAAACCAATATCTTGATCCAGCTTTTTATTCGAAGGATCCTTTTTCTCCAGTAGATCCTATCTATAACATTCAATGTCGGTGCCGTCGGAACTCTTCATCATTCATTTCTATGGGATCCAATGGAGCGAAAATAGGTATCCCCGGGAGACTTAAAAAATCATACTCGGGTGCCACTCTCCGTAAGTTTTCATCCGGCACTTTTTTTTCACTTATGTTTTCATCCACAATCTTTTATAATCCCAATAGTGCCCTTATATATTACTTCTATATATATTTTGGGACTGAAACATAACTCCAGAAATCCCCCCAAAAAATGGGTTGTCACCGTTTGACCAAATTCAAAAAGATTCCATTTCTATTTCTAAAATCCCATAAATCTCGCTCAAAACCCCATTTCATCCCAATCCCTCTTTCCCTAAAATCTCGGCACCATTTTCTACAATTCCTCTCTCTAAAATTATAGCACGAAAAACATGGTTGATTTAACTTGGATCAAACCAAAATAATTACGATTTCATGAGTACACCAAAACATGGTTGATTTCATGAATACACTAGAATTTTTATTTAAATACAAATCTGAGCCATGATTTCATAAATACACCATGTTTATGAATACACCAAATGTATACGTCAATTAATAAAAAAAGGCAAAATCTAATTTCCGCCCAAAGGGCTGACGGTAGTGTGGAGCACGCGTTCATAAAGGTGGGACTCGTACGCCTTGCGTCATCACTTTTTGTACGTGGATCAAGGCAATAGCAGGTTTAAAGAGATTCAAACCAAATTGATTTTAATTGACAATATTGTCCCTAATAGCTTTTCCGAATACCAAAACAAGTCCTCATCCCCCTCCAAGCTTATCCTTCCACATCTCTCTCTCTCTCTACTGTAAATTTACCTCTCCCCGGGAAGTTTCAAGTACTGGTGGTCACTCCACGTTCACGCTCGTCCGATAGTACTTTCCTCGTTCATTTTCTTTGTTCTCTCGTCATTTTTATTTTTTGATGCCATCTTCCTTTTGTTCGGTCTTTCTGCTGGGCTCCGATCTGTGAGTGCTCGTTGCTATCTTCCTTTCCCGGCGATCTTGCAACCAATCTTTGGTGGAAACTCTTATGTTCTCTGTAGATAAGAAGTGTTTGATTTTGACAATATTTTCTACATTTCGTCATCAGGAAAGATTTGTGGTCAAGCTTAGAAATTGTCCAAACTCTACAATGTGGTCTGTTTACTTAGTATCAATTCTCTCTCTCTCTCTCTCTCTCTCTCTCTCTCTCTCTATAAATATATATATATATATATTTGGGTCTCTTGATTTATTTAAGTTTTTTATTTTGGGTACTCGCCTAAACTAGTAGGAGTAAGACTTTTGATTCAAATTTTCAACGTCTCGGAATTTTTGTATTTTATCAGACTAGTAAAACCAAATACTTACTTAGGGGGTGTTCTTCTAAATAATCCAATTGGCTTTTCCGCCAATTTTTTTTTGTCCTTATTCAATTTTTTTTTGCATTTTGTGGCTTATTGTCAATTTTTTGGGGATTATTGCTTCCTTATGACGAGAGGAATCTAAAAAGTAAAAAATTTCGATCAAAATTCAATTTTTTTTGAATTTCGACGAAAATTGGCGGGAAAGCCACTTATTTCGTCTTTATTCAAAAAAAATTTGATTTCGACCAAAATTTTTTACTTTTTAGATTCCTCTCGTCATAAGGAAGCAATAATCCCCAAAAAAATTGACAATAAGCCACAAAATGCGAAAAAAAATTGAATAAGGACAAAAAAAAATTGGCGGGAAAGCCAATTGGATTATTTAGAAGAACACCCCCTTACTCGATTTAGGGTGTAAAAAAAGAAGAGAGATGTGAGAAGGACAATGGATATGGAAACAGAGACGGAGGAACGGTGAGGTGATCTTGCGGTGTCTGGTCGGAGGCAAAGAAACTGGAGTCGAATTTCACACAAAAAATCCCAAATCAAAACCCCTAAACTAAAAGCTCTTTTTCCAAAATCCCCAAATTTCACTGCAATCATCTGGGTTTGCACTTCGTTGATCGACATTTCGTCCGACTAAGTAAATATGGGCGTCCTCCCAGTCTAGTTTTGAGCTTGTGGCCGGCGGCGAGAAGCAAAGACGCAGGGGGGACGCCGTCGGCGGTGGTGCCGCGAAGGACCCTGTTTTTCCTGAAGTGTTTCCTTTCAAGATTTGCCTAAAGGCTGAAATTGAAACAGAGATGGTATATCTGGTGGGTGGGACCCAGGTAGCATTATTGAAGGGGTGTTTTGGTCATTTACTTTCTTATGTTAAAGTCTTCTATTTTCACTGACATTTTGTGCAGTAAATGTCTCATAGCACTGTCATTATTGTCCTGCGAATCCCGCCTACCGTCTGCCTATTGGGCGGTATATAGAAAGACCCATAAAAAAATATATGAATACACCATGTTTACCAAATCTATACATCAATAAATACACCGTGTTTATGAATACACCATGTTTCATACATGCACCAAATCTGTACGTCATTTTATTCACAAATTAAACTATCCCAATGAAAAAGCAAATAAACCATGAAATCCTAAACCACCACCACCCTTCCCCACCACCTCTCTCTCTCACACACATGTATACTCAAGTGCCTAAATGGACACTAAACCCAAGCCCAAGCTAATCCCATATATGCCGAAGAAGAACACCCAAGCAAATCCCAGAAGGAACGAGAATCATGTTCATGATCATGATCCAAAAAAAGAAATATTCTTGGCTTCATGAAAATGATTTACCCTTTAGCACTGGGCCCATGTCGCCACCTCCTCATCGTATGGGACGGTGCTGGAGATGATCGGCGGCGGTTTTCGGGCCATTTTGCAAAGGGTCACGGGTACGTGGATTCCGGAGAGATGTTGGATACCACGGGAGCCTTTGATTTTGGAAAGTCAACGTTTCTCGAGGATTTAGCAAAAAGTGGGCCATTCACGGCGGAGGAGGTGGAGCATCAGCCCACTCCCGATTTGGCAACAAGTGGGCCACCATCGCCAGGTTCCTCAACAGTCGGTCGAATAACGCGATCAGGAATCACTGGAACTCCACGCTCAAGCGGAAGCATGCGGCGGCGGTCGACGGCATCAAGCAGCGCGGTGGTCGGAGAGGCTGCTCTCGCCGCTCGATTCTCTCCAAAACCTGCAAATGGTTTTGTCACGTGCAAGTGGTTTTGGGGTGGGGGGGGGGGGGGGGGGGGGGGGGGGGTTGGTGTTTTAAATGGATTTTGCCGGAAATTTTGAGATTTGTTAGGGTGATTATCCTTAAATTAGGTAGAGGACTCTCAAGGTTATTTTTTATTCTCAAAAATCCTGCCTCTATATATATATATAATAGTCAATGTATTTTATAATAAAGGGCAATTCTGGAATTATTTAAAAGCCGGGATGAAAACATAACTGTTCAAAATGACCTGGATGAATACTTACGTGAGATGAGATTTGAGGATGAATATTTAAAAACTCCTTCTTTTTTATGTATCTTCAAAATTACTTCTCATTTCTTTCATTGAACTTGGTGAAACTCACAAGTTTAAGGTTGTTTCTGTCCGGGATCAAGGTCACACACACAATACTCAACTATACGTGGTTCGGCCGAGGGGCGAAGCAAGGAATCTCTGATAGTGGGGTCAATATTTACAAACATACTTGATCTTCTTCTGATTTGCTTATCAAAAATTGAATATGTGTTATTACTAGAGAATATCAATATTGACTGCCCATAGGAAAGCGGTATTGTGGGGAAAATGTGTTGATATTTGAAGAGAAATGATTTTCACTCTCCATTTTGATATATGCATTCTGTTTTTTGTCTTTTAGTGAAATTTTTCTATGTAATTATTTCATCAAAAGACAGAAAAAAGAGAGGAATGCTTGTATCAAAAAATAAGTGTGGAAATCATTTTCCCATTTGAATTATGCATTCAAGTTTGCAAATTTGTACTTATTTTTGAAAAGGAGATATTGTTTTTAGTCTTTTAGAGATCACGAAGAGATATTGCAACGGATCAACACAAAAAAAAATTACGAAGAGATATTGCAAATTTGTACTTTAAAAAAGAGGTTAAATTCTTTCTACCGGTAGTAGAAAACCCAACCACCACCTTTTTTTGGTCCTACCATGTATTCATTATTGATCTGAACTGTTCATTTTGTAAATCCCATATAATAGTGTATCCATTCAAAAAATAAACTTAACCGGACATCAATAGGAGTATCAAAAATTGAATTTTGCTTTATAAAATGGATAGTTTATCTTTATTATTATTGATAAAATTAGATAGTCCATTTCATAACCCAAAATTCAAAATTTGATATATATATCGACTTCCGATCAAGCTGATTTTTTGCATGGCGATACTATATTGTGGGTCTTAAAATATGAACAATTTAAATCACAACAATAGACACTCGATGGGACCCATAATAGACGGTGATGAAAAAGTGAAATTTTACACTGGTGATGGATATAATTTTTTCTCTTTAAAAAATGTCTAAATGGAGAAATCAAGTGATCCCGCTTGACAAAAAAATGTCTAAATGGAGAAATCACTTGACCAATGGTAGATTACTAGATTCGCCGATTGCCTACTCTTTGGTTCTCCGTTCATTTTGAGTAATTTTGCTGGAAAGAAGCGCTTTCTCACAGTAGAAATCTCTCTCTCTCTCTCTCTCACACACACACACACACACTTTTGTTCTCTCTGTGCTCTCTTTGCATCCTCTACCCTCTACCATTCTGATTAACAAGCATTTATGGAGAGGAGTAGGGAAGAAAGTCCAAGGGCATTAATTCCCAGTCCACATGTGAGAAATAATAGAGATACTGTCGTGAGAAGGAATGGGGGAAAGGGGCGTAAGGAGAGATTTTGGCCGAAATGGCCATAATTTTAAATCAAATTGGAGGAATACCCATCTTTTCAAACGTTTTGTAAAAATAGTCCATCGCGCCCTTTCAAAAGGCGTTATACCGGTTAAGTGTCATGTGGCCACGGTTTGGTTGCCACGTAGGATAGCTCCTTTTCAAAAGGAGCTATAGCCATCGCGCCCTTTCAAAAGGCGCTATAGACATCGCGCCATTTGAAAAGGCGCTATAGACATCGCGCCATTTGAAAAGGCGTTATATAGTTGCCACGTAGGATAGCTCCTTTTGAAAAGGAGCTATAATTCTAACCCTAAACCGCATTTTGAAAAGGAGCTTTCTGACCACCTGCATAACCTTGCAGATGTCATTGCTCTGTATGGCTTTGGATCTATCTTATTTGTTGTGTGTGGATTGGTATTCCGTCTTCTTGGGTACTTTTAGTGTGGTCGGTCTGGTCTACAAAAAAAGCTACGGTGTTCCAAAACCATATGTTTTCACTTTTCGTTGTCTTGGTAATTATTAATGCTTCCACATTTCATTGAGTTGTCATGTTAGAGATATAAATAGTCATTGAAAATTTGGAGATGAGACCCACCGAGTGGAATAAGGGAATCCTTCCATTATTATTCTCCTTCTTTCTCTTAGTTTAAGAACCCCCAATAGAGACTGGTATGATTCGATACAATTTTTTCTCCATTCGGGTTTGATTATGTTGCAGCCTGATAATTCCGAGTAGTATTCTCAATGTCTCATTGGATGAACTGCATTGCATTCCGAGTAGTAATCCCAATTTTTTTTACACAGACTGTGAGAATTTGTAATATCATATTTTCAAAGATATTAAAAGATTGGACACAAAAATATTAAAAATTCTGACAATTTGTGTTCAAAAAAATTAGAATTACTATGAACTTGGAAAAGATTGGATATAAAAGAGTTCACGAGTACATTGATTAACATAAAAGACTTCTTGAGTACAAACTTTTCAGATAAAAATATCATTTCACATGACATGTAATTTGAATTATGTGATTAAGATGACGATGGTTTTCATTTTCCGCATCTTCTCTTGTTGTGACCTTGTTGACCACACTTTGAGCACGTCTGTGGCGGTTGGTGCTCAATCAAATCATCCATCTCATTTCGGATTCGATTCACTTTCGGGCGGCCTCGGCCTCGGAGACGTTCTTTGTCTGGAAGAATCCTTGGCCCATCGTACGACCGCCAGTAGGCTTGGTCAGGCAGTGGCTTGAATGAGAGAGATCCATACATGGCAATTGTTGTGTCGATCGTCCAATATTTGCCGAAGTAATCAAGAGGGTCAATATGCATTTTGTTGCAAACCGCAATAACGTGCGAACATGGTATTTTCCACAACTGAATCTTGTTGCAAGTGCACGTCTTGTTAGTCAAGTCAACTGTGTGTTTGTTATTTCCTTTGTATGGGCTTGTTCGATTGATTGGCGTATGTACCTCGAACAAGCCCGCGGCCCGGTTGAACACACATCATAAAAGCATTTTCCGAAAACATAAGAGAGACAAGGTGCAAACGCAATGTCGCACATACGTGTTGGCTCGTCATGGCACTATTGGAGCTCGATACGAAATTGGGGATAAAGACGCGAGATGATGTGTTGAAGATGGGGATTGGAAATTACAATGAGGAGTGTAGGAGCATTGTGACGAGATATGTGGGAAGTTGGAGAAGGTTGTGGCGAGAACAGGTTCGTGGATTGATTTTAAGAATGATTACAAGACGATGGCTTGAAGTTTAGGGAGAGTATTTGGTGGGTTTTCTCTCATCTGTTTGAAAAGGGCTATGAAGCACAAATACGGATACAGAATATGGATACGGCAATACGGCAAAACCTAAAAAAATTATTGCGGTTGTTTGCAACTTATGAAGTGCCAGCAGTTTTTCACATGTTCTCATACGAGCATGTGAAAGTCTATGTATAGGTTTTGGGGATTCATAACATAATTAACCCCTTCGTATGTTGTTCTAAGTTTTGGTATAACTGCATCCTAAATATTCTGTATCTTACGGTTTAGAACTACAATGGAGGTCCATGTTAACGATGTCTATTTCCCACCCCACCGCCAACAACAATATTTTCTGTATCTTACGTGCTCAAAGATGCTCTCAAAACAACAAAACCCTCCTCCTTCTCGCCGAATTCACACCACGCTGGATATCCAATTAAGGGATTTCCTCAGCAATAAACGGTATAACTCTAAACGTATGTTATTAACCCCTAAAGTAAACTATTAGGAATAACATGGCTGTACAATCCCTAATTAACTGCATAAAAATTGTAGAAAATCGGCATTCGGAACTCAATGAACTTTATATTGCATTCAAGGTTTTGAACTATAGGAATTTTAGATTCAATACTCTTGATATATTCCATCATGTCTTTTAAAAGTGTGTTTTGAGCCATGACGATTTCTTGAATGCCGATTTTCGAGCCAAACCCTAGTATATATATACATACATATACACACACATACATGAGACAAGGAAGATGGAGAGAGAGAGAGTGACTTACTGTGAGTGTGAGTGACAACGGAGGGCCAGAGAGAGCACGACGGAGGTGGCTGGAGAGCACGACGGAGGTGGTTGGAGGAGATCGCGCAGGTTCAAAGGTCGCGATCGACGTGGAGAGATCGAGAGAAAGGGAAAGAGCAGATAGGAGGAGAAAAGGGGAGGGTTCGATCTATGTCTGGGTTTTGAACCTATAACGCCTTTTGAAAGGGCGCGATAGCCATAGCTCCTTTTGAAAAGGAGCTATCCTACGTGGCAACCAAACCGTGGCCACATGGCACCTAACCGGTATAACGCTTTTTGGAAGGGCGCGATGGCCTATTTTTACAAAACGTTTGAAAAGATGGGTATTCCTCCGATTTGATTTAAAATTATGGCCACTTCGGCCAAAAACTCGCGTAAGGAGAGTGAAGGAATCTGCCGCAGACGCCGGCAAAGAGGGATGGACTCCAACGATCAACAATCACTGGGAACATGGTAATGGAAGTTCTGTTAGCTACTACGTTTGTTGATAACCTTCCTCAAGACATCAGAAAGTATGGGTTTTAGAGAAAGGAAGAAAATTCATGGGCGAGCGAGATATAAGAGATACAGGCGTGAGTTTTAGAGACCAAAATGGCTGACATGATCAGCAGCCCCTTGCCCCCGTCCACACATGGGTGGCAATTCCAACAGTTTTTCATGTAATGTCTCTGAAAAATTAGAGGTCTATTGTGTTTAGTTCATTGAAGTTCTGGAATCTCACAAGATTGTTTTTTCCAGAAATTGGGTGTCTATCGTAGTTAAACATCGTTGGTTAATACTACAAGCAGTTAGATTTATCCCCTCTCTCTCTCTAGTGATAAAATGCATCAAGGGTTTACGTTTGTGGCGAAATAGTTCTTCCGAGATCAATGATGAGCTTTTCAAGGGTTTCCCGACTGGGAATTCAGAGAACATGACCAATGAGATAATAGCAGGTTGGTGTACAGGATATCTCTGATGTTCTTTTTTTGTTTCTAGAAAACTGTTTTCTGAACCCTCATTTGGTCTTCAATTATTTGCACAGCATATGATTTCTTGAACTCAAACGACAAAAACTTTAACATCAGTGTATGGTACAACTCTAGCATGAATGAGGGCAATCAAGGGAAGGAGAACGCTGTCATGAGGGTTGCTCGCTCAGTCAATTTGGTAACTTTCCTAACCCTTGCCTTCCTTCTTGTAGCGTTGTGTTACAACGGTCAAACTCAAAACCTTCCAATTTTTTGTCTCCTTGTTTTTCCATATTCCATATGTAGTGCGTTTTCAGCTAAACATGCCTATATGCCTATGGATTTGTTGCTTTTTGTTTTGTGGGCAGCATTGGTTGTGCTAAGGGATGGTGGAACATGACTATTTGTTTCATGGCTGACTTCCTTCTTCCAGAACTACTGATTTGTTCTTTAGGCTTGGGTTAGAGTAGCTATAATATGGAATAAGATATACCAAGGTGTAGATAGAATATAGAATTACATGGTTGAATCGAGATTTGTGATCATGGAAGTTAGAGACAAGATTGGTAAAATACCACTGCCACCATGGCCACATCATTTTGGCGGAGCATTCTGAATGTAAATTCCTTACTAATTTAGGTTTTTCATATTTCACAAAAGTTTGGTTAGAGCATTGGTGTACCAAGGCATAACTTGTTTGATCTATTGTACTTTATATGAACCACAATGGTGCGTGATTAGTCCTCAATTTCATCACTGGTATAAATGTGTGTCTGACATAGAAGGCTTCAGCTTAACATACCAAGTTCAGATTACACATAACGGAAAAGCTAGAGTTGGCAAAAGGCATAAGCTAGTAGAAAAAAACTTATTTTACCTGTACTATAGCCTATAGGTGAAAGAGGAACCCCTTAACAAATCAACTTGTGCAAATGAGTTAGAATAATACAAACATAATTTGACCCATCCAGAACTTTTGGAATTTGTATCTTTAAATCCATGAGCCATTGTGATGGGTGTTTGGATTTGAATACAGGGACGCTAAAAAGCCAAGCCACATTACTGCGTGATGATTATATGCTTTATTTGTCATTTGCTTGATCTAGGTAACATGAATCCATGCTCTTCCTGATGTATTTCTGCGCCTTTCTCCTACGAAGCTTCCAATATATATGGAGTGTATGGCTTCTCTAAATTGTTTCTTTTATGTCTCGTTTTTCATGATCTGTCCTCCTTATTTTGCATACTGGATATTTAACTTACATAGTTCCATGAACTCTCATGTTTGAGAAGTAAATGAAAGGAAAGAAATGGTAAGAAGAACTGAAATTGCATTTTGAAAGTAAGGCCTAGATGTTGTTTGATAAAAGGCCCTGGACTTCTAATGCTTAATCTTCCAATTTTCTCACCTTTTGTTTGTGTGTAATCCCTTCCGAGCCCCTCACTCTTCGATTGACTTTATTTGGTGTCTTTTGGGGGGTATCTATGGGGTATCCTTCTCAAGTTGCATTCCATCTAAGGTAGTTGACCTTTGATTCTTGATTGATTTTATGTCAGTGGATAAGACGGTGGACTTTATTGTACAATTAATTTTCTCATCTAGTTTGATGCCTCATGATATTGGTAAATATTCCTACCAATTGGCATTATTTTGCCTTGATTGATTTTGCATTAGTGGATAGGTCGTTGGACTTTCTTGCACAGTTAATTTTCCAGATTGAGTTTAATTTCTCGTCTAGTTTGATGTATGTAACCCTCATGATACAAATTGGCAATATTTCTAAACACTCCTACCTATTGGCACCAATTAAACCTATGAGAGATGTTGGCAATTTCAGTTTGTTGAGCTATCACATCATTTTGAGTTTATTGAACGGCATTGTGTTAATTTGTATATCATCTTTTGCATTATTTGTATGTCGTCTTTTGCATTATTTTTCTAACTTATTCTTTTGCAGAGCTTGTTGTGTATACTGAACTGGACCAAGTGGAAAAACTATGAGAACAGCATTAAATAATGGTAGACACTGACTTTCACTATACATAAATGTACAGGCCTCGAATGCTTACCTCGAGTTTCGTTGTGGGACTAATTTCAAGATACTCTTTGAGTTCGTCAAGGAAATGCCGAAGCATCCAGATTCGCCACTGATTTTCGATTTCATATCTGAGTTTTACTCCCTCTTCTTTACATGGATTGTTCAACAGCTAATTCCGGTGAGTACAAAAACTTGAGAAATATTTTGGTGAAAGTACTCATGGCTGATGGCATGGCATGCCTTTCTATGTTATTGCTCAAGGATATCAACAGTCTCATACTTTTTGGAATTTCCAGCAATTCATTAATCCATATTACTGGTGATTGTGAATCTTCTAGTGAAAGATATTAAAGTAAGCCAAACTACATTTATAGATTCAATTGGATAGGTGAGATAAAGCTAATTTGTAGAATCGAAGTAGAGAAGAAGTTATGTTAATAAGTTATGTGGGATTATCAAGTCGAAGACTCATTGATCCATCACTATCATGCATGTGATGTGACTCCTCTTTATAACACAAGTTGTAACTGATCCTTGAAAAGTATTCCTTGATCCAATAGTGTTAGACATAGTTTAATAATATCAACCGTGATTCTTATAACTGGTCTCTCATCTCTGATTATTTTCTCTGTTTTTTCTTATATTGTGTTTGGGTTTTTGACGTAGGTTATATTGACAAATCTTGTTTATGAGAAGCAAGAGAACATACTAATTATGATGAAAATGCACGGGCTTGGTGATGGACCGTATTGGATGATCTCGTACATTTATTTCTTTGCCCTATCTTCACCTTACATGTTGTGTTTTTTGGCATCCTGCTGGTTTCTGGGTAATGTTTCAACGAAACTTCTTTATTTCTTGGTTTCATTGAGTAGATGACTCAGTATGCCTGTTGCTCCCTTGCAGGATTAGGATCGTTCAGAGACCATGACTACAGTTTGCAATTTGTCTTTTTTTTGGTCTATATCAAGTTGCAAATTGCATTTTCCTTTCTAGTTGCTCGATTGTTCTCAAAAGTGAGAACTACTTCAGGTTTGTGTCTCAACTAATTGATGTGATTAGAATGGCAAGTAGAATTTATTTTCACTCAAAGAGCAGTTAACTAACAGAAATGGTTTGAGGATTTCAGTTGTAGCATATCTCATTGCTTTGCAACTGGGCTGGTAGGAAAATTTTATTTAGAGGACAATTAGAGGACAAAGTTCAGGATCCATCATTCCCGAGTAAGTAATAGAAATTCTTTAGTGGTGTTGTTTGGTTTCTTTTCCATTTTTGGTATTGATATATGATTTTGTTTTTCCCTCCTGAAGATAGAGGCATTTTTTGGCAGAAAGTTTGTGTTGTAGTTAATTGCTTCTTGGTACCTGTTTCCAAATTTTGATCGTTGGATATATCATGCAGCCAAAACTTGTCATATACTGGTTTTGTTTTTTGTTTGGAAAGTATCAATAACAGTAGCATGCTGGAGAGTGCCGTGATTTTGTGTTATATCCCTTCCATATGGAGTAGTACTTGCATCCTTTAACTTGAATACAGGAAATAAATTGTTAACCCTAATGTTGAATTTCTGGTTTAATTGGAGCTGAGTTACTGGTCCTGATTTCCTCATCATTACATAACATCTATGTAACATGGACTGACTCACGTTTTTAAATTGCTTATCAAAAGACACGGGATGCTTGAATTTTCAAATTTCCATGTTCTACTTTTTTGTTGGTAGAACTGTTGGAACATGTGTGAAGGATTTGAGTCCCACACGGGATAAATAGAGAAAGAGTTAGACCTCAATATACAATTGGGTGGTTCACTACTTATAAGGCTTAAGCTTTTAAGTAGACTTGGGTCATTCAATGTATATTGGTTGGGCCCAAGTGATGTGCTTTGGACTACGTGGATGCACCCCAACGGATTGGGCCTACGCGCACATGGGCTCTATGAATCGGACTCCTAAGAAATATTACATTTACAACTAGTCATAGAGCATTTTCCACGCATAATGTTGCAGTTTTATACGCAGTTGGTTATATGGTAACTTCAACAGTTCAACTTGCTAATATATGCTTTGCCAAGAAGATGTCCATCTGCACATATTGGACAAGTATCTTTTACCGTTAGCAATTTTTTAGTGTATTCCAAAGTAGCATGGCCTGTCAAACATGGAACCAATAACATTGTTGTATTCTTGATGCTTGGTATGGATACTTTGGTGCCCACTAGTTGTTTTTTGTTTGGTTAACACCTTATGTGATTTTCATGTTTGGCTACTCTTTGTTTCCAGGCTTATACCTTTTGTGGACTCTAATCCTCATACGACTGATATTTAATTGTTGTAGGATACTTGGTTACTGTAATGGAGCTGTATCCTGGCTTTGCTCTGTATCGTGTATTTTTTGAGTTTTCAGTAAAAGCACACGAGGCAACGCTTTCACACGATAGTGGGATGACATGGGAAGATCTGAATGATAGAAGCAATGGCATGAAAGAAGTGTTGATAATCATGGTTACAGAATGGTTTTTGTTTCTCTTTGTCTCCTACTGTCTTGACAACAAGAGTTCTATATTTTGCTTCCGAAGGAAGCCTAATTCATTTTCCAAGTCAACTTTTTTGGGAGATTCTGATCGGGCGGAGAAAGCTGATGTCGCCCAAGAGGTAAGTCTGCTTATTGTCCTTATTGAATTCAGAAAATTAAAGAAGGGATAAATCCTGGAAACCACCAAAGAGTAACATCTAATGTCTATCTATTCACTCAACATGTATAAACATCAAATTACATGTATGTATGTATGTATATATGTACATACTTACATGTGTGTGTGTGCGCGCGCGCGCGCGCGCATTATTACTTACTAGAATCTTCAAATTTTCCTCATGCACGTTGGACCAATCTCATGATTTTACTGATTGTATTTCAAGTATGCGCTGATATCTAGAATCTTGGATGCTTGCCGACCGGATATCGAGGGCAGAGGATAGTATATCCGAACTACGTATATCTGATGTTTGTCACCCGGATATAGATGGCAGATATAATATCCTGTGATTGTATGTCTGCCTGTAACGGGATATATAATATCCACAGATTGTATATCTGGCCTCTTACCTGCGAAAATGCCACCTCTCTTTTTGATTCTACACCTACTCTCGTATCCACCCCAAAACAAACCAGGCATACACATATTCCCCTTATAGATATCAATTACTCCAACAAATCATGTACAACGTATTCCCCCAATATATTTACCTACTCTCTCTCTCTCCCTCTATATATATATATATATATATATACACACACACACATTTCGGATCAAGTCAGGACTCCCTGATATAAGCTTAGTTCCGGACTTTTGATCTCAACCGTTGGATTGTGTTTTCAAGGGTCCGGATCTGTGGAAGGTTTATGACCGGTCATAATTAACTTTTTCCCGAAAAGGTTTCATTAAAATCTGGACCATTGAAATCACGATCCAACGGCTACCAACGACGTCCGCATTTAACTCTAATAAGGGCGCCCTTATTAGAAGCACCCTATATATATATACACACACACACACCCCGTTTCAGTGATTTTTTTGAGAGCAGCCACTTTGTGCATATTGCCAAAGGTTAGGTCTGTTTTCAATCCTCCCCCGCCCATTCCCCCAATGATTGGGGACTACATGGGTTCTGTTGTTGTTGTATATCTACCCAAAACTACACCAGTTGGCAAAAGGCCGATCTTTGAACATATGAACGACTTTATTAGTAGTTACAGTGGAAAAACATAAGAACGTGATTAATTTTGTTTGATATCAAGCTCCACTACTTCAGTCAGAACTTATATGTTCAAAATTCAAGTGCTATCTTTTACAAGTAGTAAAATTTATGATCCAGATGACATGAATAGGCGTGTCCAACTTCTCTAGGTCCATTGAAAGTGGGGGACTAACAGAGATAAGCTAGACGAAATTGTTTTAGGTAATGCAGGCTGTCCTTGGCTAGCTTGGACGACATGTTTCTTGTATCATTGGAAGAAAATAGACAGAACTAAATCATGCTGCATCACATTGAATCAAAAATTGAATGACCACGAGTCAGTTCATTTTCTAATTCTGCATCACATTTGAAACTGAGCTGACTGAAATCTTATCAAACCAGGCAAATTGAATCATGAGTAACAATTCTATCAAACCTGTTTTTTCCCATTTTCAAAGGAGTGTAAAGTTGATGAACCCTTTTCTGCTCTATGCCTCCTACTGTTGCGTGATAGTGGGTTTTCTCTCACTCTTGAAATCTGCTTCAATAAGTGCATGAACAGATTATATTAATTTCATGTTCTGTTCTCTTGTTTACTGTTGTTTTTGACAGAGGGAAAAAGTTGAAGAGTTGCTTGTTCGACCAGACAGAAGCTACTCTATTATTTGTGACAACCTGAGGAAAGTGTATCCAGGAATGGACGGAAATCCTCGAAAAGTGGCAGTTCATGGGTTGTCTCTTGCGTTGGCTCGTGGAGAATGTTTTGGTATGCTCGGACCAAATGGTGCAGGAAAAAGCTCTTTTATTAAGATGGTCTGTATATTTGTTCTACCTCTTGAATTAATGTTTACAAAGGTTTTTCATCCCTCACTTGTATCTTTAATTCTTCATATCAACTTATGGTATTTTCGAGGTCCGTAGTTCCAACCAATCTTACTATTTTTTGGGCAAGAAACATCACTGACATAAAAGGAGGGTTCTCTTTGTTGTGGTTTCTCCCTTTCTAACCACTTCTCATCAAATTTGGAAACTTAGTGCAAGAGACAATTGTCTTTTTATTAATTTCTTATCTTTTTCCGCTAAATACCATATACCAGATTGGTTGTTACGTCAACTCCTCCATTACATTTATGGGGTGGTGTTCAGTTCGGATCTCCCTTCTTTAGATCTCTTGGAACTTGGATGTACTGGATGCGCCCCCTTCCACCTTCCTCTGCAAAAGGAACAACCGGTTAGTGCCAAGCCAGCCAATAGTAGCTGGAAGGCACTCCGATGATGAAGTTAGCCCTAAGATCGAGAGAGTTAAAGCACATATTAGCTAGGAGAAGACGGCATACAGTTCTAGGGTTTATACTGCTGTACTTACAGGAGGTCCTTGGTTTGGAGATCAAGATTGCGTGTGCCGGGCTCGATGCCGCGCATGATGATCGCCAAGCATTGTGCTGCAGCAAGAGAGGAGACCGCGCCACGTGGCAAGACCAGTTTTGGCCGGACCTTACGATTATGGAATCCTGTGTTGCAGTACACTGCACGGCTGTGCAACTTGGCAGGATCAGATGGTGCCACGGGGCGGGACCGTATTTCCAACTGGCACTATGCTGCGGTACGCTGCATGACCGCGTGACGTGGCACGACTAGACTGGTGCAACGTGGCCGGAGCGGATTGTACCGTACTGTCATGTTCCCACCTTTGCCAAAGTGCCTAGCTGTCAAAAGATAGCTGACCGCGCCACATGGCCTAACCATGACTGGTTCCACGTGGCTGGACGGGGCAGGTAGTCAGCGTGTAGTATCATCTGTGGAATGTAACCGTGCACGACCCGGTACGTCGCCCCGCCCGTTGAGCCCCAGGCCGGGCAACCCATCTGGTCGCCAATGAGCTTTGTCATCTGGTTGATTGGTGCCTGCACCATCCTGGGCTTGACCATCCGTCTCGAATGGTTGACCGTTGACCCACCATCCGGCCTACTACACCATTCAACCATCATTCCGGATTTCTTTCTTACCAAACCAATCTAAGCCTTACACGACATGAATTTTATTTTATTTTGTTGTCGTTTTACCCTTTGAAGATCTATATGTTGAGTTTAATACTTAAAATGATATCCTTCTTTACAAACATCTCATGCTAGATTAGGTAATCTTTCCCATGGCATTTTTCTTGATGCTAGAAGTATTGGAGATAGATTATGGTGTCTGTTGTTTACGAAGAAGTTTGTCTATCCTTGTTCACAGATGATTGGGCTGACACGGCCGAGCGCTGGGATAGCAACGGTTGAGGGTCTGAACATACTGACTGATATGGAAAGAGTATATACCAGCATGGGCGTATGTCCGCAGCATGAGTAAGTTAGGATTACCAACATCTAGTTGGCTTTTCCGTCACGTCTTTGTTCCACAAATTATAAAGCATTTTCATTTTCCTGAACAACCATGCAGCCTACTTTGGGAAACACTTACTGCGAGGGAGCACCTGCTTTTTTATGGTAGACTTAAGAATCTCAAGGGTCCTGCCTTATACCAAGTAAGTCAATTGTAGCCTTCACTCTGGTAATTGTGATGTTCAAATCCGTTCTATCTGAAAGCATTTAGGGAAGATCCATAAGAAAAGCCATTTTTTCGCTCAAGTGAAGTTGGAATGGAATGGTCATCTTTGGATTGCTCATCCCAACAGTCAGGTTGTGGGAGAGTGATCAAATGTAAACTAAAAGTACGATGATTTTTTCACAATTTTAGGTGTATGGCCAACAATTCTATTCCTTGCAAGAAACACTCCACCGAACCAAACAATCCATTCCTTCGTGATTAACCATCGCAAGGGTCGAAACTTAAAAACTTGCTAGTCTTTATTATTGTGTTACTGCACAGGCAGTGGAAGAATCTCTTGGCAGTGTCAATCTACTTAATGGGGGGGTCGCTGATAAGCAAGCTGGCAAATACAGTGGAGGCATGAAGAGGAGGCTTAGTGTTGCCATTTCGCTTATTGGAGATCCCAAAGTATGTCGTAAACTGTGTTGTTTGCCTTGGTAGTGTTATCTTTTTGGATATTTTTATTTCTAGCATGCTAACATAATATTTCTTATTTGGAAATGAATTAAAAACTGATAAGGTTGTCTACATGGATGAGCCGAGTACTGGACTGGATCCAGCTTCAAGAAATGAACTGTGGAAAGTTGTGATGCGTGCAAAGAGCAACAGAGCAATTATACTCACCAGTAAATTTCATCCTTTATGTAAAACTTAAAAAAAAAAATGTGTGCAGAGAATTGGATCTTGTCTTCTAGACTGTTTCACACAATTCTTATCGTGCAATTTTTCTTGTGAAGCTCAATGGTTTCAGCACATTCCATGGAGGAGGCTGAACATCTCTGTGATCGTTTAGGAATATTTGTGGACGGCAGATTGCAGTGCATTGGAAATGCAAAACAGGTAATGTTTTGTGGTAATTTCATTTGTCTAATTCTGTGAGATGGAGATGAAATTGTATCTGTTATTGATAAGGTGTACTTTTGCATTCTTCTGAATAGATTAAGAGGTTGATGTATACTTATTTACCAAGCAAACTGTCTCGTCGGAAGAGAAAAACATATAAAGGAGAAAACAATGATACTTGCAAATAAATTACCAGAACAAGGAAATAACCAAAAGCAAAGGTACAAACCCTGTTGAGGATAAAAACAAACTCTATTAAGGGACTCGAACAATTGTAGCTCCCACTAGGATATATTTTTCCACTTGGTGAGTTATATATGGCCAAGCTTTCAATGATAGCTAATATTTAAATTTAATGTTTTTCATCAGCAAACATGTAATATACAACAGTTTTCGTTGATGAACTGCAGTTAAAGGCCCGATATGGGGGATTCTACGTGTTCACCATTATGACATCATCCGAGAATGAGCAAGAAGTGGAGACGTTGGTTCGTCATCTCTCTCCGAGTGCTAACAAGACATACCACCTATCAGGAACCCAAAAGTTTGAGCTTCCAAAAAATGAGGTCAAAATCGCAGATGTGTTCGGAGTAGTTGAGGCTGCAAAGAGCAAGTTCACTGTTCAGACATGGGGTATTGTTGATACAACGTTGGAGGATGTCTTTGTCAAGGTCGCACATGGGACGGAGGCATTCAACGTCATGTGACCGCTAGATATAAAGTTTGAGGATTCTTCATTATGATGCTAAAAAACTGATTTACTTCAGAATTATTAAATTGTAAGACACTAGTGAAAAAACGGTCCTATGCTAATTGTAATTTGGTTTCACTGTTATGAGCTGTATTGTATTGATCTGGGCAGTATTGAGGCCCTTTGGTGTTCGAGCTTGGCCTGTTTCGGTGTTATAGGGCTTTGCCCTCAAGTGTTTATTCAACTTTGGTTGGATTTTCCTCCTGATGCAGAATGAAAATATCATATTGTTTAAGAAATAGGATAATTAGTTTTCAATATTTTGCTAGGAATCATCGAATTAGGAAAAGAAGTATCCTAGAGTAACTAGTTTCATAATTCTCTAGTAGATTTAGTTTCTTTTAATTTTATTTCTAATTTTATTATTTCCTAGCATGTAGGGTTTCTTCTATTATAAATAAAGTTGTAAGCCATAGGGCTAAGGGAGTTGTTTTTGATATTGAATAAAAAAAAAGCCTAGAGAGACCTATCCAGTTTGTGATTGATTGTTGAACATCCTATTTCTGTAGTTCATACGTCTCCCTGCATCAGTTGGTATCAGGGATGAGGCAATCATACGGCTTATGCAGAGGAAGTTTATGAAAGAGATGACGTCACGCAGGAAGCACGAACAGAGACGCAATTTCAACAGCTTGAGTAGTGGATGGCAGACGTGATTGGCGCCCTAGCCGACCAAATCACTGCCTTGTCTGTTAGGGGAAATCCACCTCACCATCACCCGTATGATCGGCGGCCTCAGGTAGAGGACGAGAATTCGAATGGTGAAGAGGCTGACAACCCTTTTACTGGAGGAGCAACCGATGCCGGTAGGACTGGCAGTGGTGGCTACTATCAACCAAGGGGTAGAGGTCGAGAGATCACGGCTGACCACCGTGATGTTCGTCATTGAGAATCTGGTTCAAAGACCAACTTTCTTGAGTTCCAAGGAGGTATGGCACCAGAAAAAATCCTAGAGGTTAATACGGTGGACAGTACTACTATTGAGTGGCCATTCACAGTAAATATTATTCCAGATCCAGTAGTGGATTAGAGTAAGCCACCAGTTTTTGACGAAGAATCGGGAAAATCACAAAAGAAGAAAATCACAAAATATTGCAAAAAGAAGTTGTCACAATGCTTGTAGTTGGTGAAGTTGACCAGAGTAACAGATTTATTGATCCATTTTGGGAGTTTATTAAAAACACTACACGCAAGAGTCCTTATGTTTCGATCCGGGAAGAAGGTAGAGTTGTTTTATTCATGGAAATTATTTCTTCACATTTTTCAGACTCTTGTTTACAGTTTGGGTTGGAAAAAGTCAATTTGAAGCACAAGATTGATGCGGACAAGATTCGGCGAATTCAATTATATAAACTCGAGGACTAGTTTCTTCAAGTCGGGGAGAATGATGCAGAATGAAAATATCATACTATTGTTTAAGAAATAGAATATTTAGTTTTCAATATTTTGCTAGGAATCGTTGAATTAGGAAAAGAAGTATCCTAGAATAACTAGTTTTCTAATTCTCTAGTAGATTTAGTTTCCTTTTAATTTTATTGCAATTTCCTTATTTTTATTTTCTAGTACGTAGGATTTCTTCTATTATGGTAAATAAAGTTGTAAGCTTTAGGGCTAAGAGAGTTGTTATTGATATTGAATAAAAAAGAGTCTAGAGAGCGTTTCTCTAAACCTATCCAATTTGTGATTGATTGTTACACGTCCTATTTCTGTAGTTCATACGCCTCCCTGCATCACCTCCCCTCACCCCCTAACTTGTTGTAACCTTTATAACAAGTTTCTGAACAAAATGTTATTTTGCCGATTTTAAAAAAAAAAAAAAAACATCAAATTTTGAGTTGAAACCTTTGCCACCCCATCAAAGTGTTGATCTTGTGGTACCAGTAGAAATTATGTTAGTCGCCATTTCCAGACGTGGTGAAGAGAAAAGGATAATTGTCAATTAAGGTTTCGAGAGCACAAATCGGTCTAGGTGTCTTACTATGAGTTTGTAGGGGTATTTTGGCTTAATATTAAGCAGGATTTTCTTTTTGTCTTTATGCAAAAAAGAAAAAGAAAAAAAGAAGAGAGATTGTGTTGATTAGTTTTGCATCAATTTAATGTGAATTATCGGTTCGTCTCGACAAAAAAAATAAGAATAATAAAATAATGAATCAAACCATTTTTTTTAGTAAAGACAAAAATAATCCAAAAAGTCTGTTCGTTTTTGCTTTTGTCAATGTTAGTAAAACTGTTTAAGCTATGAATCCCACATGAACTGTAGGGCTCTCGGTTATCAGCTCGGTAACCGGGCTACAAACCCTATACCAGTGGCTAGGGTCCGGGCCGAGGTCTGCCGACTAGCTCTCTTCGGGCGGTACCTCGGTCGTTGCCCGGACCTCGGTTGTGATCGGCTTTGGAGCATCAGCCGTCTGCAATGTTCCAGTACTCCCATAAGCTTCTAGGAGAAATGGTTATTGTAGGTGGGACCTATGAGAATCATGCTCCCCATGCAGCTGGCACAATCATTGAGATCTGTCCCATGTGCTCCATAACCACCTCGCCCCCCTCGTCATATGTGACGTCACCCGAGGCGGTTACCCGAGCGTACTCTCCACGTGCTAGCTTGAAGACCAAGTAAACCTAGGTCTATAAATACAAAGTGATACACACCTGAAAGAGGTACGCAATACTATCCTAACCCTAGACCTAAACACCTTCCCTGATATCTAACTTGATCGTCGGAGGGTCACTGGGCATCCCAAGCCCTAGTGACTTGTTGCAGGTCAGGCGGCGGACGAGCGGAGCAACCTAGCCAGACACCACAGTCAAGGTCCCGATTAATCGAACCCCTACATGAACCAATATGTAACCTTCACAATTCACCATTACCAAGATCAAATATGTACTCTGTGGATCGATCACTTCATTCCGCTTGGCCCCGGTAATGCGTCCGCTTGCAACTTTCTTTTACATTTGGAGGCCAGAAGCGATAACACTTAATTGTTGTATTCGTACAGCGAACTGCAACAGGCGCTATTCATATACTTATGGACATCCGGGTTATCCAGGTCAGGCACCCTTTCACAACGCCTATCCCACTTGGGATATTTCGGAATACAGTAGAGGGCCTTGCCGATTGGCTTGACAAAACCCTTCTCGATTGGCTTGAAAATAGTGTCGTATACAGCGCTCCAAAACGCCTGACCGGGCGAGACAAACGAGTACAAGCAGAGAAGGACAAGGAGGAAGACGTCCGCTCCACATGACGCATCGTTGGTTTAAGTATCTTGGCTCCAAGTAGTAGAGTTGCTAAAAAAAATTGGATATTGATTTTCGAGCTCCAAAATTTACTGCAGGCACTCCACCTTTTTGTTTTTATACTGGCAACATCACAGTGTATTTTGTTTTTACACTATAATGTTGCCAACAACATCACAGTGTAAAAACAAAAAAGTGGAACGCCTGCAGTAAACCTTGGAGCGCGAAAATCAGTGGCCAAAAAATTTCATGTGGGAGAGATGTAGAGGAAATGTATTCCGTGGATCGATGCAAAGAAAGAATTAATAACATTGAAACGGTCGTAGTTACCAAAAGCAAATTTATTAACCAAATCACAATGAGACTAATAAGGCTCAGTTTGGATGACCGAAATCTTCAATAAGAATAGGAATGTGATTCCTAGGAATACGATACTTGAAGTAATTTCATTCCAGTGTTTGGATTAGTTTAGTAATCTTCTGCAGGAATTAATTTTTTTAGAAATTATCAAAGTCAATATTTCCTTTTATTTATTTATTAATTGAGCCAGGAATCTAAGATTCTCATGGGGTAAGGGAGGAATCAAATTCCCATTCTATCTGGTAATGTGATTCCTGGTCGGATGTGTCGTCAGGAATCACAATCCTATTCCTGTCTCTCCCAAACATGGGAATCCTGAGAGTGCGGCATCACATTCCTATTCATGTTCCTTCCAAACGTCGGAATCATGGAAGTATGGTATCACATTCTCATTCCTTCTCAAGATTCCTACCATCCAAACTGAGCCTAAAGTTAACAAAAGTACATGAAACCGTCACATTTTTGGTTACGTACGTATATGGGTTCAGCAAGAGAATGACTTGAGTAATTTCCATTCACTTCCGACTAAGTCATTCAGAGATTTTGTTTCACTTCGAGCTTGTAGACTAAACCTAATAATTTCAAATTAGATATATATATGGTACCAATTAATTAACATTCGCTAGCTTTAGTAAATTCTTGTCGTCGTCGTTGTTGTTGTTACGAACTTACCCGTATGGTTAAAAAGAAGTGAAAACATAAAAGAGTGTAGAGAATGGCTACGTACGGTACACACCCGGTATAACTAAAAATGCTACGCCACTTAATGGTTAAGCTTATACCTCTCAATAGTTAAGGTTATGCCATCTCATTGGGTCAATGGTTAGTTATGCCGCTTAATGGTTTGGGTGCATTCGGTATGCACGGTTACGCCTCTCAATAGTTTTGGTTATGCCTGTAATGTTATGTCTCTCAATAGTGTGGTTACGCCTCTCAATGGTTTGGTTATACGAGTGCATATGGTACGTACTTGTGTACCGTAATTTTTCCCGAGAGTACAATAGGAACATACTCTCACAAAATTTAACCAATGTCTTCTCCAATAAAGTCAAAAAATAAAAATAAAATATCACAACCAAAAGAACAAATTCAGCTATTTGCAGTTTCTTGTAGCTATATGTATTGTATATTTGGGTGAAATTAACATGATCTGATTATCCGTTCTCGGGTTTCTATTTTTCTTTCTCATTCTTTTGGTCTAGTCTTTTTTTTTTTTCTCGGCAAACGAAACATTTTATAAATCTCGAAATGGGTACATCGAGAGAAAGTAGATTAAAGGAAAAGTACAATATACTATCCAACCAAGGTTGGATAGACAGAACGCCTAAAGATTGCACTACAACTTCACTTTCCGAATCCCATCCAGATCTAGTCTTAATTATTGGTGTTTTTCTATCTGACGAAAACAATCCAAATAATTAAAATTCTGGATTCGTACCACCCTTGTAACACCTCAAAAATTGGGTGAAGTATGACTACAATTATATTTAGAAAAAAATGCTAACTTCATTAATTATAATGAGTCTCCAATTATGAAATGCCTACGGGCTACGGTAAAGGAAATTTACTAACTTGTTAAAACTGGAATTAAAATGTGAATTTGTCTGAAACCTAATATTTAGTAAATTCAACCTAACATTTAATAAACATTCAACTTAAACTAAATGCAGAGCCATCTAGGTAATCGATCTACTGGTTGAGAGCCACAACTCCGACAGTTCATCTTCATCCTGTTGCTCCGCCGATCGACTTGTACCGTGTAAAATTTGCACAATGCAGTCTCTTTTCAAAATAATAGTAAATTCTGCCGACCTTGATCGGATTGAGACAAGTTTCATGTGAAATTTTGCTTAAAATTTTGAGAGCTATAACTTTCGTGTGTTAAGTTTTTCCTGAATCTGCCTCGAAAAGGGCCGAAATTACAGAACAAAAGACGGCTCGCATGAGAATGTTTTTCGACGTTTCAAAAATCAAGTCAACAATTTAGCCCAAGTAAAATTAAGTTTTGAAAACCGTACCTTTCCTCCGACGATTTAAGCACAAAAAGAAAAATAGTATATTTCATGGATCGTCAAGTGACCGAATCATCGAGAGAGAAAAACTGCAAGGGAGAAATCTCAACGTTGCAAAATCTATTCTATACATATCTACTGAACACTCTACATATTCATAATCAATTTTAACCATAATCTAAAATTTTAAAATTCAAGAAAAAAAAAAAAAAAAAAAGCCTCCCAAACACCCCTAGGTCTTCCAATGAGTTTACTTAACATAGGTTGGGCAATCCGGTATCAACATGTGCCTATGATAATGGTGCCAACTGCAGAAAATTTTCACTGTTGTCATTATAAATGAAACAGTTTAAGCGCGCAATGAATCCCACATGAATCAGTATGTAACCTTCCTGCTTAGTATATATATATATATATATATTTTGCCATAGTTTAGGAGAATATTAGTAGCTGTTAGAGGTTAGTGTCGGGGGAAGGGAGAAACTTCCAAGTAATTGAATCCTGGAGAGAGAAACTTCCATTTGTATTGGATTCTATTCAACTTAAGCAATGTATTGCCCAAATCACAATGATTAAAGTTACTAAACGAAAGTACATGCTGGGTTCAGCAAGAGAATGACTTAATTTCCGATCACTTCCAATAAAGCCATTAGGGAATTCCGTTTTATTTGAGCTTGTGGACTAGGCCCCGTTCCGCTAAGGTTCTCACATATATGTAGAGTCCACACATTTATTGTGGAATTTTCGCACGTGTATGTGAGAGGAGTGTAGTTGAGGTGTGACAAATTGATGTGTCAAATTGATGTGTCCCTAGCATTATTGTTATAGAATTTAATTAATCTCTCTACATATGAAATTTAATTTTAATCAATTCAAATGAGGAGAGATTTTTTCCAAAAGGGACATGTCTTTTCACATGTTCACATCTATTGTAAGAGACATGAATTCTATGAAGAGTCACTTGAGTTCTACAAATGTAGCTAGAATTTTTTCGCAAGATCTTTATTATTTTGAGTTTGTGGAAGGTAATATTTGAGACTTCCTACTAAGAAAAATAAATTAGAATGTGTGTAGTAAAAAAGGGTACACATAATTTATTTAGTAAAAGAAATCAACTCATAATCTATTTTGATGATTACTCCCAAAGACTACTCTTGTTTCAAAATCTATTCTGCTACTATCAACTGAACACTCTACGGATTCATAATTCTAACCACAATATGAACATTTACAATTCACGACCAATAAAAAAAGACTCTGTCCATCCCCATTTCTTAGTCCCTCTTTCCATTCTAATTAACCGGATAGTAAATTGATTAGTATTTTTTTCAATTGGTAACACTTTTTATATGCAATACATATATATCTTATTTGATAGCTCTTGATCAGTACTACTAAACAAAGTTTTCGAAATCACCTACAACCTCATGTATATTACAAAGATATAATCAATTGAAGACGAATCCCCCATGAACGAATACGTACGAATCCTTCACAATTCACTGTCCAAGTTGGAAAAATATATATGGACTCCATGGATCAACTTCTCTCCTACTATGTGTTCATCCAATCTCTCGATCAAGGCCCAACTCGATCAGATCACCGGGGTCGAAGCAACTCAGCACACCTATCTTTTACATTATAAGGCCAGAATTCACAATTATTGTCTTTGTTATACTTTTCCAATGCACCGCAACAATCACGATCCGCGAACTTGGACAAATCGAGGCTGGTATCAAAAGGCATGCCTTGACATTCTGGAAGAAACCTAGGTTGAGTATAAGCACAATGGAACGTCTTACGGACTGGCTCGAAAAACTTGTGGATAGCATCGAATAGGAAGAACGCCCGACCGGGTGAGACAGATGAGCATAAGCAGAGAAGAACAAGAAGAGAAGATATCTGCTCCGGTGTACGCATCGTTGGTTTTAAGTAGTATCTTGGCTAGCTCCTAGGGTTGCTAACAAAATTTCAGGAACCAACAATGTGGGAGATATAAGAAGTTTTTTTTTTTTTTTTCGAAAATGCCAAAAAAGATTTAATAGCACTGAAACCGTTGTATATAGATATATTAGTAACTTATATCGCTTGCCACTTTAATTAGGTTTTTCCAAGTAATTGACTCCTGGGGTTTCAGTTTAAGCAATTTAATTAATGCATATAAATCACAATGACTTAATTTCCACTCACTTCCAACAAGTTCATTCGGAAATTTTGGATTTATGTTGGGATTCAAAAACAATCCTTCCATATTATATAGGTAGATAGATTGTTGCTCTTCAAAAAAAATTTGCAAGCTAGCCTGAGCCCAATTTGTGGGCTGGGCCAAATGTACGGAAAATTTTCAGTGCCGAGCGGGTACCACGTGGTGCCCGCTCGCGCATCCAAGCCGTCCATTACGTGTTTAAACGGTTCAGATTTGAAGAGAGAAAGTGTTGGGGTGAGAGGAGAGAGAGGGTTTCAATCCGAGCCATCCAAAAGTGTATCGAACGGCTCGGATGCGCCGAGCGGGTACCACGTCGGCAATACCCGCTCGGCACTGAAAAACTCCTCCGAATGTACACCCCTACTTCTATGGAGGCAGGATTTTCTGTGCCGAAAATCCTTGAGCCTCGGTTTTGAGGGAGTTTTCGGCCGTGGAATTTCAAACATTAAAAAAAAATCATACAATCCAACAGCTAAAAAATCCCTCGGCACAGAAGTTTTCGGGTTAGAGGAGATCGAACCCCATTTCTATGGTACTATGAATTTCTGATTGGTTAACAATTGATACCTTTACAAGGGTTTATAGAGAAGAATAGATTGAAAAAGTATATGTTACTATGTATATTTTGACGAAAATTAAAAATATGATCCTCAAGAGTTATAGGTATACCCGTGTGTGGGTATTGATTTAGGATTCCATTTATTTAAAAGGTAGGGGTTATAGTTAATTTGAATTTGGTAGACTACTGCGGCTGGTTTTTGGAAAAAAAAGAAAAGAAAAGAAAAGAAAAGAAAAGAAAAGAAAAGTTGGCTTTTCCCATTGTCTTTATTCAAAAAAAAAAATTCACATTTATTTATTCGTCTCAACGATAGAATCGGAAAATGTGAAAAAAAAAGAAAGAGATTATGATCAAAAAAATTACGAGTTTCAATCATAATTTTTTAACTTTTTTGAATCCTCTCATCGAGACGAATCAATAATCACTAAAGTTTGACGCAAAATTAATAAATGAGAATTTTTTAAAATAAAGACAAAGAAAAAGCCAACTTTTCTTCTTCTTTTTTTTCCAAAACCAGATATTCCATGTGTATATGCATATTTGAAAACTTACATTTACTTTTAATATGAAAGAATATCTATGTTTATAATTTAACCGAAGTTAGAATTTACAAATGATCTCCTTTAGAATAACGCAATCGGGTATATCAACATGCATGTGCCTATGATAATGGGATTGTGGGATGCTGCCAAGTGGGTGCCGAACGGCTGATCCGACTGTTCATCTTAGTAATTGACGGCTCTGATCTTGACCGAGCAATAGACAGTTTATATTCGTATGCGCTCAAATTCACAACTTTGGAACACCATTCCCTCGAGCCACTTAATGAGAGGGAACTTGGAGACTCCGTTTCATGAATGGGTTTCCCGTAACCTGAGATGCACCAAAATTCTTGAGAATAGCTATGATATTCCTTGGCACATTCTGTTCATTACTTCCCTTTGGCAAATTTGGAAGGACAGAAATAAGAAAAGTTTTGATAATATTGAGATACCAAACTGTGTTAGTGCCAGAAATATCATGGCCTATTCCAAGGAAATTGTGGAAGCATTCAAGTCCCCACTCATTATGGGCTCTCAACATGCTTGTCTAATTTCTTGGGTGAATCCTTCTGCAGGTAATGTCAAACTCAATACGGATGGCTGTTGGTACGAAATGAATGGGAGAGGAGGCTTTGGAGGACTGTTCAGAGATCATACAGGAGAATGGATCATGGGCTTCTACGGAATGAGATACTTCTCTTCGAGCCTGGAAGCAAAGATTTGGAGCATCTACACAGGGCTGAAGATCATTCTGGAAAGGACACTCAAGAATGTGACTATCGAATCTGACTCACTCTCAGCGGTAAACCTGATCAAGGACGGAAATCCTCACAACCACCCTCAAAGTGTACTCATAAACGAAGCTCACTTCATCATGGCGAAAACTGATACTTTGATCGAGCACACCTACCGCTCGGCAAATCAATGCGCGGACCACCTTGCAAAAATGGGAGTCGAGCAGATGGACAAGCTCGCCTTTGTTATGAACATGCCCATATCCCTTAGGGAATTTGTCCTTCGAGATCGCCTGAACATCAGGCAGGTGTTAGACTAATTTTCAGCTTCTTGTTTAGGCAATGATCCTAATGACTTTGATTGTAACCCGTATGTGGTACTCTTGTTCGTAATCTAATCTGATATTCCGCTTGACCCAAAAAAAAAAAATTCACTACAAGCTGTTCGTGCCGAGATCAACGGCCGGATCGACCTCTCGGCACTTACTTGACAGGGGGTGCTGTGGAAAAAATTTCCCTACTCTCAAGATGTATTTGTAAAACTGGTTGAGCTATGAATCCCACATGATCAATAAAAATTGCTGTTATTGTAATATGAAAGTAAAGAGCAACAAATCGCGGATAAAAAAAAAAAGAGCAACAAATCTCCTCGTGCGTGGAGAGATCCGCGTTCCCGTCATCGAAAGTCGCGCGTCAACAATCTTCATCCCTTTCGGGATGTTTTGTGCCGCAAACCGAGGATCACAAAAAAATTCGGCAGCGCTGCCTCGCCAGTAGGGAGAATGCCTGACCGGGCGAGACAAATGAGTGTAAGAGAGGTATCAACTGCACTTCACTCTACTTGCATAACCTTCACAATTCACCAAGAGAAAATATGGACTCCGTGGATCACTTCTCTACTACTATGTGTTTATAGGTATTGATTTGGCAATATATAGTTAATTTGAATTTGGGAGACTACTGCATATTCCATTTAAATATAGATCTATACGTGTGCATGTGCATATCTGAAATTTTACTTTTACAATAAAAGAACATAAATATTTATAATTTAATAAAAAATTAAAGTTTATGAATCGTCTCCTTTAGAATAACTCATGGAGTCGCCACTATGTCCCATCTCCGTTTACCTTTATCAAACATCGCTCGCTTCATTTCTCTACAACTTTAATGCCTTTATAACAATACTCGGGGATTTATTATCTCCAAATAAACCAAACCAAATATAGGAAAATATATATCTAACTTGGGGCAGGGGCGTAGCGAGCAGAAAATCCCCTATCAGACAAACCTCTATAAGGTAAGGAAGAAAATCAGTCAACCCTAAAAGCTCAACGCTCGTCGTCTCTTTCCAGAAGAAAGACTTCCAGATCGATCCATGGTTTCGAAGAGATGAGTGAGGTCGCGGATGTCCTCATCCATGCCGTGCACTATTTGTACCTCTTCCGAGTTACTCGCGGAGTTGGGCTCCGATCCTCTTCTTGGATTTCCACTCCAACCTCCATGGCCATTTCGATAGACGTTTTGTCTGTCTTCTTTTCCTTCTTTTAGCTAGTGAGTTAAGGTTTGTTGAATTAAATGATCCGGCCTCCTGCCTTACTGTGCTCCTACCTTACGAAGGTAGTAGGCTTACCTTCCCTCCATTCCAAAGCAATGGGAATGGGATAGGAGGGGCTTTCCTTTTGTTCTCTTCTCCCTCATCTAGACTGGACATTGTCTTCTTTTCTCTTTTTGTCAATCAATAGGAGGGGATAGAGGAAAGGGTGCTGCAATTCAATTGCAGCGATAAGACTTGAACACAGACATTTTAGCTGGCAAGGGGTTACCACAACATGCAAACTAGGCCAACCCCTTGGTCACGATGCCAGTATGAACAATAAAAATTGTAGTTATATTCAAGAGTAATTATTCAATAGTTTCAGAGTACCATCACGTGGTACTCCGGACCACTTTACAATCACACGTTTTTGCGGGGTCCATACATTTAGTGGTAGATTCCACAAGAATGTAAAGTTGTAAAGTGGTCCGGAGTACCATGTGGCGGTACTCCCAGACTATTGTATAATTCCACTGTATTCAAGAAGCACTTGGCAACATTTCTTCTTATGCGTGGAGAGAACTCATGCTTTGGGGACTATATAGTGTTTGCCAGTGCCTAAAGAAAGGCACGAGAAACAACTCGTTCTGAACACAATTCAAATGAATTAGTATCATTGTCTACTATTGACCACCCGTTAACTTTTTCTAGAGGTAGCGTTTTCAAGCAAGCTTTCAACAGAGTTCATCTAATCAATTACATTAACACATAAAAAAATAAATAGTTACTGCACACAATTTAGGGATGGAACTAGAATTTTATAAACGCAGAGGTTGGACTATAACAACAAGAGGTTTTGAAATTTTAAGATTTTTTTGGTTTATTAGATTTTAAGGGAGTTTTTTTTGGGTAGGAGAGAGATAGAAAGAGAAACGAGATTAATAATTGAAGAAAAAATTTATGAAAGACCATGAGCAGAGAGAGGAATTGGGTTTTGAGACCCAAAATGAACAAATTCTTAAAGCATTAAATGTTTAAATGACATCCAATACAAAATATAATTCTTAGCAAACAAAAAAAACACAACTAAAAATAATATTAAAATTTTTACAAAAAATAAAACAACGCGGGGGCCGTGGCCCCCATAAGCCCTCAAGTGGCTCCGTCTCTATCACACATCAATGCATTGCACCCTAAAAATGTCTAAAAAAGAGAAAGAATTTAGCTGCAAGAGGGAGGGAGAGCGAGAATATTGGGATAACGTGCACGAAAGAAAGCATGAAAGTACGATCGGACAACTGTTACCCGTGCCACAAAACTTGAGTGTTCTAATTAATTGATAGCTAGGCAAGTAGGAAAAAAAAAAGTGAGAGGGAAAGAGAGAATTCGGTCGCAGACCTCACGGACGAAGCTGCTACCAAGACCGAGTCCTATACAAAGCCCATGCCAAAATCTTGCACTCCGACAAATATAAATAATGGAAATAAAAATAAATTTTTGTGCATAAAATACTTTCAGGACAGATTCAGGGCAGGTACGGAAACGGGATAATGTCTATCCAACCTAGATACCTGAAAAATTTAACAAAAACCCGCCCCCATCAGGTTGAGGCCGCGGGTTGAATTGCCATCTCTGATAAAGGGCTAAAACTTGATAGCTTATTTTTCCCCATCGAGCCAAATCATGAACATCGTGTCTTATAATAATAAAGTTAGAGAAGAAATAGTTCCACCAACTTGATAAATATCATAAACTATCAAATATATATATATCCTTTAGATAATAAAATAAGTGTTGTGAAGAAAAATTACTTAGTCATAGAAGGTATCTAAAAATGTGTTAAAACAATTACCAGATTAAACATATCCTCCATATGTTCATTGATTATATCCGAAATTTCTTAGCAATGAAAAATAATCAAGTAATCGCGAAATAGATGAGCTTCCTTGTAACAAAGAACTCGTTTATGGTTTATTTTGGGGAAAATAAATTAATGAAGGTTTATCAATATTTTTAGCATCTTTAATGGAACAAAAAAGATGCAAACAGCTCTCTCTATGGCACAATCTTAGATATTTCTTTTATGGTACTTTTATGGAGTATCTTTTTAACTAGAAAGAGAATATGAAAAAAAAAAATTCGACAAAATGAAAATGACTAATTGCAAAGACTTTCTACATATGTTGTAGATCAAATGAAGCATGCCTAGATCAAATGAAAATCATTCAATTTAAATCAAATGAAGCATGTCACACCTATAATGTTTTCCGTAAAGGATTATTCTGTTTCCATGTAAAGTTGATACCTTATTGCGAAAGATTAGTAACCCTATTTTCTATTTACGTTAAAAAAAAGAGAAGATAATACAGGAAATGAATCAACTCTATAATCAATTTGTATCATTTTAAAAGATTATCCTATATTTGTTAGGGAAATGATATTTACACTCCAAAAATTGATGCAGGCACTCCAAAATCAATGAAATTCCAAAGTCATTTTCCTTTTCTTTTTTTTTGGAATGCCTCCATCAATTTTTGAAGTGCCAATATCATTTTCCATTTGTTATTAAGGCCAATATACCAGTCATATCTCCAAGAAAGGAAAAGATTTTATAATTGTATGATTTCGTAGACATATAGGTATGATTTTACTCACTTATTTTTTGCCCTCGGATTGAATCAATCTCATCCATCCACTAAAGTTTTATTTTAGAGCTCCCACACGGTGCAAAGAAAACTACTTGTTTTACCGCAGCACAACCGACGTTCTTGAAAAAATCGCCAATAGCATCCGTCCAGGAGAATGCCTGACTGGGCGAGACAAATGAATATAAGCAAAGAAGAATAAGAAGAGAAAACATCTGCCGTACTTGAGACATCAATGGTTTTGGTGTCTTGTCTTGGCTTTCAAAATGATTTTAGATAATTTTGTGAAGGGCAGGCACGTATGAGAGATAATAAGACAGTTTTTTTTCGGAAACGTAAAATGATCTAACAACACTGAAACGGCCGTAGTTATATAGGCTTGCCTTTTTTAAGTTTCAACTTAACAAATTTAATGCCCAAATCATAATGATGAATCATTAAAGTTATTAAACGAAGTATTAAAGTTATTAAACGAAGTATATGGGGTTTCTTATGATGGAAATTTCCGACACGACACGATGACACGAAAAGCTAAATAGAACGGGTTAGGGTTGAGAGAATTCTGACACGAACATGTCACGACACGATGCAGGGTGGGAATTTATGAAATGACATGATAACACGACATGAAGCCGACACAAAGTTAGCAGATTATGGTCAGCTATTTTTGACACGAAACGCGAATATGACACGACACGATAACACGAAAAGCTAAACAGGTTGAGTTAGGGTTGAGAGAATTCTGACACGAATACGAGATAACACGAACACGACGCGGGTGGAAATTTATGAAAGAACACGATAACACGACACAAACTTGACACGAAATTAGCGGGTTAGGATCGGCTATTTCTAACACAAAACATGAATATGACACAACACTATAACACGAAAAGCTAAACATGTCGGTTAGGATATAGAGAGAATTCTGACATGAATACGAGATGACACGACACGAACACGATACAACACGACACCTTATTTTAAACCTTATTTTAATTAGATCAGATATGGTAACACTAATCATTGGTTAGCTTCAGTAATTTCTTCTTTTTTTGGTTTTTACTGTTAAACCGAAAATGAAAGAGTGAAATTGGTAAATACTCTAAAAAAACTCAACAAATAACACGACGTGAGAAGATGAGGAGGACGGAAGCGGTCGAGGACTCTAGCTATGAGACCCCAGCTCTATTTATACGAGAGGGAGTCTAACAATAAATAAGAAATCATCCTAATTAAAACCAACCGTAATAAATTACTCCCCTCCGTCCGGATTTAATAAACCCTCGTTCAATCTAACCGGATAAAAAATAGTTATATCTTTAAATTGGTAATGAATTTTATATCCAATATGGATCTTATTTGATAGATCTTAATTAGTTCTATAAGACAATGTTTTTTTCAAAATTACAGAAAATATTATAAATTACAAGATATAATCGGTTGAAAAATGTCACGAACTCTAAAAAAAGGACTATTAAATCCAGACAGAGGGAGTACAACCGAAACGAAATAATAGTATGAGGTAGTGTTTGATATGGTAGGGACGGGAAGGTATGTAGAAGCTAGTTTTGGAGTCCGGCTTCTGTCAATAGGATCCTCCAATTCTACCTTATATTGCGACAAGTGGCATCTGATGCATTCAATGGTCAGAATTAATCTATTAATTCCAACTCCAATTTTAGCTCATCTAGTACCCTACGAATGCCCAATTACTTCCCAAATATAACCTCGTCTTCCTTCCATGTTAAACTCTGCCTCTTAGGGGCATTAATGCCTTTATCATGATACTCAAGGATTTATTATCCCAAATATGTCTCATGCATTGTGAATCATGGGAGCGGGGTCTGCTATGAGCAAATCACAACAGCGTGTAGCAGCACCTCGATCTAACCGTTCAAAAGTGTTTTGGATGATCCACATTCTCAAAAGAACTCTATCTCCAGTTGAGAAGCATTAAGGAGTTTCTAGCCACAGCAGCTCCCTTATTTTTTTATTTTTGCTTCCTTGTGCAGTCTATTTACTTCTGCAGTTTATCCCTATGTGACCGTAGCAGATTGCATCAAGCATATTTTTTTTTGGCTAAAGTTTGCTGCATCTTCCAGGATCCATTCGGAAGTGGACACTTCTTATCCTTTTGACACCGGATGCGTTCTCCATGGTTCATTTGCTTTGGAAGATTGTACCTTTTGTTATGCTTGATGTATTTTTGTTGTTTCTTTGAGCCTTTGAGCTTTGAGATGTAATGATTCTTTTATCTATGAAGTTCTTTATTGTAAAAAAAAAAAAAGAAGAAGAAGTCTATCCCTGAAAAAGTTCTTTTAAAATACGGACCATTGATTGCTGAGAAGAACGGTGAGATGGGTGCCGCTGCACGCTTCTGTGATTACTCACAGTATTAGGGCGGGCAATTAGGTATCAACATGTGCCTATGATAACGGTGCAAACTGTACAAAATTTTCTCAACAGTACTCAAGATATAAGCTCAAAGCGTCAAAATGTGACATCTTCTTTTTGAACTACGAGGCCAGTATGAACAATAAAAATGATGGTTATATGTTATAAGCTCAGAGCAACAAAGCCTCTCCTCCCAGGAGAGATCCGCGTTCCCGTTGTCAAAACTCGCACGTTTACAATCTTCATTCTTTTTGGGATAGTCCATACCACAACCAACGCCCACAAAAAAAAAATCGTAAACACTCTCCAGTAGGGCGAATGCTTGACCGGGGGAGACAAATGAGTATAAGAAGAGAAGAACAAGAAGAGGAGATATCGATCCCTCGTACTTGACAGATCAATGGTTTTAGTATCTTAGCTCCCAGTAGGAGTGCTGCTGCTGAAGATCTTGTGAGAGCACAAAAACTTAACAAATAATTACACGACGTTTGTCTTCTCTCCGACGTCAAAACTAAAACAAAATCACCATCAAATAACAAATTTATCTACCTATTTACGTTTTCGTGTGGCTATTTTATTTTTGAATGAAACATGATCCGATCATCTTGTCATGGGTTTTGTAGGGAGGTGTTCCCGAACAGGTACAAATAGTGACCGAACACGTGGTGTGCCAGATCTATGTAATGAGGAAAGTGATATGGGACTCCATATAAGATGAACGGCGGCGGAAAGATCCGGTGCGCCAAGAAGACACCAGATTAGACAGTCTGTTCGGCTGAGGTGGCCCAGTGACATGAGAAGTCATTAGTTGGTACAGTCTGTTCGGCTGATGTTGCCTAGTGACATGAGAAGTCATTTGTTGGTGCAGTCTGTTCGGATGAGGTATGTGCCGAACAGATAGAATCGTCTCGAAGAACGTAGCCTTAAGAGATAAGGTGGAGGAGGTGTTCTAGAAAAAAGAAACCCAATATACGGTAAAGATAAGTAAGGAGACAGTCCTACAACCTCATACATATTACAAAGATATAATCAATTGAAGACGAATCCCCCATGAACGAATACGAATCCTTCACAATTCACTGTCCAAGTTGGAAAAATATATATGGACTCCATGGATCAACTTCTCTCCTACTATGTTGTTCATCCAATCTCTCGATCAAGGCCCAACTCGATCAGATCACCGGGGTCGAAGCAACTCATGAGCACACCTTTCTTTTAATTACATTATAAGGCCAGAATTCACAATTATTGTCTTTGTTATACTTTTCCAATACACCGCAACAACCAGGATCCGCCAACTTGGACAAATCGAGGCTGGTATCAAAAAGCATGCCTTGACATTTTAGAAGAAACATAGGTTGAGTTAGAGCACAACGGAACGTCTTACGGATGCCATCGAATAGGAAGAACGCCCGACCGGGTGAGACAGATGAGCACAAGCAGAGAAGAACAAGAAGAGAAGATATCTGCTCCGGTGTACGCATCGTTGGTTTTAAGTAGTATCTTGGCTAGCTCCTAGGGTTGCTAAAAAATTTCAGGAACCAACAATGTGGGAGATATAAGAAGTTTTTTTTTTTTTTCGAAAATGCCAAAAAAGATTTAATAGCACTGAAACCGTTGTATATAGTTATATTATATACTGTAGTAACTTAGATCGCTTGCCACTTTAATTAGGTTTTCCCAAGTAATTGACTCCTGGGGTTTCAGTTTAAGCAATTTAATTAATGCATATAAATCACAATGACTTACCGTTTCGGCTAAATAAGCCAAGTGGCTTTTTTTTTTGTCCTTATTCAATTTTTTTTCGTATCACTTGGCTTATCATCAATTTTTTGGGAATTATTGCATCCTCATGACGAGAAATCTAAAAAGTAAAAAATTTTGATCGAAATCCAATTTTTTTAAATAAAGACGAAAATAAGCCAATAAGCCAATTTTTTCGTCTTTATTAAAAAAAAATGGATTTCAATCAAAAAATTTTACTTTATTGCATCCTCTTGACATGAGGATGCAATAATCTCCAAAAAAATGATAAGCCAAGTGATATGAAAAAAATTTGAATAAGGACAAAAAAATAAGTCACTTGGCTTATTTAGCCAAACGGTTATAACTTCCAGTCACTTCCAACAAAGTCGTTCGGAAATTTTGTTTTAGTTCAAGCTTGTGGACTAAGGCCTCGTTCCGCAAAGGGAATTAAGTACTTGCTTTTTAAATAAGTACATTTTTTTTTAAATTAAAGGTGATGTATTGTGAGAGAATGAAGGCGTTTTACTAAGGTTCTTATTTTTTAAGTATTTTTTCCGCTTTACGAGACAGGTCATTCTCTCACTATACATCACTTTTAATTCACAAAATAAGTGCTTATTTGAAAAAATATCAAAGAAGTACTTATTTTCCTTAACAGAACGGGGCCTAAATCTAATTTTAAATCAGATGGGTACCACTTATTTCTACCGATAATTACCAATTAATGAACTCAGGGTGTGTGTTGTCCCTTAGGGGACAGCATGCCTGTTGGCCCAATTCGAGCCGTCCATGCTCGACAATATTGAACGACTCAAATTTCATCTCAGTTGGATGGCTGAAGCTAACCAATGCTAAGTAAAAGTGTCAAATAGGAAAATACTCTCACAGAACTTAACCAATAACACAACTTTTGTCTTCTCCAATTAAAAAAAAAACGGTCGTAGTTATATGGCTTGCCATTTTAAGTTTCAACGTAACAAATTTAATGCCCAAATGATAATTTATTAAAGTTATTAAACGAAGTATATGGATTTTCGGCAAGCGAATGACTAATTAATTTCCAATCAGTTCCAACAAAGTTATTCAATATCTCATAGTTCTCAATCAAATTTTAATGATCCGAACCGTTCAATGTGAACAAAACGTGTTTTCCTTCAAGCTTGTAGACTAAACCTTATTTGAGATAAGATTTGGTAACACTTATCATTGGTTAGCTTGATTAATTTCTTCTTCTTTTTTGGTTTTTACAGTTAAACCGAAAATGAAAGAGTAAAATTGGAAAATACTCTCAAAAAAACTTAACAAAATAACACGACGTTTGTCTTCTCCGATAACGTCAAAAAACTAAAACAAAATCACCATCAAATAACAAATTCATCTACCTATTTACATTTTCGTGTGGCTATTTTATTTTGAGAGCTGCTACTCACACAGCAACTGTGCACAAATTGCAGTGTGCGGCCCACTATGGGTCATATCCAAATGATCCGATCCATTCATTGAATGTAAAACATTTTTTCAAGGGTACCCACCAAAAATCAGCTCAATCCGATACTTATAAGTGTTTGATTCAATCATTTTAATTTTTCATTCAGATTTCAGGATAAGGAAAAGTTAGATGATTGAATCAAGCATTTATAGGTATCGGATTGAGCTAATTTTTTGCGAAGACCCTTGAAAAAATGTTTCAAATTTAATTAACGGCTCGAATCATTTTTTTGGAACCCATAGTGGGCCCCACGTTGCAATCAGTGCACGAACTGTGCACTATTTTTCTGTGTTGGTAGCATTTATGGTGTTTTTGTATCTGACGAAATCAATCCTACATCAATATTACTGGATTCATGCACCCTTGACGACCTAGCCAGAAAACCCAACGAAGAACAAATCCCGAATTGTCTCACGAATGAGATTTCAGTAATTCAGCGTATCTCAAGAAGCTGGCCTAAAAGATGGAACAGAAAAAAGGGATTCTGAGTTTACATTGAATCATCAGATTCATCGGAATCACTTCCATCACTTCTCGGAGGCTCTGTGACATTTCCTCCACCATCTGGAACGTCGGGCTTTGCTGCAGGAGGTGGCGCCATAGCTTTCTTAGACGCATTACTACGAGCATTGATGACACCATCTTCCGCCTGTCCAACGTGTTGAAGATGTACACCATAAGATAAAAAATATTAACAGCATTTTAATTAATGTGTCACGAAATAACAAAGCAAAAGAATGCAAAAACGATATCAACATTCTCAGCAGTTCCTCCAGCCATTATGTTCACCAGATCTTTCTCAACGCGCTGCACTAGCTCAGGCTGCAAAATATAACACATCATAATCAGAAAAACATACGCTTTAAAGCGACAAAACTTGAAAGGAAAGGAAGGAGAAGATTTGAAACCATTTGCAATCTTTTAATAGGTGATTTCTACATAATAACTGGGCCAGTTGGGAATAAAATCTTCAATCACAGGCAGAAGGGCAATCTAGCAAAATAAGTAGCTCCACACACATTAGCCACGTCCTTATCAATGCCATGTGGAAAAAGTTTTCACAAGGACTCATGGGCGGTCAAAACATCAGGTAAGGTGTTGCCACTGAATACATCTCCTTACCCACCTTCTTTCTTACATTTTTCAATCCGAAAAGATAACATAAAACTCAAGAACACAATAAGCGCAGTAATACATGTAGGTCTGGCTCCCGACGAAACCTTCTCCTTCGAGCATCCCTCATTGGAGGGGTGAGGCCATGTTTGTACTCCACCACATCTGGTGCAGCATCACCCTCTTCTCTTACCATAATCACCTGTTGCACCCCAGAAAGTTACATAATTGCATCAGAAAGAAAGCACCCGAGTTGGGACTCCAATGAAATAAATCAGGTCGAGGAGCAGTCTACTTGACCAATGTCAGCAGTTTTGATAAGCACACTATCATCGTAAGTTTTGTAGGATTCCACAATGGATGGAAGATCTAAGAGGGATGTCGGAAAACGCTCATTGCCTATCATAAATGTTCCACTCCTGCCATCCTCTGAAATATAAAAGAATCCAATAAATTGAAGTGTAGCAGCAACTAAATCCAAATGTGTGCCAAAGAAAAGGACCTAACGTAAGGCCAGTAAGGTGAATACTTGTTCAGCGAATTTTTTTCTCTGGGAAAAAAAAAACTTCAAGGAATCACCACAAAATAAGTGTTTTCGAATATTCCAAAACTGTGTCCGCACAAAAATGGAATCAGTACCAACATGATTAAAGTTTGTTAACTTTTGGAGTAAATGCCTTCATTTCTAAAACCACCAAAAAAAGGAACAATCAAATAGAACTGTAAAAGCAATACCAATAAACCAAAAAGTTTCTAAATTTCATCAGCTTTTGCTCTTACCTGGTGGATTTTCTTTGTTCATCAAACATGAAAGAAGCACGGATCAATACGCAAGTGCCAATCACTTCGGAATCTCATTGCGAAGAAGAATAAGCACCGTGGTAATTTCAGTAGTATTCATGTTTTTCCCATTCATAGCACAAGATGCTAGTTTGCAAATCAAACATCATTTGAATAGTAGTATGTTATTAGACCCTGAAATAATGACTTCCCAATCTGTCTCTTCCGTATTAATCTTGTCAGTGTTACAAGGTTTAGAACTTAATGAGTTTCCACTTTCCAATGACTATCTTTGACAAAGTAAGTAATTACGTCTAGGTGCACAAACGATGAAGATTGGAGATACTCGGAAACAATTTAAAGATGGTCCCATCCAATCTAAAGTAGAAGTGCATGGCCATAGTGCAATAGGCCAACAGCTTAATGCACATTAGTCTAGGAAGCATTATTAGAGTATTTATAATATACAGAAATAAAGTCTTATGACCAATCTTTTTTCCTTTTTCCAATCAATTCAACTAGCCTAGAAGTACAAGGTCTGAAACTACCACAGGATATATCAGAAAAGTACAACTTTCTGGAAATGCTCTTGATGCTCATGATACCACAACACTCAAGCCATAGAGCCCTGCGGTTACTTAATGAACTGAAGTTGAAAGAACAAAATCAGCTACCTCATCATCTGAGTCATCATCTAATGCCTCAGCATATTGCCTAAATAACTTTTTGAATATAGTAGCCCTCCAAAGCCTATCCAAGTGTGGCAACTCCGGATGAGGGAAGTGTATTAAAACCCAAGTCACATAATGTGCTTACGTGAGTGTGAACGCAAGCATGAAAGTATCTGTCGAAATATCTCAAACTACTAAGGGCGGCGATAGTGAGAATTGAGAGCGGAAGTGGAGGGTCCTACCAGAGGATTATCTGACCTAGGTTATGACAAAAACCCTGGTATCCTAGACTCTAAGCTGATATGTGCATGCTGGTTTGGTAAGGGTAAGGCTTTGAATAAGCTAGTTTCCAGACCACCTTTGTCTGTTTCCATTTACCACGTTTGGGCATGGGAGAATTTTCGAAAACTTAAGGCTTGAAGTGGAAAGGACCATTACTGATATAGGAGCATGTATATCAACATGGTAGGCAGATTGGAGCTACAAAAGTTAACAAAGCTCAGGCTTGTCCAGGGAATTTCTCAGACTTTTTGGTATTTGATTGTTTTACTTTCCCTTTTACCAAATCGTCCAGCAGCAACCGGATCCATCTGGCTGGCTTGCTCATGAAACCAATCATAGTTTTTCACCAAGAGCTTTATTTCTTTTGTGAGCTGATGGACCTAACTTGGTAGTTCGGTTTCTTCCTGGTCCTGGGTTAGTCCTGGAGATCTTGTGTGTGTCCATCTTCGTGTTGTGGCGGATTTCAAGAGTATGCCCTTGGTCTGCTTACCAAAATATTGTTAGCTATATTATATGGTCCTGGACCAGTCCTTCTCATCGCTGAAAGTATAGTCCTTAGTTGTGGAACATAGTCCCACCAATCGACCCAGGCGGATCATTGGTGACAAGTAGTAGATGAATTTATCCAAGTGTGTCGCCGATACATACCCATCAACAACACGTTTTTGTTTCAATGGTTCTCCTAGTGACTTTAAGTCTTTAACCACACCCCATCCCACCCCAGGCTATATTTAGACGTGTTTACTATAAAATTTTCATATCACAATACGGTGCTATTCTGCAGCAACTCTAGACTTGGACAGGGCTATTGTATTTTGAATCATTAGTCTGTTTTTTTTGTCGTAATTTCGCTACACTTGGGGTAGATGTATATACTATAAAAATTTTCATATCACAATATGGTGCTATTCTGCAGCAACTCTAGACTTGGACAGGGCTTTTGTATTTTGGTTCATTAGTCTGTTTTTGTGTCGTAAAGTCTTTAGATGAGCTTCTTCTTTTGTTCTAGGCTTTTGTTGCTTCTTGTATAGTTAGGAAGTGGCTGAGCTGGGCTGCTGTTGTTTCCCTCATGGATTTCCCCCTCGATTCTATTCTTTTGGTTTGTGCTTTCAATGAAACCATACTTACCTAACAAAAAACTTTCTCATAACACATGTATAATTACCACCAAATATATTCGCATTTCTACAAGCATTATGGCTAAGGATGTTAATAAGTTTCCTCACTAAATGCCACTCCCTCACTATATTTTAGTGCACTATATATGATTACACTTTTCTTCAACCCTATCGATAAGGACAAACAAATAGGTAAAAACTTAGCCACATAATTCTCCAAAATGCCCTCCACTCCTGCTCTCAATCCTCGCTCTCGCGAATTTTAGTAGTTCAAAATATTTTTAAAAGGGAGGATAAAAAAAAATAAAGGCATTTCGCGCTCTCGGTTGCGCGTGCGAATTATGTGACTTAGAGTTAAAGATTGAGATCATAGATAAAAATGTAAGGGTTTTAACCTTTAGCCACATAATCCTATCCCTACATAATCCTTCAAAACAGCTTTTGCTCCCACACTTATTCCTCTCTCTGCACTTGCGCTCTCAATCCTCACACTCGTGAACTTTAGAAGTTTGGAAGGTTTTTGAAAGACACCTTCATGCTCCCGCTCCCGCACCCCGAGCATCATGTGACTTAGGTTTTAACACTCCATGCCAACATACGATTGCAATAGTTCACAACCGAAACAATGAGAATGCGAAGTAGTAGTAATTTTGAAAATTAGGGTTTAGAGAGAACAAATCGGTATACCCAGAATAGCAAATGTCTCGAGAAAGCGTGAAGGAAAAAAAGCAAATGGAAAAAGCGACTTCGTTAATTCATTCATACCAGAAAAGGATAGGTCGAGTGATTTATCATCGGAAGAAGAAGAAGCGTTTTCGGAGAGAAGGCGGTCTATCCGCTCAGCAACGGAAGGTGGAACTCTGAGGATGAACTGCTCCTCCATGCCCTTCTCTCTCTCTCTCTCTCTCTCTCTCTCTCTCGGATCCCTCCTCAAATTTTTGGGGGTTTATAAACGCAACTGCGAATTTACTGCATGTAGCCTTTTGCTAACTTAAACTACAAATCTTATAAAAATTTGCTACATACAACCTAACAATTAACCAGGAACTTCCAAAATAACCCCCAATCCCTCCCTTCTTGAACTCTCCCCATCCCTTTTTCTCTCACGTCGTCGTTCTGTTTTCTTCTTCTGAACTCTCCCCCAAGAATTTTCTTCTTCTGTTTTCTTCTTCTCCCTTCTCTTCGTCAGACAAAAACGGTACACCACCACGACACCACACCACCACGACGCCGTTACCACGACCAGCAACAGACGCAGCCTTCGCCTTCACCACCATCGTTGGGTAGCATCCATCATCTGCAGCACCACCATTCCGTCCACTACCGCCACACGACTGGTAATGTTCGGATCCAAATTTTTGATTTTTACAAACTATATCAGATATTAGAACTCGGTTATTACTTCTACTTTCGAGTATTTGAATCAGAAGCCGTATCCTAGAAATCGTGCCCTAGAAATTGTGCCCTAGAAATCAAAACAAAATCATGCCCTAGAAATCATTTATAATCTTTTCTTTTCTTTACCCGTATTATACCATCTATGGCAGTGGAATGATAGAATTCATTGATTGAGTTTGTTGCACGTTCAAGGGCTAGAATGCATGTACGGGTGGTGGTGGGTATTTTTCATTTTCTTTTTTCTCAATTCTTATTTCTTCTATTTTCTTGCATATTTGACATTGGAATGGTAAAATTCCTCAGTTCATTGGTTTGCTCAATGTTCAAAGGCTAGAGGGCATGTACTAGCTCAGGAAAATCAGGTGCTTTTGTGTGCGTGGATTCACTAATTGAAATCATTGAGAAAGCCCTTGAGAAACTTTATCACAGCTACATTAAATAATTTTTGGTATCCTACGTCCTTAAATAATTTTTGTGCAAATGTAGTAATGATGATCGGTACTTTAGTTGTATAATCATCCGTAGTTATATGTGAAAACCTTTAGGCGGGAAAAAACCCAATTCTCATGTTAATCTTTAGTCCACTGCTCTCCAGTTCAAGCATTCAATCTCTAAAAGCTGTACATGGAGCAAATCTGGAATGTAAAGGTTCTCTCACACTAAGACACATTGTGGAAGTTTACATTTCCTACGTTGGGTCATTTGACTCATTTGTGCTTTGGTCCTGGAAGTACTTATTTGACAATTTTGTTGCTATTTGAGATGTTCTATCATTTTAGATGTTTGAAATCGATTTTTTTGACAGAAAATGAAGAGGAATCCATGTGCTAAAGGTTGATTGCTCTTAATTGGTGAATACAGGAAAATGAAGAGGACTCGTCCTACAATTTCAGCAAGGAAGAGGAAGGCTGACCAAACTTCAACTTCAGAAGTTGGAGAAGTTGGAGGGAAAGGACGACGAAAGAGGCAGAAGAAGGTTGTCAGAGAGGCTGGGGAGGAGGAGAACAGGCCTGAGGCAGAGCAACAAGTGGAGGAGCATGCTATAGAGGCAGAGGAGGAGGCTAGGCCCGATGCACAGGCGGTGGAGGCTGAGGCCAGGCCCGATGGACAGGCGGAGGAGGAGCCTAGGCCTGATGCACAGACGGAGGAGGAGGCTAGGACCGATGCACACACTGAGGCGGTAGAACCAGAAGCGGCACGACATGAGGACGATGCACACACAGAGGCTTTGGTTGTACGCAGAGGGCGAGGGAGAGGGCGACAACAGAGGCAGAGGCATGATGAGGTTCCGGTTGGTCCAGAAGATCCGAGCTTGTTAAAGGATTTTATGAATCATGTTGCAGCTGATATTTGGAATGGTAGGGAGCGACAGTTGTTGAAAATATATAACCACTCGCGTTATCTGAAAATTTGGGAGCTACCGACAACCAATCGTAGGTTCATGGCTAAGGTTACATCTTCAGGGTTGTTTCCACTCGCTCAAATTAGTTACAGGTATTGCAACAAGGTGTTAGTGTCTGCGTTTGTGGAGAGGTGGCACCCAGAGACAAACAGCTTCCACTTTGGGTTTGGGGAGATGACCATTACACTTGAAGACGTGCTCTATCTTGTTGGGCTCCCAGTTGAGGGGTTAGCTGTGCATGCAGAGGTTCATAATAGGGAGGATTGTGTTGCTCTTGTGCATAGATGTCTTGGTGTGACAATGGCTCAAGCGAGTGACGTTGTTTCTTGTGGTGGTGTTAAGTTGCACTGGTTGAAAGATAATTTCATGAATGTGGGAGATGATGCCACGGATGAGAGGGTGGATTGTTGTGCACGGGCTTTCTTGTTGTATCTTCTCGGGACCACACTATTTGTGGACAAGACTGGAATTAGGGTGAATGTTTCCTACCTCGCTCTTTTGTCTGACTTGGGACAGGTTAGGAGGTATGCTTGGGGTGTAGGAGCATTGGGGTTCCTGTATAGGCAGCTTGGACAAGCAAGCAGGAGTCACGTTAAGCAGATGAGTGGCTACACGACCTTGTTGGAGGTAGTTAGTTATTTTAAAAAATATTGCTACATGAACTACGATTTAGATATCTCTCGCACATTAATTGCATGTACTTATTCATCAAAGAAGTGAAAAAATTAGATATCTATCGCACATTACACCTTTCAATAGAAATTAATGTGCGAGACACCGCTGGAGGATGATTGTGAGTGCCATTGTGGACAGAGACAGTCCAGCCATCATTGCCCTTTACACCTTTCAATAGAAATGGGCATTCAATTTTCTTTGTGCCCGTGGAACGCGTCGCCCTCTTCTTCACAGCCACCTCCTCCCCTAAAGACTTCTTCACAAACTTCCTATACTTCCCGCTCCTTTCGCATGAAAACCTCATCCTTGGTTTGCGATTCTTAATAAACTTCTCCGAGGCCTTAATGATAATGACAAAGCCGTATCGTTTACCCGTACATCTTGTCCACTCTACCAACTCTTTCTCGGACGAAAATACCTTCACAAAAGTAAAGAAAATAATCATAACCCGCACCATAAGGTTGCACATGAAAAAAACTCCATAGTTTGAAACACTCTCACCTTGTCCGTTGTGAAATGCTCCGTATAATCATATAGTGTAGGAGTAGGAGTAGGATTAGTTGCAGGCCCTACATAACTACCAAATGTTGAAGTGTCACCCTAGAACATCCAAAGAAAAACCAATTAAACACACTCTGCACAGTATTCGAACTCTAGCATTTAAAATTTTGGCAGCATTTCAAGTTTTAGAATATGATATTGTCAACAAGTTTCAAACTTTAGAGTTTGAAATACTGTGGTAAGTTCAAGTTTTAGAATATGATATAAGTTTCAAACTCTAGAGTTTGCAAATTTAGCATAATTTCGAATTTTAGAATCTGAACACATCGGGAGTGATTATTGTCTACAATATTCAAACTCTAGAGTCTGAAATTTCGAGTTTTAGAATATGATATTACCTTCAATATTCAAACTCTAGAGTTTGAAATGTTGGCCTAATTTCAAGTTTCATAATCTGACAATGTCGTGCCAGATTTAAAATTTACTGACAAGTTTCGAACTCTAGAGTTTGAAATTTTAGTAGAATTCCGAGTTTTAGAATATGATATTGTTTTCAATTTTCAAACTCTAGAGTTTGAAATTGTGGCGTAATTTCAAGTTTCAGAATATGACAATGTCGGGACAGAACCAGGCTAAAAATGCAGGAGTGATGAGTTACCTCTTGCTGCTGCGATCTCGGCTCTGAAACTACATTATCCATGGCTCCCTCTTCCTTGTCAACTTCCATTTCCATTGCACAACCTTCAAATCCCCAATCAAAATGCACATTGCTCTCGGATGTTGGGTTAAAGACTTCTTCTTTACCAATGGAAGGAGAAGAAGCAATGGAGGTTTCCATTGAGAGTTAGGAGGTGTGAGGTGAGAGTTCGGAGGCGGGTCTCGACTGAGTTTATGGTGGGAGGTGGGAGCTCAACAATGGTGGTGGCTGGAATGGAACCAGTAGAACCAGAAGAAGATGGAGGGAACGTGGAAAGAGATGGAAAAAAATAGAGGGAACGTGGGTGGGTTATGGGGTATTGGGGTGTGTATTTTGGATGTGGTTTCATGTTTGTGGTTGTATGTAATAACAATAGGGGTATTTTTGTCCATTTTTATAAGGGTATTTTTGTCCGAATATTATTTACTTAAAAACAAGTTACATGCAGTAAATTCGCAGTTGCATTTAGTCGGCCCCAATTTTTGTTTGAGAGTTAAATTCGTTTTTTTTCTTTTGAATTTTTGTTAGATTAATGTTAAATTTTTTAAATTGGTCATTTGTATTGAGTCTATTGACTAGAGAGTAGGAGAAATTTTTCAGTGCCGAGCGGGCACGGGCCACGTGGTACCGACCACGCATCTCGACCGTCCAAACGTATTTTGGACGGTCTAGATCTGTTTGGGCTTGAGGGGATATTTTGGTAATTTGACACTAAAAAATTACCTAAACAGATCTGGGTCATTCAAAACACGTTTGGACGGCCGAGATGGTACTCAGCACCACGTGGTCCGTGCCCACCCGGCACTGAAAAACATCTCAGAGAGTAGAGAGTCTAAAGAGTTTCCAAAAAAATAAACTACGCCACAAAATAGTAGACTTTTTTCCTTTAGTGTTGTCTTATACTCCTTTCGTCTCATAAAGTTAGACCCCTACGAAATTACGTGCAATTTTTTGAACTAACAAATAAGGTACTTAGCGAAATAATTTTTATGCAATATAAATTTTGTTTGATAGATCTTGATAAGATGAACAATGCCAAAAAAATCAAAAAGATTCATTTAGTAAATATGTTATTTTTAAGTTTAAAAAATGCATATAGTTTCGTAGGGGATCAACTCTATGGAACAGGGGGAGTATGAATTTCTTTCAACTCCAACTTGCATTTTTACATTTTTTTATAATTTTTCTCGTCGAAACGAATGATTAATTTCAAGAACTAAACAAAAACTACGATAAAATTTTCAAATTGGGGCACTTAGAGCATCTCCAGTCTTCACTCATTTTTTTTCCCAAATTTGAGTTAAATTTTGGATAAAAACTCATTTTGGGTAGACATATCTCCAACCATCAAACCCAAATATATATATACATTTTTATTCTTAATGGCATAATCATAAATAAAGGAAAACAATCAAATCCAAAATGAGGAGACCTGGTACTCTTCTCTCTCCATTGCCATCTCTATCTCCCTCAGAGTCAAACACAAAATTTTTTTCACACAAAATCTAGAACCGAACACAACCACAAAAGACAACTCTGAAACTCGTTCATCATCATCGGAAGAGGCTAAAAAAGAAGACGACAACTCTGGGGGACCCAAGAAGACTTAGAGGTCACAACACCACCGGCCGCCACTTTCTGCATCGCCTCTCAAACTACCAGCCCTCGGCCTGCCGCCATTGCCGATGAGATTCTCTCTCCCTCCTCCCTCCCTCTTTCTAACTAGCCGTTGGAGAAATAGGTCAAGGCAAAAGTTGTCCCAAATTTGGGTATAGAAATGGGTAAAACCCAAAATGGGGAAGGGTTTGGGTCAAAGATTGGAGAGAGATTTTTGTAATTTTTGCCCCATTTTTAAATTTGAGTCTTAAAATGGGTCAAGGCTGGAGATGCTCTTAGAGCATCTCCTAGATTTGCTTCACATGATGTCAAGTATTTTTAAGCCTAACGTCGAAATTGGGCACCTTTTGAATTTGGCAAGCACAACATTTTTAACCTTTCAATTATGGTGTCAAATTCACTGTGACCTAAAAATAAAAAATAAAAAATTTGTTTTAAGTACTCTAAAATGCTACTTTTGCATTTGACACTTGTCAACTTTGGAAACAAATGCCAAATCTCTCATCCAATTTAGGCTTTGCTTGTCAGAAATGTAAGAATACAGTTCATGAAATTTTCCAAAAAAGAAAATGAATGATTCAGATTTATAGTACATTTGGACATTTTCTTTTTTGGGAAAACGAATGATCCGGATTTACAGTATATCTAGATCATTCATTTTCTTTTCTGGACAATTTCCTGAGCTGTTTTTCCTGTACTACCCTCACATTTGGTGGTATAATTGAAGAGGCTTGTAATGCCAATTTTTCCCACGTATTTAACTTCAAAGCTTGGCAAGGAAGATGACAAAATCTGTCTTCTTTTTTTTTTTTTTTTTTTTATAATCAGAGGTATGAGAACTAGCTTACGCAAAATATGGCCCAAACATCCAGTTATAAAAAAACATTAGTAATGATTGGAGAGAGATAGAGAGATAAATGAAATTAATAATTGAAAATATAGGATAATGATTAGAAAAAAATATAGGATAATGATTGGAAAACAAAACTAAAACTAAAGTAAAATGACAACCGAACAAAGCCATTAACATCTAGTCTTGCTCAATTGGTAAAAATGCAAATGGCTTGGTTCATGTCCGAAGTTCACCCCTCCCCAATGTAAATCTTCCCAACTCACTAACCCACTAACATATAATGTGACGCCTGTCTTCCTCCAAGAAAAATATAAAAGCTACCATAATTGCACAAAGGGTTCACTGCAAATTTCCGATTGACCCAAAAAAAATAAAGTATTCACTACAATTTATATTGTGACACCACGTATGAGCGATGATGTGCAATTGCCTTTCCATACCTTTCAAATTTGTCCTTTCAACACAGGAAGCTTATTCTAAGACCTAGCAAGACAATTACATCGCGCTCTCGTGTGTGTGTGTGAGAGAGAGAGGTTATCGATCGGTATGTCAAATAATGGGGAAGCCTTCTCACACTCCCATTTTTACAACCAAACTTGTTATAACCCATTTGCCACATTTGACATATGGGTGCCATCACTTTGATGATCAGAAACAATCACGTCAAAAATAAGTAACAATACCAAAATTCATGTTTATCAGAGGTCGGTAAATGTGTAATAATACCACATTTATAACTAACTCACACAATGTGTTCTAATCATACGTTGTTGATATCAAATAAATATGAATTTTGGTGATAAATATTTTTGACGTGCTCTACTACATGAACGTTTCCAATCATCAAAATAATGAAGCCCATCGCTAATGTGGCAAATCGGTTGTATCTTTGACTGTAAAAGTGGGAGTGTGAGTAGACTTTTCCCAAATATATACTACAACATCAAACTAATCCTTTTTCAATAACTCTATCCAATGAAAAAATGTATTTGAAGAATGTAACAAATGAATTCCAAATGAGCAAGGAATAACAGTCTTACATGGAAAGAAATATGAGCAACACATAACTAAAAATAATAATCCGTACAGCAACAGAACTGAGATGCAATTGCTTCTAAGGCTAATACTAAGTCCTAATTGTGTTGAGGCAATCAAATGAAAGAAAATCCATTGCGGTCGATGAAAATAATAGAGTGCTCACATGCAACTTCTTAAGGCACAACTTGTGCAGCTTCAATAATCTCAGAGTCCAAATATCTCGCAATAAATGTAGCAGCCTGCAGTAAAATAACAGTCATCATGGATAGACGAAACTTCGTATTTATAGGTGGAAAGTGGTGGCCGTAGCCTATTACCTAGTCTAATCTTAAGATATGAAAATAAGCTATACAAGGGAACCACTTCATACATGTAATTGCAAACCTCGGGTTCTGTATAGCATTTTGAGAAATGGTTTGGACGCTACAAACAAAGGTAAAATCAGAACTAGAATCATTTACGAAATCAAGATTCAACAGTAATCTTCTGCTTGCGAGACAGAAACAGGCTCAACATCATCTGAATTTTTCACGTCATCACATTCGAAGATGGAAAACAATGGCCACTGGATTTTTCACGAAGCAATGGAGGGGAGTGTCACTGCTTGCGAGACAGAAACGGGCTCAACATCATCTGAACAAGCGAAATGCCAACAGAAAGTACGGAAAAAAAAAAGAGCGAATTTTTCACTTCCATTCAAACAAGCAAACTGCCTAGGAAGTCACATCATCACATTTGAAGATGGAAAACGATAGCCACTGGATTTTTCACGAAGCAATGGAGGGGAGTGTCACTTACTGTAATCTGTAATTTCACAAAGATGCATCTGATCTGATCCCATCCTTCTAATGCTGCGTTCACCCACTGCTAGAGCTCACTACATAATAAACAAACAGCAATATAAAATTGTGATGGCTCATAGCGACACAAATGATGAGGGAATAACAGCACAAACGCTATAGAGAAAACTGGTATCAAAGAATCACATGCCTTGAACGTGCAACAAGTGGAGACTGGACACTTACTATTTACTACATGTACAAAAGTCTACCTCTGTTTTATGCACATGCTATGTTCCATGGGTTCTTCAAAATGAATCCATTACTCATGCTGGAAAGCGGAAAGAAAAAGGCAAGGGGTATGATCTAACACTTCCCAGGGGACATTCATTTGCATTCAACACCATTTGTCTATGTACCTCTAGTTGCATAATCGGTGTAAATGAATACCATTCAAAACTTTGAAGTCACATAAAGCACCATTTTATTCCACCAAATAGATCTAAAATACAAAATGCAATTGCTGAGCTCACCCTCCAAGTAGAGGTTTGATGAGTCCGATACCTATACCCGGGTCCATGTAATATGTGCAGGATTATCTCAATTAACATACTACAATGCCAATTGATGCGTATAGATAACATAATTAAACCATTAAGCTGCCGTGTCGGAGTTGAATGGGATTCAATTCGGCACTCAAGAATTTTTTACTCGAAAAAATGTGGTGAATTGCTCTCTTTTTTTCCTTCCAAAAATATGTTCCATAACAACTACAATTAGTATATTACTTTCATTTTCTCAGATATATAGTGTTTACCGATATTGGGTGCACGTATATGTTTAATTCCATCTCAGTTCAAACCTCAGTATATTACTTCTATTTTCTTAGGTATATAGTGTTTACAGAGGATGTTTGGGCAATTCATGCATAATATAGAAGTTCTATGCATTATGGTATATCAAGCTTGCTAGTTGTAGGCACATAGTTCCAAGTCCTAAGGAATGAAGGTGACCTCAGGAGCAAAGGTTGTCAAAGCTTATGAAGCACAAATACTCCAAAACTAGTCAAGTATGGGTATCGGTTTTGTATCGGATACCGATACGCATCCGATACGTATCGATATGGCAAAGCAGTATCCTGTGTTTAAACTAAATGTTTTTAATTTCGGATACACAAGGGCTACGGCGTTGAGGATATGGCAGAGGTCAAAAAGAAACTTTTTAAAGAATCAAGTAAAACTTTTAAGAGGTTAACTGTAATAACAGTATAACAGTTACAAATTTCTCATACTCATATCGTATTTTTGTGCAATATACAGTCATGCAATATATTCGGTTATGTAGTGGCCTTACATTTTACATTTTCACATATACAGTATATATGCAAATATACAGTTTTCGTTTGCATTGCTTAAATACACAGTATGTAACATACATGCATATAGAATATACATTTTGCCTAACTATTTTAAAAATATTCACAAATCCAAATTATGTACTCCTACATGTGCAACTGATGTATGTAATACACACACACACACACACACACACCTCTCATATACTTCTTACATGTACATATATTGTCTAGGGGCCGAATAACATAGTTCAGTCACGGTAGATCGCGTGGCCTAAGGGTTGAGTTTAACCCTTCATTCTATCACTTCAAGCCGAACCACGGACCAAATCCTGAGTTCAGACCATGGGGTTTGGTCCCATCGATGCTCAGATAAGCAAATCCAGACCACCAAGTCACAGCAGTGTCAACATCCCGTCTGGTTCAGACACCGTGGCTCGGCCAACCCACTAGTGCCAGCTCACCCATGTGCACTTAACCGCCTTGCTCAATACGTCATATAAGACGTCAACCAAAATGGTTACCGCACAAGTACACGCAAGTGATGACTCATACACGTGAGCAATAACTGCCTTATCCTATACGTGAGTTGGACGTCGACTGAAGGCAGTTACCAAGCGTGCTAGTCACGCACTAGCTTGGAGCTCTGGATAAGGGGAGAAGATCAAAGTAAAGGGGTACAACATTACTCCTAACCCTAAACGCTCTGTACTTGCCTCTCCTGCATTTGCTTACTTAACCATTGGAGTGCCTTGCCGGTCGCCTCTGACCGGTTTGGACACTATCAGTGGGTGTCACACCTGTGCAGGTTAGGACGATGGAGCTAGGCTAACCGGATCCCCGAACCAGAGGCTCAGGCGAGGTCCCAAGATTAGAATCACAACCCCACATATTGTAGTAGGAAATGACACATATATACCTCTTATATATAGGAGTACCTTTTATTGTAGTAGGAAATGACTTTTGGTTGACATGTGCTTAATGCTTGGTATGACTTATGAGCAAATCAACTACTAAAAATATAAAAATGTATGATGAACACCGAAGTATCCTCGACATATCCGTAACCTATTTTTTTAGGTTTTGCCATATCACTATAACCGTATCTGTATCCAAGTGTCGTATCCATGTCCAGTAATCGTATGATTCGTATCTATATCTATGGTTCGTTGAAGGACAACCCACTCCTGAGGCCAGCGACTCTCACTTGGGTAGAAGGCAGGGACCAAGTCACTCGGGACCGAAAGAGGAATGTGGAATAGAGGCTTGAGCTTCAACGGATCGTCTAAAGGCCCAAGATCCCTTCAGGAGTTAGGACTTCAAACTAGTCTTAGGGGAAGAAGCAATGAGTTACATACTTTTACGCCTCCTAGAGAGAGAAACTCCCGCTTCTCTCTAAACCCTAGATCTTTATCTGTTTTGCCGCTTGGGGGGGGGAGGCAGCCGCCCCTCCTCCTCCTCCCCCCTCCCTCTTCCCCCCTGTCTCTCCTCGCCTCTCTCCTCTCCCACCTCTGGCCTCTAAGTTCTTCATTTCTTCGGGCGGTGGTTCGTTTGGACGGCGAGGTCTCCTCATTTTCGGCGCTGCCGGCTGATGGTGAATCCTCTGGCTGTTTCTCGTCCGTCGCTTCCAGATCTGATGGTCTCGGACCGGAGGTGAGGTAATAAGGTGTGCGGTTGGGCATAGGGGTTTTTTCGTTTGTTTTGGTCCTTTTTCCGGCGGTCTTTCCGTCTTCTATCGGCTGTTTCTTTCAGTCCGATTGTGTACCGTTTCGGGTTTCCCCCGGAGCTGGTGTGGTTGTGGTGGTGGGTTAATAAATTTCTCAGTGTTTGTTTTTCGTTGGTTCTGTTTTGGATGGGTTTCAACGGATGAATTTTTCTGTCGGTCGCCGGTCGCCGTGACCTTGTCTAGTCTACCAGATCGGGTTTGATTAGCGTGGTCGGAGCTTGCTGTGCCAGCAGGGGCTTGCTGCGGAGTTCACCTCCTTTTCTGGACGGGGTTTTGACCGGAGAGAGCTTCGATTTTCTGACGTCCGTCCCCTGTCAGTCGGCCGGCGTGCTAAAAGGACTGTTGTCCATGGGGCTGGCAGGCTGTTTATCTGGTTGTTTTCTGTCGTTGGCCGGCCATGCGCCGGCGGAGACGGCCCATTTTCAGGAGAATGACCCAGTACGTTTCTATGGGAACGTAATGCTCAGAGATCCCTTCGGGATCCCTACAACGGACCCTTCTCGTTTGCTGGAAATTCTACTGTACACGGATGAGTCGTCCTCCCTTGCTGTCTCGTTGGAGATTCTTTCGGTTCGGAGATGTTCTTACGGCTAGGATCTACTCCGTATCTCTATATTTGTTTGTGGTATGTTTGCAAATGTAGTAGATTTGGATGGGCTTTTAAGTCCTTTCTTTTGTAATCCTGTTTTCCTGTATCTCTGATCCGTTTGGATTTTTAATGAAGATTTGCCGTTCAAAAAAAAAAAAAACTAGTCTTAGGGAGCGAGAGACCTGTTGACTTAAGGAAAACTCATCGGTCTTTGCATCATACTTACCGCCAAACACCCAACATTATCACCAACTTTGATAACTAGACCGTCAAGCCTATGGCCCAGACCTCACATGGCTGCTACGGTGCTACCTACCTTCTGCCAATCCACTAAGGGCCTTTGCCAGCAGGTGACAGCCCCTAATGATCTTTGACATATGACACTTATCCATCGTAGGCTTGGACCATCAGGTCACAAGTGTTGACCCTTAGCCCAGGGACCATAAGGAGGTTGCCACACGTCCTTCAGCCAAGCATCCTTGAGGGAAATCCTCCTCGGGCACTCTAACCCTAAGTGGTTGGTTCATATCTCACCATCTCGTCTCTCTTTCTCTCTCTCTAGGATCATCCTTGGGTTCTCTCTTCCCCCGCCTTCGACAAGCCAAGCCATCAGCATCACATTGGTATCTCATTGGTATCCTGGATCTTTTTCATGGCTACCTTAGCCGATCGATTTAGCTCAGGCTAGTTAATGTCCAACTAAATATGCTGGACATGGATCTCATGCCCAGAGTATTTGACACTGACATCTTAGTCATTTAAAAGGATCCACGTAAAATAGGTTGGAAATGGATTTCGTATGAGCATTTTTTGGATCTCCAAGTGCTAAACCTTGTTTGGCTACAAATTGACTTCAAACCAACCCTCCTACAACACCAAATAAAACCTCATCTACTAGAAAGAAGCAAAGCGGTTAAAAGCTGCAGTATATAAAAAATCTCCATACTCCATAAAATCACATTTGAAGTCCATTGTACCCTAGCAAACAACAATGATAAACTCATTAACAGACCTGCAACATGCAACATTTGAGCCTAGGGTTTTATAAATGGTCACAAGCCTGCACAGATATTCGCCCAAATGAGGTGTTACAAAGGCGTCAAGAGTTAAGCCTATATAAACTGTGGGGATATTTTCTTAAGCTATATGTAGGTACCCATTGCAACACACCCGCATACTAGTCATTCTAATCTATAACCTGCGACACCTGTTGTGGCGTGTCAATTCATAGATATCCATTGCAGCGTATCTTGTCGGAAGTGCTTGTTGCGGCACTCTTTAGGGAGTCACCACGTGATTTTAGGAACCAAGAAACCATTACTAATTCTACGCTCAGAAGCTAATACAGGCTTGAACAATCCAAAGATTGGCCTTTACTAACTTCACAAAGACTTGTCATTACCTATATGTAACAAATTTTAACATACTTTGAAAGCAATAAACACATGAAGGAATTAGGAAAGGGACCATCCTTATTCATAAAATGAAGAACCAGCCCAAATGTTGAGTGATTGCGAAACCGCGAGTATGATCACGCAGTCGCGTCTTCAACAATTAATAATCACGTGACCGCCGCATCGATCATGCAGCCGGTAGATCTACAATCATATAGTGTGTGACCATGTGATTGATTACACAACCTCGAGATCAGACTACATCACTACACAACGAGAAGAACTAAAACGTCAAAATCAACAAAAGACAAGCATCCAACATTTGAAATAAAATTTAAAGCAAGTAATTATCCTAATTGGACTTCCATTCATCCTCCTTATTGCTAGGATAAACTATTGTTTTGTTCAGATAAAATTATACACACCTGTTTCGTTTGCCAGAAATTGAGGAAGAATAAAAAGAGAACAAGAAGAGATCGAAAAATACCTGTTTGCTGGAGACTGGAGTCGAGAGATACGAGGATCGAATGATTGTCAGAGAGAGGGTCGATTGAGAGATGAGAGAATGTCAGAGAGAGAGAGAGAGAGGGAGGGAGAAGAGTACTGATCGTTAGAAACGATCAATAAGAGAAGAAGAATGAACGCAGAAAGAAGATCAATGAGAGATGAAATTACCTGTTTCTGATCATTTGCTGGTGTTTGAGAGAGATGAGGGAGAAAAATGATAGACTTCACTTAAGGTAATAAGTTTAACCAAAATCCTACAGCTGTGATTGAATTTGAAAGAGGTGAGCCTTTTTTCACCTTGCTCGCCTTTCTCACCTAGGCTGAGTTCCATTCAGGTCGTCTCGCCTCCCACCAGTCAAGGCGACAAACCATGACCTTGATGCACCTCTCGCCCAGGCGATCGCATTTCTGCACCTTTGGTGCATGTGTGCATAGTTGCATGGTGTTTTTTTTTTTTTTTTTTGAATATGCCTAACGTAGACCAAGTTTTTCACTTTAAGAATTCTCCGCAAGTAGGCCTTTGTTTCATACAAGTTCTAACCCTTTACACATGGGCTCATCACCTTTGATGCCTTTTTTTAACCTGCTTTACTCATAAAACAAATGAAACTCCCAGGATATTCAAGAAGGCCAACTTTGATAAAGAGAGCTGCCACATGATGTCATGGCCAGCGATGCATCTCTATTTGTGTATTTTCTTTGTTTTTCCTTTTAGAGAAAGATTAGTGTGTCCCTCTTACCTTCTGACTTTTCCCCTTTGGCAGATTTAACAAACTAATGCAGCATTAGTACAACATGTAAGCTGTAAAAAAAATGCATGTCTGTTTTATTGTATGACACCTCCAAACCATAAAAACAGCCTCTAGACTGGGACTTCTGAAACAATAGAACCACATGATATCATCAATGGATCGTCTCTAAAATAACTCATAGGTAGGAAAGTTGGAAGCTCATAAGGGAGAGCAAGGTTATGATGAATATGCAGTACTAACAAACAAGTATTTGGTTCTAACTACAAAATCAGTATACTACTAATGTTGAATCACAAACAATTAGGACTTGATAAAGCAAACGGACCTCTTCTTTGGTGTCAAAGGTGAGAGTAACTAACAATCATCAACTTCAGGGTAAAGGGTTGAAGAAAGGGACTTTCTACGGGATATTTAATGTACTGTAAATGTGTGACATTTATACTTCAACAGGATTATTCTATACTTCAACGGGATTATTCTATGGATTATTCTATTCCACCATTTACGATGGAAATACATTCAAATAGAGCAATGAGCGATCAATAGCACAGCCACATATTCATACAAAACTTGTTATCCAAGCAACAGAATGGAACCATAAGCAGTCAATGAAATCCGAACCTTAGGAACTACCCGCATGGATCTTCTAGGGAGAACTCTCTCCATAAGATGCTTTCTGCTTCTTAGAATCCTAGCATTATATACATGACAGACTTTCAGATATTTACCCTTACAATGCTGCACCTTTCTCTTTACTACATTATAAGCTTCTGAATCCTCTGATGTTTTCTCCAACAACTTAGTGAACTGAAAGGATCTGCAAGGGCCACGGGCAAATATGTACACATATATGCTTAGATCACCATATTATTCAAATTATCCTAAACTGTTTCTCCAGGAAGAGCAATTACTCTGAAGTTTGTACCCCATCCGTAACTTCACTCTTTTCCTGCACAAAATAGGTGCGTTTTGATGAGTTTTCTACTATGACCATATTCCGGCAGAAGAAATGAAGAGAAACAAAGGTAGTCCTGCTACAAAATGAAGGATCAAGCAACAATATCTCTTTTTTAATATCAGAGATTTAGACAGAACCATAGCTGACTCAAAAGTAAACCCTGCAACAGTAAATGCGGGTAGAATTGCTTCAAAGGAAAAAAAGGAAGAGACAATCAGAAGGGATATCCAACCGAAGAAATAACCAAAGACTATACATCCACAGAAACAATATAAATAACCCTATGTAACCTCAGGACAAACAAAAATAATTGGTCGGACTCGTAGTTATCATATCCTGCGCAGAAGCATAATAACAACCAGTACAACCCCCTCACTTTGCATAATCCTGGAAACTGGATGGACAAAAACTTTATTTTAGGTGCTTGAAAGAATGTTTTGCAACATCTAATGCTTGGATTGAATATGGGATTATCAAGATTTTTATTTCCAGAAATGTCTTGGAAACTTGACAGAAAAAAGAATGAGTGATGCTGCATGAAAATTCAAAAATCTAATGCTTGGATTGAATAAGGGATTATAAAAAAATTTCATCAGAGACATGATACACAAACGGACAAGTTATTCTACAATATCAATACTACAAAAATAACAACATTAAAATGCTAGGCATAGAATGTTAAAGAAATATAAACTTCATATGAAGATTAGTTAACTCTCCATTGGTGTTAAAAATTAGAATGTGCAATTACTATTCCTGACTAATGTGGATATCACAGTTTGGTGAGGTCTTGTACTTCATTTGGGAGGGATTACGATTCAAGGTTGTTTTGTAAAGCTTCTCTCTTCTGTCACGCATCCACGTGTTATGAATCTTTTGACGTCATAATTATCCGTCCAAAAAATTTCCTATTACATGGTTCATAGAAACAATTAATTAAGTGATGTGTTCGCTTATTTCTCTAGTGTAAATTGTTCTACTAATATAGATCTCAGAGGGTCACCAGAATCCCCTAGTTTTGAGTGACTCAATGGAAATAAACAGATTTGAGCAAAAACATGACTTCGTCCACAAGTTGCAACATGCACAGTTAGAAGAAGGCCATACCCTTTCATCAACACAAGCAGACACATAGTCTTGACAAGTGCTTGAATTAGCCAATTCATCATCTCTTGTTTCCACATCAAGCGTCAGATCAACCACATCTAGCAAATTATTATTTCTGCAAGGACAACATGAATCATCTTTGTGGCTAACAACTTCTGGTGACTGCATTTCATCATCTCTAGTTTCCACATCAAGCGTCAGATCAACCACATCTAGCAAATCATTATTTCTGCAAGGAGAACATGAATCATCTTTGTGGCTAACAACTTCTGGTGACTGCATTTCATCATCTCTTGTTTCCACATCAAGAGTCAGATCAACCACATCTAGCAAATTATTATTTCTGCAAGGAGAACATGAATCATCTTTGTGGCTAACTTCTTCTGGTGACTGCGTTTCAACTGAGCCTGTCGACAAAGATCCAGGATAGACCAGACTAGGGACCATGTCAGTGCAAGTATTTTTCCCGTTTAACTCCTTACAATTTTTATGACCAACCTCCAAATTCTGATGCCCCAACGAAATTTTCGAACCGCAGGGCATAGAATTAATAAGAGAATTAGTTGATGATTTCGCACTTGATTCAACAGGAATTGTCTCTCTGTCTGTTGGATCAGACTCTGCACCAGAAGTCACATGGTTCCCAACAACAGACTTAGGTGAAGAGAAGAGTAAATGTAAATTTTCTTCATCAATCACAACAGTTTCACATCCTTTCTCAGTTGAATGTGCACAGCCATTTTTCATCTCATGATTTGCATCTGTATTCTGTAAAAATGAACCTTTTATTGCCGTGTTGCTCTTTCCCAAAAGTTGAAGCTCCTTGCGAAGACTTCCAAATTTGTTATCAACCAAATTGTGGCAACAACACAGCTCACTCTCCAATCTCTTAGACCAATCTGATAGGCTTGAATTCATATCAACAATAAGGTTAACGCCCTCTTCCGAACGAATATAAAACTCGAAAGAAGGAATGGACTCCGGAGATTTTGTAGAGGAAGGAGACGCATTTTCTGCCAGACATGCACCATGGTCCAAATTTGTATGTAGAATCAGTGGTGCATTGCTTTCCCCAACTTCCCTTGGAACAGAAAAACTGTGGTTACGGAAGCTAATCTTGGGGGACTTTTCTCTGTAAAAATTGATCTCATTGCATCCAAGTTCATTTCGTGAGACTAAAGTTCCTCTCTTTTTGCAGGGTAAGCGAAAATTCTCTTCAACTTCATATAAGGGATACTCCATGTCCCGATCAATTCTAGAACCTGAAGCCTGTATCATCATTAATAAATAGGTCAAATAAGGTTTAGTTTCCCAGCCTTAAAATACTGCATTATGGTACTACAAGAATAAACTCAGTAATAAGAAGGCTAGTTCGGAATGAAAATAGCATTCAGGCAAAACTTTGCCAAATGTGTTATAGGAAAAGAAACTAATCATTCTCACGTAGGATTTTTTACCTCCAACACTGAAGTTTACCCATATACTAGCCAGTAGTGCCCAATACCAGACAATACATGGCCTTATGACTGATACCAATTTGAATATCCTGATGGATACCGCAGTTTAAAGCACTGGTAAGTGGTACCTACCAACTATGGGAGGGACTTAAAACCTTTTTCCCTACGACGACATTGGACTAAAACTTGGCAGCTTAAATAATGAAAACTTATAATGCATAAATGGAGTAGCATTTTAGTCCAGCTAAGAAGAACGGACAGGTCTCCGGGCCTTTGGTATCAGTAAGAGGACACATTCGACACATGTCAGACACATGAATATATGTGGCCAAGTATCTAATTGTTTTTTTCTACGTCAGACCTGTTTTGGACACGCTCAGACGCATGTCGCGTCTGGACACGAGTGGGACGTGTTTTGGGTAAACTTGAAATTGGGTATAAAAAAAAAATGTAATATTTGAAACACGAATTGGGTAAACTGGACAAGGCTCAGTTTGGTTTGGTTTGGTTTATTTGAAACGCGAACAGAATTAACAACAAATATTCAATAACCTAAGGCAAAAAAAAGTAATATTCTACACTAAAATTAAGAAATATTCTCGATAAAATTAAGAAATCTGAAAGTTATAACCAACGTTATGATGTAAAGAGAGTCTGCTGCTCTTTAGTGTTGGAAAAATAACATATTAACATAATACAGGAATATTACATGGATAGTAAGTACTTGTATTAATGTTGGTAACGTATCCCCCAACGTGTCGGTGTCCTAGTTTTTCAAAAAATCATGTGTCCGTGTCCCGTATCCATATCCGTGCTTCTTAGTAGAGTCCAGTATAGCCTCCACATGCAGAAACCATGAACATAAGCCAGAGAATGAACCCACGAAATGAAGAATTATTAAAAAATTGGGCATGGTAGAGAACCAAACCTTATTATAACTTTCAGCTCCCTCGGAATTTTGTTTTCCACTGCATTTAACATTTTGAGAATACATTTTTCTGTTTCTTTTCTCCCCATGACGGTCGATATTCCAATTGCTATCTGCAATAAATAAAAACAAGTTCTTTCTCATTTAATCCACCTTTAGTACTCAGGAATAAGTGAAAAGACCCGAGTAGTGAAAACACAATCACAAACACCATAATGTAATTGGTAAAAATATCCAAACCTTTTGGAGCATGCACCATCTTATAGGATTTTGATCCACACTCCAGAGGTGATATCAAAGATGCAGAACGTACACTTGAGCTTTCCGCTTGGAATATTGGACTAGCATTCTTCCCCTGTGTTCAGAATTGTCATTATACAAACAGTATATTCGAGCTTATCCTTTCAGCAAAGTAAATAATCAACAATTATAGCAAAAACAAAACACAACATCAGCAGAAAATAGAGGATAAAAATCTTAATTGAACACCAACAAACCAAAAGAATGGGACAAGAGCCTCGTGCAGGAAAAAACTTTAGAGTTTCAATGAGATACTGAAAGTATGAGATATTAGAGAGTCGACCAAAAACTGTACACCAGACTTACTCCTGGCTCTACGATAGACATATTCTTGGGCAAATAGAATCACAAAAAAATGAATGGGGGCAACCGAACAAAAACATGTATTTCTGGACAAAGTGATTGGGGAACAAATGTATACGTATACATACCAAATAAAGACCCAAACCTCCAGATAGCCAAAACCAGTTACCATTGCCCCTGCTAAACAACCAATTGCCCCAAGAGCTTTTATTTTTATTTTCTATTTTTTCCAAGGAAAAAGGGTGGAGGAGGGGGCGACCAGGCATAGCTACCCTCCCTTGGGCGTGACCATAGGGACTCCAGACCCGCGATGGGCCCCGGAAGTGATCAAAGAGCCATAGCAACTTCCACCCAACCAAAGACTAGTGGACCACAGCCAGACTTCGCAGGAGGACAAAGTCCGAGAGGGCGTCGTTCGCACGACTCGAACCTATGACCTCCTGGCCACCCAAACCCTGTGGGAGTGAGCCATGAGCCACTAGGCTACAACCCCTGGTGGTAATAGCCCCAAAAGTGTAAGCCGTTAGAAAATGAGCTAAACCATGTTCATCAAGCTCTAAGGCAGATTTAATTTTAGGGAATGATGGTCAATTCCAGTGGAGATTGATTACTTTAAATAGTCTTAAGAAGTTCATGAACTTGACCAAAACAGGAAGGTAATTAAATCTTACCAGAGTATACAGCACAAACTGCCTATTATTAACAATAGCACAAACTCTCCAAAAAAAAAAAAGAAAACCACAAGGAGCTTGAAAAAAAGATCTAACTTGCAAGTCAAACAAGTCATTCTAAAAGGTAATTGATTAAGGAGCTATGGGCTAGTTGTCCTATTTTGTTACCGACCTAGGGCGTGTTTTTGGTTGCGTTTATCGTGCATTTCACCTCTTGGACTGCAGAAATGTTTACAAATGTTTACTTTCTAAGCTATGTGTGTCATGCGTTCTTTTTCAAATTTGCGGCACTAGGTTCTTAGCTGCCTTGTTGTAGCACACTTTGGGGCTGCGTTGAGCTTCATTGTATATCAATAGTCAATACAGGTAAACCAAACAATGCTGCTAGTTGATTCACATAAATTATTCTTATTGCATTAATGGAAATGGTGTTGCTATTTGTAACCATCAAACAAATTAATCACTAAAAACTTATCAAGAGATGCACTTGAAATAAATTTATGAATAACTTTAGTTTCTTCTACCATCTTATAGCAGGTAGACACTATAAAAGGTAAGTATAGGATATTATGAGGTTACCACTACCCATATTGCAAACACTTAATAGTAAATTTCTCGTGAAACCTGTGGGAGTAATATGAGCACCAGAAATTAAGCATGAATCTGGGCGGATCCAGTTTCCAGGTAAACAATCAATGAAAAGCAAAACTGGAGCAGACTTCTAAGCTAAACTGCCTCACCAACAAAAGCGTACACAGCATGCTCAGTGCGTACGGGACGGAAAGAGATGGGGACAGAGAGCTTATTCCCAGTTAAAACCCCTCAATGTCGTAGTCTTCGAAATGGCAAGGCCGCTCAGTGATAAAGGAGGTAGGGGTGCAGCCTTTTCTACATCTGTGTTTGTGTTTTAGGTAGAACAAATCTTAAATTTATTTATTTATCTTTGTCTGAGAATTGCTGATTCATCTTCAAAATAAGTTGAATCATAAGATCCAAGCAAGACAGAAAACCTGCTACAGTTAACAAGCACATTTGAGTCTATGCAGTTCATTCAGTTAGCTTCAATGCAGCTACAACGGCCAACTAGCATTCAAGCCTATAACACTGACTACTTCTACCTCCTCTCACAATACATAATATTATGCATCTATGTTCCTATTCTATCGTCGACCCGTTTGAAAGAAAAGAGCATGTCATCTACCTGAAGACAATGCCTCAAAGTAATAAAATTAGTATTTAAGGCCACACAAAAAAAATGATGATATGAAGAATAACCACCTTTGAGCTAAGGAGAGGGAAAAAGGAAAGTTTAGTTCATATTGCGGTGTACAATAATACATCACAATGGTTAGTACGAGCATTAACAATAACATGAATACCGCATCATCCATGTATGACGACCATGAAGCAAGCATAACAAAGTTTCACAGGGGGCAATGCAATAAGGAGCAATCATATACTGAAAATTTTAAAACATTATCATCCACATGCATTGCTGCATCACCTTATACATGAAGCAATATTAAGTACACAAGGGTTCTTTTGATACAGACATGCTAGTATATGAATACGATGTTCCCGTAGATGAAAAAAGAAACTTGTAAATGGGCATTTGCACGCAGCTGAACTGTAAAATATATGAATACGATGTTTATATAAACAAAACAAACTACAGATGTTCGCGCGAGACACAACCAATTATTGCAAAAATATTGTTAACATTCATCTATAACAGAAACCATTTCCAATGACATTCAATGACACTCATTTACCTTCAAGTATGAAGAAAGAGCATCGGCTAAATTGGGTTTCGTCATGTATGGGGACAAACCATATCTCTTGCACAATTCTTGAAGCTCTTTTTTGGAAAGGCTGAGATATAAATCCTTGTCATCCCTATTTTCCATCAGTCCGAACCTACAGAATAACAGTTAAAACTCAAATTAGGTCAAGACTTGAGATATGTAAGCCATGCAAACGAGGATTCAAAGCATCACACTTATCTCTATTGGATTCTGGCTGCTATAGTATTCACAATGATATTACACACTCATGAACTATGTGATCTGGTTTACGAGACCCCTTTTTGTCCCACCTAGCAGAACAAGAACTCCACTTTTATCCAGGCAATAGTTCATTACAATTGAAAATATCGACGAAATAAGACACTGAAGACATGTAGTGACGTCAATACATCATTAGGCCTAACACATACGATCATGTCATCTGCCTACTGTACATCAATGGTTTTGCCCAAACAAGTCCTCATGGCTGAAACATGACATCCCCCAATATTGGTAGTCACTGTTTCATAACCAAGCTTATAAGCAAACAAACTATGGTGTTTGTTACCACTAGCTTATCTGCTAATTTGCTTGTCATTCTGAGTGATGGTAAACTGATAACAATAAGCAAAGAAAATAGTGCCAACCCATCTTATTTGCTCATTTGCTAGAATGGGAGATCAAATCAACCCTAAAATCTAGGTAACTAATTACGAGTTAATGCTACAACTTTCATGCCGACTAAAACTCGTCACTTTTATCTCCCTTAACCAGATCATACATAAGTGCTCCTATAAATCAACACAACAAAATGTGGAGATATAATACATACAGCTGTTATGTCAAGAGAAGCACGGGCCATCAGGCCATGCTAATTGATTCCTCATTTTACTGAAAAATACTACATCAAAAATCTGGCAGAACAAGCCTGGCCCTGCTTCATCTTAACTGGGTGTGTTTAAGAATTAAGATGGGTGTTCTGCTATAATCAGTTCCAATAATCTGCCGAGATGAGGGGAGAAAAGAAGTAACAGGTTAAGTGCAGTTAAGGTCGTTCCTGGTACTTCAAATCCAAACACTTCTAACCAAAAACCAGTCCTAGTCAAGCCAAGAGACTATCTTGAAGAAACCCACTTCACAGCAAAAATTAGCAATAATTATAGACTTACACCTGATGAATAAGACTACCAAATTAATTTATGCATCCTCTGAATGAATTTTTTCAATTTCCATCCTTTTTCCTCCAAGATAAAGTCAATAGCCACTAAGTATGTAACTACAAGATGTAACCTAAGTCAATATTCAGTAGTTCGAACTTCAAACATGCCACATGAAGTAAAATAAAATGGAAAATGCAAATCAGCTCACATTCCAAGAGGGGATGAGAAAACAAATAAGTGTTTGTCCTCAATAAGGTCTTGGAAGTTCAAATCCAAGTGGGGTTTTGCATGGTCGTTAACTTCATGGCCTTAGAAATAGTCAAGGACGTGCTAGCTAGCCCTAGTGTTGCAAACAAACCAAGCTGCCCGCAAGCAGCTTGTAGCTTGGCTCGTTGAGGCTCGGCTCGGCTCGACTCATTTAGTAATCGAGTCAAGCTTGAGCTCGGGTTTTAGGCTCGTTTGCCTAGCTCAACACTCAAAAGCTTGGCTCGGCTCATTTAAAGATGCTTGTTAAGGAAAGTAGCCAAGCTCGGCTCTCGTTTGTAAACAGGCTGAGCTCGAGCTCATGTTTTTACTCGTTTAGTAAACAAGCCAAGCTCGAACACTATAAAGCTAGGCTTGGCTAGTTTGCCTGGCTGGCCCAGACATCCGGTTACCAGAAAAAGAACAACCACCTACTCAATCTATGTCCCCTGTTTGGTAGCCACAAAAAAGGGGGGAAGGGGGGAGGGAGGAAATCGAAAGCTTAAAACTTGAAATTTTCCACTCAACTGAAACTGGGTTAAAAGAATCAAGCTCGTTGCTCCACTCTCTCCATATTCCAACAATGAAACACCTATCCTACAAAAGATTCTTTTCAAATTCCTTTCTCACTTCTCAGCTGTTTCCAACATTTTCTCATCGACCAAACAAAGCTCAACAAGAAAGCAGAGAAGAATCAGAGGGAGGCGTACCTGATTGGGTATTTTTACGGGAAGCTTAGCCAGAAAATTGACGGGAAGGCGAGGGCATGGTATACGTATGCTTCAAGCGCTGAGAGAGAGAGAGAGAGACTCTGAGTCGGCGACTTTTGGCTTCTCGCTGTTGACCACCGACGTTGGAGTTGATAAATGAACCATTGTTTGAATTTGAAATCGATTATATGGGGCGGATAAAAAAAAAAAAAAAAAAATTCGATTATATGGGCTTACGGCATGAGTAGGGCCGTAAATGGGCTGAGCGGCTCGCGAGTTCAACTCGGTGAGGGCTCGGTTCAGCTTAGCTCGAAGGATAAATGAGCAAGCTCGATCTTGATTTTGCGGCTGGTTTGATAAACGAGCCGAGCTCAAACCTAGAAGGGCTCAACTCGAACAGGTTCATCTCGGCTCGAAATATAAAGGTTTGGCTCGGCTCGGCTCGAATATGCCAATATTCAGTTTGACTTGGCTCGTTTAGCCAATTTTTCAATATTAAGGCTGAAAAGTTGATGAATTCAAGCTCGAATTCGAGCGGAGCCTGCTCGTTTATTCCAAACTGAATACTAACGAGTCGAGCTCGAGCTTTGTACATGCTTGGCGAGCCGAGCTCGAGCCAGACGAATTCTGATCAAGCCGAGCTCAAACATGCCAATATTTGGTTTGACTCGGTTCGGCTCGTTTACACCCCTAGGCATGAGTAATAAATCCCGTTTCGCTAAAGTTTTTAATTTTTATTTATTTTTGATTTTATGAGATAGCTTATTCTCTTGTACATTAATAAATAACTTTTAATTCAAAGGCAAATGATAATTTCAAAACTATTTTTGTTTATGTCAAAATTGTAGTGCATAAAAGCCTTGTATCTTGTCTTGTGCATGGTACAACACTTTTATGCACTACAGTTTTGACACAAATAAAAATTGTTTTAGCATTAGCAACAACCTAATTCAAAAAATAAGTAAAAAATTAGAACAATTTATTTTAGTTAGTAAAACACACTCTAAGTTCCGCTAAGATTTTTTATTACTTTTCTTGTTTTGTTCTTATTCAAATTTTTTTCACGTTTTTTGGTTTTGCACTTAATTTTTTGTAAATTATTGACTCGTCTCGAAGAGAGGAATCGAAAAACTAAAAACTTGACTTTTAACCAAATATTTTCAAAAATATCCAAGAAAAAGCCCCAAAAGCCGGTTTTTGGGATTTCTCAAAATCTTAGCTGAACTTAGCCTAACTTAATACAATTGAATACTAGTTTTTTAAAGCTCCTTTAATTTTTCATATGGAGTTCGAACGAGTTGTAACTCAGATCATTTTGACTGAAGATGTTTACAAAATTAAACCATCGCTCGTTCATTTTGACTCGGCACTCGACAGAGCCTTATAGGAGTTTTTTTTTTTTTTTTTTTACGAGTGTTAAGTCTACCCTGTTCGTTTCGAATTTTGAAGGAGGTTTTTAAGAATAATGAATGAAGAGAGAGATAAAGAAAATTTATTGAGCACCATGTGCAGGATTTGGAGTCCCAAAAACGAACAAGCCAATTGTAGAGTAATATATAAACTACAAAACTATAAACACAATAAGGCTCCGTTTCTGAACGCCAAATAAGTACTTATTTTTTAATAAGGCAATTTCAAGCTAAAAATAATAGGCTTATTGAAATCTAAAAATATGCAATATAAATCTTGTTTGAAAGATCTCATTGAGATCTTTAATGCAGTGCAAAAAAAAATTGAAAAATTATTTTTCATTTACATTTTTTTGAGTTTGAAAATGTGAAATAAATTCTTATTTTTTAAGAAGATATTTTGAAACGGGCTCTAAGTTTTCTCGGAACTTATCAAACTGGAGAGATTAATCAATGCTCCTGGAGCACCATCAGTACCCGAAACCTCTCTTCTACCTTATATTTGGTGCGAACATCACGTGATGGTGTCCCACGGGCATTAAATTTCTTTCACGCTTACATGTTAAGTCCCTTTCTCAGTGCAATGGATTCAGATTTAAATAAAGCAGAGGGCCCAATGAAAAGGAGTCGCTTGACTTTTGAGTTCAAAATCACCTTTCGAAATTTTGCGCTTCCAAGTTCCAAGTTTAGATTGCATTCTTTTGGCCTTATCTTTAAATTTAAACTTAAAACGAGAATTTTGTCTTTATTTTGATTTTTTTTTTGTATTTATTAGTTTTATACTAAATTTTTGTAGGTTATTGATTTGTCTCGACGAGACGAATGAGAAAAGTAAAAAAAAATTCATTTTTCCCCAAGTTGACTTTTTGCGCTAAAAAGTTGTTATTTTTCAAAAAATTTGGGTAAAAGTGAAGAAATTTTACTTTTCGGATTCTTCTCGTCGAGACGAATCAATAGCTGACAAAAGTTTGGTGTAAAACTAACAAATGCGAAAAAAATTCAAATAAGAACAAAATTCTTATTTTAAATTTAAGTTTAAGTTAAAAGGCCAAAAGAATGCAAAATGAAATCTGGAGGATTTTGAATTAAAACAAAGATAACTTTACTTTATTTCAGAAGAGTAGAATAAAAGTAAAGTATAACTTCTTCTTTTTTTGTTTTCGGTACAAGTGTAGTACAGTAGTAACTTTGACAAATGCTTTCAAGCTCTCCCACGCCGATGGTAAATCCGTGTGTAAGTGATTCGGCTCCGATCTTTCGATACTGATCTGAAACAAGCTAGCTTACCACTTTGAATTATATGGACTCTCCATGCACCCTCCTCCTGAGTTCCGACACCACCATTACTCCCTCTGTCCCAAATTCTTGGTCATTTACGGTTTTACGTGTAATTTTCACTGGCCCTTATCTCTCAATGTATAGGCAAACCAAGGACTAGAAAACAAAAAGGAGGAGTGACAAATTGGTATCATGGCCTTCCGCTCCTGCCGTCGTATTAAGGTTGGGAAATGCTAAAGGGGAGCGGAGGGGAGGGGAAGGGAAAAAGAAAGGTAAATGTGACGGCTAGGGTTTTGAGAGCGGGAGAGAGACCCAAATAAATCAATGCACAAGTCAGGCCCATTCCAGTTTCTTTCTAAACCTTCTTTTTCAAAAAAGAAGGTAATTTCAAACTCAAATATAATAAAAATGAAAAATATAATAAAAATGAAAAATATATTTTTGATTTTTTTTTTTGCACCTTTTAGAAGATCTCAATGAGATCTATAAAACAAGATCCATATTGATAGAAAAATTATTTGCATAAACACATAATTTTTAGCTTAAAATTACTTTCTTTTTAAAAAACAAGGTTTAACAAGAAACTGGAACGGGGAAACTCGAAGGAAAGATGATCATTTTTCTTCCTGAATGAGATGATTTGTTTACTAAAATTTGTCCCCTTAATGGGCCATCAAGTGCCATTAGATGATTGTTGACTTAAATCCCGTTTGACTTAATTTTAGATACTTATGCTTATTTTGGCTAAATAAGCAAAGTAATTTATTTTTTTGTCTTCATTCACAAAAAATTCGCATTTGTTAGTTTTACTTCGATTTTTGTGAATTATTGTGATGGCATGATAAAAGGAATTTAAAAAGTTAAAATTAACATTGAAAGTCAATTTTTTTTAATAAAGACAAAAAATTGCTGACTTATTTTTGTCTATATTCAAAAAATTTAGTTTCGATCATAATTTTTTACTTTTTAAATTCCTCTCATTATGACAAAGTAATAATCCACAAAAAATTGACGAAAAACTAACAAATGCGGGAAAAAAAGTTGAATAAGGAAAAAAAATCCAAATGAATTATTTAGCCAGAAAGTCTGTTCACACATACTATTAGTGCACAAATTGTGCACAGATTTTGTTGTGGGGCCCATCACGGGATCCACAATGATCTAAGCTGTTCATTAAATGTAAAATATTTTTCTAAGAGTCTACGCGAAAAATCAGCTCAATCCGATATGGCGATATCTATACATGCTCGATCCAATCGTCTAACTTTTCATTCAAATTTTCGGATAATGAAAAGTTAGATGATTGGATTGAGCATCTATAGGTATCATGGACACCCTCGAAAAAAAATATTTTACATTTAATGAACGACTAGGATTATTTTTTCGGGACCCGTAGTGGACCCCTCAACGAATTCTGTGCACAGATTATCTGCGTGTAGCAGAGTTCTTATTTAGCCAAAATGCCCCTTATTATATTCAGAGGTGCTAGAGGTACAACAAAAGCTATACAAACAGCTTGCACAGATTCTGAAGCAAAGTTGAATGATTTGTAAACATCCTTACCGATATCGGATTGAGATGATTTTTTACAGGGACACTAAAAAAACAAATTTTGAACAAAATGAGCTACTCCGATCATCTTTGTAGGACCCAAATCGGGTCCAAAATGGATCTGTACAAGCTGTTTGTACAGCTTTTGCTGTACTCATATCATTTCTGTATTATATTCTCTTACGACCCTTTGAGATTAAAAAGAAGGGACAAACACAAAAACTGTTAACAACAATTCAGAGAGCTACAAAGAGTTCATGTGTTGAAAATAAAACCTGAAAAACCAACATGACCGGCTTAATGAAAATCGAAAAAATTCATTCCCAGAAGCGTTCAGGTAATAACAGACCAAGGCTACAATTTAACAGATGAATAATACCCATTACTCCGCACGCTCCAAAAATGAATTCGCCGGCAGTGCGATTCTGTCGCCTTATCGTACACTCGATATCAATCGCAAGAAAGCTCCTCAGCATGCATACGTGCGGTCCGAGGTGAACAGCTCCCCAACCGAAGACGATGGGGTCCCACGCTAGACTCAAGGCGGTAAAACCGAGGAGCCTGGATGCGAAAAGCGTGGGTTTTGGAGGCGGCCCATTTTCCGCCCACGTGAACCAGGAGCTGAGGCCCATGACAAGAGACGATAAGACGAAATGCGCGTCCATTATCCAGGGCGTTAGGAACCAAGAAGGCCTAGCCGAGGCCCTCTCGGCAGAACGGAGGAAGAATACGTCCACAAGATGTAGAGATGCGGGCAATACTGCTACGGCCAAGGACGAGAATCCATGTCGCGCAATGGCGGCTCTCCACCTCAACATTCTGCCTCTCATTGAGGTTTCCTCGATATAGTCCTCGTACTCATCTTCATTATCATTATCTTCGTCATAGTCCTTGTAGATGTCATGATTGTTTTCATTAGGATCGATGATAGTGGAATCGTCTCCGATTCGATGGCGAAGGTTTTCGGTTGCCATAGAATAATTTGAAAAGCCAAAAAAAACAACAAAAAAAAAATCAGAGAGAGAGAGGGAGGGGGGGAGAGAGAGAGAACTGAATTGAATGTTTTAAGGCATTTCTTGTGAGGCCAACGTTGAATCCCTACGATTGAGGTAAAGCATGCATTTTATTTGCCCATAAGGCCATAACTTTACCTGAAATTTCGCTTTTATTCTCAAAAGGTAAAGCATGTATTTATTTATTTATATGTACACACACATTAAATGATACTAGTAACAAAATCAAGTGTTGTTAATGAACATTGCACTCTATATCACGTTGTTTGTAAATTATGGGTTTTGAGTATGTTTTAGCTATTGAGCGCTCACGGAACTACGACGTTACCTTGGTATTCGAACGCCAAGTATATGTATTGAAGGAGCAGCAGAAGGGCCGTACAGATAAGGTGAAGTGACGATGACCGAAGAAGAAAATGTCGAACCCCGGTTGTTGTACTCTTAGTTGCTCTGTAATTTAAATTAAGTATTTTGAAACTGTCCGGCAAAGTATTTTTGCATAGTACATTTGAAATTGATATGTCGTAATGTGACTCGAATTGGTGAGGCCTTCGGAACTTTAATGCCTTGTAATAGAAAATCATTTTGAAACAATGTTCAAATAACGTCTTCTAAAATCGGAGCGTTACAGAAACCTTAATTTGGGCTAGCAAAGACCATTCTGCAAAATACGTTTGGAGGACGATAACCTTGCGGTAATACAATAGTAAAGATCAACAACTAATTTAGATACGCTCCTTCGCCTATTTAAGGATTAATTCGTTGCCGTCTCTGCTGCTTGCTTCATCCTTCTCTCCCCTTCCGTTTAGTTCTGCAGTGAGACTTCCTCTAGCTGCTCGCTTCGCTCCCTGAGGAAGAGGTTCAGAATGGGGCTTTCTTTTCGAGAGGGAGACGGCGGATAAGTCAATCGATGTACGAAAAGGTCCCTTCAAACGCTTTCGTTGGCCCCTCAAAAAATTCCAACACAGCCTTAATCGGCACCGAGTTGGTGTCTCACATATGGAATAATAATACTAAACTAGAGGCCAGGGCACACGCGATACATGTGCAAGTTAAATAGCCTAGCACTTATTATTTGTTTGATCAATTTTTGTTAAAATTCAACTTGCACACGTATTGCTTGTGTCCCGACCTCTAGTTGTATGCCGAGTTAGTGTCTCACATATGGAATAATAATATAGTACTAAACTAGAGGCCGGGGCACACGCGATACATGTGCAAGTTGAATAGCCTAGCACTTATTATTTGTTTGATCAATTTTTGTTAAAATTCAACTTGCACACACATCGCGTGTGTCCCGACCTCTAATTGTATTCTAAATTCAAGGTCTACGGCCAATTCAAAGAACAATTAAATTTGTTCATTAATCACATCCTAATGCAGACTGAACAATATTAAAGAATGACAAATTGCATTCAAATATTATTATATGCAAGCCTAAAAGGGTAATGCAACTGGAAGCAGAATAAAGAACCGAGTAAAAAGTGTGTATTCAACCACGCCCAATAAAATTAGACATTAGTGAAGAACTAACCGTGGAATGGGATCGTTGGCAACTGGTAGCAATTATGAAGGCCTTTCAGAACTGTTTATACCCGTTTTTGGCACCACGGATCGGGCCAGCCGTGATTGGATTTTTGATTATTAATTCCTTAATTAATTGGGCCGAGATTGATAAATTAGTTGGGTAATTATTGGGCCATGAACTTTGTTCCCTTTTGGGCCCGATAAATATGCAGCCCACGTTTTTAATAAATACAGTTCGGCCCAGAGGGGCAGCCCACGGCTGGGCCCACGAGAGAATAGGCTGAATTGACCCAAGATGTAAAGCCCGTGATCGGGCCCGCAAGGAAGTGAATTGATTTGGCCCTCAAAGTGAAGCCCACGGGTCAACCCATGAAGAAAAGGAGCAAAGCTGGTCCGTGTAATGCAACCCACAATTGTAGGGATTTTTGGTTGCTGGGATGGCAGTTGTTTTTCTCCTAATTCAAAGGGCCAATTGACTTGGTCAATTGGCCATGTGTTGCAGGAAGAGAAAATATGGGAGGAAGTTGGAAGATATTTCTACCAAGGAGTGGGACACATGTCAACCATTGAGAGACCCACTACCCATGTTCTATTTTCAACTGCCATCCAACTTCTGAAACGTCCCATAACTGACCATGATCACATGTGCACAAAAGGTGGAAGAGATCATGGGACACTTGGCAGCCATAGAAGCAATGCAGATTCTCGGATTCAGGCCTGAATCAGATGCTGCTGGCCCTATAAATAGTAGTTCACAATGTTGAAAAAAGGGTCCAACACCAATCAAGCTCAACGCTTAAACAAAAAGCCTTCCCAGCGAAGCAAACACTTTACTACTTTCAGCAAAGTAGATTATCGAGTACTACGTGCTCAAACCCCATTCAAACACACTTCTTTAAGTTGTTTGGATCTTTTACTTTCCTGTACCAACTTTATTATCCCGGTGTAATAGAGTTTACGTTTTCACGTTTCTACATCCATTTCCTATACGACTAGGAAATATTAAGTCCACAACCGTGTGGCAAACTACGAACCGCTCTGTGATCTTTAACCTTTGGGTCACACACGATCGCTCATACGATAGAAGTCAAGATTCACGGGAATCTTCACAAGAAGTTAGGCGCTACAAGTCTTGGCACGCCCGCGCTCATCGCTTCCACACCTTGTGTCAAAAACGAGAGTTTTCATTGGCACGCCCGGTGGGACCCTAGTCGTTCACAAAGGTTTCAATCATGCCGCCGAAAACAAGAACCGGACAGTCACAATCAGATCCACCACAGTCGGATCCACCACTGCCCGATCCTCCAGGCAGCCCTGAAGGAGTTGCTGTTAACGTCCCGGTACTCGAGGAGGCCGCTCCTCAAGTCAGTGCACAAGATCTTCAAGACGCCACGGATAGCGTCAAGAATTATATATTTTTTGCAGGACAAGAAATTTCACACAGCGTGGCACAAACAATTTCTCAGTCCGTCGAGCCTATGACTCTAGCAATCAATGACATGATTGCCACAATGAAAGAAAGGCTTCCACTCGTCCCTCAACAACCAGTCATGCCTCAGTTCGGATTCTATGGCAACGGCCATGAACAGACAGGTTTGAAGGACTCAATTCCACCGCCACCACAAGTTTTCTATCAAGCTTCATCATCAAACAGTCCTGCACCGGCAGGAGATAGAAGCAAAGGAGTGGTTATTGGAGGAGGACCGACGCCTCCAATGAACAAGGAACAAAGGGCCGTTTTGGTAGAGAACCCAAACAGGCCTGAAAAGACCGACAAAAGGCCTCCTCACGGAGGACAAGGTGCTGTTAAAGACAAGAACAGTTCTCATGCTCATTCAGTCCCAGATACTCGGGGGGCAAACCCAGGCGTGAACCAACAGGAGCAAGAGGCAGGCCAACAGCCGCCTCCAATGCCAGCCATGATTGGAAGAGATCAAGTCCTGGATTTGCTCCAGGAACAGTTAGGGCCTGGATTCAGGCCTGTGGGCAGACCCATGTACAGGAAACCTCACACGGCGGAGGTTGACGGTGAGCCTTTTCCCAAGGGGTACCGAGTTCCTGAATTTCAGACCTTCACAGGGGAGAACATGCAGTCCACAGTGGAACACATTGCTCGATTTCAAGTGCAGTGTGGGGAAGTTGGTACGAACGACAAACTCAAGTTAAGGCTTTTTCCGAATTCCTTGACAGCAACGGCCTTCACTTGGTATATCAATCTGCCACCCAATTCTGTCCAGACCTGGGCCCAGATTGAGGAGATGTTCCACCAACAGTTTTACAGGGTTGAACCAGAGATAACGATGGCGGATTTGTCTCGCTATCGTCAACTTCCACAAGAAGGCGTGGAGTCTTACCTCTCCCGATTCAAGACAGCGCGTTTCAAGTGTAAGATCCCTTTGCCCGAGGCCGAATATGTGCGTTTAGCACTAAACGGCCTAGATTTCGAGTTCAAGAAGAAGTATCATGGTACAGAATTTAGGGACTTGTTTGAGCTGTCTGCAAAGGCCTCACGTTATGAGAAGCTTTTGGAAGAAGAGAAGGATAGAAAATCGGCTTCCAAGGGCACGTACTATCAAGACCCCAATTATGACGTGGCTACGGTTGAGGCAGAGGCTAGTGTCGATGTTGATGTGGCCGAAATCATCAATAGAAAGCCTTATGTCTGCAAGGCCTTCGTCAAGATGGAGCCCGCGAAGCAACCCATCCAAGAAGCATTTAATAGGCCTACCAGGGCCTACACCTTTGATATTAGCAAGGCGGAAGCTATTTTCGATCAGCTCTTGGCGGACAAGTTGCTGAAATTGCCCTTTGGTCACAAGATCCCAGCATTGGATGAGTTAAAGGGCAAGGAATATTGTAAGTACCATAACTCTTGGAGTCATTCAACCAATAATTGCTTTGTGTTTAGGAATGATATCCAAGACAAGATTGATCGGGGAGAATTCAAGTTTCCTGAGAAGGACAAGCAGCCCATGGGAGTGGATGGCAACCCATTTCCTTCAGGCCTAAGTGCAAACATGGTCTCAGTGAATATGAGATCCATGCCCAGAGCCACACCAAGGCCTAGATTGAGCTTGGGGGCACCATCGAGAGCAGCATTCAGGCCTAGGCCGAATCACTACCAGGACCTATGTTTTGAGGAAGATTTCACTCCGTCTCACACTTGGGGGGTAAGGAGGCCAAGAACTTCGAGTCGGGGGGCAAGTACCCCGGTTCAGGCCTTTGAAAGGGTGAAAAGAGTTGAAAGGAAGAAGCCTTGGTGGTCCAAGCCCGAAGCAGATAGGAAGTTGGAGAGACCATGCTGCTCATTGGTTTGCACTGAATGTGGGCACCATGCTGCTCCATCCAGACCTGTGTTGAAGAGCATAGTTGTGGGCAGAACCGAAGTCAGGCCTGAGGAGATACGCAGGCCTAAACAGAACCAGAACCAGATCAGGCATGAGTCAGTTTTCAACAGGATTCGACCAACTGCGGTGGGGATAGAGGATGAGCTCAATAATCTCAGAATTTCAGCCCCAACTGGAGGAAAGCCTAGGACTGTGAAACCTCCTGTCATTCCTCCAAATGAGTGGCATAAGGTTGAACATCCTAAGTTTCCCGCTCCACAACCGCTTTTATCACGATCTCAGAAAAGACGCCGCCAAAGGTTTAGGCAGGCGGAAAGGAGGGCTCATGAGGAAGACGACTTGCTTGGGGACATGATGGAAGAAGATGACCTTAATGAAGAGATGGTGATGGAAGTACCTACAGAATAGTTGAAGGTTGAGGCAGTCAAGCCTAGGAGAGAATACAAGCCATTGGAAAGAACTTACAAAGAGGTCGTTGCTGGTTCCTCTTCAGGGCAAGTTCCTCGATTTGAGAAGAAGGCTTTACTGGAAAAAACCCTCGAGGAGGCTAGGATTAAGCCTCTTCCGAGACAGGTCACTTTATTGAAGATGCAGCCGCTTGAGCCGAAGCAGGACTCGGGGGGCAAGCCTCGATTAAACCCACAGGCCAAGGAATTCAGGCCTGGGCAGGCTTCAAAGATGCAGTGCAACATGGTGATCTTTCTTCCATCTGAGCTAGAAGCAAAGAACAATGACCTCACTGCCATGGAAGGCGATGTGGTGGAGATGGGTCAAACGGCCGAGATATTACATGAATCCCTCAATTCAGGTCTGAATGGAGGCGGGCCTTCAGTGATAGTGCTGAAGGACGAAGATGAGAGTAGTACCGAAGGCCGAGCAGCGAGCGTTATATTTGAGAAACCCACTTTCAAGATGACGAGGCATATTAAGCCTCTATATATCTCGGGATGTGTAGACGGAATGCCAATCAATCGACTCCTTGTCGATAATGGTTCGGCAGCTAACCTCATGCCTAGGTCAACCATGGTCAAGTTAGGCAAGACGGATCAGGACTTGGTGTCAACAACAGCAACATTGACTGACTTCACTGGGCATGAAACGAACTGTTTGAGGATTTTGATCATGAACTTGACCGTTGGGTCAAAAACCCTTACCACTCCATTCTTCGTCGTGAATTCGCGATCTTCGTTCAACATTCTGTTGGGGAGGGACTGGATTCACGCCTGCCTAGCCGTGCCGTCAACCTTGCACCAATGTTTGGTGTTTTGGAACCAAGAAGATGTAGAGGTGATCTGGGCAGATCGTAGGCCGTTTCTCGCTTCTACCAATCATGCCGAGGCAAGATTGTATGACGAGGATGTCGGCCCGATGAAGGTGGCAGGCCTTGATAAGTTTGGCCGCCACAAGATTGTGCCTATCTCTGCCCACAAGTCAGTGGAGGAGGTAAAGGCATTGTACCAAGAGCTAATCGGCCCTATGATCACGGAGTCAAGTAGGCCAATTACAGCTTCAACCAAAAGGCCATTTTAATGTCAGTAAGGCCCTCGGAAGAAGAGAAGGACGCGGCTTTGCGAGCCACGTTGACAAAGTTAGAAGCCTGCCTGCTAGAAAGAAGGCTTAAAGAAGAACAAGAGCAGGAAGAAGAAGGTTATTCGGCCCATGCGGCCGAAGTAATCAATGAGGACTCAGATCTGATCGAAGACTTGGATGAGATTCGTTTGGAAGATCTTGAAGCAGCCCCGGCCAAATTGGATGACTTAAAGGCCGATGTTCAAGACCCTTTGGAAGAAGTTAACCTAGGAGATTTAGAAAATCCTAGGCCTGTATATATTAGCCAGCTTCTGCCAGAGGACGTGAAACAGAAGCTCATTCAGCTCTTAATTGAGTTTAAGTCTTGTTTTGCCTGGAACTATGACGAACTTCCAGGCTTGTCCAGGGATTTGGTGGAACACAAGTTGCCTATCCAGCCGGGATTTAGGCCTTTCAAGCAACCGCCAAGGAGGATGTCTAATGAGGTTTATTTGCAAGTCAAGGATGAGATCGAGCGCCTTTTCAATGCTGGGTTTATACGCACGGCGAGGTACGTTACTTGGCTATCTAATGTTGTGCCAGTCCTTAAGAAGAATGGCAAGATTAGAGTTTGCGTAGACTTCAGAAACCTAAACTTGGCGTCTCCGAAGGATGAGTATCCGATGCCCGTTGCAGACTTGTTGGTAGATGGGGCCTCGGGTCATAAAGTTCTATCCTTTATGGACGGCCATTCGGGCTACAATCAGATCTTCATCGACGAGGCCGATACGGCTAAGACTGCTTTTAGGTGTCCCGGAGCTTTGGGAACCTTTGAGTGGGTCGTAATGCCCTTCGGCCTAAGAAACGCAGGTGCTTCATTCCAACGAGCAATGAATGCCATTTTCCATGATTTCATTGGGCGTTTCATGGAGATCTACATCGATGACATTGTGGTCAAGTCTCAAACCTATGATGAGCATTTGGAACATCTGAGGAGGTCATTCTTGAGGATGCAACAATTTGACTTAAAGGTTAATCCCTTAAAGTGCGCCTTTGGAGTCTCCGCAGGCAAGTTCCTAGGATTTTTGGTCCACAATAGGGGAATTGAGATTGATCAGAATAAGGCCAAGGCACTCATGGAAGCAAAGCCTCCTACAACCAAGAAGGAGTTGCAGAAGCTCTTGGGGTCGCTCAACTTTTTGAGAAGGTTCATCTCAAACCTAGCGGGGAAGGTTCAGGTCTTTTCCCAACTCTTGAAGCTGAAGGATCAAGACACTTTTGCTTGGGAGGCAGATCACCAGAAGGCCTTTGAGGAGATCAAAGGCTACTTAGCGAAGGCTCCAGTCCTTATGCCTCCTATCAAGAACAAGCCTTTGAAGCTCTACATTTCGGCTGCGGAAAGCTCAATTGGATGCCTTTTAGCACAAGATAACGAGCAAGGGAAAGAGCAAGCTGTTTATTATTTAAGTAGGCTGTTAACTCCTTGTGAAAGGAGGTATACTCCTATTGAAAAGTTATGTTTTGCTTTGTACTTTGCAGCAATAAAATTGAGGCACTACATGCTTCCCGTTGTGGTTTACATTATGAGTCAAACAGACCTGATTAAGTACTTGCTTTCTCGGCCAATCATGCGAGGCCGAATAGGCAAATGGTCTTTGGCTTTAATGGAGTTCAGTTTTCAATATGTCCCTCAAAAGGCTGTAAAAGGCCAGGCCTTAGCAGATTTCCTTGCCGATCATCCTTGCGTGGATATCGGCGAAGAATCTGATTCAGGACTGAGTGCATTTGAACTCTCGCTTACTCCTTGGACTCTTCTCTTTGATGGATCAAAAACTCAACAAGTCTCAGGCTGTGGGATTATCATTATCTCTCCCCAAGGCCTAAGAACTGAGCTATCTTTTCAATTTGATTTTCCATGTACAAATAATCAAGCCGAATATGAAGCGGTAGTAATAGGCCTTGAAATCCTTAGGGATCTTGAGGCCCGAGAAGTGAGGGTTATAGGAGATTCAAATCTCGTAATCAACCACTTGGCAGGTACGTTTAAATGCTATAGTGAGGAGTTAGCTCCTTATTACATGGCAGCGATGCAATTAATTCAAGATTTCGATAACGTAACTGTCAAACACGTCTCAAGGAGCAAGAATACAGAAGCAAACAGTTTGGCTCAGGCCTCAACGGGCCTGAAGCTTTCACCAGAAACTCTTCATAAGATCATTACAATCCAGAAAAGGCTACTCCCTTCTGTAAGGAGAAGAGGTTTAGGCCTAGAAGTATTTGCTTCAGACCTTCCGGTTGAAGAAGAAGATGAAGACAAGGAGGATTGGCGTGATCCTATCATTGCGTACCTAAAGCGGCCTCATATGGGGGCTAGTAGAAAGGTCAAGAGAAGAGCATTGAGTTATGTGCTCCTTGGAGATGAGTTGTACAAGAAAGGCCTTGAAGATGACTTGCTTTTGAGGTGTTTATGCCATACCGAAGCCATGAAGGTAATGGCAGAGGTCCACGAAGGGATTTGTGGGGCACATCAGTCCGGTATCAAGATGAGGTGGCTAATTAGAAGGTATGGTTACTATTGGCCCACTATCTTAGAGGATTGTATACGTTTTTCGAAGGGCTGCCAGCCTTGTCAAGCTCACGGCCCAGTACATCATACCCCTGCAACGGATTATCAAGCTGTAGTGAAGCCTTGGCCTTTTCGAGGCTGGGCTTTTGATATAATTGGGATGATTTATCCCCCTTCATCGAAACAACACAGGTTCATCTTGGTAGCCACAGATTATTTTACGAAATGGGCGGAGGCCATCCCGTTAAAGTCTGTGGATCAACAGGATGTGATCAAAGTTATGAAGGAGAGAATTATCCATAGGTTTGGAATACCGGAGCATTTTGTGGCGGACAGAGGCTCAGTGTTCTTTGGAGCACAGGTTAGGGCCTTCGCGAGCCAATTCAATATTCAACTCTCTCATTCAACCCCTTATTATGCACAAGGGAATGGCCAGGCCGAATCAACCAATAAGACCTTGATTGGAATTATTGAGAAGATGGTGGAAGACAATCCGAGGGTTTGGCATGAGCTCCTGTCCGATGCATTATGGGCTTATAGGACTTCGAAGAAAGAAGCCACAAATGTTACTCCTTACATGTTGGTATATGGCCATGACCCCGTACTTCCCATGGAAGTAACGGTTAGATCGGCTAGGATTGCATACCAAAATGGCTTAAGTCCTGCGGATTATAGCCAAGCTATGTTAATGGAAATGGAAGACCTTGATGAGGTGAGGTTAGCTGCTTTAGACCATATGTTGGTTCAGAAGCGTCAGGTGGCTAGGGCCTATAATAGAAGAGTGAGAAGGAAGAGCTTCACCGAAGGAGATTTGGTATGGGAGGTTGTTCTTCCCTTGGGCGCTCAAACCCCAAGATACGGCAAGTGGTCTCCAACGTGGGAAGGGCCGTATCAAATTTGCAAAGTGTTCGAAGGTAATGTTTATCTTTTAATGGATTTGAATGGTGGGATGCATAAACATACTATCAATGGAAAGTTTTTAAAGCATCATTATCTTACAATGTGGGAGATGAGAGACTTTAAAGAAAAACTACCATCAAAACCATAATTGATAGATCAAGGCCTGAATCAGTTTAGGCCACCATCAAGGCCTGAATCAGTTTAGGCCACCATCAGGACTTGAGTCTGTCTAGGCTATCAGCCAGGCCTGGATTTGGTTTATGTCATCAAAACAAAACAGTTGAAAAGACCTAGAGTTCAGGCCACACAGGTACCAACAGCCCAATGGATTAAAGTTCAGGGCTGAAGGAAAGAAACTACGTTATTACAAGGCCACAACGGCCTAAAGTTCACCAAGGGTACTTAAGCGAAGGTTGTTCCAAGATGCGGCAAGGTTGTTGAGCTGGGCCTCTAACCTTTCTTTTGAGGTTTGGAGGCCTGCTTGATTGGGAACCAAGGGAAGGAGCTTAACCTTGATAGCTTTGGAAGTGGCAAACAGCCCCTTCTGTTGAGCTTCCAGGCTTGACTGCTGGGTCACCAAGGCCATCGTGCTTTTCTCTGCATCCTCCTGCTTTCTCTTCAGTTCTTGGATCTGCTCTTCCCAGGTCTGAATGTCATTGGCCAGATTGGTTTTTTGCACCTCAATGGCTTCGATTTGGGTTTTCGAAGCTTCATAGCCAGTTACGCATTTGCTCAACTCTTGGCGGAGGTCGTCGATTTCAGTAAGGTTCGATTCAACTTTCGAGAGTTCAAGGGCTGCACCATCATAAGACTTCTGCATGTCGGGGAAGTCTTTGTGAAAGTTCTGCAGGCTTGTTTCCACAGCCTCACTGAAGGCTTGAGCTCTGGCCAAGATGTCAAGGGCCTTCCTGAACGATGAAGCCCTGCCTGGGTGAAGAGCTGTCCTAATATCCATCTTGATTAAAGCCTTGAAAGTCTCCTTGGCCTCGGCAACTTCTTCGGCCGTTGGGGGCACTTGGGTAGAACTTGACCCATCTCCAGAAATGCCCGAGAGGGAGACTTGGACGAGGCTGGCCGCAGTCTTGAAGAAGTCTTCCATATCTTCATCAGCTTCTTCTTCAACAGTTTCATCTTTTTGGGCAGTGGGAGGCTCAGGCTTGAACGGTGATAGTCTGGATTTTTCAGGCGTATGTGATGACGCCTCATGTTCAGGATTGACCGGAGGACCTTCCGAGGTAGCCTGAATTCATTAAGGATTTAGGGATAGGCTGGCCAAGCGATGAAACAGTAGTGAAATCAAGGAATCAAGACTAAGAGTTGTTTCCTTACCTCTAACGAAGCGGGGGAGGAATCACTGGATACAAGTGAGGGACTTTTCTCCATTTCCACTTTTTCAGTTTCTTCTTCTTCTTGGGTCTCTTTGATAGGAACGGTCTTGGTCTTTCTCTTCTTCACTTCTGTTGTCGGGGTTGATTCGGCATGGTGAATGGTCTCCTTCGATTCGGCCTGAGCAAAGTTCAAGAATTTACATTTAGGCCTTAATAACAAAGCAGGTTGAGGCCTGAATATTCGAATACTTGAGTAATCGAGTTTACCTGGTCAGGGGAGCTAGTCTTGGTACTACTCCTTGTTCTCCCAGTGATCGCAGCAACTTTCTCCTGCAAATTTAGGCGTTTAGGCCTGAATCAGAGAAGATAGAAGGAAAATAAAAGGCAGATCAGTTCTTACAGTTGGAGTCTTCTTTTCCGACAGCTTTTGCAGCCTCTTCTTCTTCTTCGGAGTTTCCTCTGACTCGAGTTTGGTAACTTCTTGGGTGCCTGAAATGGAAGTTGCATGAGAAAAACAGATAAAGGCCTGAATGGACAGCAGATATGAAAGTGAATTTTTTTCCTATGTGCATACCTTTCCTTTTCAGACTTGAGGTCGAGGAGGGACCTTCGGAACGAGAGGTTTTCTTCGATGGTTTGGAAATCTTGGTGAGGTCAGTATCATCAACAACTAGGGCCCCGGGGGTCACTTTTGCCAAGACCTCTCCTGGGTCCTTGGCAAGGTACATACTCACACATGTGGTCCACCATTTTTCAAATCTTTGGGACTTCTCCGGACGATCGGGGTAGGGCTTCAACTGAAAGCTGGCCTCTGCCCTAGCATATTGGTTTCGGACAGCCTCCAGAGTCTTTTCGGGAACAATGATCCTGTCAATAAAGTCCTCATTGCAAGATTGGTACGGGGGGATTGGGACGAGTTGCATAAGGCCGAATTGGCGCGCAAATTGGGCCGCGTTATAGTATTCGGTCCCACACCGATTGTTAGCCGAGGAAACTCCCATACCGTACAACAAGTCCCTAGAAATAAGGAAGCTAGCCCAAACCTCTTTGTGCTCATCGAAATCTTCGCCGGGTTCTCCTGCGGGATTTTTCAACCAGTGGGGTACGGTGTCCCTCTCGAAAGGCATGTAACCTTTGCCTAAGGTGGTCAACTCACGATAGAAATAAGAAAAGCAAGTCTCGAAACTATGTTTTCGAAGGGCTTGGTCTACGTAGTTGCGGCCATAACAACCATGGGTGGGTTTCTTGTTCATCTTGGGGGCGAGTGAAGGGAAGTACGACCATAGCCAGAGGGTAACGATCCAGAGAGGTCCGGGTGCAAACACAAATTTGTTCGTCAACAGTTCTTGCATACCGCGGTATAGGTGGGCGAGGACCAACGGGGCCATTGCTAATTTTTGGCCCGAGGCTAAGGCCTTAGCAATGTCAGTAAATTCCTTGGTTATTCGGTTCGACGAAACACAGAAAATACACTTGTTCAACCAATAAACGAGGAGAGCAACATGCTCGTCCTCGGTAACTTCTTCACCCTCACTACCAGCGAAACACTTCAGAAAATTCGAGTAGGCCAACTGGGCCGACTCTGGGTATGTAAAGGAGGGGGTTTTTTGTGAAACAAAGCAGTCGGCCCTAACCCCGTGGGGGCGAAGGCCGGTAAGGAATGAGACATCCTGCATTGTAATACCCATCATCCCAATACGAAGAAGGAAGGAGTTAGAGGAGACAGACCAGAACTGGGCCGCAGCCATGAATAGGGCTTTGTCCATATCGATGAGGCTTCGGCTGAGCATTAGGGCCTCGTAGATCCCAATCTCTTTCCAGAGTCCTCCCTTCACAGCGGCCACGCGGTTGACCCACTGCACGTATTGTTTGTCCGGCCGATGCCAGAGGCGATTTGGGATGTCCCGTGGATAGGCGGTCCAGTCGGCGTTGATGTAGCCGAAGGGCAGGGCCTCTTCGGCCAGGGGATAGAAGGGGTAAAGTGATTCTGGAAAGTCACCGTTGAACGCAGGCCCCAGCCCCATTTTTACCGTGGGCGAGCGGGTTTGGGCACGATCGATCAAGATGTCAAGATTGATGGGAAGCTTCTCGGACTTGATGATGTTCTTAATCTCATCCGAGAAGGTAGTCTGGCTCTTGACTATTTGCTTTGCTCTGAAAGAAGACATGGTGTAGAGCTTTTTGGGATTCGGCTATGGAGTCTTGAAGCTTTTCGGTTCTGATGGAAGAAGAGGGGTTGTGAATGAAAGAGTAAAGGTGAAGAGAGAGAGAAGGATCAGCTTTTAAAGGAGGGCGGTTTTGGCTTTGATTTTCGAAAAGTGGGTTTTGAAAAGGCTTTGGGGATTTGCACCACTCCCTACATCTTCTCCCCACTTTTGAAAATTTGTTTTTATCCTAAAAGGGGTTGCACGTACAGCAAAGGATTTGGGTTGAAAAAGGATTCTTTTGGAAGTTATGAGAATCCCAAGAAAGAAAGGAGACCTCCTTTATGGATAAAAGCCCCACATACAGATCTGATGATGATTGCGGCTGCTCCAAGAAGAAAAATGTTAGGCTGTATTTCGGCCTGACAGGATATTAAATACACCAAGGTCTGTTTGGCTGCCAAAAACAGTTCTTCTCCAAACGCCTTAATCTTAACAGAATCAAGGCATAGGGGGGGCAATGTTTATACCCGTTTTTGGCACCACGGATCGGGCCAGCCGTGATTGGATTTTTGATTATTAATTCCTTAATTAATTGGGCCGAGATTGATAAATTAGTTGGGTAATTATTGGGCCATGGACTTTGTTCCCTTTTGGGCCCGATAAATATGCAGCCCACGTTTTTAATAAATACAGTTCGGCCCAGAGGGGCAGCCCACGGCTGGGCCCACGAGAGAATAGGCTGAATTGACCCAAGATGTAAAGCCCGTGATCGGGCCCGCAAGGAAGTGAATTGATTTGGCCCTCAAAGTGAAGCCCACGGGTCAACCCATGAAGAAAAGGAGCAAAGCTGGTCCGTGTAATGCAACCCACAATTGTAGGGATTTTTGGTTGCTGGGATGGCAGTTGTTTTTCTCCTAATTCAAAGGGCCAATTGACTTGGTCAATTGGCCATGTGTTGCAGGAAGAGAAAATATGGGAGGAAGTTGGAAGATATTTCTACCAAGGAGTGGGACACATGTCAACCATTGAGAGACCCACTACCCATGTTCTATTTTCAACTGCCATCCAACTTCTGAAACGTCCCATAACTGACCATGATCACATGTGCACAAAAGGTGGAAGAGATCATGGGACACTTGGCAGCCATAGAAGCAATGCAGATTCTCGGATTCAGGCCTGAATCAGATGCTGCTGGCCCTATAAATAGTAGTTCACAATGTTGAAAAAAGGGTCCAACACCAATCAAGCTCAACGCTTAAACAAAAAGCCTTCCCAGCGAAGCAAACACTTTACTACTTTCAGCAAAGTAGATTATCGAGTACTACGTGCTCAAACCCCATTCAAACACACTTCTTTAAGTTGTTTGGATCTTTTACTTTCCTGTACCAACTTTATTATCCCGGTGTAATAGAGTTTACGTTTTCACGTTTCTACATCCATTTCCTATACGACTAGGAAATATTAAGTCCACAACCGTGTGGCAAACCACGAACCGCTCTGTGATCTTTAACCTTTGGGTCACACACGATCGCTCATACGATAGAAGTCAAGATTCACGGAAATCTTCATAAGAAGTTAGGCGCTACAAGTCTTGGCACGCCCGCGCTCATCGCTTCCACACCTTGTGTCAAAAACGAGAGTTTTCAAGAACAGAGAAGAACTAACCATGGAATTGACAGAGAAAGGTTTCAGAATTTGGGGAGAAGAACAGAGAAAGCTGTGCCGTTTGTGGAGTAGGAGGACGGGTAGCGGGCTGATAACTGTTTTTGGCAGTTTTTTTTTGGTGTTGAAATGTCCAATATATTCTCACAGTTAACTGTTTTGTGTTGGGTTTTAATTTTTTAAAAGGGCACTTATGGAAAGAAAAATACATGACAGAAAAAAGGGAGACAACAAAGTGGTGCTCTCCTTTTAGTTATTAGGTAGAACTAGTGCTAGCCCGTGCCTACGGCACTACGCATCCCGGTTGGAAGGGGATGACAGTTGTGTGATTTATGTGAAAATCATGGGCACTTAACCGGGAAGTGGGAGAATGCACTACAGCCTTTGGATCAAATGAATCTAAGCCGTTCCAACAACTTGTCCCCACACCCTCCTGTTTTATAATTAAAAGGGCACTTATGGAAAGAAAAATACATGACAGAAAAAAGGGAGACAACAAAGTGGTGCTCTCCTTTTAGATATTAGCTAGAACTAGTGCTAGCCCGTGTCTACGGCACTACGCATCCCGGTTGGAAGGGGATGACAGTTGTGTGATTTAGGTGAAAATCATGGGCACTTAACCGGGAAGTGGGAGAATGCACTACAGCCTTTGGATCAAATAAATCTAAGCCGTTCCAACAATTTGTCCCCACACCCTCCTGTTTTATAATAGAGATAGATATCTACAGAAAATGTCTTAATTAAGCTCCAATAATATTTGGAAACCAGACATATGATCATCACAAAAAATCCCCGTAACAACAATATCTCACATAAGAAATAGTACTTCAATCACGGACTGATAGACATATCCACGCAAAATGTCTTAATTATTATTTTCCAAAACAAAAAGAGGTCCGCACGAGAAGCAAAATCCGGGATCTCTTACCTGATCCGGACTGTAATGTTAATACTTCAAACACGCTATAGACGATATCCACACAGAATTTCTCACATAATGGTGCAATGGCTGGCTGCGCAGCCTACTACGATGGCTGCTTCGGCAATTTTCTTCAATGCTTCGAGCGCGGGTTCCCACTTGTGCTGAAAAACAAAAATCACAAAATTAAGCAACATTAAAATGCAATTATATTGTATTGGTATATAATCGATCATATTTATTTTTAAAGCATGAACATAAATCGAAAACTTCAGAAATTAGTAATTAAGCTTGTTTATGACGCATAAAAAATAGGTGTAATGATCTTTATGTATCAACTACTAACAAATTCGACAATTTCTTTTAAGACTGTTTGGCCTTACTACTTTCAAGTAGCATCACTTCAAGTTTTAAATGGAATGATACATCCACCGCAATTCACCCACCGAAACACCCACCGCACGCACGCCAGGCCCACTTCGGCCATTGGAAGGCCGATCCGAGCCGTCCAAAAATTCTATAAAAAAAAACTGAGTCGGCCTATGTGAGAATCGATGGCTTCTGATGTGTGAAAGTGCTCGAACCAATCTTCCATTTTTTAACGGCTCGGATCTCTGATTTTTGGAAGTTCGGATCGAGTACCTACACACGTCGGATGTCGTTGATTCTCGCGAAGGCCCACTCGGTTTTTTTTATAGAATTTTTGGACGGCTCGGATCGGCCTTCCGATGGTCTGATTTTTGGAAGTTCGGATCGAGCACATACACACGTCGGATGCCGTTGATTCTCGCGTCGATCCACTCGGGTTTTTTTATTTTAAGAATTTTTGGACGGCTCGGATCGGCCTTCTGGTGGCCGGAGTGGGCCCGACGTGCGTGCAGTGGATGTATCATTCCTCAAGTTTTAAAGTATTATTCCCTCCATATTTTCACCCAAAAAAAAGTACTATTCCCTCCATTGTCCCCAAATCTTTAGACTTTTTCGATATGTGTGTCGTTCTTTAAACTTTTATATTTTCTAATATGAATCTCAAAAAATATGCAATATGAATTTTGTTTGATACTCCCTCCGTCCCTTTTTTTGAGTCCAGTATTCTATTTTGGGCTGTCCCTTAATAAGTGTCAATTTTGTAAAGTTAGTGGGTAAAAGTTGGTGCATTATCTATTTTGTCTCTAAAAGTATATTCCATTTTAAAAAGTTAGTGAGTAAAAATGTAATGATAATGGGTAAGTAAGGAAAGTGGAGGAAAAAATTGATGTGAAAGGTATAATGATGATGTCTTTTTAATAAGTTGGAGTTACGAAGCAGGACACTTAAAAAGGGATGGAGGGAGTACAAAGCTTTCAAAATTATAAAAAATATCATAAATTGAGAGATATAAGAGTTTAAAAATTTTGGAACGAAAGGAGTATTTAGACGCAACATGGTGATCAGAGAAAAGAGTTTGTCAGGATTATTAAATTGCCTAACATGCATTGAGAATTAGGGGTTAGGAGACAAAGTGAAAGTGAGTGGGGCATGAGTTTTCTCTGACCTTAAAAAACGACTTGTGAGGTGCCTTATTATTAGGCCCCATTTTCTTGAACTTAATTTAAATTTTTTATTTTTATTTGAATTTTTTTTGCATTTGTTAATTTTACGTCAAACTTTTGTGGATTATTGATTCGTCTCGACAAGAAGAATCGTAAATGTAATTTTTTTTTTATTTTTGTCCAAGTATTTTGAGAAATAATCTACTAGTTGTCATATTATTGTGGTTTAAAGTGAGCGGGTGAGGATTCACCTAATTACATATGCCTGATGTTTGTCAATGGAGTAAATTCTATGTGTGTGTAGGAATAACAATGGCGTGGTTCGGTTAGAGTATTTTTTTTTTGATAAGTGCACAAAATTTTATTAGGCTCAAACCAAGAAACAAAGTACAAGGGATAGAATCCCCTTACAAGAAACAACAATACAGGCAGCCATATAAAGCAGCTCTAAACAAGAAAACCAAAGAACAAACTGTAAAAAAAACTATACAGATTGCATGATCCTATGAGGCAGGCCCCATATCTCACAAATACTCCGATTTTGCGAGGATAGTTTTACATTCCTTCTGGAGCTAAGGAAAGCACGAATCCCATTGGCTATATCTGTTGCCACCTGAGTATGATCCTTCATCTTTGCACAGAAAATACGAGAGTTTCTTTCCTGCCAAAGACCATAAACAGTAGCTGCCAATGTACACTTCAAACTAACAAATCTGAAACTATCCCAAGATACATTGCCCTGCAACCAATCAATGACATCTCCCATATTATTAGGAATGCCAACAACTCTATTCTTTGACACCAAGTACTGCCAAACACGTGTAGAATACGAACAATTAAAGAACAAGTGATGATGTGATTCCTCCTCATCCTGGCAGAGGCAGCAAAGAGCATCCACAGCCATACCCCATTTTCTCAATCTATCCTTAGTACTCAGTCTGTGAAGAGCTGCCAACCAAAGTATAAAAGACCATTTAGGGACATTATGACTACCCCAAATAACCTTGAACCGAGGCTGAATAGGGAATTTCTCCCGAATAGCTTCCCAAGCAGACTTAATAGTGAAAATACCCCTAGGATGAGGCACCCAAATTACTGAATCCACCCTCTCAGGGTGTGGAACCAAATTCTGAGGAGTGTGAGAGATGATGGTTTGGATAAGGGGGTTTCTTAATCTGGGCCATCTCCAAGCCCCATTTTCAACTATTGAAGCCACCTTAGCCCTTAAAGATCTGCCAACATTATGCACCACTCTTTCCCCAAATTGATCATATAAGGGACCAAGAGGGTGCCAATTATCCCACCACAAGAAGGTCCTTTCGCCATTACCAATCTGATATTTAATGAGGGATTGACCTAACCTTCTAAGACCAAGTAGCTTTCTCATAGTCCAAGAGGCATCACACGGAACCTCCATAGCCCAAAGACACTGATCTTTAATGATGTATGTGTGCACCCATTTGATCCATAAAGTGTCTGCCTTCATACACAGAGCCCAAAGATGTTTAAGCATGGTAGCCCTATTCCAAACTTTGATCCCTTTGAAACCTAACCCACCTTCCTCCGTAGGACAGCAAAGATGAATCCATTTGACTTTAGCACCAGAGTGTTTGAGTTCAGGACCAGACCAAAGAAAGGCCATTAAGGTACATTCAATATCCTTAATCACTTTACCAGGAAGGATAAAAATGGTGCTCCAATAGACTTGAATACTAAACAAGACAGATTGAATAAGAAGGGCTCTTCCTCCATAGGATAAGGTAGTGTTGGACCAAGACACAATTCTATGAAGAATTTTCTCTTTCAAGATAGCACAATCCTCTGACCTTAGAGATGTAGAAATTAAAGGGACACCAAGATATTTAACAGGGAAGTTTCCTTCAGGAAAGGGAAGAATATTTTGCATTTGTATCTTTAGTTGATCAGCAACATTCCCATAGAACACAGCACTTTTATTGGAATTAGGCTTCAATCCAGAAAAGGAGTGGAAATCAGCCAAAACAGAATTAATGAGGCTAATAGAGTCACGATCCACACCACTAAGGATGAAGAGGTCATCAGCAAATGCAAGGTGACAAATGTTCAGAGCACTACACTTAGGATGGAAAGTAAAGGCACCCTGTTGAACTCTGAACTTAAGGATAGCTGCAAAAGCTTCCATGACAATCAAGAACAAGTAGGGGGAGATGGGGTCACCCTGTCTCAAACCCCTTTGTCCAGCAAAGTATCCTTCCATGCTCCCATTAATAACCACGGAATACTTAGCAGAAGATACACATTCTCTAATCCAAGCAACAAACAGAGGAGGAAAATCCATGCAAAGCATAGTATCAAACAGAAACCCCCAGTCCACAGAATCATAGGCTTTCATTAAATCTATTTTAATGGCACATCTAGGGCTTCCAGTAGATCTGTGGTAACCTCTAACCAATTCTTGCATAAGTAGAACATTATCAACAATTGATCTTCCTTTGAGAAAAGCAGATTGAGCTTGGTCAATGATGAAAGGAAGAACCACTTGCATTCTATTTGCTAAGACTTTGGTAATACATTTATAAGTGACATTGCAACAGGAAATAGGTCGATAATCTCTGATAGAAGAAGGGTACTGACCTTAGGAATCAGAGAAATAGCAGTAGCATTCCATTCCTTGAGAAGTCTACCAGTATCAAAGAAGGAAGCCACAGCACTAGTAAAATCACTACCTACAACAGCCCAACATTTTTGGAAAAACATGGAATTAAAGCCATCAGGCCCAGGGGCCTTGTCCCCATTGATAGACACAAGGGCAGATTTAATTTCAGCCCCAGTAATTGGAGCAATCAACTGATCCTTAAGGTGGGAAGGAACCTTAGCATGGATAGCTTGATTGAGAGTGGGAACAGCATTAACTTTCCCCACAAAGGCAGTCCCTAGTAACCCAGTATAATATCCCAAAATTTCATCCTTAATAGCCCCAGAATCAGTTAACAGATGACCACTACTATCAGTAAGGCTAAGAATATTATTCCTAGCTCTATGGGAACAGAGCTTGTGATGGAAGAATTTAGAATTGTGGTCACCAAGAGCAAGCCACGTAACTCTTGACTTCTGTTTCAAGAAAGATTCCTCAGCCATTCTTAACTCCACATATTTATTCAAAGCTACTTTCTCATTAGCACACAACTCAGGGTCATGAGGGAACTTAAAAAATTGGTCTTGAATCAGATCCAAATCTTCTTTAGCAGCAACTACCCTTTTACCAATTTCAGAGTAATACTTCAGATTAAGGTTTCGAAGCACACCCTTCAATCTTTTCAGTTTAGAGGAGAGGATAAACATAGGTCTGCCATCCATATGCTCTCCCCAAGACTGACTTAACGCCCTCATAAAGTCAGGATGTTGAAGCCAAAAATTAAAGAACTTAAAGGACCTCTTTTTCTGAAAATTAGGAAGAACAGTTACAACCATGGAACAGTGATCAGATACCCCTGGAGCCAAAAAAGAAGCTTCGCAATTAGGAAAAGAGACAAGCCACTGATTGTTAGAAGTCACTCTATCAATCCTACTCTTATTATCCCCAGCACCACCTTGTTTATTAGTCCAAGTAAACCAAAAACCCCTAGCAGGCATATCATCATGGGAAATATCTGACAGGCATTGATTAAACTCAGAAGAAGCAGCAACATCAAAACCTACAAGTCTTTCAGAAGCAGCCTTAACTGAGTTGAAATCCCCCATTTGGACCCAAGGCTTAGTACCAATAGACCCAGCAATAGACCTCATATCAGCCCACAACTTCCTTCTATCCATAGGATTATTATGCCCATAAACAATGGATAAAATGAACACAGTATTACCATCCAAAGATGAACATTCAGCCACAATTAACTGATCAGAGGAGAGCAGCACAGAACAAGTGAAGGCAGAAGGATCCCAACCCAAGAAAATTCTAGCAACAGGGCCCAAAGAAAAATTATGAATAGACTGCCAATGAGGAGGAAAACAATGCATTATAGTAGAAGGAATATTACACAATCTGACTTTAGTTTCAACCACACCCATGATAGCCAACTTATGAGAAAAAATAAGGGACTTAACCTCTTTTTGTTTAAGGGGATTATTAAGACCCCTTATGTTCCAAGCGCCAATTTTGAATGTTTAAGAACGCTTCTTACCACCCCTCCCCGGACCAGGACCACTAGAAACCTGACTATTGTTCACAGGCTTCTTAACTCCTTTACTTCTCCCTCGACCTCTCTTTTTAGGAACAGGAGAAGTAACAATCACATCATGGGTTAGACCAGCCACAAATTCCTCCTCAGTAGGCAAACTCTCAAGATCATCCCCAGAATCAGCACCCTTTTGACTCACCCCATCCTCCATTTGTTGGAGAACAGAAAACATATTGGCACCATCCTTAGTACCAGAAGAAGAACCAGCAACAGACTCAGCCCCTACAACTACAGATACACAAGGATCAGCTGAAACAACCTTATCCTTAGCAGAACTTATGAGAGTAGGACAAACCCCATCCTTAGCAGAAAAAACCCCCATACAAGGAACCTCAATAGAATCAGGAAGGTCTTTCGCAGAAACAACAGAAGGAGCCCCAACAGAGCTAATGGAGGGTTTCACAACCCACACTTGCTGTTTTGGCCCTATAGAATCAGACTTGACCACACAATTCTTATGACCAAACACATTACATGAATTACACTTGAGAGGTTTCCAAGGATACCAAACCCGAATTGTGAAAACAGCCCCAGATGGAAGAGTCAAATCAAAACCACACTTGCTGGTTCGGTTAGAGTATTGGTAATACCAAAACCAATACCGAAACTTATAACTACAACCAAAACCAAATTAAGCAGGCGATTTTCTTTTTATCTTACAAAAACCAAAACCAAAACCAAAATCACAAGTACTGGTTCGGTTAGGTTTTACACCGAATTCGGACAAGTTCACACTGCCGGTGTATATAATTTATTCTCTTCAAAAAAATATTTGTTTGTTTATGTAACAAACCAATCTTGAACAAGTTAATAACAAATGAAACTCAGACTCGAGTACACTCAAATGCTGGCAATTAAGGTACTTATTTTAATAATAAAATATAGAATATTTTTCCTCTTCAAAAAGTAAGATACTCACCCTGGGGCGTGATGGTGCATGACGAACCATAGCATTGGATGTGGATGCTACAACTCCAGATGACGTTGGCAGCACCTGCTAAAAAGAAAACAAACCGTTGGCCATCTTAGAACCTAACTATGGTTCTTGTATGTATTATGTTTACTGTGTCATTATGACTCGGTTTCTCTAGTTTAATTTATGGTATCTACCGTTTGACAAAAAAATTAAAACCATGAAGACCACCATCTTCGATCTATAATTCTTAGCCGGATACTGATGTTGTATTCTAATCGGACCCGGGGGCGTGTTGTGGAGTGTGTGTTGAGCAGTATGCTGTGTAGCATCTGGACCGTCCATCTCGACAATCAATGATTCAGATTTAAATAAAACTTTTCCGGGGAAGAGTTTAACTTTCCCCCGGAAAAGTTTCATTTGCATTTGGACAATCCAAAACACTTTTGGACAGTTGAGATTGCACAACACACTGCACAACACGCCCCCCGGTTGATTCTAATCCCTAATTCTTACAAAAATAGATGTCACGCAGAGTTGCTATAGTTCAAAGGTTGTTTGGGAGGAGTATTTCTCATGGTTGAGAAATCTAGAATTCACTTAAAGACAAGAAATTCATAAAAGGCTACTTGTGACTGCGCATTGTAATTGTTGTATAACCTTGTATTATTTTATTGCAACCGCATATTATGGTATTGGATTTTAGGATTTCTACTTGGTGAATTATCACTCAGGATACATTTGTATGTATCCTGGCAAATTATTTGCTTTGGCGATCAATTTGCCAGAGCATGCAGGACTCTTCAGTGGAGCAATTGATACAGGTGGGACCCTTGGAACGGAGTCTGGGCCAACGTTGCTTGGAATCCGTGTCAAAACTAGAGTCGCTCTGGACTAGTTGTTTTTTTTAAATAAAATGTACATAGATTTTTGTATTATTTTGAAATTGTAATTTTTGTATGAGGACAAATAAGGGCCTAGTAGTTTGTAAAATTTAGCGTATTTTAAGGGTAATGCGCCCGAAATTCCTTGGAAAATCGGGGCATTACAATTGTGATTTAAAGTGAGCGGATGAGGATTCACCTAATTACATATGCCTGATGTTTGTCAATGGAGTAAATTCTGTGTGTGTAGGAATAACAATGGCGCGGTTCGGTTAGAGTATTGGTAATACCAAAACCAATACCGAAACTTATAACTACAACCAAAACCAAATTAAGCAGGCGATTTTCTTTTTATCTTACAAAAATCAAAACCAAAATCACAAGTACCGGTTCGGTTAGGCTTTACACCGAATTCGGACGAGTTCACACCGCCGATGTATATAATTTATTCTCTTCAAAAAAATGTTTGTTTGTTTATATAACAAATCAATCTTAAACAAAGTTTATAACAAATGAAACTCAGACTCGAGTACACTCAAATGCTGGCAATTAAGAAACTTATTTTAATAATAAAATATAGCATATTTTTCCTCTTCAAAAAGTAAGATACTCACCCTGGGGCGCGATGGTGCATGAAGAACCATAGCATTGGATGTGAATGCTACAACTCCAGATGACGTTGGCTGCTCCTGCTAAAAAGAAAACAAACCGTTGGCCTGGGGCGGAGGCACATGGATACAAGAGAGGGCGGCCGACCCCATTGGTTGTCAAATTTTCGTAGGGATAGGTATAATTTTTACTAATTTGACCCCAAATTTTCATAGGAATAGGTATAATTTAGCTATTTTGACCCCACAAATAATATCTAAATTACCCCAACTTGTTTTAAGTGCATATGAATCTAATTTTTGACCCTACTAACCAAAATTCCTGACTCCGCCTCTGCCGTTGGCCATCTTAGAACCTAACTATATATAGTTCCTGTATTTATTATGTTAATTTGTCATTATGACTCGATTTCTCTAGTTTAATTTATGGTATCTTCCGTTTGATAAAAAAAAAAAAAAACCATGAAGACCACCATCTTCGATCTATAATTCTTACCCGGATACTGATGTTCTATTCTAATCGGACCCGGGGGCGTGTTGTGCATTGCGTGCTGCGCAGTATGCTGTGCAGCATCCGGACCGTCCATCTCGACAATCAATGATCCAGATTTAAATAAAACTTTTCTGAGGAAGAGTTTAACTTTTTCAAGGAAAAGTTTCATTTGCATTTGGATCATCCAAAACACTTTTGGACGGTTGAGATTGCACAACACACTGCACAACACGCCCCCGGGTTGATTCTAATCCCTTATTCTTACAAAAATAGATTGATATTGGCACTTGACCTTCTTTCCCCACCCCCGCCCCCCCCAAATGAAAGAGGAAGGAGGGGCGAGAAACAACATGGCAACCTGGTTGAGCGTTTCTAGAGCCCGAACCTGATGGGAAGCTCGACAAGCTAGGTATTAAGTGGATGGGTTATAATTGCCATCCCCCACAATGGGAAAAAAAATTATAAACCCAAAAAAAAAAAAAACCATATAAATTTAAAATATGTACTTGAATAAGTTTAGTAGTTTAGTTTTTGCGAACCTTGACTAATCCGGGGAATCAATCCTATCGCTCACTTACGGATAGCCGTTGAAGGTTTAAAAAAAACTCTTACGGATATTAACAATGAAGTCTTGGATAAAAAAAACAAAAACAAAAACGTAGCCTAAAATTATAGGAGCTAGCATTTGTTTGAAGTAACTTTTCATTGTTAAATTACCTGATGCGGCTTTGTCGAATGAGTCCTGGCCCTGGCCCTGGCAGTGGCAATTCTTTGCTTCCTCTCGAGTGCCAGCAAAGCATAGTTATCCAAGAACTGGTTACGCTCATGGGAATGAGTATACTTTCCCGCAATAAAACACTCCGGACAAAGGAAGATTACGTTGTCGTTGTTCCTTTGGTAGCACTTGGAGCAAGTGAAATACATGCCCATAATGAATTCATGGCAGTGGCTACAAAAAGGCCTTCCACTCTGGATTATGTAGAAAAGAGCCAGTACTTCCGCGAATCCTAGGGTTTTACTCCCCTTCCCGAGAGTTTTGAAGAAATTGCGATTGCTCATTTCCTGGTGGCCTTCTTGACTCATAAACACTAGAAACTCTTGGAGATCCACTTTCTCGTCATGGTTGTGATCGATGTCTTTGAAGAATTTCCGTGCTGCCTCTTTCACTTCCGGTGAACATGATTTATAATAGATTTTAGCCGTCTTGATCAACTCCTCCATCACGGCCCTAAACAACAAAATAGAGTAATATAAAGGTCGAGAAACAAAATTCACAAGTAGCTAGCATTTATTATTTTAGGGATGTCGTATCGGTTGATGAAGGAGTATGTAGCGGGCCGAGTTAACTGGCTCGGTCCTCACCGAGCGTAACACCGAGCCGTGGAACCGACTGTCCATGTTCACTCCTAAAAGCAGCTTTGATATAGTCTCGGCATCCGACGGTCCAACTCGCCCCTGGAATGTACTTTCCGCCTCGGCCGTATTCCACTCCCTTGGCTGCCCCAAGGACGAACATTTTCCCCTGGACGCCTTCTTCGGCCAACAGCTTCTCGGCTAGCCGACCCCTTGACCGTCGGCTCACATTCGGTCTTGAACGAATGTGGGGGCCATGTTCCACCTCCCTTCACGTGGGAATGCCACTCTGTCTGTGATGACGGTGGTGACGTCAGCCGAGCAGTTACCAGGTTGATGGTACCACGTGAAAGGGGGGCCCGCTCACTCACTAATCAGTTATGAAACCCTAGTTGATGACGTAGGAGATACGTCGGCCGACACGTGGCGAGCATGCCTACGATCTTGCATCGGGCTAAATGATCCCTATAAATATACGGTGATGCCTCCTGATAGAGGTACGGGGAATGCACAACGAAAAAACCCTAAAACACTCTTCTCTTTCCTCTTTGCAAGAGAACTGATTCTTGCACCGGAGGATCATCCCGGAGAACCTCCGGCGTGGTCTTTAGTCGTGCTCTGTTTTGCAGGACTAAAGAGGATCAAGGACGAGATTCAGACCCCGGAGCAAAGACACTCGAGCCATCTCAAAAGGAGCCCCACAATTTGGTGAACCCGACGTGAACTTTCTTCTTTCTGATCCACGGCGGCTCCTCCTTAGCCAATCCTCAATTCCTTGACAAAACAAGCCACTCTCACCACATCTCCACCACTTTTTACTCAGAAAATGGGCGGACCACCACCTCCCTTCCAACCCCTCAATCCTTCTCAGATCCTTTCGGACACAGGCGTCCACACCGCTTCCCCTTCTCACCCTCCTGGCTTTACCCCTCCGGGCGTTAGCACATCGGTTCAGCGTCCGGTGGGGCTAAGCGACGAAGCCTTGGCGTACGTACAGATGCTGGAACAGCAGCAGGAACAAACCAACTCTGATGTAGCCATTCTCAAAATGGAGATGGCCAAAATCAGGGCTAACGAGCGTCCGGCGGGCTCCCATTCAGGCTCTCAGGGAAGGCGCCGGCATGGTGATTTACCACCACCACCGCCTCACTTGGTGGGTGAAGGAGATCCTCATCGAGTCTCGGTATACGACCGCCTGGACCCACCACTAACGGACAATCGGGCCGGGAACAGCGCTCGCTTCGGGCAGCAACGTTCCCCGGTCCATAAGCGTCTCGGTAGTGGTGCGGGACACAGAGGTGGAAAGACAAGGAGGGAGGGTAGCCCTTACACCAACTACTCAAGCTCGTCGGCTGGTGACGAATACTCCCAATCCCAAAGTTATGACACGGTTGAAATTCAGGACAATGAGAACAATCTGGCCTTAATTCCACATGACGGACGGCGAAGGAGCCGAACGTCAAGGAGAGACGGCAAGGATCCTGAAATGTTCCCTCCTGAGCAAGAAGATTTCCTTCGGGAAAACACTCATGCCGGACGCACGGTAAATTCGAGAAACCCACGAACTTTCCCTCGGGAAAAAAGCGTAAGCGTCGTGGTTCGGCACGATGAACAGCCGAGCCGACGAAAGGTCTATCGTACGGAAAATCTCCCAGATCCGGATCGGCTGAGAACCCCCATCGACAAGAAGGACAGGGCATACCAGCGTCGGCAAGACGAATCTGCCGACAGGGATAGAGAGTACCAGGCCTACAAAAAATCTCGGAGAGACAGAGACGGACGCCCGCCTCGGCCAACACACGAATATCAGCTGAAAAAATTGACCGAATCTCCCTTCTCGGCCAAAATTCAGGCGACTATGCCGAAGCCCGGTCTCCACCTGCCAAAGTTCCAGAAATTCGACCCCAGTTTGTCCGAGGCTTACACCCATCTCATCAGCTACCGAAGCACAATCTCCTGCGTCACCGAAGACGACGCCATCATGTGCAAGGCATTCCCCTCAAGCCTCGGGCGCCTCGGCTTGCTATGGTTCAATCAACTGGAGGCAGGATCAATCCACAGCTTCAAGGAACTTGAACGAGCCTTCAACTACAGGTTCATCACAAGCAACAAACAAGCCAAAGAGGAGGACGCATTGGCTCAGATGAAGAAGAGGCCCGGCGAGACGCTTCGGAAGTATGCCGAGCGCTACTGGCAGTTATTCAATGAGATACCCGGTGTTGATCAGTACTGGGCAGCAAGAAACTTCAAGAATGGATTGGAGACTGGAAGTAAAATCCTAGACGAATTGGCAATTCGGGCTCCCCATGGGATGAATGAATTAATGAGGACGGTTGAGCAGTTCTGCTCATACGAGGAGTTCCTCGCCGAGCGAGAACTCCAAGGAGGACAGAACTCAGCCATCCCTCACAAGCTTCACGTTCCTACACCTCAGATCTCGGCACCAAAGCCAGTAGCCGTCACACAACCAAAGAAGCAAGTCAACACGGTAAAAGTTGCAAACAAGAAGGCTCCCAAGGACCACGACTATGTGGCCGAGACAACGGTTTTTAAGGAGCCAATCTACTTTCTCTTACGAACCTTGGAGCGCGAGCCGTTCTTCGTTTGGCCGAACCCACCCAAGCTCAACACCGAAGCGGGAAACGATAACACTCGGAAGAGATGTTCCTACCATAACGAGCTCGGACATTACACAACGGGTTGCGCCCCATACAAGGCACTGTTGGAGAATCTGGCAGGTCAAGGACTCTTGGATGATCACATCGATTGGACCAAAACGCCGAGGCGCCAGCCGAATGCTCGGGGCCAGCATCAAATCCCACGTCCAGTCGGCGTCATCAACGTAATCCACGGGCCAGTAACCAAGGAAGGAGCACAAAAGCTTCGGTCTGAGTTGGACAAGGCCAAAAAATCTGCAGAAATTTTTTCTGTCTCATCCACTCTCAAAAGACCTCGGCCAACTGGGAGACCGTGGTCTATTACCTTTACCGACAGAGATCTCGAGCGAGTACAGACACCTCACAACGACGCCTTGGTGGTGACAGTGCAAATCTCTACTCATTCGGTTAAACGGGTCCTTGTGGATCAGGGAAGTTCGGCAGAAATCATGTACTTGTCCCTCTTTAAAGAGCTCAACATCCCAGAATCATCTTTGATCCCAAGCACCGTTCCTCTCGTCGGATTCAGCGGCACGCCAGTCTGGCCCATCGGCAAAATGGTTCTTCCCGTCGTCACAGGTTCGGTTGCCGTCAATATGGAGTTCATTGTTGTGGACGCTCCGAGTCCCTATAACGCAATCCTCGGCCGGAATTGGCTCCACTCCCTCAAAGCCATTGCCTCGACTTACCACCAAGTGGTGCGGTACATTGGGTCCACTGGCCGACAGGAAGACCTGCACGGCGACCAAGTTCAAGCGAAGCAGTGCTACGTCTCGGCCGTTGGAAAGGCGCCGAGCCCTAACCGAGTTCATTGGGTAGAGGTTCCAGACAAACCGGTCCTGGAAGATGTCGGCGCTCCTGCTGAGCACAAATCAATTGAAGATCTCGTGAAAGTACCAATCAATGAAGACGGGTCACGCTTCTTCATGCTCGGATCCAGCTTGACGGATGCCGAACGTGAGGAATTGGTCCAATTTCTTAAAGACAACATCGAGGTCTTCGCCTGGACTCCTTACGAGATGCCAGGCATCGACCCACAGGTCATTCGGCACTGTCTCAACGTCTCCAAATCCGCCAAACCGGTAATACAGAAACCCAGACGTTCGGCAGCTATCCATGCCGAAGCGGTGAATGAAGAGGTCGACAAACTCCTCGCAGCAGGAGCCATCAGGGAAGTTCAGTACCCCACCTGGCTCGCCAACCCAGTGGTGGTAAAGAAGAAAAATGGCAAGTGGAGGGTCTGCGTGGACTACACTAACTTAAACGACGCCTGTCCAAAAGATTGCCTCCCTCTCCCAAAAATTGATCAGTTGGTAGATTCAACAGCTGGCCACGCTCGGCTGAGCTTCATGGATGCATACCGAGGCTATCATCAGATCGCAATGGACCCGGACGATATGGAGAAGACTGCCTTCATTACTCCGAGGGGCCTCTTTTGCTATCTCGTAATGCCTTTCGGCTTAAAGAATGCCGGCTCAACTTTTCAGAGGATGGTCTATCTGTTGTTCGGCATACTTATCGGTGAAATAATGGAGGCTTATATTGATGATATGGTCGTGAAGAGTCTCAAGGCTGAAAATCATTTGTCACATCTCGCCGAGGTGTTTACAATACTAAAGAAATTCAAGTTACGCCTCAACGCCGAGAAATGCGCTTTCGGCGTCGGCTCCGGAAAATTCCTCGGATACTTGGTAACGCGAAGAGGTATCGAAGCCGATCCAAACCAAATCACGGCAGTGCAACAACTGAAGGCTCCATCAACCCCTCGGGAGATACAGAAGCTGACCGGAATGGCCGCGGCACTCAACAGATTCATCAGTCGGTCATCCGACAGATGCCATGTGTTTTTCCAAACTCTGAAAAGGCAAAGCCGAAGGAGCTTCAAGTGGACTGAGGACTGCGATGCGGCACTCGCCGAACTTAAGACTTATCTCGGTTCGGCCCCACTCCTGGTCAAACCATCGCCCTTCGAAACTCTTTACTTGTACCTCGCTGTCTCCCCTCACGCCGTCAGCTCGGCTCTTGTCCGACGCGAAGGCGCCGAAGATCAGCCAATTTACTTTGCTAGCCGGACGCTGCTGCCAGCACAAACTAGGTATCTACCATTGGAGAAGCTCCTGCTCGCACTGGTGACATCGGCTCGGAAACTTCTTCCATACTTCCAGGAGCACCCCATCATCGTCCTCACGGAATTCCCGCTGAAGAACCTTCTTCGGAAGGCCGACCTTTCAAACCGAGTCTCGCAGTGGGCTGTCGAGTTGGCCAACTTCGATATCCATTTCGAGCCTCGGGCGGCCATAAAAGCTCAGGTCTTGGCCGACTTTATAGCCGAATTCACTCCGGGAAGTCCAGACGAGGCGGCACTAATCCAACCAGAATATGGGATGCTGGAGCAGCATGAAGCTCGGAAGACTTGGAACTTATTCAGCGGCGATGTCTGGAAGCTGCACGTTGACGGAGCTTCGAACAGCAACGGCTCGGGCGCCGGAGTTGTTCTTGTCACCCCCTGCGGCGTGATCCACGAAAGTGCAATAACGATCAACTTCCAGGCAACCAATAACGAGGCCGAGTATGAGGCTCTGTTAGCTGGTCTACGAGCGGCAGCAAAACTTCAAGTAGAAGACTTACACGTCTACTGCGACTCCCAATTAATCGTTAATCAAATAACAGGGGATTACGAGGCTCGGGATCCCAGGATGCTCAAATACCAGGCTACGGCTCTGGAGCTCATTCGGCAATTTAAAGGATTTCACATCGAGCAGATCAATAGAGAGTACAATGCACACGCCGACGCTCTAGCAAGCTTGGCCTCGGCAGCCAAAGCTTCAGAATACCGAAGCATAAGCCTCGGCGAGATTGATGTCCCCAGTTTTGAGGTCCCGGCAGAGGTCCTCAACATCTCCCTCGGAACTAGCTGGATGGATGAGATCGTCGCCTTCCTCAAAAACGAAACCCTCCCGTCGGACACGAAGGAAGCACACAGGGTCAAGGGCAAGTCGGCTCATTATTGGATCTCCGAAAACGGCCAACTCTATAGACGAAGTTTCACTGGGCCGTACCTTCGCGTTGTCCATCCTACCGAGGTTCCAGCGATCCTGACCGAGCTACATTCTGGAAGCTGCGGGTGCCACTCTGGTGGACGTTCTCTCTGTCAACGGGCCCTCAGTCAGGGATACTTTTGGAAGGGAATGAAGAAGGATTGCGAGGAAATTGTCAAGAAATGTAAGCCGTGCCAGCTATTCTCCCCTATCCCTCGGAAGCCAGCCCAGACTCTCAAACCCATTACCAGCCCATGGCCTTTCGCTCAGTGGGGCTTGGACATAGTTGGGAAACTCCCTACGGCCCCTGGAGGATTCAAATTTCTTATCACAGCGACCGATTACTTCTCTAAATGGGTTGAAGCAGAACCTCTCGTCACAACGACCGAGGCCGACGTTCGGCGATTCGTTTGGAGAAACATCGTTACAAGATTTGGGGTGCCGTACGCAATTGTCTCGGACAATGGATCTCAGTTCGTCGGCAAAGAGCTGACGGGACTCTGCGAGGAATTTGGGATACGATTCTTTAATTCCACTCCCTCGTACCCCCAAGGCAACGGTCAAGCCGAGGCCACCAATAAAACCGTATGCGCTGGCATTAAAAGACGGCTGGACTCAAAGCGAGGGCTATGGGCCGAGGAACTACCGAGGGTACTCTGGGCCTACCGATCCACCCCAAGACGCTCCACAGGCCAAACTCCATTTGCAATGGCCTTCGGCATGGAGGCAGTCATCCCACTGGAATCAAGATTTCCAACACTCCGAACTGAGACCTTCGACCCTCAGACAAACGACGAGGCTGTCGCCACCGAGCTTATTTTGGCCGAGGAGAAGAGAGACGAAGCCCAACTCAAGCTGGCAAGCTACCAACAAGAGGTCGCTAGGGGCTACGATAGAAGCGTTCGGCTGAAAAAGTTCAAACCAGATGACTGGGTTTGGAGGAAGGTCGTTAGGGCAAGCCAAAAGACAAAATTCAAACCCAACTGGGAGGGTCCATACCGAATCGTTAAAGAAGTCGGCAACGGATCCTACAAATTGGAAGACAAAAATGGAAAAGAGATTCAAAATCCCTGGAATGCTCTCAACCTCAGAAAGGCTTACCTCTGAGGAAATCATTCGGCCAGAGTATGCCTCGGCCATTATCTGTCTTTTAAATTCCATAAAACTTGTAACACGTGTTGAGAACAATTTCAGTTGAAATAGAATGGTTATTTTCAAACGCTCGGATCTTTGCCTCAGTATTATCCATCATGCTTTATTCAAACTTCGGCCACACAGTTCGGCTCCTGAACAAATCGGATTCCGCATCCAGAAAACAATTACTGGCCTCAAACGATTTGACGTTCGGCCAAGTACACGATCATTAAACCTTATGGTTTATATCTGCTCGGCTTCGTTCATTTTTGACTTGAACAATTAAAAAGCCACATTTTACTTAAGTCTCTTAAAATTTTGGCATGAGGCTGGCATTTGAGCCGAGCCTTACACCAAAATAGGGGCTGATAAACAAATAAATAAACAACGGGTTTGAAACCCTCGGCAAACATCAACACAAAAAATATGAAATATTCAAACACTCAGACCATTGGAGAAAATTCTAAGGCATTAAAGAAAACTTAACATGTCTTACAAAAACTTAAACTGGAAGGCACGGCATAGTGCAACGTTCGGCGCCGTCCCTCCACATAAGGCACTTACAAACTTGAGTTCAAAAAATACTTGACACAAAAGAGGAAACAAAGTAAAAAGCTAAGTCAGAAGATTAAGAGTGGTAGCAGCCCCGTCTTCGCCTTCGGCGACAGCTGCTTGTTCCTGCCTATTTCCCCCCTCGGAGGGCTTCTCCAGAGCTGAAGCTTCGGCCTCCTTCATCACTTCATCCTCATCATCATCTTCTTCTGGAGGCAGAGGCGCACACTCCTCCTCGGTATAAGGAAGCTCCAAATCTGGAATCACCGGTGGGGGAAGCTGTTTGCGGAAGTCAGAGTCGGACTCAACGACCAAAACTCCAGCCATAGCATCGGCACCGGCAGCATATCCGAGCTCGTAGAAGATGGGTAGCCGAGTCTCGAGCTCATCATTTACCATCTGGTGGGCCGTCTGGGTATATTCCAGGGCTGCTCTCTTGATCCCAGCTTCGTATCCCTTAGCGTCGGCCTCCCTCAGCTTCATCTTCTCCTCCATCCTCATCTTCTCCATATCGGCCTCGGCGGTAGCTGCAGCATCTTTGGCCTCGGCGAGTTCTTTCTTCAACCTCTCTACCTCAGCATCGGTCTCCAGAAGCTGAGTCTCCGAGATCTTGAACTTCGCCCTGAAGTTGTCTCGGTCAGTTCTGTACCTCTCACGCTCGGCAGTAACCTTAACGGCTCTGTCATAAGCCTTCAAGGCAGCCTGGCCAGCCTGGAAAAGAAACAGGTCGGAAACATGAAATAGGAAATGAAGTGCTGAATCTTAAATTCAAAGGTTAAGGACATACCTGGACGAGATGGGAGCACATGTCACCAAGCCCTGGGATCAGCTCGGTGGGAAGCTGTTCATAATCCCTCGGGAGGGCCAATCCCCTGAGCAGGGTAACAGCAAGGTTCGGCTCTTCCTTCACCGAGTCCTTCAGCATCAGCACCCTCCCGTCGGCCGTGGTATAGGTTGGGCTGAAAGGACGCGGAGCCTCGGTCTCGACAGGACCGCTATCCAAGTCGACGGGGCCCTCGGCCTGACGACTCTGGTCCTTCTTAGGAGGGGGTCGGCGCGTCTCAGAGGGGGCAGCCTTAGAAGCACTCGGAGGAGGGACCTCTTCCGAGAGCTTTTGTTTCTTCTGTTGTTGCTGCTGTTGATCGGTGCCTCGGCTCCGAGCAGGGTTCGCACTCTTCGTTGGAATGCTGGGCCTCGGGATATTCTTCCTCGACATCTCAGCTTCAGTCGGCTCGCGGATCTGGAGAGGAGCGTTCAGACCTGTTCCTGTCGGCTCGAAAAAGAAATCTTGACCGAGCGGAGAAAGCCACTCCTCGGCTGTAAATCCGATCTTCGGCAGACGCACCCCCTTCTGACGCTTTTCGCTTGGACCCGCGGCGTCGGTCGACGCCCTCTTCTTCTTCGCCCCCTGACTCGGCTGTGCCGACTTCTTGCCCTTTGACAAATCGCCGGGTTCACCGTCCTTCTTCTTATCCTTCTTCTTCAGCACGCCTTTGTACGACGGCTCGTAGTCTAAAATCGTTGGGGCGTCTCGGCAGGCCTGGGCTAGAATCAACTCGCAAGCTTTCTCCCGTGCCTGCGAGTTCTGGGTTTTGGAAATTGGTCCGAGCTCTGCAAAAGGAGAAGGCAACAAACAGGAAGAATATTATTAGTCTCGGCGTAGAAAAGGCAAAAGATATATTAAAGTGAAGGACAAATAGAAAAAACCCCGAACCTCGGTTCTCGACAAACCTCGGAATGGGATTCCGACGGTTAGCCTCGCCGAACTCAAAGTTCCCCCGAACCTCCAAGAACAGGTCGGCCCACTTATCCGAGTCGGAAAGTCCCTCAATCAGAGAGTCTTTCCTCGGCCGAGTGGTGAGAAACCGACGCTTCGATTTCCCGTGGCGAGACATGGTGTAAGTGTAGAAGATGTCGGTCGGTTTGAAGTCGATACCATGGAGCTCGACCATTGTAGCTAAGGACATGATAATCCTATAGCTGTTGATCGCCAACTGATGCGGACACAAGCCGAACTTGAACAAAATTTCCCTGAGAAAGGGATGGAAAGGGAACCTCAGGCCAGCCTCGGTAATCGCCATAAGAGGCACGGTGATGTGCTCTGGCCTGTCTTCCCTCTTCGCCCTAATGGCGTCACTCCTCACTCGGTGAAGGTACACGTCGTTCGGAATGTGGTACTTCTCGCAGAAAGCCTCGTACTCTCCGGCCTCCCCTGAGAAGTAGTGGGCGTAGGGGCATAGGATCCCTTTGTCGAAGAAGTCGTCGTCACTCCCTGCTGCCGAGGTGGAAGCCTGTTCGCCAGACTCGAAGCGTATTCTGGCCTCTTCACCCATCCTAGGCTCGGCCTCGGACACGGTTCCAGGAGTAGAGACGATCTCTGGTTCCGAAGCGCCGCCCTCGGCGGCGTATTCAAAGTCCATCTCGGCGTTTGAATCGCCGGATGCTGGAGTAGTAGCAGACATCCTCGTAAGCGCGGATGGTGCGTCTCGGCCAAGATTCCTACGGCGTTCTACCAGAGTGTCGACGACTCGACGCTCGGATTCGGTGAGAGAATCGTCCGAGCCTGAAGAGATGTTGATGACCTCGTGAGCCAGACCTAAGAAAGGAGGGAAAACAAAGAAAAATAAGAACGCCAACCATCCGCGTCGGCAAAAAGAAAAGATGAAAAGGTTCGGATTACGCTACAGGCTCACGAGTCACTTTTCTAGAGGTCCTTGGTGTGGTTCGGCATCCTCCGAGGAGAAGGTCTCGTTCGGCTCCAAACGTCGAGATGTTCAACGTTCGGCCTCCTAAAGCTACTGAGACAAAAGCCTCGGCGAGCCTTCAACATCCCCTTGGAGGCTCGGAAGAACAGGTTGAGTTTGGGGATGAACACACTGTTCATCCCCAGGATTTTTACTATTCACTCAGAACAAAAACCCAAGAAACCACCCCAAAACCCAGGGAAAAATGCATAAAAGCTGAGAAAGACAACAAGAAAGGTAAAAACGATTACTTACTTGAAGATTTGCACGAACTGGACTGAGATTGGAAGACCTGGATCTGGATCGAAGTCTGAAACAGGGCTGAGGAGTTGGGAGCTCTGGATTCGTAGAGAGATAAAGGGCAAGAAGCTTTCTCTCTCCTCCCCTTCCTCTATTTATAAGCGGAGTGAGACGCTTCGAATTTCCCGCGCAATGATGGTCACGCCGAACCGCTGACCAATGAGGCCCGGCCACGTGGACTCCTTCGTTCCTCGTGCAGACTGTGAGCGTCCCTTCATCTGCCAAGGCGTCCTTTCGACTGACACCGCCTCCTATCGTTTGACATCTGTCGAGCAGCCATTGGGGCTCGGTCATTACCGTTGAAGAGCACACAAGGAAGACCCTCGGCTGGGGCTGGGGCTCGGCATGGCTGGATTCAATCCCTACCAACTTCATAGCCTCGGCAGGAATTGAGGGGCTATTGTAGCGGGCCGAGTTAACTGGCTCGGTCCTCACCGAGCGTAACACCGAGCCGTGGAACCGACTGTCCATGTTCACTCCTAAAAGCAGCTTTGATATAGTCTCGGCATCCGACGGTCCAACTCGCCCCTGGAATGTACTTTCCGCCTCGGCCGTATTCCACTCCCTTGGCTGCCCCAAGGACGAACATTTTCCCCTGGACGCCTTCTTCGGCCAACAGCTTCTCGGCTAGCCGACCCCTTGACCGTCGGCTCACATTCGGTCTTGAACGAATGTGGGGGCCATGTTCCACCTCCCTTCACGTGGGAATGCCACTCTGTCTGTGATGACGGTGGTGACGTCAGCCGAGCAGTTACCAGGTTGATGGTACCACGTGAAAGGGGGGCCCGCTCACTCACTAATCAGTTATGAAACCCTAGTTGATGACGTAGGAGATACGTCGGCCGACACGTGGCGAGCATGCCTACGATCTTGCATCGGGCTAAATGATCCCTATAAATATACGGTGATGCCTCCTGATAGAGGTACGGGGAATGCACAACGAAAAAACCCTAAAACACTCTTCTCTTTCCTCTTTGCAAGAGAACTGATTCTTGCACCGGAGGATCATCCCGGAGAACCTCCGGCGTGGTCTTTAGTCGTGCTCTGTTTTGCAGGACTAAAGAGGATCAAGGACGAGATTCAGACCCCGGAGCAAAGACACTCGAGCCATCTCAAAAGGAGCCCCACAGAGTATCTATATTTATTCCGTAATTCAGATTTTATTTTCGGTTTATACGTCAAGAATGAAACTTCTTTTTAAACTGATTAAGAATGAACTAGATCGATTTCGATAGGATAAAAAAAAAATTTGTGTGACGCATTTTACTTATAATTTATTACATTTATGAAAATTTTATGGAAATATATGATAATATCTGAAACTCGATCATAAATTAGTCATAAAATTCCTTTTCTTCAGTAAAACCATAAACTATCCAAAGAAAAAATTATCTTAACTGGTCCTACGTACTTTAACTCACATTCATGCAATGAATACAGATAAACTTATCATAAAGTCATGGAAAAAAATTTCAAAATATTTCTTAGTCCATGGTAAATTCATCACAAATATGTCACCATTATTATGGCATCATAAATTTGTCATAAAGGTAAATAAAAAAAATTCCAAGAATTGTGTTTTTGTAAACTTATAAGTTTGAAACTTATTTCGGCATTTTTTACTTTTTCTAACTTTTTGTTTGGCTTTTCGTCATAATTTTTGGGATTAATCGTTCGTCGCGATGAGAGGAATTGGAAAGAGAAAATTACCTTTATATCCCTTCGACTTATGTGAAAAGTTCAATTTAGTCCTTCCAGTTTCAATTTCACCCAATTAAACCTTCGATTTGCAAATTAATTTCAATGTCATCCTTCCGTTGGCTCCCGTCAGTAATTTGGACAGAAAAGGGTCATGTGCCCATCATGTGAGCATCCCCCAGGGGCATATTTGCCCATTCCCCTCCTCCTCCTCCTTACTCTTCATAAAACCGAGACCAAAAAAAAAACCATAAACAAGAAGCTGCTAATCATCCCGACGGCCAACGGCACCGCATTCAAAACCTCATGTACCTCCCGACTCGGCGTCGGGTAGAAGCAGCTCAGTACGCTCTTATCCCTCATCGCCACCGCCGCAAACACCAGCACGGACGCCGCCCCGTGCACCCAGTCGATCAACGTCGCCCTGTATTTTTTCAAATCCGAATCCGGACCCGGCGCGGCCCGGGAATCGAACAGCCACAGCCCTTTGAAGGTGGCGAAGCCGTAGTAGACCTGGCCGTCGGTCGGGGAGCGGAAGCTGTCGGTAAAGGAGGCGAGGAAGCACGAGAGGGCGAGGAGGTAGAGGAGGGCGGCGGTCATGGGGCGGGTGGCGGAGTCGCACGCGCCGCCGCTGGTGAAGGTCGGGGTGAGGAGTTGGAGGGCGAGGAGGGTGCCTGTCAGGAGGAGGTTGGCCAGGTTGGCGGTGCCAGTGAGGGTTTGGGTGAGTGCTCGTTGGGATAGGGACGACAGAGGTTGGTGGGGCGTGGGGGATTCCGGTGGGTTGGCAGGGATTGATGTTCGCTTTGTGGTGGTTGGCCTTGATCTGAGAGACGTTTTAATTTTGTTGGGGTTTTGAGAAATGTATTGACCGGAAAGATTAAGACGTGGGAAACGGCGGTGGCGGTGGCGGTCTCGGTTTTATGAAGAAGAAGAAGGAGGAGGAGGAGGAGGGGAATGGGCAAATATGCCCCTGGGGGATGCTCACGTGATGGGCACATGACCCTTTTCCGTCCAAATTACTGACGGGAGCCAACGGAAGGATGACATTGAAATCAATTTGCAAATCGAAGGTTTAATTGGGTGAAATTGAAACTGTAAGGACTAAGTTGAACTTTTCACATAAGTCGAAGGGATATAAAGGTAATTTTCTCAATTGGAAAACTATAAAAGTGTGGACCAATATTAAGAAAATTTAAATAAGATGGCACTTTAGACAAATAAGATAGCTGTTTGATTTATTTATTTTCAATGAACTTTTTTTGCTTTCGTTCATAATTTTGTACTTTTTAGACTTATTTCATCGAGACAGATGATTTATCTAGAAAATATCAATTGAATCTAACAAAAATTCAGAAAATACACAAAACGAAGAAGAAAAATAAGGTTACAAGAATGGAGTAAAAACAACCAACATGTGAAAATGAAAACCATATTCAACGTACTATATAGTTAGATCAACAGATAAATGGAAATAAAACACTATAACTCCCTCCATCCTAAAATTACAGTCCACTAATTAAAAAACACTTACAAATTTCAAATACAAAAATAAAATACTTTTTTACATAATGTTTTGAATTTTTTTTGCAAGTGTTTATATTTCTCTCCTCTTTTTTTTTTGATCTGCTATTTCTCTCCTCTTCAACTCCCACTTCTTTGGGACAAAAAAAAAAAAAAATCAAAAAACAATCTTGACTACTGTTACCGCCCCTCTTTATGTCTACGAAAAAGGAATTAGGAAAAATACAATTTAGAGATCTATTAACCACAAAATTAAAAACCATTGATTGAACTCACCTAATTTGGAGATCCTTTAATTCCTCTTGCTTTTCCTTCTTCGTCGAGTTTTTCTTTTCTTCTCTTTTTTTTTGGGGAGTTTTGTGCGTAAGTGTGTGTGTGTATATAATAGAGCGACCGACACAGAGAGAGAGAGAGAGAGAGAGAGAGAGAGAGAGAGAGAGAGAGTACATTTAGTCTATGAAAAAAGTGTTGAAATCAGCACAGGGGCTGCTGAAGTGTGGCTCCAATTCTTTCCTTGGTCAAAAAGATAGGATAGAGGTGGACAGCCAACCACTCCTTGTTTTTTAGTCTTTTTTTTCTTTTTTTTTTGAACAGCTTGTTTTTTAGTCTAGCCATCGAGTAATTCCATGAAAGACTTTGTGGCAGATCACTACTAGAAATAAGCTCGTTTGTAGTGATGATATCACTTGAGTGATGTCATGGAGGTGATGTGCGGTGAACCTCACCCAAGAGGTAAGGCGGCGATTCCAGGTGATGAAAACGTGAAAACAGAGGTATGTTCCTCCCTAACATTACCATAAAGTCCATCTAGTTTTGTAAATTACGGATTTTGTCGTGAACCTTCCTCTATAATTAGGGGCATCTCACTGTTAGTAATTTATTTTAATCAACGGGTATCTGTAATCTTAACGTAGGAGAGATAAATAAGTATTTAATATCATGAAGCTCGTAATATAATAATTGAGATACGGGCGGAAGTGTAATTATAATTCTGTAGTGGGGTGAATTATAATTAGTGAAATAAGAAATAGAATCACTACAAGAAAAATCACATTGGGTGACAAGTGAAAATCGTCACAAATTGTATATTTTTCGTCACAAATAGTATAGGTGACGAAAAAAAAATTGTCGACTAAAGGTTGTCGAGGATTCCTCCCTGGTGACGAAATCTGTTTTTCGTCACCCATAGTGCCTTTTGACGACAAAAAATTTCGTCATGGAAAAATCACTTGGTGACGAAAAAAATTCATCACCAATTGTGTTTTTTATGAAGAAACATTTCGTCACCGTTGCCATATTTATTTGTCACCCATTTTCAATTTCGTCACTAATTGTGGCAAGTAATTGATCAAGTTAATTAAGCACACAGGTGACAAAAAAAATTTCATCACCAAAGGATTTAATTAAAAAAATAATGACAAATAATAAAGGTGACAAAATATTTTGTCGCCTAAAATTACAAATTAAAGCCAATCAGTGAGGAAAGATTATCGATCACCTACACTCTTCTTACAATACAATATTATCCTGTTCATTTCAATACTCAGACAAACAAATAAATTATACATTACCCCGTATATAATAGCCAACACATCTTCATAAACCAATATAATCATGTCCAAATTAGACATCCATTAATCACGAGAACTATGTACTCTACACCAAAATGTCCCATCCACCCATAGGGTCTAAACCATCAATGTCCCCACAAAAAAATGTTTAGAGTTGGGCAAAAACGTTCCTATGTTGTTTTTCCTTTTTCTAAAGGGAATTATAAAAGGCATAAAACCTTTAGTAACAAGCGTTATGTTGTAAATAAAAATTGGAATTTTAGACGTACTAGATCCTATGTTGGGTCGACTTCTGGGAAGCGTAATTTGCCATCGAAGGCAATAAAGGATGAAGTATTCAGTCCTGCAAAGGGTCTTATTAACGGTAAAGTGCATCACGATTATTTTAATTTGGCAAGTTTGGGTCAAGGTGTTAATTCAAGGCATACAAATCGTTTGAAGATTTGGACGATTAATTTGGAAGGGCGTTTTAACGTTAGGCACGTGGACCAGACAATGGTGGAAGATCCATCTCAAGGTGTTGAGTTAACTAATATTGAAGGTTATGTTGGATTCTTTGTTATTCTTGATCGTATGCCTGTTAACTGGTGTGCCAACGTTCAGTGATGTTTTTGGGGAATTGCCTAATGGTGATAGTTCGCGGTTGGATCAACATGTTAGATTGGATCAGCTGAGTAGATTCAAAGTTCTTACGGATTTTGTCGTGAACCTTCCTCTATAATTAGGGGCATCTTACTGTTAGTAATTTATTTTAATCAACGGGTATATGTAATCTTAACGTGGAGAGATAAATAAGTATTTAATATCATGGAGCTCGTAATATAATTGAGATAAGGGCTGGAGTGCAATTATAATTCTGCAGTGAGGCGAATTATAATTAGTGAAATAAGAAATAGAATCTTGGTGGAATTATAATTTCTTATTTACACTAGGAGCCCAGACTTATGCTTTGTTCGTCGATACGTCAAATAAGATCACCCCAAGCGTAGGGTATATGTAGAGACCCGTAATTTCTGAGAAATATTTAAGGGTTTTTATGATATCGGAAATTAAGAAAAATACGATTTTTATTAAGTTTATGTGAAATTGGAATTAATGTGAGATTTGTGGAGTTGATTCGATTTGGGTCTTAAATGATAGAATTGTTATTTGAGGGAGTGTGCGTGTAATTTGTATATGTACTAGTATATATATGTGGGTGTAGGGGATCACAAGATCCCATCTCACTCTCTCTCTACCTCTCGGCTCCCTCTCTCTCTCCCTCTCATCCGGCTCTCTCATCTCTCTCTCACACTCTCTCTTGAAACTCCACCTCGAAACCCAAAACCCATGGCAATCAACCTTCGTTCCACCCTCTAGACTTGTTTTCAAGCTTATGGTTCGTTGGATAGAGCTCGGAGAGGAGTATTCATGGAGGATTTTGAATTTCAAAGCTAGGGCTCGCTCGTTTGGGTTGGATCTTCGATCTTTGATCATTGAGGTAGGGATTTCTTACTCACTTTATGTGTTTATGAGTTGATTTCGTGCTTTAATCGAGTTTTTGATCGTCCTTCGTCGTCCATTCGAAAAGCTGTCAAAATCTGCAGAAAATCGCCCAAAATCGCCTAGGGATTGATCCCCTAAGCATGAGGGATCGATCCCTCGTTCAAATCTGGACTTTTTGCCCTTGGGGATCGATCCCCAATGGAGGAGGGATCGATCCCTCTCCTCTCTGGAAATTCTGCTCGCTTTCTGGGTTTCAACCCAACTTCAAACGGCAGTAACTTCTTCGTCCGATGTCGGATTCATGTAAACTTTATATCGAATCGAAGGTCTTGAAGTCAGCTTTCATTTGCCACCGGAATCACCTTAAACCTCTTAGTACACAGAAAGTTATGACCATTTGAGTAGAGGTGTGTCAGTCTGCCGATGTCTGTGACTATTCTAAAGGTTGTTCTCGACAGATGTTATGATTCCCTATATAATTAGAATACGTTTAAGTCACCTTTGAGCATGATTGCTTGTGTCCTAATGAACCATTGTTCGACTTTGTTTCTTGGCACTCATTAGAGTATAATATCATTGACGTTGGATTAGGGAATGTACCGTAAGGTTGATAGGAGTACCGTGGGCTATAAGGGATAAAGTGGTGTGTGTTGTGAGTAGACATGAGCATGTCTAGAGATCCGATGGGTAGTCTTGTGACTCGTATCCTCGCGCTTTGTCTTGTTAAGTTCCCTAGGTTCCTTTGGAATTCGTCCTATAAGATTCTCGTTTAGAACCTAGCGGGTGGTGTGTCGAGAAGTCAATTGTGGTTTCGATACGAAGGGAAGGATGTTGTGATAGACTTAGGGAAATAACGTGAACTTAAGTTAATTATTAATGTTCGATGTGACGTGTTTACAAGCTTGTATTACAATGTGAACTTGGGAAATGTTACCTGCTTGTACATTGAACGATGGCTTGTAAGTGTGTATGCTTGAATTGAGAATTTGCATAAAGGGCCCGCAACGCAAGGTGTGGTAATGCGAGGACTCTAGAGGGCCCGCAACGCAAGGTGTGGTAATGCGGAAACCCAGGTAGAGAGAATTCACTGTCACGCAAGGGGTGGTAACACAGTTGAATGTCTCTCCAGGATGAAGAGAATTTTGATTGATTTTAGAAATTTATGTTGAAGTTTGGATTGTTTGTTGCTTGGGATCGTGGCTGTCGAGAAAGAGAATGAACGGTTGATTCTATTAAGTTTTTATTAAAGAAAGGATTTTGGATTTTGAAAAGAGGATTTTTACTAAAAATCCTCCGGTATTCTTGAGCGAATCAACGGATCCGGTATTTGGGCACAAATCAACGGATTCCGGCATTCAAGCTCGAATCAACGGAGTTTGACCTGTGATGGTCTTGGGTTTTCTGTAAATTGTTTTGGAAATCAAAAAGGAAAGTTTTATGAAATAAAGCTCTATGGAGAACGGTATGAAATGAGGAAGTGGTTTGTGGCATTCATTCGAAAAGTCATGAGATGGTTGAACTATTGTTGTTATGGGTTTGGCTGATGTGAGTTTAAAAGCTCTTTCTAGTCGATGTGTTGATGGTTAGGGTTATCTCTAAGATGTCCGAAATCCCGAAGTCTAATTGTCTGTTCATTTTGGTAACCCCTCTTGTATCTCATGTCCTTTCATTGAAACTCATTCACTCTTATTGCATGTTTCATCGCATTTACATATAACTTGAGTATAGATTTCTCTACTGGGCTAGTGTAGCTCAACCTATCATTTTCAGGTACAAAGCAAGGAAATTTGGCATGGCGTGCATCTCATACTTGTTGATCATGGGTCACAGAGGTATAAAGGAAGAATTAAATTTTCTTTTGAAATGTAAATAGTAATCGGGAGAATGATTAAAGTAAATTGTAATATTATTTTTGGTATTTGTATAACTTGGGCTTCGAGCCAGAATTGTAAATTTTGAATGTGACTTGAGAACGGGAAAAGATGTGTCTTTTGGGTATTATCGATACTTCAGAAATGATTTTATTTATTGTAAACGACTATTATTTATGTTGAAAATCGAGGCCGTGACAGTATAAACGTCTAGTTGAAGCATAATAATTCGGAAATCCGGGATCGTACCCAAGGGAATAATTGATACGGCTTTGCTGGATTTGTAGATGTAAAGTTTTGAGTTTTCAGCCTTTAGACAGCCAACTTTGTTTTACTTTGTCGGAGGAATTAAAAAGAGGCTAAATTGAAAGCAAATTAACTAGGATAAAGAGCAGGTTAGGTTTAGGGGATCCTAATACCCACGACTCAAATCAAATCACAATTTTCACCCGAATACGCGGTTTAAGAAACCCAACTAAGGGTCTTAATCCGGAAAATAAAACGGTTTAACAATCAAGCTAGCTCTAGAATTTGTTTGGCAAACACTTCGAGCGATAGAGCTCCAAGCATTATGTGTGGCAAGTAGTCAATGCTCTTGCCTACACATAATTAAGGAGGATAACACCTTAGCAATTTGACAAACAAACCCGAACCCCACATCGATAATTGAACCCAAGTTTAAAACCTTATGGTGAAAAACGCAATTCAATTCGAGCCCTGAGGTGTTAATCACCCCATGACCTAACCCTAATAAATTACTCACACATATCTGTGAAGATAAGAGTAAGCAAAAATCTACTTAGCATATTGAAATGACAATACTTGAAATAAACTAGTGGAATTGATAGATCGAGTGATTTACTACAACTTTAATAAAGACAACAATATCAAAAACTAACTAATTAAGGCTAGAAATTAAAAAGTAAGTGCTGAAAAATGAAGAACACTCAAGAACAATTTGAAATCTAATCTAGATCTAATTATCCAACACAATATAGTAAAAGTCCTCTTTGTACAATGTGATATCACGCCCTTTTATACTCCGTCTATTTCGCGCACGGAATTCCCCAAAATGTACTTCAGAAATGCCCTCTAAACTCCTCGGTACCGATGGAAAACATGCTACGCTGCTTCTAGTGGCGTCAGTACCGATAGGTGAAAAACTGTGGTATCAATACCGAGGCAATTAGGGGTTGCCATGGGCAGCTCAGTACCGATTGGAAAAATCAGAAGGTACCGATACCGAGCATGGTAGCTTGGTTCGCTGCTGAATGAAAGGGGCTCGGTACCGATTGAATAAATCGCAAGATATCGGTACCAAGTAGCTTGAGGCTGCTGGCATTTGGTCTTGATCTTTGCCTTGCCTAGCCGTCGGGTCTTGCCTGCCTTGCTTTGCCAACGGCTTGCTTGCTGTCGGGTTGCTTTTGAGAGCCAAGCTTTGGGTTGCCTTAAACTCCGTTATTAGGCAATTTCCTACAAAACACAACCAAAATACCTCACGAGCAAAAAGCAATCAAATCGACTAAGTTAAGCGATAAAATAAACTAAAACTAGATACTAGCGCACCCTTCATTACATTATCGGGTGCTTATCACACCCCCCAACTTGAGGTTTGCTAGTCCCTAGCAAATAAAACACGAAAACTATGAAAACTAGCAACTTTGCAATTCCTCCGCTATCACAACTTAACACATGCTCCGCTTTACCAATTAACAAGAGTTCAATCAATCCTGCTTTTTATTTCATTTCTACAACTCATAATTTCAGCATCCAATTAAATAGGCTAAGCATCAAGCAAGTCTAAGAGCAAGCTAAAAGGTTTGTGTCCTCGAACAAATGGAGGATATGGGACACAAAACTTGTGAATTCAGACTAAATCCATATCCACCAAAGAAAGTGCTTGACAACAGGCAATAACGAACAAGAAATGCTATGCCTTGGCTTTGTTTGGTTGGTAGTTTAGTTTAGTTTAGTTTTGGTAGTGGGTAGAGAGAGAAATAGGGTAATGATTAGAGAGAGGGGTAATGATTGGAGAGAGATAGAGAGAGAAATGAAATTAATAATTGGAGATATAGGGTAATGATTGGAGAAAGATATAGGGTAATGATTGAAAAATAAAACTAAAACTAAAGTAAAATGGCAACCAAACACAGTTAAGCACTTATTCAACAGAATTGAAAACTATCAGATGATATTTGGATAACGAAAGGAAAGCATGCCATACAACTAACTATGCAAATATCAAACAGTTAATCATAAAGGAATCTGAGCGCGCTAAGGATCAACTAAGGACTTTAAAACTTCTAATGACCTTGGTTACAATGAAAAGGATTAGCAAAATTGGGCGACGGTCTTTAACTAGCTTGGTCAACTACCCGAATGACCGTCGCCAATAATGAAATAAACCAAGTCAAGGGCCAAACCGGCCAATCCAAAACCAACTAACTATCAAAATAATGTGCAACTAACTAACCAAACGAAAAGCAAGAAAATAAAGGATAGAATGGTCGGCATGTCAACCAACCGAGACCCCGACCAAGTAAGGGGATTTTCTAAGCCACCGACTCTCTATCACATCACCACACCACATCATCATCTCATCAAATCACCCCATCAATCCGCTAATTCCTCGCTCTCATATCCAGCAAAATCATCACTGACCTCCCCCTCATCAACTGGCTCGGGGACATACTTTACCCCGTGCTGTTGCTCCAGAATCGAAGTCTGTCAGGCTATCTCTCTCCTCTGTCTCTCCTATTCCCTCATAATTTGTCTCCTTGCAGCCTTTTCCTTCCTTCGAGAGTTAAAAAGTGCAACCCCTTGACAAAACAACTTCTTAATCCAAGAGGTTTGCTTCTCCTTCTTCTTTGGCATCGTGGTCAAATAATCCCCTGATTCCACCTGTTTACCCTTAGCAGCATGAGTCTGAGATGAGCTCTTCACATCAAATGAATCATCGAAATGTCCTGGCGAGAGTTCCTCCAATTTTTCAAATTTAGCCCCCAAAACTCCTTGTTCTCTGCACAAACTAGTGATCATACAGGGGAAAGGCATGCTGGCAGTAGTCAATGTGTTAGCCTTAAAATCTCGCAACTGACTGAAGATAAACATTGCCCAGTCCACTACCAAGTCATTAGTCAAGAAAGCATACAAAAGTTCTCCACTTTTCTCAGATGGTTTATGTTCTGCGCCTCGAGGGAATAGATTGAAGTGAATAACCTTATTCAAAAATCTAACACTTGGCTTAAAATTTCCAAGCACGTGGGGCATTGTAGCTTTCGAAGGGTCACTATACAAAACTCTGTTCACCATTTGCACATTCAATGACTCATCTTTCTTAGGATAATTAACAGACTCAGGAGGGGGACGCTCAATTCCCAAATACCTAGCAATATCATTGGGGGTAACCTCAATATCAACACCCCCACTCAAGAACTTATCTTGACAGCCGGGTCATTTTCCCAATCACTTTCAGGTATTTGCATGTATTTATAAAACTCAATAACAGCATTCTTGTTATAACCACATAATTGCTCGGTCCAGAATGTCAAACCTTTTTGAATAATGCAATGAATGCCTCTATGATCAGGTTTGAACTTCCGAGCATCCACTTGACGCTCGTTTTTGAATTTTCTGCCAACAAAACTTTCCTCCCAAGTCTTTCTTTTGTCTGTTGCAATCTCAGCTGGAGTCCTACGCCTTTTCTTACTCCGAGAACCCGAAGCCTCCTCAATCTGAATTTCATCCCCCCCCTCCCCCCCGGCATAATATCATCCTCCTCTTCCTCAATCTCTGGTTGAGAAGAGATAGCCCGATGCGCTGTCTGTTTTAGCCTTGGCATTTGAAAGCAAAAAGGGATTTTGGGTTTATTTTTGGTATTTTCCGATTTTTGGGTAGGGTTTTTCTAGGGTTTTGATTTTTGGTGTAGAATGGGGAATGTAGGGTAAAAATGTGGTGGAGGATGGATATATAAGTGAAAAATATGAAGAAAACAAGGATTTTTGTGGAGAAATAATGAAAATTTCGGATTTTGAAAGGGGGAAGTGGGTTTACCTCTTTTTGGGCTTGAAACCTTGAAATTGATGGAGAATACTTGAGTATTGTTGAAGGGGTTGAAGGATTTTGGGAGTTTTATGGAGGAATATGGATATTTGATGGTTTGATGGAGGAAAGAAAACAGGGCAGTTGGCTGTTGAGGAGATGATGAGTGATGCAGTTTGAACATGCACTGGTCTTGACCGAACTGCTGCTTAAAAGATCTTGGTACCGATGGAAATAACTAACAAGTACCGATACCGAAGTAAATTGCTGGATGCCTTGATTAATTTGGTACCAATGGAAATAACTTGCTGGTACCGATACCGATCTGCATTTGATTGATTCCTCTATAATGGCTTCGGTACCGATAGAAAATTGTAGATGGTACCGATACCGAGACAACTAACTGTGATCCCCTGAAACTCTTCTGTACTGATTGGAAATAAACCACGGTACTGATTGCAATACAATTAGTTGACCCCTTTGAACCACTTGAGTACCGATAGGTATATAAGAGTAGTACCGATACCGGCTGTCTTGCAGCTCAGAAATTTTTCACTGTCTTCATAATGAAACCCCTAAACTTCCAATAATCTCACCAACACCCCAAAAATACCTTTGAATACTTTGAACACTCATATCAACACCCCTCCAAACAACCGATTGCTTAGGTTAAATCAAAGGACAAGAGCAAAGACAGGTTGCAAAATAGGACTAGGTGACATGTATGTGGTATGATTATGCAACAAATGCCTTGTATCCTTTCCTAAGTGCGCCATGGATTCCAAAATGATTCAAAATTGACATTCAACACAATTAGGCATGGACATGCGATTTATTTACCTAACTACAAACATGATTATTGAAAGGTGGGGATATGGACCAAAACTTGCTCAAAAAACTTGACTCAAAACTTAAACCGATCAATTTTCAACTAAGCATGCAAATCGAGAAGCACAAAGATTCTTAGGATTGCTACGAACTCTTGCCAACTAATGATTATTGAGCATGTAACAAGTCATGGAAAAGAACTAAAAACTATGACAAAAGGAAGAATTGCAAGTAAAAAGGCTTTATTCATTGTTAGAAAATTTTCCATTTTCTCATTTGTTTGGATTTTTCAAATTTTCCTTTGGTTTTTTTTTCAGTTTATATTGTTTTTGAATTTTCAAAATTTGCAAAAATGAAACAAATAGCAAGCAAATAGCACATAAGCTAACCCCTCCCCCTAACTTAAGGCGATACTATGCCCTCATAGCATGAAGAACAAGAGCGAAGAGAGAAAAGAGTGTGCGAATGTACCGTCCAAGGGGAATGTCAACCCTAAATACCTCGGAAAAGTAGGAGGATTTCATGTCAATGTCTCGTTCCAGCCAGATTAGATGCTTCTAGGGTTTACTCCTTCGGTTCTGCTAACTTGGAACCAGAGCTAGTCACACAGGGTCATATCCAAGGCTTTATCGGACTAATAATCGCGGCACAAAGCCGCACCCATGCTTAGGGCTCCTGAATGCCTCACTCAACCCAGCTTTAGGCCCAAACTACCAAGGCTGGTGTGGTAGCAAATAAACCCTGCAGAAGACTTAATAGAACAGCTTTCCACAAGACAATTGACATTAGAAACACCGGCCCGTGTTATCCGGCTTCAAACCAAATAGAAATTAAAAGACAGAAAGTAAAGAAAAGACTAGAAACACTAAAAAGCATGCAAAACAGAATACAATGCACCACCCGATCATCACGCAATCACACGAGTGTAGACACCCTATTCTGGACTGTCCAGATTAGTTTACTTACGGTCTTTGATTCCCCAGTGATGATTGAGGTCAAGAACAACCCGAGTTCGTTGGTGTGTTTGAGCTTTGAGCGTTCCAAACCCCATCCGAAACCTCTTCGAACCTCTTTCAAACCCTTCAAGCCAGAACCAAATGGCCACAGCAAAACCCTACCTGCTTACGCTGGTTCTTTACTAGCGTGCGCTGGTAAACTGCCACGTGTCAGTCATCGACCGTTGACTCAGTTTCCATTGGCACGCAGGTACATAACTGGCGCACGCTGGTCAAACCCAGTCAAATCAACTTTTTGCGATCACGTACGTGGGACTTTTGTGGCCACCCGACGTCAGCCATAGTTTCCTGATGATTATATCGTCCAGGGCTGTCTCCTTCTCTCCTACAAGGCCTTTCAAGCCAAGTCCCATGCATTTAATGCATGGGAGGCTCCCTCCCTTAACCAACCAGCCAACTAAACCAATCCAACCAGCCTCTTTAACTGGTTTCAACCCTCCTCTCTCCTCCATAAATACCCCCCTTGCATTTATTTGCAAGGGGTTAGCACCATTAAGGGAGCCCAAGCTTTGTTCTTCCTCTTCTCTCTTGTTTTCTCTTGCTATTCTTTCATCCATTAAAAGAGTAAGCAAAGGGGGGGCAATACTCCACAGTCCATAACACCCTCACATTCACTTTGCCATCCCTCAAGTCACAAGCTCAAGCTCAAACCCATTTCGTAACTCATAAGCAAAGGTATACCACCTTTGTTTCTGTTATCTGTTCTGACCCCTAAGGGGGGCTGGCACAGTCAAGGCTGGTAATCAATACCAGTCCTGGCCCTAAAACTGGCAAGGTTTCAAAGATCGTTGTGGTGATAGGTGGCGCACGCCAGTAATCTAATGCCGTACGCCAGGAATGGCAGTATGTGCACTACTGGCGTGGGGATCACAGATCATCTTTTTCCTGCTTTCTTTTGTCTTTGATTACCTTATTGCATGTTAATAACCAGTTCATTGCTTTCTGTACTTAGAACTGTGTAACTGCTTTTCTGTTTATTTATGCTTTAGAAGGCCTCTGGGATCCTTCTGGTCATGTTCCAAAGCCCAGATGATGCAAAGCCAAAGCATTGGACAAAAGACTAACTGGCGTACGGCTTTATACCACTGGCGTACGGTAGTAGAGTCAGGGTCCAGTGGCTTGGCCCTTGCACCTTAGTCAGATCTTGGCCTCTTTTCTTCCCCCACACTGTTTATGGGGTAGTCCGTTTATTTTTCAGGGCTTAGAGCCATTTCATCTGTCTGTAATAACTTAGTATACCTTATATAACTGCGTGGTTTGTCCTGGGTGTGCACTGGTCCATTCCAGAGCCCAGAGGGTTAAATATAAGAGCTGTGAGTTTGGACCTACCGGCGCGCGCCAGTGAGTGTATGGCGCACGCAGGTCGCCTCTGTATGCAGTGGCATGACCAGTGCATACAAGCTTGATCCTGCGTGTATCGTACCAGGGCTGTGCGTTCCAGTTTGATCAAAACCCTCACAGGAGCTTGTTCTCAATCTATTATTGTTGTCTAAAGCAAACATTCATCACATTCTATCACGTTGCAACTTGTTACAGCTTTAAATCCCCTTTAACTGTTCCCCTGCCCTAACTGGCTAAAAAATGATCGAATCAGAGAAAAATGCAAACGTTTTACAAAATGCCCGAGTAGAGACCGATCTCCGAATTGGGCGAGAGAGGTGCCATAAAACCCTTCCCCTCTCGTAACCTGGCTCCCGAACCTCAGATATAGAAGGTGACGACGGTCCAGTCTACAAGCCTTTTTGTTTTTTAAAATCAAACAAACGTAGCAAACGTTTTCAAGTTCGGTTCCTTGGGTGATTTTCCGCGAAACCTGAGTGGCGACTCTGAATTGCAAGCGTTTCGCCGCGCTTTCCAAAAGGGTTCACCCATTTTATATGCAAAAATGTAAAATTCTAGGGCGTGTGCCCACAACGAGTCATACTTTTTCTTCCCATTTCGTACCGGGGGGTACGAACCCCGGTACGAAATGGGTGGCTATACTAGACCGTTGAATATGTCATGCTAGCGCTCGTAGTAAAATTTATCGCTCAACCTCGCCAAACAATCAAGTCCAGCGTCCCCTATGATCAAAACAAAGCAAGACAAGATACAACCTAGCGTGCACTCAAGGAAATATCAAATTTCACCCACAGACCTAAGCTGCCACTGATAGGGGCATATTCGGAGAGCATGGATCGTTACCGATAAATTATTACCAAGAAGAACTAATGAAAGCCCTTTTTTTACACTAACACTGGTGAAATCTTTTGCATGTGAAACATCTCCAAGACTTTATTGAAAGCACGAAACATAAAACAAACTAACAAACATGCAAAAACAAAGCTAGACATGCTAGAACAAGAAAGAAATCAAATATGCACAATATATACAAATTCAATATCAGAACTCGGAGCGTCCAAGTCACAACTAGACTCCGCCAAACATTGAAGTCCAGCGTCCCCTAAGATCAAAACCAGGCAAGCAACAAGATAGAGCCAAGTGCGATAGCACGGGAATATCTAGGCCAAACCTAAGGATCTATACCACCCCCGTTAGGGCTAATCTGGAAGACGTGAGTGATTTACTATGAGTTACTTCTATCAGAAAAGCTAACTAAAGCCCTATGTCACTGATATCAAATAATTTGCCCTTCGAACCAGAGCTGGGCACACGATCCTTCTTTTAGTAGCGGCATGCGAAGCTACATATACCCAAGTCAATGGTGGGTACCCCCTACCTGGGGGCTGGGTCCGACAAACAGTTAAGTTCAGCGGCTACGCTTTCGCTCCCCGTGCAAACATAAAGAAACAAGCTAATCAACCGTGTAAACTGGGTTGGCTAACTCCTCATCCGGCTCTCCAACCTCGAAACTGTCGAGGAATGGTTTAAGCCTCTGTCCATTCACTTTAAAAGATTGACCATTTACAGGATTAAACACATCAACAGCACTATGAGGATAGACATTCTTCACAACATATGGACTGGCCCAACGTGAACGTAATATACCAGGAAACAAGTGAAGCTTAGAATTGTACAGGAGTACCTGCTGACCAATCTCAAACTCTTTTCGGTGAATGCGTTTGTCGTGAAAGGCCTTGACTTTGGCTTTGTAGATAGCTGTGTTGTCATAAGCATCCCTCCTAATCTCTTCAAGCTCGTTGAGTTGAAGCTTCTGATGCTTGCCAGTGGCCGGTAAACGATAGTTCAAAGACTTGATAGCCCAATAAGCCTTGTGCTCGAGTTCAACTGGAAGATGACACTCTTTTCCAAAGACCAATCGATATGGAGAAGCCCCCAAAACAGTCTTATACGCTGTACGATAAGCCCAAAGTGCATCATTCAATCTGAGGCTCCAATCCTTCCTATTCGGATTCACTATTTTCTCTAAAATGTGCTTGATCTCTCGATTTGTCAACTCTGCTTGCCCATTTGTCTGTGGATGGTAAGCGGTGGAGACCTTGTGATTGATATCGTATTTCTTCATTAAGGCCTCAAACAAACGGTTGCAGAAATGAGTGCCCTGGTCATTGATGATCGCTCTCGGCATCCCAAAACGTGAAAGAATAGTGTCCTTAAGGAATTCCACCACCACCTTGGCATCATTAGTACGTGTAGCAACGGCTTCCACCCACTTTGAAACATAGTCAACGGCCAATAGGATGTACAGATTACCGAAAGACACCGGAAACGGCCCCATAAAGTCAATGCCCCAACAATCAAAGATCTCAACGATAAGGATGTTGGTGAGTGGCAATTCGTTCTTCCGAGTCACGCTCCCCAATTTTTGACAACGTTCACAAGCTACACAGAAATGATAAGCATCCTTGTGCAACGTTGGCCAATAGAATCCACTCTGTAACACCTTGGCGGAAGTTTTCTTGGATGAATAGTGGCCCCTACAAGCTTCAGAATGGAAAAATTCCAGAACTTTCCTTTAATCAGAATCCGGAACATAACGGCGCACGATTTGGTCTTGGTAATACTTAAACAGATAGGGGTCGTCGTAGGAGAACATCCGGACTTCATGAAGGAATCGACGACGTTCTAGAGGAGTCCAATGTGGAGGTAAGAGTCTCGTAGCCAAGTAATTCACTATGTCGGCGAACCAAGGGGTACTCGAAACAGCCAACAACTGTTCATCCAGGAACGTGTCCACGATAGGAAGGCTCGGAGTCAGATCCTCAAACTATAACCTCGATAGATGATCAGCAACGATGTTCTCAACAACCTTCTTGTCTTTGATAGTCAAATTGAACTCTTGAAGTAGCAGAATCCATCTTATTAGTCTAGCTTTGGCATCTTGCTTGGTGAGAAGATACTTGAGAGCGGAGTGGTCCGTGTAAATTATGATAGGAGCACCACCAATCAAGTATGATCGAAACTTGTCAAGAGCGAACACCACCGTAAGTAGCTCCTTCTCCGTTGTTGTGTAATTCACTTGAGCATCATTTAGAGTCTTGCTCGCATAATGAATCATGTACAGGTGCTTGTCTCTTCTTTGTCCCAACACCGCACCTACTGCATAGTCGCTTGCATCACACATTAGCTCAAATGGAAGGATCCAATCCGGCGGTTGCACAACCGGAAGCGTTGTGAGACTAGCTTTCAACTTGACAAACGCTTGCTCGCACGCGGGGGTCTATTCAAACGGTACATCTTTAGAATGAAGATGGCATAAGGGGCGGGAGATCGAACTGAAATCCTTGAGAATCGGCGGTAAAATCCTGCATGCCCGAGAAATGATCAAATATCTTTCACACATTTCGGAGTCGGGAGATTGGAAATAAGATCGATTTTAGCCTTATCCACCGCGTTACCATCGGATGAAATGATGTGACCCAAAACTATGCCCTAAGTGACCATGAAATGACACTTTCCCAATTTAGAACTAAGTTCTTCTCCTCGCATCTCGTCAACACTTTCTCGAGATTGGCCAAACATGACTTGAACGAGTCGCCAAAAACAGAGAAATCGTCCATAAAGACCTCTAATATCTTCTTGACCATATCACTAAAAATCCCCATCATACATCGTCAAAATGTCTTCGGAGTGTTGCACAACCCAAACGGCATCCGACGATAAGCAAACGTTCTGAAGGGGCACCTGAATGTCATCTTTTCCTGATCCTCAAGAGCAACTTCTATCTGATTATACCCTGAGTAGCCATCCAAGAAGCAATAGAACGCGTGCCCGGCTATCCTTTCCAAAATCTGATCGATAAACGGCAAAGGAAAATGATCTTTTTTGGTGCTTGTGTTGAGTTTTCGATAATCAATACAAACTCTCCAACCCGTCTGCGCACGTGTAGGCACTAACTCATTCTCCTCATTGCGTACCACTGTTACCCCAGTTTTAACACCTCTATATGGACTACATCCTTCATGATAGGATTCAAACGGCGTTAGGGTTGGCGGGACGGCTTGACATTGTCCTCCAAAGCTATGTGGTGTGAGCACAAGGTAGCATCGATCCCTTTGATAGCAACAACAGTCCACCCAATGGCTTTCATATGCCTCCTCAACAAAGTAATCAACTCCTCTTCTTGAAGAAACCCAAGAGAAGAAGATATCACCACAGGATAAGTCTCGTTGTTTCCAAGGAAAATGTACTTAAGCGTATTGGGTAGGACTTTCAAATCCAACTTTGGTGACTCAACACTAGAGGGAAGGGCCTTCTTCTCAATCAGTGGTAGCTCCTCAAACTCGTCATACTTCGGTGTCCAACCATTCAAAGCACACATTTCCTCTCCTTCATTGAGCAACGAGAATAAGTAGCTCACCTCAGAAGACTCAAGAAATTCAGCTTCTTCAGCTGTAAGAGTAACTTCCAAAGGATCACTGTAAAGTAGCTCGTCTATGTGTTCCTCAACCAGAGTGTCAATTAGGCTCACCTCGTTCACATTCTCATCATCTCCCATTTGACTTCCCACATTGAACACGTTTACTTCCATTTTCATATTGCCAAACGTCATGTTGAGCAATCTGTTCCTACAATTGATCACTACATCTACTGTAGCCAAGAAGGGTCTCCCAAGGATCACCGGAGTAGAAGAAGCAGATGAGTCAGCCGGATTCGTGTCAAGAATAACAAAATTCACTAGATAAACAAACTGATCAACCTGTACCAACACATCTTCCACTACCCCTCATGGTACGCGTATGCTCCGATCCGCTAATTGAAGTGTAACTCGAGTAGACTTCATCTCTCCCAACCCCAATTCTTGATAAACGGAATACGGAAGCAGATTGACACTTGCACCAAGATCTAGCAAAGCTTGTTCGATACGCTTCCCCCCAATTGTAATTGCAATAGTAGGACTCCTCGGATCCTTATACTTCGGCGCGATATTCGTTTGAATGATAGAGCTCACTTATTCGGTAAGGAATATCTTCTTCTGAACGCTTAGCTTACGCTTCCAAGTGCACAAGTCCTTAAGAAACTTTGCGTACGAGGGAATCTGCTTAACCGCATCCAAGAGAGGAATGTTGATCTTCACTTGGTTGAACAACTCGTGTAATTCCGCATTGTAATTCGGTTTCGCCAAAGTCTTCAAGCGGTGAGGATAAGGGGCCGGTGTTGGAACAACTCTAGGATTCGGTACACTTTCCTTCGCTTTTCCTTTCTCCTTTTCCTTCCCTTCTTCCAAAACCTCATTGTTCGCCTCATTTGATGTTGGAATTGAACGTTCGATAGGTGAGGGCAACAAAGTAGGCTCCGGAGGCATCACCACTTGGTTATCCACTACCTTCCCACTCTGAAGTGAAATAATCGCTTTTGCTTGCTCGGGGAAATTCACCGAAGAGCTAGCAAAGTGAGCACCTTGGGAGGATGGATTGGAAGTTGTTTGCAGATTAGGCTGAGGTTGGATTGGAAATTTCCCCTTTTCTTGTTGCATCATTCCCACCGTTGTTGTTAATTTGCCTAACTGATTTCTGATATCATTCATCATCTGAGTTTGTTGCTCGTTGATAACAGTTTGGCCTTGTAAGAGAGCATTAAATTGATCTTCCCAAGAACGCTTCGGTGGTTGTTGTTGTTGAAATTGAGATTGTTGTTGAAACTGGGGTTGTTGTTGTGGAAACTGTCCGGAAGGAGCAAATCCTGGCAGACCTTGAGCTTGAGGGAAACGGAAAGCATTCTGAGGTTGCTTCCAAGGTAATTGAGGCACGGGCGGTGGAGCTTGAGATGAACTCCCTTCATTCGATTGATTCCAACGGAAAGCGGGTGTAGACACCCTATTTTGGACTTTCCAAATTAGTTTACTTATGGTATTTGATTCCCCGAGGATGAAACGGATCAAGAACACCCCGGAAATGTTAGTATGTTTGAGCTTTGAGCATTCCAAACCCCTTTTAGATCCCTTTCAAACTCTCTAAACCAAAACCAAAAGGCCTCAGCAAAACCCAACTTGCATATGTTGGTACTCCACTAGCGTGCGCCGGTCCTTTGCCACGTGTCAGTCATCGGTCAAAATTGTAGTTGGAACCCGAGTACGCCAGTTATTTACTGGCGTACGCCAGTCAAACTTGTGTTTTTCAGCATGCAGAAGCCATAGTTAGGGGTCTACAGCACATGGGAACCTTTTAATCCGTCAAAAAAGCAGTATTCGCCGGGGGACATCTCTTGCACACCCATCCCATCACCTTTTCCTCTCATCCAATGAGAGGGAAGTCTTAAAGGCTAAGGAACCAGCCCTTAACCAGCTGGTTATTGCCCTCTCTCTCCCTCTCCCCTATATATACCCCCTCCATTAGTCTTTCAAAGGGGTTGGTTCTCCAAGTTACAAGTTTAGTTGCTAGGTTCCAAGTCTATTTCTTTCTTTTTTCTTGGTTTTCTTCTTTTCTCTTCTTTCATCCATTGAAAGAGTAAACAATAGACCCTTCCATACACCTTTTACAGTCAAATATCCATCACCCTCCATCATCCAACCCTCAAGTTCAAAGCTCAAACATCTCTCAAGCCTCAAAACCAAAGGTATACACCTTTGTACTATTTTTCTGTTCTGATCCTTGAGGGGGGTTGGCAGGGTCAAGGCTGATAATCAATACCAGTTCTGACCCTAAAGCTGGCAAGGTTTCAAAAAAAAAAAACGTCAATAACAAGAACCAGTGTGCGCCGGTCATAAGCACGCGTACGCCGGTCCTTGGCAGTACGTACAGTTTTTTAACTTGGCCTGTCTAGAATCTGTCTGGAACTGGCGTACTCAAGTTAATAACTAGCGTACTCCAGTTCTGAACCCTTCGCAACTGGCGTACTCCAGTTGTGAACTAAGGTCAGATCTTTATTTTATGCTTTATATCTTGCCTATTCATCACTGTGAGCATGCCTAATAACTAGTTTACTGCTTTCCATAACTAGTTCACTGCTTTCCATAGTTAAAGTTGCTAGTTCTACTTTTAACATTCATTTACGCTGCTATGGAATGCCTCTGGGATCCTTTTGGTCATGTTCTAGAACCCAGAAAGTGCAAAGCCAAGCACTGACCGTATGATATGAATCTGCGTGCTGCATTGGGCAACCCGCGCACGTTGGTACTTTTCAGGCCAGTGGCTGGCCCTTGCATGGTAGCTTAGTCTTGGCCTTCATTTATTTCCCCACACTATTTATGGGGTGTTTGTTTATTTCTATGGCTCAAAGCCATTTTATCTGTCTATAATTGCTTAATATCTGCCTTATAAACTGCGTGGTTTGTCCTGGGTGTGCACTGGTCCTTTCCAGAGCCCAGAGGATTGAGAATAGAAGTTGTGGGTTTAGATATACCGGCACACACCAGTTCTGGTGTGGTGTACACAGGTCACTTCTGTATGCAGTGGCGTGGCCAGTGCATACATTTTTCTTCCTGCGCACGTCATTCCGGGTCAGTGTGTTCCAGTTTATCTAAAAATGCTCACAGGTGCTTGTTCTCAATCTATAGTTACTGTTCCAATAGTGCAAGCATCACATTTTGTCACATAATACAACTTGTTATAGTCTTAATCCCCTTTAACTGTTCTCTCGCCCTAATTGGCTAAAAAATGATCAATGAGAGAAAAATGCAAATATTTTATAAAATGCCTGAGTAGAGACCGATATTCGGATTGGGCGAGAGGGGTGTCATAAAACCCTTCCCCTCTCGTAACCTGGCTCCCGAACCTCAAATATCGAAGGTGATGACGGTCTAGTCTACAAGCCTTTTTCAAATCAAAACGTAGCAAACGTTTCAAGTTCGGTTCCTTGGGTGTTTTACCGCTAAAACCCGAGTGGCGACTCTGAATTGTAAGTGTTTCACCTTGCTTCCCAAAAAGGGCGCACCCGATTTTATACACAAAATAAAATTTTCAGGGGCGTGTGCCCACAGTGGCGACTCTACTGGGGACTCATTGCATTGATCAGTATTTGGAAATTAATACATAAATGAACAATCTTTCAAAAGTCTGTCAAAACAGTACGCTCCACGCTACTGAAGAATGGAATGGTAACGTAACAGGATTCTACATCTGACCAATCCGAACTGGGGCTTTTACTATTGTTCGCTTGTGTGGTTTTCTCCAAGTATTGATTAATAAAAGTGAGCCAAGCTTTAAAAGGCAATTTTCAAAACGTTGCGTTTCTCTCTCACTCAATCATTCTTCGGCATTCTCCATTTGCATCGGTGTTGGTCAGCCCCGTTGAGGTGTTTTGGATAACCGGCACAGTTTACTGGAGCCCGGGGTCCTCGAATGCCCAACAACCTTGGACGATGATGAGTCGTACTACCGTTCAACCGTTGGCTTGCTACACGCGTTGCAACGGGAGGTATATCGCGGCTCTAGTCAGAGGAACCTCCTTAAACCAGAACCGGCCTCTACATATGTACAAAGCCCTAGAACATTTCAACCTAAGACAGGAACCTGCAGGGTAGGATTATTTGCATCTAACCCCCATAAACTGTCTACGTGTTACTGCTTTCCCTATCGCATGCCTGTACATACATACATACTGTTTTGCGTAGAAGCATGCTAGGGCAACTTTTAGGTTGCATCTCTTCCGAGTCTGTCTTATGATTAGTAGGACGCTGCTTGGCCCGATGAAGAGTCGTGCATCTTGATGGTGTACGTTATCAATTTTCAAAAATCCTTGAGTCAACGAGACTTTGAGAAATCAAGACTTTCTAAGTCCTTGTCTAACGCCCGATCGAGGTTTCAAACAGAAGACTAGGAACAACGGAGAGAATGCCGTGATGCTTACACCACCCTGGTTAAGTGCTAAACACTTACACCGTTTTGGCTAAGTGGAATGTTGCCACCTACGCCGCCCTGGTTCCGGTATCACGTCATCTACACCGAGTTGTTCCGACCTCCAAGGTTGAAACCTCGAGAGCGGAATAGGCAAAGGCTTAGACTATTTTGACATCTCTTAGTATTAGTCGATTCAAATAAAGGATACACTGTCGAAAAAAAAATCTAAAGATCTTAGCAGCGTCCGAACATCATGAGACAGACTTGTCTTCTAGCTCTAAAGTTTAGGAGGACACCGACGACGTCTACGTGTGCGTTGCATTCTAACTACTACAGGAACCTCATTGAGTTCTCATTTACTTTGCTATCCAAAGCTCTAGGATATTTCGCTTAAGGGAAGGACCAAACCTACTTGGGAACGTCTACCGGGGCTTTGGCAAAGGATTGTCACTCAATCAAATATAGCGGCATCACCAGCAAGTTTACTGTTACTTCCAAAGCCATATTACCTTCCTCGACCATCAATCCAGAATGGCAGCACAAATAGAGTTGGCTGATCTGAAGAAGGCTGTAGAGGAACTGGGTCTCAAAATGGATAAACAAATGATCATGGTCCAAGGGTTCGTTGACCTTTTTATCTCCGCCATGTCAAAGCCGGGTCTGGGGTTAAATACTGATCAAGCCTGCCACACTCCTGCGATTGGAATTAAGCTGTACTCGAAAGACATGTTCAAAGACCTGGCTAAATTCCATGAGGCCAAAACTCACCCAAAGGAGGATGACGGTTCCCTATCCGAAACTTGTATTGAAAGGAAAGGCACGCACGTTGACGAGGTCTGGCCCAGTCCCGAAAGAGTGTGTTCCATTAATAGCGCAACGCTAAACGGAGGCAGAGTGAGTAAAAGTTCCGTCAATCCTCGTCCCAATTGCAGAACTCGACCAAGGATCTTCTCCCACTTCCCCGCACCTTTGTCCTGAGTTTATGAGAAGCTTCTCGAAGCTGGCTTCATCAAGCCGCTCCTTCCAGCTCCTTCACCTCGAACATTCCCGGCATCCAACAATCCTAACCTTTTCTGTACCTACCATCAAATGCCTGGCCATCTCACCTATGCTTGCTATCGCCTTCGACATGCCATTCAAGATTTCATCGACAATGGCACTGTTAAAGCTCCCCCTCCATCAAAACCTTATGTCATTTCCAATTACATGCCTCAACACAACTCCAACCCGCAAGTTGGTCAAATATCCATAAGCTCCACTCAAGTCCTAGCTCCACCATATTCAACCCAACTCTCTATATTATCCCAGCAAATCAACCCAAACCAATCCTATCCATCCCATCCAAACCTAAGGTTTACCTGGTGGCCATAGGTGGTCCAATTGAGGCCTTTTCTACCGACACCTGAACTGACAGTGATGAAGAGTCCTCAAAGGGGAAATTCAAGAGGAAGCTTATTCAATCAAAGGAGAAGATTGACGGGCAGAAGTCCTTCACTCAAGAGAGTTTGGAGTTTCTGTTCTCCTAAGTGGGTTTGGTCGAAGATGCTGAAGAGGCTGAAGTGCTAATGCTTGGGCCCAACACTCTCGAGGGCTCTACCCCTCTCATTGTGGAAGCAAAAAGTAGTTTTTAAATATTGCATTTTCAAACTGCGTCTAACTTGCATTTACGACACGCCTGAATCTGACACAGAGTCGGTCGAGTCTAAAGTCTAGCTCAGAGTCGGAGTTTGTGTCACTTGGCCCTCTATGTCGTACCTTCTATTCTCAATTCGAGTATTTTGCTGTACCTGGCAACCCGGAGGGGCTTTCTTTATGATATGCACTATTTTGCTTCTAAGTACCTTGCTGGCTTTTGAATAAACTGTGTCGACCTTGATGACGAAGGGATAGATTTCGATGGGATCATCCCCAAGGAAATGTGTTCCCTCGCCGAAAGGGAAGACGAAATGCATGCTCAGCCAATTAAAAGAAGTAGTTTCAATAAACTTGAAAGATGAGGTAGACCCCCAGATGGTTCAAAATTGGCTCAACGCTGTCCCCAAAGGAACATTGTGCCTAGTCAGACAGGCTCGAGGAATTCCATGACGTTCTGGCATGGTCTCCTAAAAGACACGCCTGGCGCCACCCCTAAGATGACAAAGCATCAAATCTCCTGCTACCGGATGCCAAGCTAGAAAGCAGAAGCTCAAAAGGCTACAGGCCTTGCACTATGTTCAACACAGCGTCAACGACATTCCATCAAGCGCAAAAGTGGCCTGGAACGAGGCATTTCCAACCAAAGCAGTCAGGACCCTGCATTATCAAAGCCATTTTACTAGGGGCTGCAGCCTAGGGTCATCCATCTCAACGGCAACAAATTCAATACCTTGGTCAACCTGGATCAATTCAAGAGCCATTTTTCCCTGAGGGAAGCTCGTTGGGCTGAAAATCCCAAGGGAGGGCAGTTCCAAGCAAAAATTAGAGCAGCCTGCTAGACCGAAAATCTAAGGAGGAGGTCCAGGCAAAAATAAATAGGCAAAAAGTCGAAAGCTCGCTAGGTTGAAAACTTGAAAAAGCGGCACTAGACAAAAGTTAGAGCGTAAAAGGAGAGATAAAATACACGAGTGGACCTTGGCCTGAACTACGTTTTGACCTGATTCCCCAGAATGCGGGATACGTAGGCAGTCTCTCTTCAAGACTCGGTCATATTCTATCAATTGGATCAATGGTTGACGTTTTGGTACACATCAAGGGTCGAGAAGGGTCAAGTACAAAGCAAGCTTCGTTGAAGAAACAGAAGGGGGAAACCTTTCATCTTTCAATCTTATTTCAAACTACTACTTCAATTTTAAAGCTGAGCAAGGGGCTAGGGTGTTAGGGTTAGGTTAAATGATAGTAACAAAATCAAGCGCCATTTAAATTGCACTCTATATCTTCTTGTTTGTAAATTATGGGTTTTTGGGTATATTAAGCTCCAATAATACTCTATTTGGAAACCAGACATATCATCACAAAAAATCCACACAACAATATCTCACATAACAAGAATACTTCAACCACAGACATATCCACACAAAATGTCTTACAATATATATATATAGAGTAAATGAAACTTCAAACAGAGACATATCAACACAAAGACCCTGTTCGGTTTGGGTTTTAAGGAAGGTTTTTTTAGAGTAATGAGTAGAGAGATATAAAAAATTTATTAGGGATCGTGTGTGCGCAGAAATTTTGAGACCGTCAAACAAACAAGCTCAAAATGTCTGACGTAAGGTTAGACATCCATGCACGCAGAATTTCTCATGAAATGGTGTATGAGTTGGCTACGCAGCTGGTCACGGCGTTGGTTGCATCGACTGTTAGCTGCATTGCTTGGAGCGCAAATTTCCACCTGTGCTGAAAAACAAAATCCCAAAATCAACATATTAAAATGCAATATCCTATTGGTAATCGATGATCATATTTTAAACCATGAACATAAAGTTTTAGGCAGTGGCGGAGCCATGATTTTAATCCCGGGGGCGGCTTAGTAGACATATATTTTTTTTTATCAGAATGTATACTTATTATATCATACTCCCTCCGTCCCTTATTTAGAGTCCAGTATTCCATTCTGGGTTGTCCCTTAATAAGTATCCATTTTATAAAGTTAGTGGGAAAAAGTTGGTGCATTGTCTATTTTGTCCCTAAAAGTAGATTCCATTTTGAAAAGTTAATGAGTAAAAGTGTAATGATGATGGGTAAGTAGGGAAAGTAGAGAAAAAAATTGATGTTAAAGGTATAATGATGATGTCTTTTTAATAAGTTGGAGTTATGAAACAGGACACTTAAAAAATGGACGTAGGGAGTAAGGTTTTTGCTTTCTAATTCATTACGTTTGTACATTGAAATGATTTTTTTAGGCTACATCAACTATCACATACTTATTTCTTATTTATGAAAGAAATTGATAAATGAGAATGTAAAATAACCGATTTTTTTATCAAATCGAACCAAAATTATTAAGATTATAAGTAACTATACACGAATGATTATCAATAATATTCAAAATTAGGTATGTACAAAATAAAAAATTTAAAACTCAAACGCTCGGGGAGCTGGGGCCAAGAGGACCGAGGGCCCCCTGGGCCCCAACATAGCTCCACCCCTGGCTTCAGGGAATAAAAAACCAAACTAATTATGACCGTTCGAAAACTTCAGAAATAAATAAGATGGCCTAATGAAGGTGGTGAGTGAAATTACTCTCTTACCCTTCCGTATTTAAAAAAAAAAGAACTACCAACAAATTTGACAGTTTTGAAGTACTACACGCAACATGGTGATCAGAAAAGAAAAAAAAAAAGTACTCCCTCCGTCCCTTTTTAAGTGTCCTGCTTCGTAACTCCAACTTATTAAAAAGACATTATCATTATACCTTTCACATCAACTGTTTCCTCCACTTTTTCATACTTACCCATCATCATTACACTTTTACTCACTTACTTTTCAAAATAGAATCTATTTTTAGGGACAAAATAGACAATGCATCAACTTTTACCCACTAACTTTACAAAATGGACACTTATTAAGGGACAACCCAAAATGGAATACTGGACTCTAATTAAGGGACGGAGGGAGTATTCGTCAGGATTATTAAATGAGAGAAACTTAATCTCGATCGTTCATTTCGGCAATTAATGGTTCATATCTACTTTTCAATTTTGACCGGTAACAACTAATTTTTACTAGTCAAAATTGGTTTTCAATTACTGGTCAAAATTAGTTTTCAATCCGGACTGTTTAAAACACTTTTGGAAACGAGCGATTGAGCGCCGTAAACTTTATCTACGGGTTGCTCCGTAAAGAAGTTTTTCTCTTATTAAATTGTCTTAACATTGAGAATTAGGGGTGAGGAGACAAATTGAAAGTGGAGTGGGGCATGGGTTGTCTCTTACCTTAAAAAACGACTTGTGAGGTGCGTTATTAATCTAGTTATCGTATAATTGTGGTTTAACGTGAGCGGGTGAGGATTCACCTAATTATATGCCTGGTGTTTGTCAATAAATTCTATGTGTGTGTAGGAATAGAAATGGTGCGGTTCAGTTCGGTTTGAGTATTGGTAGTACCAAAACCAATACCGGCACCAAAGATAGAATCAGGGGGGTCTAGTGATGACAGTCACCACGACAAGAATTTTAGAAAATGTAATTATTATATGTGACAATTTTTTTTTATTCCCAACTTATATAGTCTTGTCACTGTTAAGTTTTTTTTTCTTATTTTTTATTATACAAGTCATAAATCTTCTAGTAGTATATTTTTTTTTCAAGAAAGGAGACCCAAAAAAGTATTCCAAAACTAAATTCAATGGGTGTGAATTAATATAAATGATGATGTGTAATTAAAAAAAATTTCCACACTCTAACCCTGAAACAACCTAACCTAAAAAAATTAAGGGAATTTAATTATTATGCCATTATCGATGCCCAAAATTAAAATTAGTCTTTTTTCGTACTCCATGTGTATATGACAAATATCATTTAGTTTAGTTTTTGTTATGTTATTTTAATTTTTTCTGGAGCCGATGACTATTAATATTGTAATGCATTTTTTTTATTTTCTTTAGTATACATTTCGCCACTGCTAGGGTAAAATCCTGGTTCCGTCCTTGACCGGAACTTATGACTAAAACCAAATCCAAATTAAACAGACAATTTTCTTTTAATTTGTACCAAAACCAAAATCACAGGGTACCAATTCGGTTTGGTTTTTCAACAAAAACCGGGGAATTCACAACAAAATCAACTTTACGTACCATAAACATGCAACAAAATTAATCAATAAATTCGGCATCCTGGTTGAGCGTTTCTAGAGCCTGAACCCTGTCGGGAAGCTGGACAAAAGAGGGGCTAGCTGGGCCCGGAAAACTGGAGGGACCGGCCCGGGATACTAGAGTACTCTACTCGACATATACATCCTCAACACCAATAATTTTGAGTACCCATGTACTAAGTGAGTTTTCGCTGCCGGATCATGAATCTCAAAAACTAATCATGCGGTTGAAACTCACTTGGTGCATGAGTACATCGAATTTTGGGTACGGAAGACTTCTGGTGTCAACATATATGGGTTTGAGGATTTTGATGTTTGAGCTATAATATAACTTAATAGATTAACCACAACCCCAGCCAGTGTTCATAAATCGGTAAGGGTAATTCAGCATGAATTGCCTCTTGTTGAAGATAAAGAAAAGGTAATTAGGTACAGAGCCAGCCCGGGTAAGCCCCGCAAATCCACAGGCTTAGACAATCCCCCACAATGGGAAAAAAAATTATAAACCCACCCCCCCGCCACCAGAGGATAAGTGGATTGGTTATAATTGCAATTTAAATTATGTACTTCGAATAAGTTAAAGTAGTTTTTGATTATTCATGTGTCCAGGCTAGTTTTTGCAAACCTCAACTAATCCGGGGCCTAATTACCTTTTCTTTATCTTCCGTAATTGAGAATTTATTTTCGGTTTATACTTCCAAAATTCACAAGTAGCATTTATTATTTAGGGATGTCGTATAGGTCGTTGTTGAAGAGGTATATATATTCCGTAATTGAGAATTTATTTTCGGTTTATACTTCAAGAATGAAACTTCTTTTTTAACTGTTTAATGGGCTTGACCCATCTTTTTTTTTATCCAACCATGGGTTGAATTCCCCTCCCCTATCCCCTCACTTGATGTACCATTTGTCAAGTGTTCTTAATAAAAATTTTGTTGCCTATAAAAAAAAAAAAAGAATGAACTTGATTAGATACTTGGCGGTTATATATATACTTACATGAACTTGATTAGAAACTTCTAGTTTTGGGCCTTTTTAGGTCTATTCCGGGCTTCAAAAATATCAATTCAATCGACACTACTTGATGCATGAACAAATATCAGGGTTAGGTTTAGAGGGAGCGTTTTTGGGTAATAAGTAGAAAGAGATATATAAAAGGATAAGAGTATTTAGAAGTTTAACGGAAACCGTGCACAGAGAGAGGGAGAAAGGTTATGAGAATTGAGATCCCAATAGATGAAGCTGATGCAGAATGGAAATTGAAAATAGGATTATTTAGTTTTCCCTATTTTATGTTTTAGTAATTTTGTTAGGGAGTTTTAATTTTAGGAATAAGTGTTCTAAAGTATTCAGTTTTCCAATTACAGTTTATTTAGTTTCCTATTTTACGTTTTCTTGATTAACAAGAATTAGGGCTCATTTAGGGTTAGGGTTTTCTGCCTATATAATAAGTTGTAAGCCTTTGGGCTAAGGGAGTTGTTTATGATTGAATTAATAAAAATTTGAGAAGTTTCTCATTATCGTTTGTTCGTAGAGAGAGTATCTCTAGTTCAAACTAATTCGTGATTGTCCTTGTTGCGCGTTTTTCTATTTCGACACGCCTCCTTGCATCAGTTGGTATCAGAGCCTGCGCTCGATTCCGGATCATGGCGCGACAAGGAGTTCGTTATGGTCACTATGATGTTGCCGAAGATGTGTATTATCGAAGTAAAGCTGCACGAGAAGCACGAATGGAGGTGCGGTTCCAACAACTTGAGCAGCGTGTAATGGATGCGATTGGCATCCTAACCGATCAGGTGGCTGCCATGGCTGTTGGGGGGAACCCACCTCACCGTCGTCCAGTTCAACCTCGGTTTCCGAAAGAGGAGGAGGTATCGGATGATGTTTCTATCACCAAACCTTTGGCTGGTAACCATCAGTCGCGGGGGAGGACAACGGTCGATGAAGCTACCATTGAGTGGCCATTCACATCAAAAATTATTTCAGATCCAGTAGTGGATTGGAGTAAGCCACCAGTTTTTGACAAAGAACCGGTGGAGAAAATTACTCAAGGAAAAAATCAAAAAATATTGCAGAAAGAAGTTGTTACCATGCTTGAAGGTGGTGAAATTGGTTGGGATAATCAATGCGTGGATCCTTTTTGGGAATATATTGGAGTTGCTGTGAAGAAGAATATTTGGGTTATGTACTTAGAGAAAATTGGGAAGGCAATTGTTAATTTTATTTTTCAAGACTCATCTTTACAATTTGGGGTTGAACAAATTAATTTGAAGCACAAGAAGGATGCAGATGTGTTTCGGAGAATTCAACTATGTAAACTCGAGGACGAGTTTCTTCAAGCAGAGGAGAATGATGCAGAATGGAAATTGAAAATAGGATTATTTAGTTTTCCCTATTTTATGTTTTAGTAATTTTGTTAGGGAGTTTTAATTTTAGGAATAAGTGTTCTAAAGTATTCAGTTTTCCAATTACAGTTTATTTAGTTTCCTATTTTACGTTTTCTTGATTAACAAGAATTAGGGCTCATTTAGGGTTAGGGTTTTCTGCCTATATAATAAGTTGTAAGCCTTTGGGCTAAGGGAGTTGTTTATGATTGAATTAATAAAAATTTGAGAAGTTTCTCATTATCGTTTGTTCGTAGAGAGAGTATCTCTAGTTCAAACTAATTCGTGATTGTCCTTGTTGCGCGTTTTTCTATTTCGACACGCCTCCCTACATCAGAAACCCTCATGTTTCAACCCAATCTTGCCCACTCATTCAAAAAATAAGCAGTTCTACTCATTTTTTTAGAATGCCGATTTTGGTGCTCTATTTTTGTATGTAGACGCTCCACTTGTAACGTGAAGGTATTAGTAACTTCAGGTACTGCGTACAAAAGTGGAGCGTGAAAATCAATTTCCTTTTTTTATATCCTCAACAGGCCAAAAAGGTTTCAAAATATAGGACGAGATCCACTACCGCTACTGTGTTTTTTTTTTTCCAACATTTGCTAGGACAATGCCATTAAAAAAAAAAAAAAGGTCAGACAGATTTTACTTATAATTTATCACATTTATGAATTTTTTTTTGAAAAATATGAAAATTTCTGACACTCGATCATAAATTAGCCATAAAATTCCTTTCTTCAGTAAAAACCATAAACTATCCAATGGATTTGGGATTCAAAACTATAGTATAAAACATTCAAAAGAAAAAATTATCTTTACTGGAGCCTACATTAACTCACATTCAGGGGCGGACCCACGTTGGGGCACGTGGGGTCACATGCCCCCACGCCTTTTTTTTATAAAAAAAAAAGTAAAAATTAAAATATGATATAAATATATAAAAGTTCCCTACAATTGTACATAACATTAGAACGGTGGTGTGGCTATGCGCGCTGAGGAAAGTTCAGGAGACTTGGGTTCGATTCTCAGGCTTCCCATCTCCTGGGTTTTTTTTGTTTATTTTTATTTTTATTCTACCTCTTTCCTTTATTTCTCCATTTTTGTTATACCTTTTCCCTTTATTTCTCCATTTTTGTTATACCTCTTTCCTTTATTTTTTTAATTTTGTTCTACCTCTTTCCTTTATTTCTCTATTTTTGTCCTATCTCTTTGTATTTTCCTCCCAATCCAAAATATTATGAAAATCAAATTTACTATATTCTTTAGTTTACTTTCTCTTGACTTTGGCATTAATCTTACGGTTGCCACCGTGACAGTGGAAAGAGTATTTTCAGCTATAAAGATTGTCAAAAATCGGTTGCGGAATAGAATGAGTGATCAATATTGTAAGGACCCGTAATTTCGGAAATTATTTAGAGGGTTATTTGATATTGGAAATTGAGGGAAAATTTGAAATGTGTGTTATATGATTTGGGGTTTGAGTGATAGAATTGATTGTGAAAGGGGTGCAAGTGTGTTTTGTGCATTAATGGGTATATATAGGAGGGTGAGAGAGTAGAGAATTATTTTCTCCTCTCTCTCTCACCGGCGTCTCCCTCTCTCTCGGCTCCACTCTCACTCTCTCCCTCTCCCTCTTGCTCCCAACCAAAACCACTTGGAACCTACACAAACCAACCTTCATTTTGTCTTCTAAACGCGATACAAGCTTTGAATTTCGTGGGTCAAGCTCGGGGAAGGATTGTTCGGTTGAAATTGAAGATTTCGGAGTCAAGGGCTTGCGTGGCCCGATCTCATTCCGTGTTCGCTCTCCAACCTCGAGGTAGGGATTTCTTGCTCTTTCTATATGCCCATGAGTTGAATTTGTGCTTTGATCGTGCTTGAAATCATTGGTTTGGTTGTTAGGAATAGTTTCAAAAATCTGCAGAAAATCCCTCGAACTGAACTGTTATCGATACCTTTGGTATAGTTATCGATACCTCTGTGTTCCAAAACCCAGAAAATCACTTGTTATCGATACCATTTGTCCTTGTTATCGATACCCTTGCGTCTGGAGAGCTTTTTAGTCAAATGGTATCGATACCATTTGACTAGGTATCGATACCTTTGGCTTAGGGACAGTTTTACAGCTTTTTTCTAAACTCCATCTTTTTGACCCCCGATCACTTCCAACACCTCTAAAACACTTTTAAACCGTCTCTAAGCTTGGTTGTTCGTCCCTTGATGATCCATTGATCGTTTCCACTCTTTCAACAATCGTTAAATGTCATTTTAGCTTCGTTGTAAATGAGAAACGTACCGTAAAGCTGGTTAAGAGTACCGTAGGCCATATGGGGTGCCGTAGTCGGTATTATGGGTAGACGTGGGCATGTCTAGCACGATCTCTTGTCCTCTTGATTCGTCGAACTATTAGTTCCCAATGGCATTTGTTGTTAAAGGTTTAAGTGTCGATACAGGCGAGTCATACGTTATATAATACTAGGGGTTGGTAGGTTACTTAGAGCATAGTGACATATGTGGGGTATGATGTGTGTTTATCCATTAGCCGATGTTATGATATAGTTGATTGTTTAGAATGCTTGGAATGAGGTCAATGTTGTGAAAGAACTATTTGAGATGATAAGATAACTTGCGTCCTCATGACTTGTCAAGTCCTTCAATTTCTTGGGCACTCGTCCTATGAGATTTAAGTGTGGAAACCAATGAGTAGAGTATTGTCGGATTATATATGGACTTAATACATTACGTACGATACGGACTACATAAACTAATGAAAAGGCATGAATATGTATATTTGTGGAGTTACGTAAAGGTTGATTAAAGTTTTGTGGTACAAACAATAGATTGATAATGAAGTTGATTGTGAAATGATAGATGGTCGGTTAAGCGATGTGCGTTTCCGCTAACCAGTGATTTTATTATTGAGGGAATAGACTCGGGGTGACCCTGCGCTCGAGGGAACTAGACCCGAGGTGACCCTAGTGATCATTGATGGGATACACTTGATTAAAAGAAAGGAAAGGTTTGTAAATAAGGGATTTAGTGATGACGAATGTGGACACAAGAATGAATGTAGTATTGCACGAAGAATAATAAGATGATTAGAACTGGTTATAGATTATGGTGGATAGACGTGAGATTATTGAGGCATCTAGTTTGAGGAGTAAAAGGTTAGTGACCTTCCGGGAAAGTCTAGAATTCTTGATCAAAGCGTGCAGCTCGTTGGTAATCGTTCGTACTTTGGGTGTATCTGTCTTTACTCACTCATTCATGGTACGTGGTTCATTTCATTTTCATATAGTTTGAGTATAGAATTCTCTACTGGGCACGTGTTTTGCTCAACCCTATCCTTCTTTCAGGTACACTCGAAGATAGCGACATGGAGTGCTTGGCTCGCATATTTTGACATCATCCCTTTTGAAAGCTGATATGGAAATTACTTTGGCATGTTTTGTAAAACCCTTTGGCAGTGTAATATTGATTTCTATTATGACTACCATATGTTTATGGAGGACTGAAAACTTTAAACCTTGTTTCCTATTATGTTGTTTAGATCATCAAGCTTGACTAGAAACTTGGTATTTTGGTTTTCAATTATGGGAGTGAACCATGTTTTGGGAGAATACCTGTATTATTGCGAGGTATTGTTTATCAAAAATCTTTATACTTTATGTTGAAAATCGAGGGCGTGACAACTTGGTAACAGAGCATAAGTTTAGAACACCACGAGACCGTGGGGAGACTTTTAGTCTCATGGGTTCAAAGCCACTGCATTTTTTTTTTACAAAACCATATGTGTGCTTGCATGAATGAGTTAGTACATTGATATGACATTGCATTTAGTTGCGATAGAGTGGTGTAGTGTTGTTTTCCATGCTGGAAAGGTCGGAGACTTGCTCAATATAGCGATGTGACTAACGTCGATGACTTTCTTTCTTATGTTTTCGTAGTAAGATGTATTCGAGATGTGAAGTTAGGTGGGGTGAAATCGAGGATCGTGATTGTCAGGGCCATAGTGCGTGCATGGAGGACGGGGCAAGTCAGCATACTAGGGATGAAGCGATGTTTCCTGAGATCGTTGAGTGTGCAAAAGGTGTTGAGATTCTGGAGGGTGCGCAGATTGGTGTGAATGTGGGAGAAACTAGACGTAGAGTCATTAGCGCGAAGCCATCCTCAGAGAGTGTTGAGAGTCCAATAAAGAAGAAACGTAGGATATCAAAGCCAGAGATTCAGGGTCAACAGGACCTTAAGCCACCTCCTCATTTTTGGGCACTGGGAGTTCTCCTCAAGCATCCGATTGTGTGTTATCGATGTCGTCAGTCTGGCCACATACGTTCTCAATGTCCATGCCGTGGGAGATCTTGTTATACGTGCGGCGAACTTGGCCACTTGGCAAGGAATTGTCCTCAAGGATTGGGAGTACCTAGTGAATCGAGCTCCATGCAGCAGCATAAACGTACACCGAAACAACAGACGCAGTTCCGTAGCTAAACTATTTCCTTCTACTCTCTAGCTCTCAGAAATACTGGTTGTTTGAGGTATCTTCTCTTCTTTGTTGTACAATCCGCCCGTTACAATACTTTTGATATGGAAGCATTTCATCCATAAGAATCATCTCTTTATTCATGTTCAGAATTGAAAACCAAGAAATCTTAGTCCTCGCGTGTTAAAAACATTGATAGATCAAATATACCGAGATTAGAGGTTGATTGTTCCATGTTGAAGTGTTCCCCCTTGGCCTCTTTGATTTGCTTATTGTGAGATTTGATCTGAATTGGACAGGGATTGGTTGTAACCACGATGGGTGGCGATATTACGAACGTGATTTAGTGAGGGTTGTTTCTTTTATTATCCTCTTTCATTAGCCTAGCTGAATAATGTTAGAATTGTATCGTAAGCTATCTTTGGGAATTCTGTTGTGTTGTTGACCTGTCATGATCCTTGATATTCAAGTTAACTATTATGCTATCCATTCCTAGCTTTTCTTGGAAATATCCAAAATCTTGTGGCGAAGTATCATGTGATACTTTTACTATTGATATTGACGAATGTCCCTCGTTCCCTATTCAAGGTCGTATTTTGACATCATCCTGCTTGAGATAAGTTCCCATTGGTCAGTTTAGATTCCCTTGATGCGATTATCACTTTCGTCGTTTGCTTGTAATCGTTATTCCACGTGAGTATTTAGTTTGCAACTTCAACCTATCAAACTCAACCTATGGTCACGTACCGTATGATATACATATTCGTTGGCACCATCAAAATTTGGATCTTGTTACCATTGTTGCCTGCTTTGGGCCATCATTTATTTTGATCCCATGACTATAAAGTCATATGATTAGAACTCGTATCCTCTTTGTATCTGTTTTATTTGCCCATGCCTATTCGGTTGGTTGGAAAATTTCCATTGTTGGAGTCAACTCTTGTGATGACATATTTATTGATATCTACTCATTGGCACCGTTCAATACGAATTCACTTGTTTTTAATTACTCTCAGTGGCATTAGACACTATCGTGGTTTCTCAACTCTAGCGGCATATGATGGTTCGTTTTGTGACGTTCAGTTCCAACTTGTTAAAAGTATTGCTCAAATCCGGTACTGGACAAATTTTCAATCTTGTAAGAGTTGGTTTACTAGGGATCTATTTCATTACTTCATGTTCGTCATCAATAAGGTTATGGTCGGTTATTTCAAGATTCCCTCGGAGTATCATGAGCTTTTGCATTGAGTTTGTTGTCAAATTATTTTAAAGATTTCAAGTATTCTTTGAATTCCGAACGCTTCAATATCAAACTTAAAATTCTTGATTAGCGTTGATCGAGTTCTATGGTTTGCTCTTTTCATTGAGATGACAATCGAATCTATTCTTATTATTTGGATTGACCCAACTTGGTGCGAGAGATTGGTGCGACCTTTAGAAGAATTGGCTTGTATTCTTAGTTTGCTAGAATTAATATTAAGGGGTGCGATGGAATCTATTCACCAACGAACTCTGGAAGCTCGAGGGAAAATGACTGAACAGACAAAAGAATTCATTGAAGTTTGTTAACTGCGTAAGTCCGAACAAAGGATAACGTCAGTTGCCGTCGTCACCCATTGTTACATGAAGTGGAAGGTTGCATATCTCGTAAAGCGTTCACCGCTAGAAAGATAGGTCGGTGTCGGATACGGTGTGTGTTTTGGATAGCCAAGCGACTACCGATGAAATCCACTTGGAAGAGGCGCTTGATCACCGCCCATTCTAAATGGAAGTCTCGAAGAGTCAATTGGATTATCGGGTTATGTTCATAAGCAAGATGTTGGCGCTTGGATAGATAATCGTATATAGAGATTTTGTGATAAAAGAGGAACCTAGAAAATTGCGTATCGTTTGGCATTGTTGCCGAGACTTTTGGGCAGTTGTAATGCGTTATATATATACGAATATTGAGGAAGTCTGAATCGAATCCATTGCATGTGATAGAAGTGTCCGAACTTGAGCTAGAAGCCGACGTGTCCCGTGGTGAGAAGCCGATACGTATCCTAGATTTGCGTGATTAAGTTTTAAGGGGTAAAACGGTACTGTTAGTGCAAGTTTATGTGGAGAAAGGAGGGCAAGGTTAGAAAGAAATGCCTGCATTTGTCTCGATGTTGTCGATATGAGTTTGACGTAGATTTACATGATTACTGAATAGTTGCATGATGAACCGTGTTACGGTTGAGGTGTATCTGTGCGTTATGTGTTGGTTGGACTTGGTTTGGCAAATTTCGAGGACGAAATTCCTTTAAGGAGGGAAGGGTGTAAGGACCCGTAATTTCGGAAATTATTTAGAGGGTTATTTGATATTAGAAATTGAGGGAAAATTTGAAATGTGTGTTATATGATTTGGGGTTTGAGTGATAGAATTGATTGTGAAAGGGGTGCAAGTGTGTTTTGTGCATTAATGGGTATATATAGGAGGGTGAGAGAGTAGAGAATTATTTTCTCCTCTCTCTCTCACCGGCGTCTCCCTCTCTCTCGGCTCCACTCTCACTCTCTCCCTCTCCCTCTTGCTCCCAACCAAAACCACTTGGAACCTACACAAACCAACCTTCATTTTGTCTTCTAAACGCGATACAAGCTTTGAATTTCGTGGGTCAAGCTCGGGGAAGGATTGTTCGGTTGAAATTGAAGATTTCGGAGTCAAGGGCTTGCGTGGCCCGATCTCATTCCGTGTTCGCTCTCCAACCTCGAGGTAGGGATTTCTTGCTCTTTCTATATGCCCATGAGTTGAATTTGTGCTTTGATCGTGCTTGAAATCATTGGTTTGGTTGTTAGGAATAGTTTCAAAAATCTGCAGAAAATCCCTCGAACTGAACTGTTATCGATACCTTTGGTATAGTTATCGATACCTCTGTGTTCCAAAACCCAGAAAATCACTTGTTATCGATACCATTTGTCCTTGTTATCGATACCCTTGCGTCTGGAGAGCTTTTTAGTCAAATGGCTTAGGGACAGTTTTACAGCTTTTTTCTAAACTCCATCTTTTTGACCCCCGATCACTTCCAACACCTCTAAAACACTTTTAAACCGTCTCTAAGCTTGGTTGTTCGTCCCTTGATGATCCATTGATCGTTTCCACTCTTTCAACAATCGTTAAATGTCATTTTAGCTTCGTTGTAAATGAGAAACGTACCGTAAAGCTGGTTAAGAGTACCGTAGGCCATATGGGGTGCCGTAGTCGGTATTATGGGTAGACGTGGGCATGTCTAGCACGATCTCTTGTCCTCTTGATTCGTCGAACTATTAGTTCCCAATGGCGTTTGTTGTTAAAGGTTTAAGTGTCGATACAGGCGAGTCATACGTTATATAATACTGGGGGTTGGTAGGTTACTTAGAGCATGGTGACATATGTGGGGTATGATGTGTGTTTATCCATTAGCCGATGTTATGATATAGTTGATTGTTTAGAATGCTTGGAATGAGGTCAATGTTGTGAAAGAACTATTTGAGATGATAAGATAACTTGCGTCCTCATGACTTGTCAAGTCCTTCAATTTCTTGGGCACTCGTCCTATGAGATTTAAGTGTGGAAACCAATGAGTAGAGTATTGTCGGATTATATATGGACTTAATACATTACGTACGATACGGACTACATAAACTAATGAAAAGGCATGAATATGTATATTTGTGGAGTTACGTAAAGGTTGATTAAAGTTTTGTGGTACAAACAATAGATTGATAATGAAGTTGATTGTGAAATGATAGATGGTCGGTTAAGCGATGTGCGTTTCTGCTAACCAGTGATTTTATTATTGAGGGAATAGACTCGGGGTGACCCTGCGCTCGAGGGAACTAGACCCGAGGTGACCCAAGTGATTTTATTATTGAGGGAATAGACTCGGGGTGACCCTGTGCTCAAGGGAACTAGACCCGAGGTGACCCAAGTGATTTTATTATTGAGGGAATAGACTCGGGGTGACCCTACGCTCGAGGGAACTAGACCCGAGGTGACCCTAGTGATCATTGATGGGATACACTTGATTAAAAGAAAGGAAAGGTTTGTAAATAAGGGATTTAGTGATGACGAATGTGGACACAAGAATGAATGTAGTATTGCACGAAGAATAATAAGATGATTAGAACTGGTTATAGATTATGGTGGATAGACGTGAGATTATTGAGGCATCTAGTTTGAGGAGTAAAAGGTTAGTGACCTCCCGGGAAAGTCTAGAATTCTTGATCAAAGCGTGCAGCTCGTTGGTAATCGTTCGTACTTTGGGTGTATCTGTCTTTACTCACTCATTCATGGTACGTGGTTCATTTCATTTTCATATAGTTTGAGTATAGAATTCTCTACTGGGCACGTGTTTTGCTCAACCCTATCCTTCTTTCAGGTACACTCGAAGATAGCGACATGGAGTGCTTGGCTCGCATATTTTGACATCATCCCTTTTGAAAACTGATATGGAGCGCTCACGGTACTACGACGGTACTACGACGTTACCTTGGTATTCGAACGCCAAGTCTAGAATTCTCTATGGGTTTTGAGTATGTTTTAGCTATTGAGCGCTCACGGTACTACGACGTTACCTTGGTATTCGAACGCCAAGTATATGTATTGAAGGAGCAGCAGAAGGGCCGTACGGATAAGGTGAAGTGACGATGATCGAAGAAGAAAATGTCGAACCCTGGATGTTGTACTCTTAGTTGCTCTGTAATTTAAATTAAGTATTTTGAAACTGTACGGCAAAGTATTTTTGCATAGTACATTTGAAATTGATATGTCGTAATGTGACTCGAATTGGTGAGGCCTTCGGTACTTTAATGCCTTGTAATAGAAAATCACTTTGAAACAATGTTCAAATAACGTCTTCGAAAATCGGAGCGTTACAGAAACCTTAATTTGGGCTAGCAAAGACCATTCTGCAAAATACGTTTGGAGGACGATAACCTTGCGGTTATACAATAGTAAAGATCGACAACTAGTTTAGATACGCTCCTTCGCCTATTTAAGGATTAATTCGTTGGCGTCTCTGCTGCTTGCTTCATCCTGCTCTCCCCTTCCGTTTAGTTCTGCAGTGAGACTTCCTCTAGCTGCTCGCTTCGCTCCCTGAGGAAGAGGTTCAGAATGGGGCTTTCTTTTCGAAAGGGAGACGGCGGATAAGTCAATCGATGTACGAGAAGGTCCCTTCAAACGCTTTCGTTGGCCCCTCAAAAAATTCCAACACAGCCTTAATCGGCACCGAGTTGGTGTCTCACATATGGAATAATAATACTAAACTAGAGGCCGGGGTACACGCGATACATGTGCAAGTTGAATAGCCTAGCACTTATTATTTGTTTGATCAATTTTTGTTAAAATTCAACTTGCACACGCATCGCGTGTGTCCCGTCCTCTAATTGTATTATAAATTCAAGGTCTACGGCCAATTCAAAGAACAATTAAATTTTTTCATTAATCACACCCTAATGCAGACTGAACAATATTAAAGAATGACAAATTGCATACAAATATTATTATATGCAAGCCTAAAAGGGTAATGCAACTGGAAGCAGAATAAAGAACCGAGTAAAAAGTGTGTATTCAACTACGCCCAATAAAATTAGACATTAGTGAAGAACTAACCGTGGAATGGGATCGTTGGCAACTGGTAGCAATTATGAAGGCCTTTTTTTTTTTTTTGTGTGGTACGTCGGAAATTCAATTAACTAAAAAAGCAAGATCCACAGCAGAGACATAACAAAGATAAATGATAGAATAGCCCAAGAAAGACCAAAGAGCACTAATCTAAAGTCTGTCTAAGAAGAAGGCTATCTTTAATTAAGAACTCCCGTAGGGAGAGAAGAACTAACCATGGAATTGACAGAGAAAGGTTTCAGAATTTGGGGAGAAGAACAGAGAAAGCTGTGCCGTTTGTGGAGTAGGAGGACGGGTAGTGGGCTGATAACTGTTTTTGGCAGTTTTTTTTGGTGTTGAAATGTCCAATATATTCTCACAGTTAATTGTTTTGTGTTGTGTTTTAATTTTTTAAAAGGGCACTTATGGAAAGAAAAATACATGACAGAAAAAAGGGAGACAACAAAGTGGTGCTCTTCTTTTAGATATTAGAATAGATATCTACAGAAAATGTCTTAATTAAGCTCCAATAATATTTCGTAACCAGACATATGATCATCACAAAAAATCCACATAACAACAATATCACACATAAGAAATAGTACTTCAATCACGGACCGATAGACATATCCACACAAAATTTCTTAATTATTATTTTCCAAAACAAAAAGAGGTCCGCACGAAAAGCAAAATCCGGGATCTCTTACCTGATCCGGACTGTAACGTTAATACTTGAAACACGCTATAGACAATATCCACGCAGAATTTCTCACATAATGGTGCAATGGCTGGCTGCGCAGCCTACGATGATGGCTGCTTTGGCAATTTGCTTCAATGTTTCGAGCGTGGGTTTCCACTTGTGCTGAAAAACAAAAATCACAAAATTAAGCAACATTAAAATGCAATTATATTGTATTGGTATACAATCGATCATATTTATTTTTAAAGCATGAACATAATAAGTTTCAGGGAATAAAAAAAACCAAACTAATCACCGATATATCGAAAACTTCAGAAATTACTAGTAATTAAGCTTGTTTATGACGCATAAAAAATAGGTGTAATGATCTTTATGTATCAACTACTAACAAATTCGACAATTTCTTTTAAGACAGTTTGGCCTTACTACTTTCAAGTAGCATCACTTCAAGTTTTAAATGGAATGATACATCCACCGCACGCACGCCGGGCCCACTCCGGCCACCGAAGGCCGATCCGAGCCATCCAAAAATTCTATAAAAAAAAACTGAGTGGGCCTACGTGAGAATCAATGGCTTCTGATGTGTGTAAGTGCTCGAACCAATCTTCCATTTTTTAACGGCTTGGATCTCTGATTTTTGGAAGTTCGGATCGAGCACCTACACACGTCGGATGCCGTTGATTCTCGCGTTGGCCCACTCGGTTTTTTTTATAGAATTTTTGGACTGCTCGGATCGGCCTTCCGATGGTCTGATTTTTGGAAGTTCGGATTGAGCACCTACACACGTCGGATGCCGTTGATTCTCGCGTCGGCCCACTCGGGTTTTTTTTAATAGAATTTTTGGACGGCTCGGATCGGCCTTCTGGTGGCTGGAGTGGGCCTGGCGTGCGTGCAGTGGATGTATCATTCCCCAAGTTTTAAAGTACTATTCCCTCCACATTTTCAACAACAACAAAAGTACTATTCCCTTCGTCGTCCCAAAATCTTTAGACCTTTTCGATATGTGTGTCGTTCTTTAAACTTTTATATCTTCCAATATAAATCTCCAAAAATATGCAATATGAATTTTGTTTGATAGTTCTCAATTAGAACTATAATACAAAGCTTCAAAAGTTATAAAAAATATCATAAATTGGGAGATATAAGAGTTTAAAAATTTTGGAACGAAAGGAGTATTTAGACGCAACATGGTTATCAGAGTAAAGAGTTTGTCAGGATTATTAAATTGCCTAACATGCATTGAGAATTAGGGGTTAGGAGACAAAGTGAAAGTGAGTGGGGCATGAGTTGTCTCTGACCTTAAAAAACGACTTGTGAGGTGCCTTATTATTAGGCCCCATTTTCTTGAACTTAATTTAAATTTAATTTAAATTTAAATTTTTTATTTTTATTTGAATTTTTTTCGCATTTGTTAATTTTGCGTCAAACTTTTGTGGATTATTAATTCGTCTCGACAAGAAGAATCGTAAATGTAATTTTTTTTTTATTTTTGTCTAAGTATTTTGAGAAATAATCTACTAGTTGTCGTATTATTGTGGTTTAAAGTGAGCGGGTGAGGATTCACCTAATTACATATGCCTGATGTTTGTCAATGGAGTAAATTCTATGTGTGTGTAGGAATAACAATGGCGCGGTTCGGTTAGAGTATTGGTAATACCAAAACCAATACCGAAACTTATAACTACAACCAAAACCAAATTAAGCAGGCGATTTTCTTTTTATCTTACAAAAACCAAAACCAAAACCAAAATCACAAGTACCGGTTCGGTTCGGTTAGGTTTTACACCGAATTCGGACGAGTTCACACTGCCGGTGTATATAATTTATTCTCTTCAAAAAAATGTTTGTTTGTTTATGTAACAAACCAATCTTGAACAAGTTTATAACAAATGAAACTCAGACTCGAGTACACTCAAATGCTCGCAATTAAGGTACTTATTTTAATAATAAAATATAGAATATTTTTCCTCTTCAAAAAGTAAGATACTCACCCTGGGGCGTGATGGTGCATGAAGAACCATAGCATTGGATGTGGATGCTACAACTCCAGATGACGTTGGCTGCACCTGCTAAAAAGAAAACAAACCGTTGGCCATCTTAGAACCTAACTATGGTTCTTAATTGTATGTATTATGTTTACTTTGTCATTATGACTCGGTTTCTCTAGTTTAATTTATGGTATCTTCCGTTTGACAAAAAAATTAAAACCATGAAGACCACCATCTTCGATCTATAATTCTTAGCCGGATACTGATGTTGTATTCTAATCGGACCCGGGGGCGTGTTGTGGAGTGTGTGTTGCGCAGTATGCTGTGTAGCATCCGAACCGTCCATATCGACAATCAATGATCCAAATTTAAATAAAACTTTTCCGGGGAAGAGTTTAACTTTCCCCCGGAAAAGTTTCATTTGCATTTGGACCATCCAAAACACTTTTGGACGGTTGAGATTGCACAGCACACTGCACAACACGCCCCTGGGTTGATTCTAATCCCTAATTCTTACAAAAATAGATTGACATCGGCAGAGTTGCTATAGTTCAGAGGTTGTTTGGGAGGAGTATTTCTCATGGTTGAGAAATCTAGAATTCACTTAAAGACAAGAAATTCATAAAAGGCTACTTGTGACTGCGTATTGTAATTGTTGTATAACCTTGTATTATTTTATTGCAACTGCATATTGTGGTATTAGATTTTAGAATTTCTACTTGGTGAATTATCACTCAGGATACATTTGTATCCTAGCAAATTGTTTGCTTTGGCGATCAATTTGCCAGATCGTGCAGGACTCTTCAGTGGAGCAATTGATACAGGTGGGACCCTTGGAACGGAGTCTGGGCCAACGTTGCTTGGAATCCGTGTCAAAACTAGAGTCGCTCTGGACTAGTTGTTTTTGTTAAATAAAATGTACATAGATTTTTGTATTATTTTGAAATTGTAATTTTTGTATGAGGACAAATAAGGGCCTAGTAGTTTGTAAAATTTAGCGTATTTTAAGGGTAATGCGCCCGAAATTCTTTGGAAAATCGGGGCGTTACAATTGTGATTTAAAGTGAGCGGATGAGGATTCACCTAATTACATATGCCTGATGTTTGTCAATGGAGTAAATTCTATGTGTGTGTAGGAATAGCAATGGCGCGGTTCGGTTAGAGTATTGGTAATACCAAAACCAATACCGAAACTTATAACTACAACCAAAACCAAATTAAGCAGGCGATTTTCTTTTTATCTTACAAAAATCAAAACCAAAATCACAAGTACCGGTTCGGTTAGGTTTTACACCAAATCCGGGCGAGTTCACACCGTCGGTGTATATAATTTATTCTCTTCGAAAAAATGTTGATTTGTTTATGTAACAAACCAATCTTCAACAAGTTTATAACAAATGAAACTCAGACTCGAGTAGGTTTAGTTTGTTTAGCAGCCTTAAATACACTCAAATGCTGGCAATTAAGGTACTTTTTTTTAATAATAAAATATAGTCTAAAACTTGAGCTAGCCCGTGCCATATATAACAGCTTTGTTTTAGCTCTAAATTCCGTTATATAAGGCTATTATAAAACAGAAGGGTGTGGGGACAAGTTGTTGGAATGACTTAGATTCATTTGATCCAAAGGCTATAGTGCATCCTCCCATTTCCCGATTAAGTGCCCATGATTTTCACCTAAATCACACAATTGCCATCCCCTTCCAACCGGGATGCGTAGTGTCGTAGGCAATGGCTAGCACTAGTGATTCTATAATTCGGATTCTCTTCCATTCACAAGGAGAGAGAGGGGAAAAAAAGTGGGAAAATGTTCTCTCCTCTGAAGGTGGAGGATAATCGACCAAGCTTTAGGAGGGAAGAGAGTTTGGCAAGGAGGGAAGAGAGTGGCCACAACGTTATGTTCTTCCAATTGAAGGTCATGTAAGTCATTTTAGCACAGTATTTAAACCCCGTTTGAAAAGCACTAAACAGAAGGGGTAATATGTAGAATGTCAGCAAAAGTAAGGGAGATCAGAGATATTTGAGAAAAAGTATGAGAGATCTCTGCTATTGGCAGAAACCTCAAGGGGAGTCAGTGAAATTTATCCTATTTATTAGCGATTTCATTGTCGAGGGGTTGTCTTGACAATAAACCGCAGGAGTAGAGGAGGCGATCCCAACCCAAACCCTACTAGCCGTTAGTCGCCGAGACCATATTCCGAGGCTCCAACACCGGCGACTATTTTCTCTCACGCCGTTATTAACAATCGCGTTCGCAGGTACGAAAGCAGTTTATCTTGGCTTCAACTAGGATGAATTTCAATGGACGAGGTTTTTTAGCTAATCCAAACCACCCTTTGCGAATTCTCGAATTTGCAGTGTTTTTTGTCATTGTCTTTGTGTGTGTGTTTTTTCCACCGGGTGTTTTGCGTTTGGCTCCACTTTCGCATGTCAACTGTTTGATAGAATTCTTCAACTAGAAAACCTTTGCTTTCATTTATGTTACTTTTTGTTCTTCTTCAATTAGATATATTTTAGTACACCCACGTCCCAACTGATCTTTTCGTATTCATATTCACATTCGACATTCGCCGCCATATGCTTTTAAAAAAACATGAATAGAAGGGACATACTCCGAAGGATTATAAACATGGATGGGTCGGAAACTGGATTAATACTGAAAGGGTTTACAATCTTTTAATCTCATCCGTTTAATAGTGAGGGGGTTAATGGCATTGGTACCACATACCATGTATAGTTCATAGTTTCTGAGATTAGTATCGGACAGTGTATCCAATGTAATAACCTGACCACAAAAGTTTATGGATATAATATCCAATGCTAGCCAGACAAACAAATGGGCCTAGAGGGAGGGTAGAAACAACACAAATACTTAGAAGTATAAGGAGATCGACAAGCAATCCCAAAAGAAGATTGTGTCTCGAGTCGCTATTCTCATGCTTAGGTCAATTAACTTCCAAAGTCATAAGTTCCAGTTGGTCTTACTCTACGAAACCAGAGTCCTTCCTAGGGTGAGATGATGTACAAGAGTAATCTTTTGGGGTCACGAGAATAACCACCTTCTTATTTTAAACAAGCTGGTTTGTTTGGATTGATGAAAGTGCATTATCCTTCAAATGGTGTGTATGTTTCACACACTTTTGATGAATATTGAGCATCATACCTACATCTGAAACGATGGTTAAATGCTTGAATGGTTTGGCACGGGCTAGCTCAAGTTTTAGAGAGAAAGGTACGTAATAGCCTTATATAACAGCTTTTGCAACGTAATTACTTTCTGTTTTCCTCATTCTCTATTATAAAACAGAAGGGTGTGGGGACAAGTTGTTGGAACAGCTTAGATTCATTTGATCCAAAGGTTGTAGTGCATTCTCCCACTTCCCGGTTAAGTGCCCATGGTTTTCACCTAAATCACACAACTGCCATCCCCTTCCAACCGGGATGCGTAGTGCCGTAGGCACGGGCTAGCACTAGTATATATATATATAAACACACACAATCACATTCCCATCTCTCAAAAAAAAATCCCAATAACAAAGCTCGGAGTTGCCCCACGCCATTCCTCTTCCTCCTCCTCCTCTATTAACATCCATTACATACATACACATCTATCTATCTATATGTCTGTCCACCAATCTATACACTCCAAAGTCCAAATGGCGCAATTGGATCTGATGTTTGGATTGAGTGAGCATGAGAGTTCTTTGAAGACTCCACAAAGGTTCTTCCTCATCCCCTGCTTCCATGTCTACATACATACATACATACTGTGTGTGTACTGGCATGCATTTTTCACGGTTCGAATTCGGTTTTGTTGTTTCTTCCTCATCCCCTGCTTTCTTTTTTGGTAAACTCATCCCCTGCTTTCATGTATACCTTTCATGTCTACAAGAACATACATACATGCTGTGTGTGTATTGGCATGTATTTTTCACGGTTCGAATTCGGTTTTGTTGTTTCTTCCTCATCCCCTGCTTTCTTTTTTGGTAAACTCATCCCCTGCTTTCATGTCTACCTTTCATGTCTACAAGAACATACATACATACATACTGTGTGTGTATTGGCATGCATTTTTCACGGTTCGAATTCGGTTTTGTTGTTTCTTCATCCCCTGCTTTCATGCCTACAAGAATATGTCTGTGTTAATATATATATACCAAATGTTTGCCGAGCAAAAAAAAATAAAATATATATATATATATATATATATAACAAATGTTCAAGTCCATACTTTTTACGGTCCACACCGTCTGGATCTCCCATTTCCCGATCGATTTGCGATGATCTGAGCCGTTCAATGTGTTCAGAACGTGATTTTAAGCGTACCCGCGAAAAATCAACAAAAAAAAAAATGTTCGGGAAGGGCTTGATCCGAGCAATTTTTTATTGAACAGTTCAGTAAAAAACTGCTCGGATCAAGTTCTTCCCGGTCATTTTTTTCCTGATTAAATCCACACTTTTTACGATCCACACCGTCCGGACCTCCCATTTCCTGATCGAATTTCAATGATCCGAGCCGCTCAATATGATCAGAACGTGATTTTAAGAGTACCCGCGGAAAATCAGCAAAAAAAAAAACCGGGAAGGGTTTGATCCGAACAGTTTTTTATTGAACGGTTCAGTAAAAAATTGCTCAGATCAAGCCCTTCCTTGTCATTTTTTTTGCTGATTTCTAACGAGTACCTTTAAAATCACGTTTTGAATACATTGAGCGGCTCGGATCATCGAAATTCGATCGGAAAAGAGGAGAAAAGGGGAGGTCCGCAACTTAATACGGTAAGGGCGCCCTTACCTGAAGCTGACTGATATATATATATATATATATATATAACAGAAAATGGGAGGTCCGCATTTTATTAAAATGAGGTGGTCCTTACGAAAAACGGACAATATATATATATATATATATATATATATATATATCGGGACGGTTCAAGGGACACCCAAATAAACACCTAAAAAAACACCCCAAATCTCAATCTCATAGTTCCCGATCAAATTTTTATGATCCGAACCGTTCAATGTGTGCAGAATGTGATTTTAAGGGTACCCGCGAGAAATTAGCAAAAAAAAGGACCGGGAAGTGCTTATTTTGAGCAGTTTTTAATTGAACCGTTCATGAAATCTAAGCTAAAAACTGCTCAGATCAAGCCCTTTTCGGTCTTTTTTTTTGCTGATTTTTCGCGGGTACCCTTAAAATCACGTTCTGATCGCATTGAGCGGCTCGGATCATCTAAATTTGATTGGGAACTATGAGGTGTTTTTTTAGGTGTCTAATTAGTTGTTTCCAGAACCGCCCCGTATATATATATATATACGGGGCAGTTCAAGGGACATCCAAAAAAATACTACCTAAAAAATGCACCCACTCATTGCTAGCTTGAAACGGTACCTGTTTTTTCCCACCAAATCCTTTCTAAAGGATTTTTGTGGTGGAATTGTAAAGCCAAAAACCTCCATGTTTCTGACAAGAAAAAAAAACCCGAAAATGACAGGGGTACCCAAAAAATAGAGTACCAAAAATGTATGACGGCATGTGGAAAAAAAATAAATATGTGTAAATTGCTGATCAAATTTTCAAATTTGGTCATTCAGAATTCGGGATCCTAAATTCTGAATAAATCTTGAAAGATTGGAACAACCACTTGCACATATCCAATTGAACTGATTTTTGAAAGGGCACTCAAAAAATTATATTTAAATTAATGAATAATTTGGATTATTTGTGTGAGACCCTAAAGTGAACCCCGCATGCCGATACTCAATTTTACCCAAATCCCAGAGTCTAATGAAAGACCCAAAACAAAATCTCTGAAAGAAAAAAAGTTACTGTACTATTGTATGATACAAAGATTAATCACAAATTAAATTACGTTTCTAGCCGAAAATTAACACAAGTTAATTCTCTCCAAATTTCTTCCTGGTTTGAGTCCCTGTTTTTTCTCCTCTACATACGAACAAAATAAGAGAGAGAGATTAATCTCCAATACAGATATCCAAAAACCTCCCGTTGTCCCCTCTACCACGTCTTCAACCCTTCTCGTCCGAATTTCAAGGGGCATTTTCGTAAAGTAAGTGGGGTAGTGGAAGGCAATTAAGTCATGCAATAAAAGATATACCTTGAGTTTTGGCAGGAACAAAAATGATTTTGGAAGAAATAAAAAAAGTTTTGGCATTATCAGCTCCCTATTTATAAGGGAGGTAATATACACAGTTAGAGACATAAGGTTGAAAGAACCCATTGACTTTGGCTCCTCTCCAATTCGTTCCATTAATAAAGCGACACATGGCAACTATAAAATTTAATGGCCAATATTATTAAGGGCCACATAATCTTTGTTATCCGGTGAAACATTGAATAATTTCACTTCCCCTTCATTATTCCAGACACCATTGATCACCTATCCTGCCCTCCATTTTCGTCCAACCCTCCACTAGCCATCACCACTTCTTTCCGCCTCTTCCGTCCCCTGTCCTCTCCTCCGATGAATCCATCGCTAATGCCCACTACCCCTTCCCTGAAATAGCCCAGCCCTAGCCTTAATCATTGGAGGTCTTAAATCTTTAATCATCACGATCAACAAAAATCAGTTAGTGACTATGTTTCCTGGAGGCAAAATTGTGATACCCTTCGCTCCAAAATATTTATCCGGTCTGCAAAATGATATCTTAAAAATAATACTCCCTCCGTCTCTTTTTAAGTGTCCTACTTCGTAACTCCAACTTATTAAAAAGATATTATCATTATACTTTTCACATCAACTTTTTCTTCCACTTTTCCTACTTACCCATTATCATTACACTTTTATGCACTAACTTTTCAAAATGAAATTTATTTTTAGGAAAAAAATAGACAATACACCAACTTTTTTTTTTATGAATCTCTTTTCAATATGAGTGAGCTTTGTTCAAGTTAATGTACTAGATGTTTTCTTTTTTATTTATTTATTTATTTTGTTATCAAGTTATGGGCTTCAGGCTGCATTCTTTTAAACTTATCTTAAAATAAGTTGGTTTGTCATCCATTGAATTTTTTTCCTGGGTTTTGCTAAGCCACCAAATTAAGGATTTGGGTGAAAGAAAAGGATAGAAGAAGAATATCAACGTAATTGCCTTCTGAATGCGGTCTTAAAAAATGCACACCTAAAGCTTAAGCTGTTAATAATAAAATATAGTCTAAAACTTTGTTATATATGACAAATTTATATCGAAAGTGCTAGCCCGTGCCTACGGCACTACGCATCCCGGTTGGAAGGGGATGGCAGTTGTGTGATTTAGGTGAAAACCATGGGCGCTTAACCGGGAATTGGGAGAATGCACTACAGCCTTTAGATCAAATGAATCTAAGCCATTCCAATAATTTGTCCCCACACCCTTCTGTTTTATAATAGAGATTTTTCCTCTTCAAAAAGTAAGATACTCACCCCGTGGCAGTGGTGTATTGGTCGATAAAAAACAATAGCCTTGGTTGCATTGGATGTGGATGCTGCAACTTTAGATGACGTTGACTGCACCTGCTAAAAAGAAAACAAACCGTTGGCCATCTTAGAGCATCTCTAATCCTTGACTTCAAATTGGTGATGTCAAATTTTTTTTGAAAGCTTACGTGGCATTTTGGCATCTCCAATTTGACATCAAAGCCTTCCTTTCCAACCCTCAATTCAAAATACAAATGTTCAACGGTTACTTTTTCAAACTTCAACAGTAACTTTTTGAAATTTGGCATGGGAGAGGGTAGTTGTCAAAATTGGCATACAAGAGGTTCATGCCAAATCCACATCAGCTTTGACAAAGCCACATCAGCTTTGACATAAGTGAAGACAGATGGGTTGGAAGATGAGTTGATGCCAAAAGTACGTAGCCGTTGCACCGTCCACGTCATATTTGACATCTCCCATTGGAGATGCTCTTAGAACCTAACTATGGTTCTTAATTGTATGTATCATGTTTACTTTGTCATTATGACTCGGTTTCGTGATTTTCTTTTTATCTTACAAAAACCAAAACCAAAATCACAAGTACTGGTTCGGTTCGGTTTTACACCGAATCCGAACGAGTTCACACCATCGGTGTATATAATTTATTCTCTTCGAAGAAATATTGATTTGTTTATGTAACAAACCAATCTTAAACAAGTTTATAACAAATGAAACTTAGACTCGAGTACACTCAAATGCTGGCAATTAAGGTACTTTTTTTAATAATAAAATATAGAATATTTTTCCCCTTCATAAAGTAAGATACTCACCCCGTGGCTGTGGTGTGATGGTTCATAACGAACAATAGCCTTGGTTGCATTGGATGTGGATGCTGCAACTTTATATGACGTTAGCTGCACCTGCTAAAAAGAAAACAAACCGTTGGCCATCTTAGAACCTAACTATGGTTCCTGTATGTATTATGTTACTTTGTCATTATGACTCGATTTCTCTAGTTTAATTTATGGTATCTTCCGTTTGACCAAAAAAAAAAAAAACCATGAAGACCACCATCTTCGATCTATAATTCTTACCCGGATACTGATGTTCTATTCTAATCGGACCCGGGGGCGTGTTATGCAGTGTGTGCTGCGCAGTATGCTGTGCAGCATCCGGACCGTCCATCTCGACAATTAATGATTCAGATTTAAATAAAACTTTTATGGGGAAGAGTTTAACTTTTCCCAGGAAAAGTTTCATTTGTATTTGGACCATCCAAAACACTTTTGGACGGTTGAGATTGCAAAACACACTGCACAGCACGCCCCCCGGGTTGATTCTAATCCCTAGTTCTTACAAAAATAGATTGACATTGGCACTTGACCTTCTTCTTTTTTTCCCCCCCTAAATGAAAGAGGAAGGAGGGGCGAGAAACAACACGGCAACCTGGTTGAGCGTTTCTAGAGCCCGAACCTGATGGGAAGCTCGACAAGAGGTATTAAGTGGGTGGGTTATAATTGCAATCCCCCACAATGGGAAAAAAAATTATAAACCCAAAAAAAAAAAAAAACATATAAATTTAAAATATGTACTTGAATAAGTTTAGTAGTTTAGTTTTTTCAAACCTCGACTAATCCAGGGGTTCAATCCCATCGCTCACTTACAGATAGCCGTTGAAGGTTTAGAAAAAACTCTTACAGATATTAACAACGAAGTCTTGGATAAAAAAAACAAAAATGTAGCCTAAAAATATAGGAGCTATATTTGTTTGAAGTAACTTTTCAATGTTAAATTACCTGATGCTGCTGTGTCGAATGAGTCCTGGCCCTGGCAATTCTTTGCTTCCTCTCGAGTGCCAGCAAAGCATAGTTATCCAAGAACTGGTTACGCTCATGGGAATGAGTATACAATCCCTTCCTAAAACACCTCGGACAAAGGAAGATTACGTTGTTGTCACTTTGGTAGCACCTGGAGCAAGTGAAATACATGCCCGCAATGAAAACATCGCACCCGCGACAAAAAGGCCTTCCACTCTGGATTATGTAGAAAAGAGCCAGTACTTCCGCGAATCCTAAGGTTCCACTCCCCTTCCTGTCGAGAGTTTTGAAGAAATCGCGACTGCTCATTTTCGCGTGGCCTTCTTGCTTCATAAACTCTAGAAACTCGTGGAGACTCACTTTCCCGTCCTTGTCGTGATCGATGTCTTTGAAGAATTTACCTGCTGCCTCTTTCACGGCCGGTGAGCATGATTCGTAGTAGACGTTAGCCGTACTGATCAACTCCTCCATCACGGCCTAAACAACATATCGGTTGATGAATGTTGGCATTTATAGAGGTCGAGAAACAAAATTCACAAGTAGCTAGCATTTATTATTTTAGGGATGTCGTATCGGTTGATGAATGTTGGATGCAATCGAATGTAAAAACAGTTATGCGATTTTTATTCAATACTAGAATTGATACAGAAAATATTAAACAAAATTATTTGGATACAAACCGAGACCCGTGTTACACATGGTGCCCTTAAAACAGATTCGCAGCCTCACCAGGCTCTCCAGGATGCTTGAGGTTGAATTCGACTTCCGTCTCCCAGGGTTTACTAGGTTGAAAGTTTAAGTGTGCACACCACACTTGAACTTGCTGCGAACAGAATTTATGTGCGTAGTACTCTCTCGGATGGAAAAACATTTGAGCTAACAATATGGGAGAAAAACACACTGGTTTTTGGAATGATTTTCAACTCATGCAGGGCTGCCCTTTTATAGGTAAAATTGTTGAGTTTGAACCAAGAATTGGTGTAGCAAAATGAAGAATGGTGTCCACCTCTGGATGTCCAGCACTTGCAGCAAAACCATTCTGGTTTTTGCTACTGCAAGTTGCAGCAACAGCTGCTGTCTACCACATTGTTGAAGCTCAATTTTGATTGACAATTTCTCATTCAATCTTTAATGGATTTTGTTCATTCTTTTTGTGGATTAATCCCTACGCATAGGAGATTATCAATCCACATGGACCCACCTCTCGAGGTGTCCGGGTCCCACATTATTTTTTGGCTCGAAAACGCCCAAAAATGTTGTGTACGTACTAAATCCATTTTTCCAACAATGAAGAGGTATCTATATTTATTCCGTAATTCAGATTTTATTTTCGGTTTATACGTCAAGAATGAAACTTCTTTTTAAACTGAATAAGAATGAACTAGATCGATTTCGATAGGATAAAAAAAAAAATTGTGAGACGCATTTTACTTATAATTTATAACATGGGAATTGATTTTGCCACTCCCCTTTTTGTTAATGCCACTCCCCTTCTCTCACAAAATAAATCATCTAATAAAGACACAAAGAAGAGTGGCATTAACAAAAAAGGGAGTGGCAAAATCACTCCCCTGTAACATTTATGGAAAAATATGAAAATTTCTGACACTGGATCATAAATTAGCCATAAAATTCCTTTTCTTCAGTAAAATCATAAACTATCCAATGGATTCAAAACTATATAAAACATCCAAAGAAAAAAATTATCTTAACTGGTCCTACGTACTTTAACTCACATTCATGCAATGAATACAGATAAACTTATCATAAAGTCATGGAAAAAAATTTCAAAAAATTTCTTAGTCCATGGTAAACTCATCACAAATATGTCGATCACCATTATTATGACATCATAAATTTGTCGTAAAGGTAAAAAAGAAAAGAAAAAAGAACTGTGTTTTTGTAAACTATAAGTTTGAAACTTATTTCAGCATTTTTTACTTTTTCTAACTTTTTGTTTAGCTTTTCGTCATAATTTTTGGGATTAATCGTTCGTCTTGACGAGACGAATTTGAAAACTATAAAAATATGGACCGAAATTAATTTTTTTTTAAATAAGATGACACTTTAGACAAATAAGACAACTGTTTGATATTTTTTTTGCTTTCAATGAACTTTTTTTTGCTTTCGTTTATAATTTTGTACTTTTTAGACTTAGTTCATCGAGACAGATGATTTATCTAGAAAATATCACTTGAATCTAAGAAAAATTTAGAAAACATGAAGAAAATATATACACAAAACGAAGAAGAAACATAAGGTTACAAGAATGGAGTAAAAACAACCAACATGTGAAAATGAAAACCATATTCAACGTACTATATAGTTAGATCAACAGATAAATGGAAATAAAACACAATACTTCCTAATTTTTACTCCCTCCATCCTAAAATTACAGTCTACTAATTAAAAAACACTTACAAATTTCAAATACAAAAATAAAATACTTTTGTACATAATGTTTTGAATTTTTTTCGCAAGTGTTTATATTTCTCTCCTTTTTGTTTGTTTTTTGATCCACTATATTTCTCTCCTCTTCAACTCCCACTTCTTTGGGACAAAAATATCCAAAAACAATCTTGACTACTGTTACCTCCCCTCTTTATGTCTACGAAAAAGGAATTAGGAAAAATACAATTTGAAGATCTATTAACCACAAAATTAAAAACCATTGATTGAACTCACCTAATTTGGAGATCCTTTAATTCCTCTTGCTTTCCTTCTTCGTCGAGTTTTGAGAGAGAGAGAGAGAGTAAAGTACATTCAGTCTGATAAAAGCAAAAGTGTTCGTAATAAGGAGTTATGGTTGGCATCTCCCCATATAGGGACGGTAAGGGTCATCATTTAGCCCGAAGGCCGCGACCTGTCTGAAGTCCGTCTGGCCCATCGGGCTTTTACCCGGTCCGTAGTTTGTAATGGGCGGGCTTGGGCCTATGAAATTTTACTCGGCCCGCCCGTAGGCCTGCCCCGTGAGCCCGCCCGTGATACCCGCCCGCAAGACCCGTCCGATTGCCCAAAAATTAGTGGCCTTGAGAGGGTTTTCCTTGTAGACCCCTAGGAAAAAATGAACTCATTTGCTTGCATGTAGGGTTTTGTTATTCCAGAGAGAGGGAGTCCAAAGAAAAGGACAAGAGGAACAACCTCTAATTACAAAATGGCAAAATTCTACAAACTGTCCAGTGGGCATCACAGAGTATGCTTCACACACCCAAAAAGCAACACGGCACAGCAGGTGTCAAATCCTCGGTCAGATTGCAGTGAGGCTGATTAAGCTCTTAAAGAGAATGACAAAGTTGTCCCTCGTGGGGTGTATCATTGTCCTAAACTTGTGAGCACAGAAAATAGGCCGCCATGTGTCAAATCCATATATGAGCAAGAACACACATCTGCTACGCTCCATTGTCTTCCTCTTTCTCCTCCCAATACAGGTACATATAAAATTGAACATATATACCATGTCCGCATCGGATCCCTCAAAGATGATTCAAATCATTCATTGCTTTTAAAATATTTTTTTAAAGAGCATTGTAAAAAATCAGCTCAACCTGATATCGGTAAGGATTTTTTTTTGAATTTGAGAGGGCGAAAATACTTAACTGCTCAATTTCGCCCCTGTAAATTCAGAAAAAATCATTACCGATATCGGGTTGAGCTAATTTTTTACAGGGCTCCATAAAAAAATATTTTAAAAATAATGGATAGTTCGAATCATCTTGTGGGATCCGAGGTGAACCCAACAAAACTCATATGTATATAATATGTACACATAGCAATACTCTTATTTAAATTACCGATATCCGTTGGAGCTGATTTTTTACGGTAACCCTCCAAAAAATATTTTTAAAAAGATGAGCGGTTCGGATCATTTTGTGGGACCCCGATATGGGCCCCACAAAAATGTATTTGCATGATATGTGCACAAAAATCTGTGTGGGAATCATTACTGTTATTTATATTCTCAACACGTCTCTTCACGTATAGCTAAACTCTCTTTCATAAGCGAGCTAAACCCGTGTAAATTTTAATCATAATATAGGTGAGATTTGAAAGTAAACTGGAGAGAGAGTACAATAGATGAAGGATAATATTGTCATTTAAAAAAGTTTAAAAAGGTACACCCTGACCGTTTGGAAAATTGTGCTGGTAGAACGGTAAAGTAGTACAACTTTTTTGTATGTGACCCGTTCAAAATGGTGAGAAAGAGATACTTTATGTCTCGTCGGAGATGCCCAGTGGGCAGTCCCTAGCAGGACCCTTGGGAGGAAGGAAAGGGCATGGTCAAAAAGGAAAAGTGGCTTTGATTTGTGCGGTCCGACCCGTGAGCCCGCCCATGAGCTGCTCAAACTTTGGCCCGTCAGCCCGGCAATTGGGATAGCTCATGGGCGGGCTTGGGCTTCAACTTAAGAAATACAGCCCGGCCCGCCAGACCCGCAAAAAGAAAAAAGCTCGCTCAGCCCAGCCCGCGGTCGGACTTGGATAGTGACTTGACGGGCTGGGCCGGTCCGGCCCGGCCCGATGATGACCCTTAAAGGACGGGAATACCAGACACATCCGGTCCGGTTAATTCTACATTTCTACCCACTTCTGTCGATCTCTGACCCAATTTTTTAGAAACCAAAAAAAAAAAGTCTGACAAAAGCAAAATGTATATTTTTGTAAGGACCAAATTCTGGAGTTTTTGTGTATTGGCAATTCCGTTTGACAAAACACATACTCCCTCCGTCCCTTTTTAAATGTCCTGCTTCGTAACTCCAATTTATTAAAAAGACATCATCATTATACCTTTCACATCAACTTTTTCCTCCACTTTCCCTATTTACCCATAATCATTACACTTTTACTCACTAACTTTTAAAAATGAAATCTACTTTTATGAACAAAATAGACAATTCATGTAGGACATAAGATTTGAAAACTGAGCTCCCTTATTATATAGATGTTGTTGTTCTCAATCCCAATGGAGATGTAAGCTATTCTCTCTACTAGAATTTGAAGTTGCTATGAGTCTACTACGTTAATGCATTTGTTACCTAAATAAGTAAGAACTTTTTTTTTTTTTTGGCAGAGTGGCTAATTACAGTGGGTCATAACTTGGTTGGTGTTTCCTTTTTGCAAACCTTATGAGTCATACTCTTGCATGCTTCCTTATCATGACAAGGAGTAATAATATATCCATTTACTAATAAGGGTGTGAAAATAAGCTACTTGTAAAACTGTTTATCTTTTGTAACAATGTTCTTGTCTTTTCATATTTAAAAAAACTTCATGTCAAACTTAATTATACGCGTTTGTATTTATGCCAAACACAATGTGTAATAATGTAGGGAAGATCTCTAAAGGTTTTCTATTTGGTGACTTTTGATGCCAAAATTAATTAGCTATTGAGATTCAGCAAATAAAATTGCTTGGAAAAATAAATGCACTTGAAGCAATGGATCTTTGAAGTTGTTCTTGGGAAATGATAATGCACTAAAGATTAAATATTGAATTACGTTTGACATTCTTATTGCATAGTTTCTAATGCTATTTGAGACCGTTTTGATCGCATCCACCTGAAAAATAGTTCCAGAAAATCTATTTCTATTTCCATAAAAATCGTGTTTGGGAAAAACCAAACCGAACCGGTCCCATCGTGTTTGCTTACGGTTTAGGTGTGTAAAACAACCTGTTGGGTTTTGACTCGGGTTCAGTTTTGGTTTTCAAGAAGTAGAAACTCCAGAAAAATAAACATATATACTGGTTTGGGGGAAAAGGACTATGGCAACTCGACCTGGCAGAAAAGGAAGGTTGCGGAGAATCTTTTGGGCAACTGTAAACAAACGATTTCATTTTCCAATAAGGATTTAAAATTTGGACTAAAATGTGATCAATATATGGTGAAAAACTTGGCAAGAAAGGAAAGATTATGGAGAAGCTCCCGGGCAACTTTTTGGTCTTGCAAGTGGTCAGTCAATTGTAAACAAAGACTTCATTTTCCAAAAAGGATCAACACTCATAGAAATCAATCGGTCAGTCAATTGTAAACAAAGACTTCATTTTCCAAAAAGCAAGAAAGGAATGATTATGGAGAAGCTCCCGGGCAACTTCTTGGTCTTGCAAGTGGTTAGTCAATTGTAAACAAAGACTTCATGTTAAGGTTGTAGTCGTAAATCATTAGATCATTTCTTTCCTAAGAGGTACAGAGAATATTCTCATAATAAATTTATAGCGTCTTTTTTCTTTAATTAGAATCTATTATCTCTCTTCACTTTTTAGGTAATGTATCTCTATTTAAATGTTGTCTTTTATGATTAAATGGAAAAACAACTCAAAAATGTAACTGACGCTATGTGTAGATTACACTAGTGTTTGCCCGTGCCTTCAATAATTTTGTTATTCAATATGATTTTAAGTGACCTTAGTTAGGTGTGAGCTTAGCTAGCGGAATGCTCATGCCTGAAGGCACTTGTGAACAAAATTTAACTAAACGCAATATTAACCACTCGATTATAGTACTGATCACATCCCAAAAACCTAATTGTCTTCACAAAATCCATTTTATAAGTTTGAAATAGGAAAACTTTTATTTTATCCATACAACAAAGCAACATTTAACTAATCAACTCGAAATGAAAGAAGATTGAGGTGATTTCACTTCTACCTTATCAACTTGATATGAAAGAAGTTTGAGGTGGTTTCACTTCTATCGCAACATGGCTTTTGACGTTGCAAGGTTGGCCACTTCCACTTGTAAAAATCAAAAATTATTGTTTCAGCTCACACATACCATTTCAAGCATCAAGTATTTTTGTAGAAACCGCTGCCATTGCATTTTTGGAGTTGCATCTACTAAAATTGACCTTTATACAGGTTATGAAATGCAATCACATAAAGAAGAAAAGATTACCAAATGTGCAATGAAATGCGCTTGTGTAATCATTCGCTGCACTTGCATTTTCATGATCAATTTGGATATTTTCAATTCAATGTTCCTCTATATAAAATCTAGCACAATTAGGAACCTCAAATTCACTTACTCCAATTTTGTGCTCATGCAATTTTTTTAGAGGGATTTACTTCTTACTTGTTGAAACGACCCACCTAAGGAAAGGTACTTACAACAACAACAACAACAACAATAATAATAATAATAATAATAATAATAATAATAATAATAATAATAATAATAATACAAAATTCGCAGCTTGCCAGATGCCTTTTTTCAAACAACTATAAATCCCACGAAAAGCATTTCAAATATGAAATCAACTTTCATTAACCTGAATCTGGACATAAAGCTATACCTGTAAGATTCTCCTAAAGCCAACAGCGCGAAACCTCAATTCACCAATGCTGTAAACCTCCAACTCCTTTTACGATGTTCTCTTTCTACGGCATATCTCTATTGCTATAGTGTTACCAACTGGACTGGTACTTCCAAAATGGAAAAAGAACCCGAAAATCAAAAATCAAAAAGACCACAGGAATTGAATTTTGAAAATTAGCCCAAACAAACCCTAAAAACCAAAAATCAATTTTAGTCATCCATGAAATCTTACCTAAACTCTGCAATTTGTATGGGTTTCAGGAACTCTCAGGAATCCAGTATTTGTTTTAGGATCATTGAGATTACCATATATCCGAAATGAACTGATACGTAATCGGAACTTACTGATACAATTTTTCTATCTGACTGGTATAGTAAATATAACGAATACACAAAATCAATACGTATCAACCGGTACTTTACGTAACTGCCGATATTTAGACTTTTGGCCAAGGAAAAAAAAACTTTGGATTCCATGCACCTTGGAAATATTTTGGCCGAAGTGCTATTTTGATCACTCGAAAGAGAAAATGGTATATTTGAAGATTTTGATCACTCGAAAGAGAAAATGGTATATTTGAAGAAAACCTGATACAAAAATGCTATATCTACTTCATGTATATAGCATGGGAAATCAACTCACACACCTTGAAATAGAATAAATCGACTCAACCTTCGTGTACGGCCTATGAAAAGAAAAAGAAATGAGTAATAACACCCACATATATAAAAGTACAATAAGTACATCCAAGAGGCTACCCCAAAGTTGGAAAAATTGTTTGGCCTTCCTCTACACAAAAAAAAAGAAAGAAGAGAAAGTTAGGATGAATTAACAAACAAAAGTATCTATGTTACTTAGAAAAAAATAAACAAACTAACAAAAGTAAAACAAAAAATGAAGTGATGCAGTACTAACCTTTTACTGAGGAGAGAGAGAGAGCACGGCAAATAGCAATAGAAAATAGCAACACAAATAATGGAAGGAGGTTAGCTAAAAGGAATATAATAGGAAAGAAGAAAATCGTCTATATAGATGTGGTTTCCATTTAACATTGAAGAAATTTGAAAAAGAGTCATACGTATGGAAGATCAGAATAATACAAAATCATTACCAGAGAGAGAGACCTTCAGCCGTTGGGTTTTCGTTCGTCACGTTGGGTTTTCTACTTCGTTCGTCTTTGTTCGTCGCGTGGGTTTTCTGCTCTGTTGTTCTCTCTTCGTTTGTCTGCGTGGAATGAAAATCCGAAGGGGGCAAGTGTGAGGGTTGAGGGGGTAAACTGTAATTTCCCGAGACTTTATTGGCATCTCTTTTCTTGGCCGTTGGATTTAATCCAACGGCTCACAGCTTCATCCTGCACCACAGCTTCATCCGGGATCCCGGAAGGGATCCGGAGTGTGTGTGTATATATATATATATATATAGAGAGAGAGAGAGAGAGAGAGAGAGAGAGAGAGTAAATGAAACTTCAAACAGAGACATATCAACACAAAGACCCTGTTCAGTTTTGGTTTTAAGGGAGGTTTTTTAGAGTAATGAGTAAAGAGAGATATAGAAAATTTATTGGGGACCGTGCATGCGCAGGAGTTTTGAGACCGTCAAACGAACAAGCTCAAAATGTCTGACGTAAGGTTAGACATCCACGTAGAATTTCTCACGAAATGGTGCATGAGTTGGCTACGCAGCTGGTCACGGCGTTGGTTGCATCGACTGTTAGCTGCATTGCTTAATTAGAGCGCAAATTTCCACCTGTGCTGAAAAACGAAAATCACAAAATCAACATATTTAAATGCAATATCCTATTGGTAATCATCGATGATCATATTTTGAACCATGAACATAAAGTTTCAGGGAATAAAAAACCAAACTAATTATGACCGTTCGAAAACTTCAGAAATTAATAAGCTTTTATAAAAAATAAAAAAAAATAGGTGTAATCGTTATGTATCAACTGCCAACAAATTTGCCCCAGCCAACAATTACCTAGTGGAAGTGGTAAGTGAAATTATTCTTTTACCCTTCCGTGTTTAAAAAAAAAACTACCAACAAATTTGACAATTTCTTGCAAGACATTTTTGAAGTACTATTCTCTTACACGCAACATGGTGATCAAGATCAGAAAAAAAGTATTTGTCAAGATTATTAAATGAGAGAAACTTATTCACGGCAAAGTCCACACAATCTTGGCTGTTCGTTTCGGCAATCAATAATTGAGATCGATTTGCTCTTCAATTTTGACTGGTAACAAGTAATTTTTACCGGTCAAAATTGATTTTCAATCCGAACCGTTTAAAATACTTTTGGACACGCGTGATTGAGCGTTGTAAACTTTATCTACGGGTTGCTCTGTAAAGGAGTTTTTCTCTTATTAAATTGTCTAACATTGAGAATTAGGGGTTAGGAGACAAATTGAAAGTGGAGTGGGGCATGGGTTGTCTCTGACCTTGAAAAACGACTTGTGAGGTGCGTTATTAATCTAGTTATCGTATTATTGTGGTTTAACGTGAGCGGGTGAGGATTCACCTAATTATATGCCTGATGTTTGTCAATAAATTCTATGTGTATGTAGGAATAGAAATGATGCGGTTCGGTTCGGTTTGAGTATTGGTAGTAACCAAAACCAATACCGGAACTTATGACTAAAACTAAAACCAAATTAAACAGACGATTTTCTTTTAATTTGTACCAAAACCAAAATCACAAGTACCAATTCGGTTTGGTTTTTCACCAAAACCCGGGGAGTTCACAACAAAATCAACTTTATGTACCATAAACATGCAACAAAATTAATCAATGTGATTATGTGACGGTTAGGAGTGTGTGTTTTTTTAATTACCAAAAAAAGAAGAGTCTGAAAGGTGTATAATAGATATACATATATATAGGGGTATTTTCGTAATAACATTGCTGTTCGGTTTCGTGCGGTCATCATATATAAAATCAAAACAAATTAATATCGGACCGGCTGATTTTTCCAAATTGGAAACCAAAGCCAAAACTATAGTTCAAAAACGGTTAAAACCGTCCGATCATCGATTTGGTTTTGTTCGTTTAATCATTGGTTCGGTTTAGATTGACATCGCTATGTGTGTGGGTGGGTGTGCAAAAAGAGTGACAGATCCGAATACCGAACTAGTTGACATCCCCAAAGCCAAGCATGTGCAACCCCAAACCAAAGGGAAGACTTATACGGAGTAGGTGATAAACGAGCCAAATTAGACGAGCAGGTAGTTGATCAAACTTGGTTTGAAAATTGATCATGTTTTGTTTGGGGTCTCTAGACTCAACCACTCTTTTAGCGCACAGTCTCCAATAAACTTTCTTCCCGATTACTACTATCATCTCTCTCTCTCTCTCCCCGCTCATCACCCCAAAAATCTTCCTCAAATCCCCAATTATTATTCTCATTATATTTCAAGCTTAATTAGCTTGATTATGAGACGAGCCGATTTCAAACGAGCTTTAATCAAGTCAAACACGAGCCAATCCCAAGTAGCTTAAATTTTTTATACACATAATAAGCCGAAATGAGTCGAGTAGTAGCTTGTTCAAGCTTGGTTTGAAATCTTAACGAGTTTCGGAAAAATTGCTGGTTTGTTTATGTAACAAGTCAATTTTGAACAAGTTTTTAATGAATGAACACGAGCTCAGGATTGAATACACTCAAATGCTGGCAATTAAGGAACTTTTATTTAATAAAAATTAAATAAGATAAGATAAAAGAATATTTTCCTCTTCAAAAAGTAAGATACTCACCCTGCGGCCGTGGGGTGGTGGTACATAAGGAACTATAGCATTGGATGTGGATGCTGCAAGTTCAGATGAAGTTGGCTGCTACTGCTAAAAAAAAAAAACAAAAGTAAACAACTACACCCACCATCGTGTTCCGCTAATGATTTTTAAAAAATAAATACTTATTTGTAATTTTTAAGTTTAAAAATAATGGACTTACTGAAATAATTTTATGTGCAATATGGATCTTATTTGATAGATCTCGATGAAATCTACTGAATGGTGCAAATATAAGTACTTATTTTTCAAGAACCTTTTGTGGAACATGACAACCAACCATATTTCCTAGAATTAGCATATTGCTTTTTTGGTGCATTGAAAATTATACTCCCTCTGTCCCTTTTTAAGTGACCTGCTTCGTAACTCCAACTTATTAAAAAGACATCATCATTATACATTTCACATCAACTTACAAAGCAAAATTATGGAGGGAGAGAGAGAAAGAGAGAGAGAGAGGGGTAAGGGCATCGGAGAGCATGGTGTGGTAGGAGAGATGAAGGCGGATGGATCCCTGTGATAAAGAACCACAGGGCTAAAGTTGGCAGAGATAGGAACCAGGAGATGTATACGTTGTTTGTGGATAACATTCAAGAGGAGAAGGATCACCACTGGTTACAATGGACGTTTAATAACTTCGGAGTGGTTAAGGACGCTTTTATCCCATGGAAGAGAAGTAAGCGTACAGGAAATAAATTTGGATTTGTCAGGTTTGATTGTCATGTTTCGGCGGATATGGCAGTTTCTAGATTAAATGGCATTTGGGTGGGAAACAAGAGAATGTTTGCCAAAGAGGCGTGCTTTGGTCAAAAAGAAAACAAGAAGGTACCAAGGATCCATGAAAGGAGAGAACATGAGCAACAAAATGGAGTGAGTCATGCATAGCCAACAAACTGTAAAAGGGGCAAACAACCAGGCTAGAGAATCTGGCCTTTTGTGGAGTAGAAAGGTTTTGATAAATCATATGCCCAGGTGGTGAATGGTGAGTCATCAAAACAAACCAATCCTAAAGCCACCCTTCAAATCAACTCTAGTGGGAATGGATGGCTTCTCTGGAGTGCGGGGGCGGTGCTGCGTAGAGTTGTTTCTAGGGTGACTTTGAAGATGAGCTTCGGATTGGAAATGGATAAGGTTGCTTAGTTCAGAGCATTGGGGGGAAGGTCTGTTTTGGTTACCTTCCAAAGCCAAGAGGAAAGGGACGCTCTGATTAAAGGACCATGGATGGAGAGATGGTTCGAGTCGGCAAAACCGTGGAGCGAGGATCAAGCGAGCTACGAAAGGTTTGCTTGGCTAGGTTGTCAAGGGATGCCGCTCAATGCTTGGGATTATTCATCTGTCAAACAGATTGGTGAACTTTAGGGCCATTTCATCTCGGTGGATGAGGAAACAAAAAGAGACTTATCTTTTTCTCAAGGAAAAATATTGATAGCAACTGAGGAAACTAAGAAGATAGAACGTTGGGTCCATTTGGAGGTGCAAGGAGTGAAATATGAAGTCTGGGTGAAAGAGCTCTCATCTTTTGTCAATCCGGATGAATATGCACTACCTAGCTCCGGGGGTCATGAAGATTCTAGTCCAGTAGCAAAAGTTCAGAAGAAAGTTGGCCATGGTGGTTGTGCAAATGGAGTGGAGAAGGAAGATGATGATGTGGCAGTACTTGCATCAGCTCCAACCAATGGAAAAGACGAGGTAGGTGAGGGTGCAGGGGGATTTGACCCGGCAACAGCGCATGGAAAAAAGAAAAAAGATGTTAGGGTTGGAGGCCCTAACGGCCCGTTTGGATGAATGATTTGTTTTGGGTGGATATAAAATGAGGATGGATTTGAAGGTGGATATGTAATGAGGGGTGATATGTTAAGAAGGGTGGCCCCACCTCTTAAAAATGGTGGATTTGTAATGAGGTGTTTGGATGATTTTTTGAGAAGGGGGATTTGGAAGTTGGATATGATGGGATAAAGTGTCAAATGACTTAATTGCCCTTGTGTATAAATTGAATGTTTAAAATACAAATAATTGCAATATAATTATCATAGCCCCTGATTTCCCAACCCCAAAAATCCAAAATTGTATTTATTATACTTATCATATATATATTTACAATAATTGCAATTTAAAAGACATTTTTATATATGTATACCGACAGTATATACTCCAAGTCCCCAACCCCATCCACTGGATTCACCCATGCACAACCCATCCACTGGATTCACCAACGCAAAACCCCATCCTCTGCCTCCGTCCACCGCCGATCATCACCGCCGATCATCACCACTCATCTATTCAGTTTTCAGCCGAGAGTCTCTCTCTCTCTCTCTCTCTCTCTTGTTTTGCACAGATCGCTCGAGTAGGTCGAGATGGAGTCACCAGTCCTTTCTCTCTCTCCGATCCCATCCACCATCACCGACGACGATGGTTGCTCCGACCCACCATCACCGACGAGGAGGCAGTCCCCCCTCTCTCTCTCTCTCTGATTTTTCTGGCAAGAAAATGTAACAAAACGCCCCTGATTTGCAGGGGTAGAATGGTACCAAAAATGCCCAAAACTCCCCTGATTTGCTAACGACAAGGTCTGGGGTGTTGTTACAAATCCGGGAGAAATTCAGGGGAAGGGGGATATGTAGTCCGAACAGTAAACAAGTCCGGGAGAGGAAAATTGGAGCCAAACACCGAATATGTGTGGGGCCGGGATTACATCTCCGGTTTCTTGGCAAATCCGGGTGCCATATCCGGTATCCAAACAGGCCTTAAGCGTACGAATTCTGGAGGGCATTTATTGCTTGACAAGGGGGATATGCAGGGGATATCAGAGGAGTTCGAATATTTGGTTGAGGATTCCGTGGACCAGCTCAACGGCTTAGATTCAAATGTGGGCTTGGTTGAGGATTTCGTGGACTAGCTCAACGGTTTAAATTCAGATGTGGGCTTGGCGGCCCACTCAGGGTCTCCAAATAAAGCCCATAAAAGTAGGGGTGTCCACGGTCCGGATCGGATCGGATTCGTATGAATCCAATCCTAATCCGTATCTCACGGTTTTTAGAAAATACAATCCAATCCTAATCCAAAAGTCTTACGGTTCGGTTTGGATTTCGAACCGTGAGTCACGGTTCGGTCCCGGTTTTATCCACGGATTTCCTTCCATAAACATTAAACTCTAAAAAACGCAAAATTACTTCAACTACTGTATTACATATCATTCCAAATTTCCAGTTCAAAATTCAGTCCAGGTTTCATCAGCCATTGTTACATCCACGGAGCAACAGAAGGTTCTATTTACACAGTGGTAGTAGCTGACTATAAGTTATAAATCAGAGGGGGAATGCAGGTGAAGTAAAAGTAAGGAATTTCATATAAGGAGCAGATTTCCTTCGGTCATTGTTATGAACTTAAAATTGTTAAAAAAAATTCATAACAAGTAGTAGAATTATAATTATTTATAAATATTACACACACACACACACACATATATATATACATATATATATTAATTTTTTAAATATCTCACGGTTCGGTTAATCCACGGATTTGAAATAAAAATCCAATCCTAATCCGTATCTCACGGTTTTTTAATTTTCAAATCCGTGTCTGGACCATTAATCCACGGACAAAATCCAAAAGGCACGGATCGGTTCGGTCCGGACCGGTTTCACGGTTCTCGATTTTTCTTGGACATCCCTACATAAAAGTCCACTTGTTCATTCTAAGGCAATTGATGGGCCAATGGTGAATATGGGTAAAGAGGTGGGCTGTATTCAGGGGAGGCCCTCTAAAGAAAGGATTAGACTGACTACCTCCTTGGCGGTGAGGTCTTCACTATCAGAGTCTCCAACGGAAAGTTCAACGAACCAGCTAGAGGTGCACTCTTCTCAAATTCCGTCTATTAATCTCATGGTAGACCTCAACAACACCGAATGCAGGAAACGGAGAAGGCGGCAGCTATCCAATCTAATCCTTATCCGTGAGGAGTTGGATCGGAAGCCTTGCTCGGAGGATATTTCTCAACCATCTTCAGAGGATCTAAGCCAAGCCAATCTCATGATTCTCAACGAGGTCAAAGCTTCTATGGCAATAGGAGGTGAGTTGGGTGTTAATTTTTTACCTGATGATGATGAGACTCTTAGGAGAATGATTCAATTGAAAATCCAGGAATACTCTCTCATGAAAGAGAAAGAAGGGGGGATTTAGTCTCTCTGACTAATAATGTGGTGTATCTAGTGGGTTTTCGAGGTTTAATGCGAATTACAACTTGGAATATCAGAGGGATGGGGAGTTCTCTTAAAAAATGTTTTTTGTCAAAACTTATTAAAAAGGGGAAACCAGACATGGTGTTCATTCAATAGACTAAACTAGAATCAATAGAAAGGTTTACTTTTCAGAAAATTTGGGGCGGTGCCAATATGGATTTTGTTTGTTCCAATTCAGTGGGTGCTTTTGAGGGGTTACTTACTATTTGGAATAAGGATTTTTTTACAGTTGCTAATGTGGTGGTTCATCGTTCTTTCATTTTAATGAATGGTTTGTTGTATAATGAGTTTTCGTGTACGGTGGTAAACGTTTATGCCCCTAATGAACCATCTTCCCGAAGAGTGCTCTGGGAGGAGCCGGTGGAAATTAAGGCAGAATCTGGTGTTCCGTGGTGCTTGGGTGGGGATTTCAATGAAATAAAAGCAACGTGTGAAAGGGTGGGGTGTGTAAGGCTTGATAGGGGCATGAAGGAGTTCATAGAATTTTGCAATAACATGGAGCTGGTTGATCTTCCAATGCTTGGTAGGAAACATACCTGGACCAATTACCAGAACCATGTTGTCCATAGCCGCTTGGACAGATTCTTTCTATCTCACCAATGGCTGGAAAAGTATAATATCCTACAATGGGGCCTCCCGCGACCAATGTCGGACCATTGCCCAGTGTCGATTATGGATGATTGCAGGGATTGGGGCCCCAAACCCTTTAAGTTTATGGATATTTGGCTCTCTAACCCAAAGTGTATGAGTTTAGCCAAAGAAACATGGGAAGGGGTGCAGGTGACGGGGTGGGCAGGATTTCGCATTGTCCAAAGTTTGAAAGCCATCAAAGATAGATTGAAGGTTTGGAACAAAGAGGAGTTTGGGGATGTTAATCATGCATTACAGGAAAATGAAGTTAAACTCCACCAGTTAGACATTCTAGCTGAGAATAGGCCGCTTGATGTAGGGGAAAAGGCAATAAGATGCAAGACCAAAGCAAAGTATTGGTGGCTTTATAAGCTGACGGAATCATTATGGAGACAGAAATCTCGGGTTAAATGGCTGAAATTGGGGGATAAGAACACCAGATTTTTTCAGATCATTGCGAATTGATAAGCCCGTAATAGTGTAAATAATTGGGCTTATCTCGCTCATTTTTGCCACGCTCGCGCGTATAACTCCTTGTTTTTTATTGATATTGCGCGAAAGGTGCGTTTTTGGTGATTACAGGTTTCATTGTGAATAAGGCTTGAGTAAAGCCACGTTTCGCTCCAACAATGTTCGGGGATCCGAGGGCTCCAGTCGGAGCGATTCCGGAGCTTGGGGACTGTCATGGAAGCCCCGGAACAAAGCCTGGCATGAGCTGCTGTGGAAGACTGGCCAATTCAGAATGTCTACCGGTAGATATTCAATGTCTACCGGTTCATTTCCAGATCAGTGAAGCCACCATTTTGCACCATTCTGCATCGACGAATGTCTACCGGTAGATTACAATGCCTACCGGTAGAAATCCAGTTAAAGCAGCCTCAACTTTTGCTACGTAGTCGTTCTACCGGTAGGTGATCAATGCCTATCGGTAGACATTCCCCAGTTTCTGCAGATTTCTATTTTCTTTTTCTTTTTCTTTTGTAACTAAAAAGGGGTACTATATAAGTCCCCTTTACACGTTTTTAGGGCATCTTAGATCATTTTTTGAGCTAGCTCTTTCTCTCTCTACCTCCCTCTCCTCTCAAACTCTCAAACTCTCATTAATGGAGCATTAATTGGTGGGTTTAGGAGTGGTTGCCCTTCATTAAATTTGTAAGTAACCTTGGGATCTTCATTAATCAAGTGTTTATTTCCAGTTTAAGCATGATTTCGTTTTCTCCTTTCCTTACCCTAGTTCATTTCACTTCTCCTTTGATTATGTGTGAGTAGTGTAGCAAGGTTAGGTTATGGGATGATTAACATCCTGTAACCAAGGGTATTTCTTGTTCTTCTCTCTCCAAACTTCATTTTCAAAGAGTAAACATGTTGTTAGGGTATTTTTATGTAGCAAAGCTCGGAGGTGTTAACCCCTTTGATGCTTAGGGCTATGTCTTTCCGAGCATTTGTCAAAATGTTCCAAAAACCCTAATCTGTCTACCAGTCATATTGAAAGAGAGGAACAAGGATGCTTTTGAGTTATGGGTGTTGGTTATCTCTTAACCTAATCTTTAGTTAATTTCCAGTTAAAAAGCCGTAGTTAGGTTAAGTAGCCATTTTTCCAAATCACTCAGTTGGCCGTCTCAACGCCTGTGGGCAGCATGCCCTCGGAGAGAAAGGATTTCGTTCCTTTTCGCCATTGCGGCCATTTTTTGAAAATCGAGGGAGCGCGAGCGCCGGTGGCGTGCGCTCAAAAATACAGAGTCGCCACTTGAGTTTTGAAGGTCCGACACTCAAGGAACCGTATTTCGAAGTATTTGAAAAAGTGAAGGAAACCAGTCCGTCATAACCATATCTGGGTTCGGGAGCCAGGTTACGAGAGGGGAAGGGTTTTATGGCACCCCTCTCGCCCAATCCGGAGATCGGTCTCTACTTAGGCGTTTTTATGAAAACATTTGTGATTCTTCCTCTTTTAATTGATTTTAGCCAATTAGGGCGGGGGAACAGTTAATCGGGGATTAAAACTGTAACACTTTGCAAGACGTGATCAAACAATGGCATGGACGGATAGCATGATGAATAATAAACGGAATGACCTTGAAACAGCGATCAGATGCCAAAACCAGACTCGGGGCAGATCCGTCCTGCACGATGACCAACTTGCATGCCTGAACAGATCTGCATGCAAGTCAACCATCGCGCGAGACACACTGACTCTCGCGCGAGTATGTCATCTCACCACAGTCCCTAAATCATCCCCTTCTGGGCTCTGGAAGGACCAGTGCACACCCAGGAAACAAACCAAGCAGTTTATTGTAAGACTGTAAAAATGCTAGTTATTACACAATACTCCAAGCATGAGCCAAATAAGATGAAACACAACCCCTAAACAGTGGGGGCATCAAAACAGAGGCCAAGGGCCTAGTTGCCCATGCAAGGGCCACCCATGGAAATCAGAGAACTGTCGCGCGACAGAGAGTGAATCTCGCGCGACACTCCTAACTGGACTTCCAGGAATTGCTTTGCATGCTTGGGTCCTGAGACAGCTTCAGGGGATCCCAAGGGCATTCCAAACTGTTTAAAGCAAATAAGCTAGCTACTGTATTTTGTTTTGCATGCATAACAGTGATCTAAAAGTCAAAGTAAGATACAACAGACATAAATACACTGCAAAACAGAAAAGGGCTAGCTTCCCTTCCCCACGAGGTCCATTCTCTTGCTGACACAAGGGTCGCGCGAGTAAAGGGGACCGTCGCGCGAGGGTGTGGCTGCCACGATTTCTTGTAACTTTGCTGGCTTTAGGACCAGGGCATGGTATTGATTACCAGCCTTGGTCCTGTCAGCCCCCCTCAGGGATCAAAACAGAAACAGCTTAAACATTATACCTTTGCTTGGAAAGGATTTGGGAGTAGATTGAATGGATTGGTGTGACTTTGCTACCAAGAGTGTATGAACACCCTGAGTTCAGAAGTTTAGGAAGTGGTTTGGGAGTTAGGAACTTTGTGCTAGCTAGTGTGGGGCTTGTGGAATGACTAATGAATTCCTTAAACAAATTTTGGAACCCTTCACATGGAAGACCAATGGGGGTATTTATAGGGGGGATGTAAGGGCTGATTAGAGGCCAAACAAGACCTTAGGACCAGCCACTAAGGCTGGTCACAACTTGGTTGTGAGGCTAGCCAACAAGGTGAGAGAGTGGTTGGGAGTTTGCATGGGGCTAGAACCTGCCAGCACGCCGTTCAGCTGAGGAGAACGGGGTTCCAGCCCATGGGAACCCATGTGCCAAGCAATCATCACAAGTCCAGCTGGATTCTGTGATAGGGACAGGAGGGAACCATCGCGCGAGGGTCCAGGAGTATCGCGCGAGGGTCAAACAGTCAACAGTTTGACTTTGACTACACGTGGCAGGCTAAGTGTCGCACGAGGGACAAGAAGACTCGCGCGAGGGTCAACTCTGGTTTTAGGGTTTGACTGAAGGTTCAGAAGGGTGCAAAAGGGGTTCGAGTAGGGTTCCAAGCATTCCAAGCCTAATCCATTCCCAATCCAAGCTCTGTTCGATCCGATTTCATCATCGGGGAAACAAGAAAATCGTAAAATAAAGTAAAACGATTGGGGGACTCAGATTGGGGTGTCTACAGTAGTCCCTCTTTGACGGCACGCGGAGCACCATTGACTGGTACGGGTAACGTCAAAGATTTCTAGACACCCACCAAATCCGCCCAAAAGCCGATTAAATGGAAAATGCAGACGAGTATATAAAAATACCGTGCACCAAGGGGAGAGATTGGAAGTCGGACGGATAGATCGTCCCTGATGATTGATGGGACGGATAGATCGTCACTATTGATTGATCGGACGGATAGATCGTCGCTGATGATTGATCGGACGGATAGATCGTCACTGTTGATTGATCGGACGGATAGATCGTCACTGTTGATTGATCGGACGGATAGATCGCCGCTGTTGTTTGATCGAACGGATAGATCGCCGCTGTTGTTTGATCGGACGGACAGATCATCACTGTTGATTGATCGGACGGATAGATCGTCGCTGTTGATTGATCGGACGGATAGATCGTCACTGTTGATTGATCGGACGGATAGATCGTCACTGTTGATTGATCGGACGGATAGATCGCCGCTGTTGTTTGATCGAACGGATAGATCGCCGCTGTTGATTGATCGGACGGATAGATCGTCGCTGTTGATTGATCGGACGGATAGATCGTCGCTGTGGATTGATCGGACGGATAGATCGTCGCTGTTTTGTTTGCGGACGGACCACTGCTGGGGATACCAAATTCTTCGGGCCTAAGGGCAAAGCTTCCAAAATGACCCTCAAATTTATTGGTAACATATCAACATGTTATGGATCTCAACGAGGGATTAATTGAGATTGGGCCGGCCTCAGAATTCGGATTGGGCCTGCGGCCCAAAAGAAGTGTCGCGCGACACTCGAGAACAGTCGCGCGAGGGTCTGAAGTTAGGGCTTGGGCCTGAAAAGGCCCAGACCCGGCCCAAACCCGTTCCAATCGTTTAAACGTCGCGGGGACGTTACAGAAACAGTACTCAGCAGTTTCAAAACTTCTGAAACCCCTTCCCTCTCCTGTCTCTCTTCCAAAACCACTTCCAAAACTCACTCAAATCTTGATCAGACCATCAAACCAAGACACCACGAACATCTAACGCGATCATGGCAGACCACGGCGAGGATGGAGGCGGGGGTGATGTTATTGATCAACCGGAGGACCGAGGAGGGCCCAAGGATGCTGAAACAGGGGATCAACCACCGACGGAGGTTGTCGCGGAGGTTAGTACAGACGCCAATGCAGCGGTGGTAGGCGGCGGTGATGGCGAACGGGGTCGCGAGCAGGCGACTGTTGGTGGCGATGAGGGTCGCGCGACAGAGCCAGTGGCTCGCGCGACCGTTGAGCCTGAGGCCGTAGAGGCTGTCGTCGAGCGATTAGATCCAGGCATGGCCGTAGAAGGGTCAGTGGTGACCAGAATGAGTCCAGGAGATGCAAAACGATCAGACACCGGAGAGCATCCTCGCGCGACAGAGGAGGAGCCTCGCGCGAGGCTTGAAACTGGAGGAGGCAGTAGTGGTGGAGGAGATGACACCGTTGAGCCGTCCGGGTCCCCACCGAGGGATTCGGCGAAGGGTAAAAGCCTTGTAGATGCAGAGGCGGAGGTCACAGAGACTCCGGTTGAGGTCCGAGAGGAGGACATCTTGTTTCGGCCCGAGTCGACCGCGGCCACGTCGTCGAGACACGTGCCGATCACTAGACATGACGTTGCCGAGTACTTGACCGACGAGGCATTGGCGAGGCTTCTTGAGGACAATCCCCTGGTTGGGGAATTGGTCCTAAAGGCTAGAGAGGACCGCGCCCGGGCCATTGAGGCGTCGGAGGCCGTTGAGAGAGCCAAGAGGGAGAGACTGGAGAGAGAGGAGCTTCTGAGAGACGCAGAGGCTGAGGAGAGAGCCCGAGTTGAGGCGCAGGGGCCTAGGGTGACGGCCGTGGAGGAGGCGAAGAACACGGGTCGGCCGGGCTTTTCAGCGGGGGCATACGTGCTTCCTATACCGCACCTTTTTGTGCCGTCGGGCGTTGCGGCCCGCGCACCGTCGCAGAGAGACTACGACGACGAGCTGGTGTTGAGAGATCCCCGGGCCCACATTGCAGCGACATGGATGGAGGTATATTCCCAGAAAACACCCTTTGTAATTTGATTTCGATATTCTTGCTCTGATAGTTCACATTCGATGCTTGCTTAGAACATGCTTGAACTTAGAATTTGCACGAATGATATTGTGAATCAAAGCATGCTAAAGCCACGTATTTCTGTAGTATGGGCCCAATACGTAATAACTTGAACCAACCGTCCGTCGTAGGCTTCATCGATTACCTAGAACTTGAGAATGAACTTCCCATGTACTGACAGACCATTTGCTGCTTGTCTTTGGATCTGAAACAGGCTGGAGCTGAACAAAGGGACTTTCGCGGCTTCGGGGGTGCGTGCATGTCCCTGCAGCTGTATGAGGGGCTGCCGGAGAGAGTGAGGCGATTGGTGGACGAGGCAGGGTTCAGGGAGTTTGTGCGGACCTTGACCCCAGCGAGGATTGACCATGCCGTCCTCGTTGCACTTGCTGAGAGGTGGAGGGATACCACCAATACCTTCCACCTACCTCCTGGGGAGATGACAGTGACGCCTGCTGACTTCGCAGCGATCACGGGGCTGAGGGTTGGGGGTGAGCCCATCCCGTTTGACTCAGGGATCCAGGAGGATCGAGCTGCTCTGGAGTGGTTTCTGGGCAAAGCGCCCAGGATAGAGGGAGGAATGGCGAGGTATGACCAGTTTAAGGGCTACCTGAAGGAGGAGGTGTCGAGTGATAGGGAGGCGGAGCAGATGGCCCGGGCGTTTCTGCTATACTTGTTTGGTGCGGTACCCCAACAGGCGAAGCAACGTCCACCTGTCCTACTTGCCAGCGTTGAGGGATTTGAGGACAGCCTCGCGCTTTGACTGGGGTGGAGCGGCTCTTGGGACGGCCTACCTCTTCTTCGGCGACTCGTCGAGGACGGGCAAGAGCACGGCCGGCTACTGGAGAGTCTGGGAGGTACAATTCTACCCCTTTAAACACAATTTGATTATGCTTATCCATTGTTTAGTTCGCTTGACTGTTCTGATTTTGTCAAATGCCGTATGCCTTGACTAACATTTGAACTTGTCTAAACATTGCAGCTTTGGGCCTACGAGGTTTTGCGGATGTATCCGCCGGAGTGCAAGCATCCGGACTTGAGCGTTCTCCCTCGTGCGCTGAAGTGGAGCAAGGCAAGCACGGGGAAGAAGGAAGGGAGAGGCGTGCTCAACGCCTTCAGGCTGTACCTGGACGAGCTTAGGGCCTCACAGGTACGAACACATGACTGTAAGCCTTAGACATGTCTTTGTTTCCTTGTTTTAATGTTGTCGCTGATCAATTGCTTGCATTGCCCGTTTGCTTTTGACTCGCAGGTCAATTGGGATCCCTGGAGGAGAGCAGAGCCAGAGCCAGAGTACCTGGCCAGGAGCAGAGTTGTCACGGCCAGCAGGGTGTTGTTGGAGTCTGCCTTTGGTTGGTAGTGGTACCTGGGAGACCGAGTGACGCGCCAGTCACTGGGTTACCCTGAGTTCTGGGTGCCAGGGCCGCTCCCACCTCGAGCTTCACATACGGAAGAGTACACGCGGGCTGAGCTGGAGAGGCACACGAGGCCGGATACTGATCTTGAGCGATACCTGCGTGCTGGTAGGGACTACGCAGTCTACCAGCGAGACTTCCTGGCGGGCCCACTGGGGGTCCGCAGCCGGAGAGAGGCGCGAGGCCAGGCCGCAGGGGCCGCTGAGGAGAGGAGAGCAGCCGGAGAGGGACGGAGAGGAGGTGAGAGCCGGGCCAGGCGAGCCCCGAGCGGACCGGCCGTTGGTGGACTTCCTGCGTTGCTTTGGAGGATCCCTGTGGTTGACAGCCAGGGGAATCCCGCAGAGTTACAGCTAGTGCCTGCGAGGACGGAGCCTGCTCCTGTGACTGTGTCGGTAAGAATCAGTCTCCAATATTGCTTTTGAACTTTAAATGCTTGAATTATCTGCTGAATAGCCCGATGAACTTGAATTACATGCAGGTGCCAATTGAGTGGGTGAACGAAGCCGTTCGACGCATGTTGGCGTTGGAGAACGTGGTGAGAAAGGCGGCGAGCGGCACGCCACTGGAGTTGCAGTATCAGGCGCCAATGCTGCAGTCGACTCAGCCAGCCGTTGTTCAGAGGACTCAGGTATGAAAACGATATATTCCAGTTTTCGATACATTCCTGCTTTCGATACATTCCTGCTTTCGATACATTCCCGCTTTGATAGCTTGATAGACTGTACCTGTTTTCAATATAGAAACACAATATGCACAATATATACTCATGCTTTGAAATGTCATGATAATGCAGGTGGAGGGGAAGAGGAACCCTAGGCGGAAGAGTGCGCGAGGTCCGCCACCGAAGAAGGAGGTGGCACAGAAATCCGCGCCTCCGGTCACCACCACGCGGCGACAGACGAGGGGCTCACAGACAGCGCATGCACGCAAGGAAGAAGCCAAGCAAGCCGCGAGGCAAGCTGAGCTTCGGTACCAACTGAAGAGGCGTGAAAAGCCGACGTTGGAGAAACCGGGCCCGGCTCGCAGGCCGAAACTGATCATGAGTCCTACTTCCGAGGATGAGGAAGAAGAGGGAGAAGAAGAAGAGGCAGAAGAAGAGGGCGAGGAGCACTCGTCCACCAGCAGTGGCTCTGACGACTCCATTGATGATCCGAGGTACAGAGATGACCCCCAGGAGCTGCATGATACGTCAGACAGCGATGACGGGCTTGAGGAGCGTTGATTAGGTCGCCGTCACCCTTTTTGCTTTTGATTTAGGGCCTGCGTGCCCAAGTAGATAGCTTCTGATAGATAGACGTTTTGAGAGCCTGCGCGCCTCTTTTTGATTGGCGGGCGCATGTGCCCTGTTTTGACTTAGTAGTTTTGATCGGCCGAGGGCCATTGATACAGTAGTCCCTTTTGCTTTTGACATGGATAGATCACGGTTTAGTATAAAAAGTTGCATTTTGAAGTTTTAGCTTCTCATTGTGCATAAGAATCAGTAAAACCAGCCACTAATACCAAACTTGCATTGACAACACGTCGAGACTACACACAGACACGTATGAGTGTATAAAACAGCCTAACTCTGAAAGAAAAAAGGCAATATACCCTAAGACACAATCAGGATACAGGGATACGGGAAACAATGAAATTTCGGGCATTATACGCCAAAACTCACGATACCTTGAAAGAGATGAAAACGACACTCTTGAATGATCAACGATGGCCAACATGACCTGCGCCAATTGACGGATTTGTACGAAACGCCCCAAAAATGGACTTACACCGAAGAATGCTCAAAATAACACAAAAAGGGTATAAAATGTTGGAATACGACTCGATTATGTCCCGGACTGAAACCGACACCTCCATACAGTCACTCAAGGTCCAAGTGACCCGTATGGCATGACCAAAATAGGCTAGAATCTCCGGAACAAGTTTCGAACTCCCGAAACCTTGATTTGAACTCGAAACGGGCCTCCGAGGGTCCAAAATCTTCGTTGAGCACGGCATTCGGAATCCGATGCTTGGACACAGTCACATATGCTCATAATGACTTGCTGGAACCGTCAAAAGTGCCAAATGACCTTTGGAATGAAAGACGACCAATTTGGACAGTAGCTGTTGAAATCTGTCAAAACTGCAGGCCAACCGTCGCGCGATGGTTTGGAACTGTCGCGCGAGAAACATGCATCGCGCGATGCTTTGAGAGTGTCGCGCGAGAGTCAACCCCTGTTAAGCAGCCTTTGTTTGACCAAATTATTGGCATGGAGCTGTTCATAACCTCCACGTCTTCGAAAGTTGTTCTGGGCCTGCAGAAGGAAGGCTGTTCTGCCATGCAAGGTGGTAGGACACCTATGCCTTGGTCTCACCAACTCCTTGGCTATTTGAAGAAGGATTTTTAGACTTGATGAAGTGTACACCCCTTCTCAACTCATCTAAAATGGGAGACTCTCTAATGGAAGCCCTTGATCCTTGGCTAATGAGAGAGGAAACGATAAATTGGGCGAGTCCCCGGTCTCGCTGTTTATCCTCGATTCGAGATCTCCGATTTGCTCGACCGTGCGTCGAAATCATTCAAGCCGCATTGCCTTTCTGGGACCCCATTGCGCATGTCTTCAGGTTCCGTGAAGATGAAATGTGTCCCACGATAGAAGAGTTACAGGCGTACGCCCCGGGGTTTGCCAATCTAGACGTCCTTGCCGTGCCGCCCGTCCATGAAGACATGGGGCAAATTCTACGGGAAAAGCTCAATATCCCGGCGGCGGTGACAGCCAGTATTATTCGAAACGGCGAGCTCAACATTCTTCGCCTAATCGAACTGTATGGCCCGGAGGCTGGCCTGGGAGACTACGTCGGGGAAGCTCAACGACGCTTCGTCTTGTCTATATGCGCACTGGCTGCGTACATGCTGGTTCCCGTTGATGGAGGGGTAAATCCCAAATTGGTGAGCATTGCCTCACAAATGGACGATGGGAAAAACATCATGCCCATGGTCTTAGCGGAGACGCTCCTGGGTTTGGACATGCTGAAGCTTGAGCAAGTCGACTCTTTCAGCGGATGTCCTATCTTGCTCCAGGTAAATTCCTGCTCGACATACTTTCTCGCATTTTCAACTTCATTCCAAACGCTTGGTCTGTATTTGATATCTGACTTGCCCTCCGTTCTCACGCAGCTCTGGCTGGCAGACAAGATCGGGGTCTTGGAAGAGCCACAGGCTGGCTTTGAAGAGTTTCCCAGATTGTTGGTAGCGAGACCGATGATATTCCCCGACTTGCCGGTGGAGATATGGTTTGCCTTCCTGAATGATCTGCATTCTGAAGATATAGTCTGGAGGTGCCTCTGGTTAAACCTTCCAGCGATGACGCTCAAAACAGTGGGATACAAAAGAGTAATACTCGCCGGCCTGTCGAGCTTCACCTTTTACATTCCTGGGCGTACGCTCCGCCAGCTCGGAAGGAGCCAAGGATACAAGCGATACGGAGCGGAAGACTTCAACATCCCCGTGTTCACTTCCTGGGATTTGCGCTGCCATAGAGACAACTGGGGCGATAGGACGTTGAAGGAATCAGTCCCAGAGTTCAGGACGTGGCTGGAAAAACGTTACGTAAGATGGCTCCGTGTTGAAGTTGAAGCGAGACTAAGGGGATATTTCTGAATCCCGTGGGAGAACAAATTGTAATTAGTTTAGGCCATTAGGCTCCGCTTTTCAGTACTTGCCTGTAAATTGTATGCCACTTTGCCCGGCTTGATCGGCTAAATAAAACCTTTGAATTACCCGGCCGTTATTCCTTCGAGGGACCGAACTTGTCATTGAATACGTAATTTGAAGAAACAACGCTTCGACATAGTCATAAACACTCATAATGACCTACTGGAAGCATCGGAATTTCAAAATCTGGCCCGAGTCAAAATCCGGAAAATTACCCCAAAAAGGCAGTAGCCTGCTCTACTGTGTCGAATTAAACTTAACTCTCGCGCGAGCAATCAAAACCATCGCGCGAGCAATCAAAACCATCGCGCGAACAAGAACAGTCGCGCGATATTCCAGGACCCTCGCGCGATGGAGAATTCCTGTTACAGTGGCCAGCTTTGACCCATTCGGACAAAAAGGAGTGGCAGGCCTTGTCAGCAGGTCTGGGCGTGCAGGGAGCTCCTGGCTTTCCCCAGAGATGTTCCCTTGATTTTTAGCAAGTGGGGGGACACCTTGCAAGGCCACCTCATCAAGTAGGAAAGGCATGCCTCCTTCCTTGGCTTATAAAGAGGGGTGAGCCCCTGAATGAAGGGTGTGCCTCCGTGGGAAATCTCTAGCACTATTCCCCAAATGGCAAATCATCTCCCCATCTTAATTGGCACGTGGCTCGAGGAATTTGTCGCGAGCGATTGGATATGCTTTCGTTCCCATGGGTTGGCGGCGTTTCGCTTCTTAAAAAGCGTAAGGCTCCGCCCCGAGATTCTGAGAGCAGCCCTGCAGTTTTGGGACCGAGACGTCCATGTGTTCCGATTTGGGGACAACGAGTTGTGTCCGACCGTTGAAGAATTCCAAGCGTACCTCCAAGGCTTTGCTTCGAGCGTAATTGTCGTGCCACCTTACGGGCAAAGCATGTCAAAGCTGTTGAAGACATGTCTGAACATCCCCAGGAGTGCGGCGGAAAGCCTGTTGATCGGCGGACAAATAAACATTGCGCGCCTAACGGAACGGTACGGGCCCGACGGCGATCCAGCGGATACGGTTCTGCAGGCTCGACGTCGATTCGCCGTGTCAGTCAGCATATTGGCCGCATACCTGCTGGTGTCTCCGTATGGACGGCCCGACCCCTCGTTGGTACACGTGGCTGCGGAGATGGGTGCTCGGAAGAACGTGGTGCCTTTGGTGCTCGCTGAGACACTCATTGGTTTGGATTTGGTAGCGACAGGTCAGACAAACTCATTTGGTGGCAGTCCAATCCTGTTACAGGTAAACTCTCACTCAGCTCACCTTTTTCCGGTTTTCACACAGTCTGTTTTTACCTCGACTCTCGGCTTAAGGCTGTATGGTAGCTTCTTACTTGTTTTCTTTCGCTCGGGCTTATGTGGTTCCTTACTTGTCTTTTCGCTCATGTAGTTATGGCTATGTGACAAGCTTGGACTAATCTCGGCTCCTGAAGCGGACTGGCCCCGTCTGCCCGGGCGGATGCACCAAAGGGGAATGTTGTATCCAGAAATGTCTGAGGAGGAGTGGTACACCTTCATGAGAGAGATGTCTCCGCGCGAGATCGTCTGGCGGCACAGGGCCTTGAACATCCCGGATATGGCTCTGCACTCTGCAGGTTTTGAGAGAATGGTGATTGCTGGGCTGTCCAGTTTCACGTTCTACATTCCAGGTCGTATCCTGCGGCAACTGGGCATGAGCCAAGGCTTTCATCGAGCTGGGGTAGAAGACTTCCACATTCCAGCTTTTACAGCCCAACATTTGGCAGGGTATGAACACAACTGGGGTTTGAGAGAACTCGGAGGAGCGGAAGACGACTTCAGCACAAGACTCAAACATCGCTATGTAGCATGGTTAAGAGAAGAGGTCGAAAGCAGACAAAATGCAGACTGACTCCCGACTCAAATCCAATGATCTAGAATAAACTGTGAGCCCGTGAGGGCCTCCTAGCATTTCGTTCTGTTTTTGATGATTTACTATTTTTCTTGGGGCTCTGCTCAGCCTATGTAATAGAAATAATAGTTTTGAATAAAAGCGAAAGATTAAGAATTTTCTCCTTTTTGGTCCAAGTGTTGAACGCCACGTTGTTTGAAAGTTGAGGTACACTCCGGCATGAAAAACCCGGATCGAGTTGATTGATTGTGACCGAGTCTCACAGAGAGATTGCCTACGTATCCCAAACTAGGGAATCAGGTCAAAACGTAGTTCAGGCTAAGGTTCGCTCGTGTGTTTTGGCTCTCCTTTTGCGCTCTAAATTTTGCCTAGGACTGCCTTTGCAGGTTTCCAGCCTAGCGAGCTTTGATTGAACGCCTATTTATTTTTGCCTAAACTGCCCCCTTGGGTTTTCAGTCTAGCAGGCTTGCTCTAATTTTTGCTTGGTACCGCCCACCCTTGTGGTTTTCGGCCCAACGAGCTTCTCTCAAGGGTAGTAACGTTTAAGTTGATCCAGGTTGACCAGAGTGTTGAACTCGTTGCCGTCCAGATCGATGAGCTGAGCCGCTCCACCCGAGAGGATGGTCTTGATAATGTAAGGTCCTGCGCGCTTCGGGCGGAACTTGCCACGTAGATCGAAGATGGGAGCCCGGATTTCTTTTGTAACCATGTCCCCTTCAGCCAAGTCACGAGACTTCACTTTCTTGTTGAATGCCCGAGCAATCCTGCGTTGATATCCCTGAACGTGATACAAGGCACGGAGCCTTCTCTCGTCGAAGAGCATGAGTTCGACAAACCTCCCGCTAAGCCATTCGGACTCCGCGAGTTCACATTCAGCCATGATCCTCAAAGTCGGCACTTCCAGCTCGATGGGGAGGACAGCTTCCATCCCATAGACTAGAGAGAAAGGGGTTGCCCCTGTTGATGTTCGAATTGACGTGCGGTACCCCCAAAGAGCTAGAGGCAGCTGCTCGTGCCAGTCCATGGCGGACTCTGCGGATTTCTTGATGATAGTCTCAATGTTCTTGTTGGCTGCTTCAACCGCCCCATTCGTTTGAGGGCGATAGACTGTTGAGTGATGAACTTGGATCTGGAATTCTTCGAAAAGCTCCAACACCCTGCCTTTGAAATGGACCCCATTGTCAGAAACAAACGCCTGATGTTCTTTCGGATAAACTGAGCAACCTGAACCGCCGTCAGGGTCTTGTAAGATTCAGCCTCGACCCACTTGGTGAAGTAGTCTATTGCCACCAAAATAAACCGATGCCCATTCGAAGCAGAAGGCCTGATCATGCCGATAACGTCGATACCCCAAACAGAAAAGGGCCAAGGCGATGTCATGCCAAAGAGTTTAGAAGGAGGGACGTGCATGAGATTGGCATGGATCTGACACCTATGGCAGCGGCGCGCATAATCCACACACTGGGACTCCATGGTAGACCAAAAGTATCCATGTCGTAAGATTTTCCTGGCAAGCATGACCCCGCTCATGTGGGGGCCACAAATTCCTTCGTGAATTTCCTCCATGATTTTGATGGCCTCAGTGCCGTTGACACAGAGCTTATGCATTCCGCAGTGAGATCTCCGATACAGTCTCCCGCCATAGATAATGTACTGAGCGGCCATTCTCCGGAGTGCTGTTCGGTCCTTTTTGGTGACGTCGGCCGGAAACTGACCACTTTCGACGAAGTTCCAGATATCGTGATACCAGGGTAGGCCGTCATCGACATCATCGACGGCGTTGACATATTGATAAGCAGGCAAGTCCCGCTGTTCGATTAGAATAGGACGAAGCTTGATACCAATCGGAAGCTCGATCATGGAAGCCAGAGTTGCTAGAGCATCGGCGAACTGGTTCTTCATCCGAGGGATGTGCGTGAACGTGACCTTGTTGAAACGAGGAATGAGGTCCTCCAAGTCTTGGTGATAAGGCTTCAATCTGTCCTCCCGAACTTTCCAGTCCCCGTTAGCCTGAGAAACGACAAGGTTGGAGTCACCAATAACCTCTAGCTTTTCAACACCGAGCGTAAGAGCCGCTTCCATGCCAACAATGCAGGCCTCATATTCAGCTTGGTTGTTCGTGACATCGAAATTGAGTTTGAATGCAAGCGGAATATGAGCACCATCGGGGGTTATAAGCAAAACCCCTATCCCGTATCCCTTCTGATTGGCTGCCCCATCAAAGTAAAGAGTCCAGGTGTCTTCGACAACTGCCATCACTCCTTCGTCTGGAAACATAAAATCTGAGTCCTCTGGCCCATCGACGGGATGATCAGCCAGAAATTCGGCGACTGCGCGCCCTTTGACAGATTTCCTAGTGACATATTCGAGATCGAACTCTGCGAGCAACAGCAACCAACGTGCTAACTTACCAGTAAGCGCAGGTTTCTCAAATAGATACTTGAGAGGATCCATTCGAGAAATCAACTTCACTGGGTAAGCCAGCATGTAGTGTCTTAATTTCTTGGATGCCCAAACAAGAGCCCAACACGTCTTTTCGAGAGCGGTGTAGCGTTCTTCGGCGCCAACCATCTTCTTACTCAGGTAGTAAATGGCCTTTTCGACTCCCTTTCCTCCCTCTTGAGCCAGCAAACACCCCATAGACGAAGGATTCACGGACAAGTAAAGTATCAAGGGTTTCCCTGGCATCGGTGGCATTAAAACCGGAGGGTTCTGCAGATAGGTTTGAATGGAGGTGAAAGCTGCCTGGCACTTGCCCGTCCAAACAAATGGAGTATTCTTCTTCAATAGACGAAACATCGGCTCGCAAGTCAGTGTCAACTTGGCGATGAATCTGCTGATGAACTGTACCTTTCCCAAAAAGCTTCGCACTCCCTTTTCAGAATCTGGGGGCTTCATCTCGAGGACCGCTTTGATTTTGGACGGGTCGACCTCAATTCCACGAGAAGTGATCATGAAATCGAGCATCTTACCAGCCGTAACCCCAAAGGTGCATTTCTGAGGATTTAGACGCATACGGAACTTCCGTAATCTCCCGAAGAACTTCCTAAGTACAGGAATATGACCTTCTCGAGTTTTGGATTTGGCGATCATGTCATCGACGTAGACCTCGACTTCTTTGTGCATCATATCATGTAGGATAGTGGTAGCAGCTCGCTGATAAGTGGGCCCAGCGTTCTTCAATCCAAAAGGCATGACCAGGTAGCAATAGGTCCCCCATTCAGTGATGAACGTGGTTTTCTCGCGGTCCTCGGGCGCCATGAGAATTTGGTTGTAGCCAGAGAAGCCATCCATGAACGAGAGCAAAGCGTGCCCCGCAGTGTTGTCCACAAGCACATCGATGTGTGGCAAGGGAAAATCGTCTTTGGGGCTCGCTTTGTTCAAGTCCCGAAAGTCAACACAAACTCGGATCTGGCCATTCTTCTTAGGAACGGGGACGATGTTGGCAACCCACGTAGGATACTGAGAAACCATGAGAAAGCCAGCGTCAATCTGCTTAGTAACTTCTTCTTTAATCTTCTGAACCCAATCTGGTCTCATCCGTCGGAGTTTCTGCTTCACAGGCTTGGCATCCGGGAACAAAGGAATACGATGCTCCACAATCTCGGGATCAATTCCGGGCATATCTTGATGGGACCATGCAAAGACGTCACTGAACTCGGTGAGCAGCTCTTTGAAGTCGCGATGTTCCTCTGGGGAAAGTGTGGAGCCCACTTGAACCATTCGGGGATCATTTTCATCTTTCAAATTTATAGAAACTATTTCTTCTTTTAATGGCTGAGCATGCCTTTCGTCTTCCCTCTCGATGAAGGCACGGATTTCCTTGGGAATGTCCCCATCGAAATCTATCCCCTCATCGTCAGGGTCGACACAATTTATATAAAGATCATTGAAATAGTCAGAAGATGCCTCGTTCATTTCACAAGCCCCTGAAGGGTCACCAAGTACAAGAGAATCAAACTCGAAATAAAAGCTATGACGTGGAGGGCCTAGAGGCACAAACTCCGACTCAGAGCTAGACTTAGAGGACGGGACAGACCCTGACTCAGACTCAGACTCGGACTCAGACTCAGACGTGTCGTCAATGTAAGTCAGGCATGGCTTGAAAATGCAATTATTCAAAGAGCCCTCGGCTTTCACAATGAGAGAGGTGGGATCCTCGAGGGCGTCGGGCCCGAGCATGAGCACTTCAGCTTCTCCAGCTTCCCCAGCCAAACCCACTTGGGAGAATTCCTGGAATAGCAGCTCCAGATTTCCCTGATCGATAGATCCCAGCCAGTCAGTCTTGGTCTTCAGCTGATTAAGCTTCCTCTTGAATTCTTCCTTTGCTGGTTCATCATCACTGCTTGACCAGGTGTCATCAGCGAAAATCTCAAAGCCAGGCAGCAGCTCCCTGGTTTCGGAATGAACGAAAGGCTCAGCCTGCCCGGCGTAAGTGGCATTTCCGATTTCACGCACGAACTTGGGACCGCTGCAGAGGGTCCGAGGTTTTCCCATATATTTCCTTCGTTTGGCATCTTTGGCAGAGGCGATGTACCCCAAACCAAAGCGGCCCTCGTTGAAAGGAAAAGTAGGGAACTCCGGGACCCCTTGACGGCGAGAGCCTAAGCCAATGCCCGGAAAATAAGACATCCTCCTCATAATGTCCAGCGCGACAGAGCTTATGAGGAAGTTCCCGTCCACATTGATGGCCATCACTGTGCCCGAAGTATCAAAAGAGAAACCTCCAAGGTCGACGTCTTCTTCGCCGTGTTGAATTCCCAGAATAGGAGTCCCGTCCTCCTTGAGCGGGCGGATGCCTGAATCCCCGCAGATGGTTAGAGTGCCAGTGGGTAGTCCCAGAATGACCTTTTGGTGGAGGGTGGACGGCACAGCCATGATGTCAGATCGATGGAGCCATGGTCTGCCTAACAAAAGATTGAAAGTTGCAGGAATATCCACAACATGGAACTCCACGTCCATCTCAAAACCCTCAGCATCGAGTTTGAGTTTCAAGATACCTTCGACCACACGACGGGTGCCGTCATATGCCTTGACAGCCAGATTAGAAGGTGCCAGATCCTTCTTGGTGAGTCCCAAACGATAAGCGACCCGCAGAGGGCAAACGTTGATGGCGGAGCCGTTGTCAATAAGAACGGTCGGGACCCAGAGTCCTCGACACTTGACGGTGATATGCAAGGGGCGATTGTGGTCGACTCCTTCGACTGGCAGGTCCTTGTCTGTGAAGATCACTGTATGCTTGGAGGTTGGAGGGAGGATGAGAGATATCATCGCCTCTGGTGTGACGTTGGCCTGGACTTCAAGGTGGGATAGGGCGTGACATAGCCTCTGACGATGCTCCTTGGATGAACAGATCAGTCCCCAGATAGAAATAGCGGCAGGAATCCGCTCAAGTTGCCGCTGAACCAGATCAGGAACCGGATTGCTAGCTGATACCTCAAAAGGTGCGGACCTTGGGAAAGAAACAGGCTCGTTACTTTGATTAGCAGGATTGGAGGAATTCCCGGCCTGCAGATTAGCAGGCTGAAAGATCCGTCCACTCCTTGTAACATTGTGAACGTTTCCCAAAGAGGGCACGAGTCGAGGGCTTTCCTTCACATCCCAGAGATCAGCAGGGACATCTCCCAGTTTGCGCTTTCCCTTGTCAGTAGTTGGTGCAGAGACGGGTACTTTCATGTCCAAGCCCAGATCCTTAGCCAGATCTTTCATCAGCAAGGAGTCCCAAAAGCTTAAGTCCTTCACAGCAGCCACTTCAGCAACGGGCTCCGGATTTGCAATGAAAGGGACATCCCAGAGACCAGTGTCAGCCAGGGTACGATTTACAGCCCAGACTTCATTCCGGACTTGGACGTCCACTATGTCGTTAACTTCCCACAGATTAGCGGGTGGAGCGCGGTCCGTGACCATGATACTGCAATCCCTGTTGTTGGGGTAAGGCACATGAGGGCGTGGATTTTCTTCATCGACAATGTAGGAACAGGGGTCATGATCAGTGTCGGGGTTAGTATCACAAACCGAATCAAAGACCGAACCAAAGAGGGAAACATGGTCTCCCAAAGCCCGTGGATCATCCTGGACGAGTTCATCCTCCGCGTAGTGAAGCATGTAGTCCGGCGTGGCATAGCCTTGCAGAGGGTTAGGGTCGACATCCACGGGAGCAAACCAGGTCGGCTCAGGATCCCAACAATATTCCGCTTCGGGAACTGGAGGTTCGATCGGGTTGAATAGCATGTTCAAGGAGAAACCGTCCAAAGGGTCAAGCAAGGCCGCTTCATAACCGACCAGCCAGCCATCATACCAGGCTTGATCGAATGGGACATTTCCTGGCTGTGGAGGAATCCCGTCCATTCCAAGGGTGGACCACTCGTTGAGGAGAGGAGCGGCATAGTCCCAATGGTCTGCTATAGCCCAGCCAGTGGCTTGCATGTTGTTATCTGAGGGAGGCACCCAAGGCTGATAGGGATCAGGAAATGGGCCAGCGACGGTTGCATACGGGCTGTCAAGCGACGAGGCAGAGTTGATTTGCACAGCAGGGATTGACTGATGGAAGAGGGAGCTGACAGATTCCTCGGAGACAGGTGAAGCAGCTTGTGAAAGTTCCGAAGGCGCATCGGCATCAACAACTTGGCCTTCGACCAATTGTATATAAGAAACCTCGGTGGATGGCTCGAGCGGGAAAGGCACGATGGGCCTGGGTCGATCGGTTGAGGCTATATAGTCAGTGGGGTTAAATATGGTGGAGCTAGGGTTGATATGAGTGGAGCTGAGAGATATCTGGCTGATGTGGGGTACAGTGTTATGCTTAGGGAGAGAGTTGGCAATGACGTTGGGTTTTTGAGGTGGTGGAGGAGTCTCCAGCGTGCCATCGTCGATGAGATCCTGGATCGCATGACGGAGGCGAAAACAGGAGTCAGTGAGATGACCCGCTCCTTGATGGTAAGCACAGTAAAGGTTGGCTTTGAAGCCAGGTGAAGGGTTCTTGGGTAGAGGAGTTGGATCCAGGGGCTTCAGATGCCCTGATTTGACCAATTTTTCCAAGACCGAGGATAGAGGTGCCTCGATGGCCGAAAAGCTGCGAGGTTGGTTCCGAGGTCGATTATTCTGTGGATTCTGAACTTGGTTGACATCCACGACATGATTAGCAGCACTGGAGGAAGCGGCATTAGTACCGGCGGTCGCTGTGTTGGAGTAAGTCCCCGTTCCGAATAGTGCATTGGTGTTTCCAGAATAAGCCCGAGGCTTTGATTTGGGGGCGTGCGAGGATTCACCCTTTGATAGAATTCCACTCTGCAGAGCGTCTTCGATGGCCAGGCCAGAGTCGAAGAAGGTTTCAAAATTAGCGGAAGCCTGAGCTAGAACCAGGTGCCTAGCATAGTCTGGCTGAAGGTTGCGGGAGATGATGCGGAGCTGGTCCTTCTCGCTTGGGCGATCAGTCATCTGTGCGGCTTTAGCTCTCCACCTTTTGACAAAGTCCGCGAAGGTCTCCTTAGCCTCCATTTTGGTGGATTCAAGTTCCCGAGTAGTCATTTTCAGCTGGGAGTTGTAATTGTACTGCGAAATAAACGCAGTCCCAATGTCTTCCCAAGTCCTCCTTTTGGCAATGTCGAGTGACAAAAACCAATGGAAAGCAGGGCCCGAGAGGGTCTGAGGAAAGAGCTGTGACATGGCCTCTGGCTCAACAGAAAGAAGTTTCATGGCGGCATGGTAGCCGTAGAGATGAGTCCTGGGGTCGCCGCTCCCGTCGAACTTAGCCAAGTCGGGCATCTTGAATTTTTCAGGGAGCTTGGCGTTGGGATACAGGCAAAGGCGATCCAGATCGATCCCTCCGGCAGTGATCTTTTCTGTTTTGGCAATGGATTCCTCCAGTTTGGCCATCTTGGCCATGAGGGCAACTATTTCTGGACTCTGAGTTGGTCCTTCTGGGTTTGGAGGCAATCTACCACCTGCAAGGTTCGCAGCGGGCCTGCGAGCTTCCCTCGGGTTCAAGACGATGAGGCGTCCTGCGTGAAGCGGATCTGGAACCAAGACAGGCTGCTCCTGGTCAGACTCATCGTCCCCACCTTCCTCCTCGAGAGGGGGCGGAAGGCGAGTGTGGATGAGGTCGTTCAAACGAGCAATGTTAGTGTCGGTCTGAGCTGCCCTCTGTTGCATGGCGGTGATGCTGTCCTGGAGGTTCATGAGCATGGTTTCCAGGGTAAGGGGTTCTGGTTGTGGCGGTTCCATTGAGACAGGCGTTTCAGAGGTGCTTGAGGCGGATACTGGGGTAGTCGGACGTCCTTCCTGTGAAGCCGGCGGTGAACCTGACTGAGAACCTGACTGAGATTCTGAGTGTTGTGCTGCTGGAGGTGAGCGCCGAGAGTCTTCCGTGATGACTGACTGGGACCGTAACCTGACGAGCCTTTGATCCGAACTCAGATGCAGACGTTCCCAAGCGGGTTTGGCAACTGGCCTCGATACTTTCCTCGGTGGTGCAATGATTCAGATCTTTGCATGCAAGGGAAAAGGAGGTTTAATAAGGGTCCTGCAGTAACTTTAATCTAAATAAAAGACTAAAGCGGATGCAGCCAACGTCGAGAGTGTCATTTTAGACTCTAGAACCGGAAGACAAGTCTGTCTCACGACGCTTCGGACACTGTTTTAGGCCCTCAGAATTCTTTTTGAAGATGTATCCTTATTTGGAACGAGCGGTCCTAAAGGATGTCAAAAGGAATCTAAACCTTTGTCTGTTTCGATGTTCGGGGTTTCAAGTTTTTGAAGCCAGAACGACTCGGTATGAATATCATGATGCCATAACCAGGTTGGCGTAAGCAGCACTGTGCTATTAGCCGGGCGGTGTAAGTGACGAGGCACTTGTTACCTTTTGGTGTAAGCATCACGGTATTTTACTCCGTGGTTCTTCGTTTTTTGTTCGAAACCCTAAACAGGTACACGGGCAAAGGTGTAGAAAAGCTTCTGATTTCCTAAAGTCCTGCCGTAAAAGGACTTAAAAGATGATAACGCGCACCATTGAGGTACACGACTCCTCATCGGGCCGAAACAATGTCCTACTAAGCCTGAAGACAGACTCGGAACAGATTGAGAACCTAGGAGCCATCCTAGACATGCTTCTACGCTGAATGAGAATGTGTGTACAGTTCATGCGATAAGGGAAGCAGTAACACATAGGCATTTAGAGGGTTAGATGCAAGTAGATCTTAACCTGTAGGTACCTGTCCTAATTGGGAGAGTTCTAATGCTCTGTATATGCAATAGACCGGTTTTGGTTCGTAACAGGTTCCTCGGACTAGGGCCACAGATATACCTCCCGTTACCCGCGTTTTTCGCAGAATAACAGTCGAACGGTAGCATGACCCATCATCGTCGAAGGTTGTCGGTCATTCGGGCGCCCCGGGCTCCGGTAAACCGTGCCGGATTGTCAAAACGTTCCGACGAGGCTTTTCCCACATCGATGCAAATGAAATGCTAAAATTTGGTTAAAAGAAGAAGAATCACAAAGTCGTAAAAATGCCTTTTCAAATTTGGCTCACTTTATTTAGTCCATCTTTAGAAGAAACTACGCAAGCGAATAATCGAAAAAGCCCCAGATTAGAATGGCCGGACATGAGGTCCTATTAAATCACCGTTCCAACCTTCGGCAGCGCGAAGCTCACCGCTTTGACAGGCTTTTAAGGGATTGTTCCCAAGCGTATTAAATCCTAAGTGTGAATTAATATTGGTTCGATTTATCCCCAGCAGAGTCGCCACTGTGGGCAGCATGCCCTCGGAGAGAAAGGATTTCGTTCCTTTTCGCCATTGCGGCCCTTTTTTGAAAATCGAGGGAGCGCGAGCGCCGGTGGCGTGCGCTCAAAAATACAGAGTCGCCACTTGAGTTTTGAAGGTCCGACACTCAAGGAACCGTATTTCGAAGCACCTGCCGCGCTTTATTTGAAAAAGTGAAGGAAACCAGTCCGTCATAACCAGTGGCGGAGCCACTTGAGGACGAGCGGGGGCACGCACCCCCACTGAACTGAATACTCTTTTTTTTTTTTCTTTTTTTTTTTTTTTTCAGATTTTGTATTTTTTTTCCTGTAATTGGCTTCTTAAATTGTTCTTTGTTTAATTACTTTAATACATTTTGTATATATTTCATTCTCAACTTTTTGTTTCCAATATTACAACAATTCCACTACACTTGCGAAGTGAGATGTTTAATGAATAAAAAGAGTCACCACTCACCATTTGAAACTCCTCAATACATAATGTCCAAATTTGTAAGTGGCTAAACCATGGGTTATATGCATTATACTTCATTAATTATTCACAATTGTGAAAGTAATCTTGTCTTTGTTGATACGGAGTAGAACTTACAACGCGTGACGAAATTAGAGGTTTAAGCATAAATTGAAAAGAAAAGCACATTTTTTTCTGATTGGATCAAGATTGCTGAATATTAACATTTTAGTTATTGTGTATCTAAGTGCTATTAGACTTGGTCCATTGAGACAATTCAAACAATTGATTTGTTTTGATAGTTTATGAAATTACTACCTTCCTTAGTAAATGTGTTAGCTTTTTTTTTTTAAAATTATTTCTAGCACAAGCATTCTTTTATTATTTTGGTGTTGCTAATTATGATTTTTTTTTTTTGTTGAAGTGTGTTTAAAAAGTGCCCCCACTATCGTTAATTCCTGGCTACGCCACTGGTCATAATCATATCTGGGTTCGGGAGCCAGGTTACGAGAGGGGAAGGGTTTTATGGCACCCCTCTCGCCCAATCCGGAGATCGGTCTCTACTTAGGCGTTTTTATGAAAACATTTGTGATTCTTCCTCTTTTAATTGATTTTAGCCAATTAGGGCGGGGGAACAGTTAATCGGGGATTAAAACTGTAACACTTTGCAAGACGTGATCAAACAATGACATGGACGGATAGCATGATGAATAATAAACGGAATGACCTTGAAACAACGATCAGATGCCAAAACCAGACTCGGGGCAGATCCGTCCTGCACGATGACCAACTTGCATGCCTGAACAGATCTTCATGCAAGTCAACCATCGCGCGAGACACACTGACTCTCGCGCGAGTATGTCATCTCACCACAGTCCCTAAATCATCCCCTTCTGGGCTCTGGAAGGACCAGTGCACACCCAGGAAACAAACCAAGCAGTTTATTGTAAGACTGTAAAAATGCTAGTTATTACACAATACTCCAAGCAGGAGCCAAATAAGATGAAACAAAACCCCTAAACAGTGGGGGCATCAAAACAGAGGCCAAGGGCCTAGTTGCCCATGCAAGGGCCACCCATGGAAATCAGAGAACTGTCGCGCGACAGAGAGTGAATCTCGCGCGACACTCCTGACTGGACTTCCAGGAATTGCTTTGCATGCTTGGGTCCTGAGACAGCTTCAGGGGATCCCAAGGGCATTCCAAACTGTTTAAAGCAAATAAGCTAGCTACTGTATTTTGTTTTGCATGCATAACAGTGATCTAAAAGTCAAAGTAAGATACAACAGACATAAATACACTGCAAAACAGAAAAGGGCTAGCTTCCCTTCCCCACGAGGTCCATTCTCTTGCTGACACAAGGGTCGCGCGAGTAAAGGGGACCGTCGCGCGAGGGTGTGGCTGCCACGATTTCTTGTAACTTTGCTGGCTTTAGGACCAGGGCATGGTATTGATTACCAGCCTTGGTCCTGTCAGCCCCCCTCAGGGATCAAAACAGAAACAGCTTAAACATTATACCTTTGCTTGGAAAGGATTTGGGAGTAGATTGAATGGATTGGTGTGACTTTGCTACCAAGAGTGTATGAACACCCTGAGTTCAGAAGTTTAGGAAGTGGTTTGGGAGTTAGGAACTTTGTGCTAGCTAGTGTGGGGCTTGTGGAATGACTAATGAATTCCTTAAACAAATTTTGGAATCCTTCCCATGGAAGACCAATGGGGGTATTTATAGGGGGGATGTAAGGGCTGATTAGAGGCCAAACAAGACCTTAGGACCAGCCACTAAGGCTGGTCACAACTTGGTTGTGAGGCTAGCCAACAAGGTGAGAGAGTGGTTGGGAGTTTGCATGGGGCTAGAACCTGCCAGCACGCCGTTCAGCTGAGGAGAACGGGGTTCCAGCCCATGGGAACCCATGTGCCAAGCAATCATCACAAGTCCAGCTGGATTCTGTGATAGGGACAGGAGGGAACCATCGCGCGAGGGTCCAGGAGTATCGCGCGAGGGTCAAACAGTCAACAGTTTGACTTTGACTACACGTGGCAGGCTAAGTGTCGCACGAGGGACAAGAAGACTCGCGCGAGGGTCAACTCTGGTTTTAGGGTTTGACTGAAGGTTCAGAAGGGTGCAAAAGGGGTTCGAGTAGGGTTCCAAGCATTCCAAGCCTAATCCATTCCCAATCCAAGCTCTGTTCGATCCGATTTCATCATCGGGGAAACAAGAAAATCGTAAAATAAAGTAAAACGATTGGGGGACTCAGATTGGGGTGTCTACAACGCCGAATTTGGTTGGCGGCCCTAACGCCGAAACTCTCGGCACTCACTAATCTCTGAATCAAAGTTATGGATGCGCTCCCTGTGGAATCGACCCCGGACTTCCGGGTTTTATTATGCTTTCAACCGACCTAGCCCTACGCTTGGGGTAATCTTATTCTGACACACATTAAGGTCGCAAGCACGAATCACAGGTTTAAAAGAAATATGGTGGGCTCAATCAAAGTAGGTGGGAGAACCGTGGAGGATCCTAAGGAAATCAAGGATGCTGCAGTGAACTATTTTCGTAATAACTGCACCGAGGAAAGAAAGGTCAGACCAATTCTGGGAGGATATTTTCAGAGACGCTTGCCTAAATATGCAACTCTACAACTGGAAAGTCAGTTCGAAGAGGAAGAGATTAGGGCTGCTCTGAAAGGGTGTAGCAGTCTAAAGGCTCCAGGTCCGGATGGATTTAACTTCTCATTCATCAAGAAATGATGGGAGTTCATGAAGGATTTAGTGCTCCAATTCTTTTCAGAATTTCACTCAAATGGAAAGCTTATGAAATGTATTAACTCTACTTTTGTTGCGTTGATTCCTAATGTTGATTGCCCTATTACTTTTAAAGATTTTAGGCCAATTAGAATGGTGGGGAGTATCTACAAAATTCTCTCTAAAGTCCTTGCTAATAGGCTTAAGCAACATCTTACTTCTGTTATTGGTGAGTCTCAAGCGGCATTTGTGGGGGGTAAACAAATTCTTGATGGTGTTCTTATTGCTAACGAAGCCATTCACAGTTGGAAACATTCATCTCAAGGGGGGTTAATCCTTAAATTGGATTTTGAGAAAGCTTATGACTGTGTTAACTAGGGTTTTCTGCTGGATATGCTTAAGAAGGTGGGATTTGGGGAGAGGTGGTATGGGTGGATTAAGGAATGTTGCTCCTCGGTCTCTATGTCTGTCTTGTTCAACGGGTTAGCCACTCAAGAGTTCCAAACGCAAAAAGGGTTGAGACAGGGGGATCCTTTATCTCCCTTCCTGTTCAATATTGTAGCCGAAGCACTCAATAATATGCTGGAACAAGCCCGTGAGAAAAACATCATTAAAGGTGTTAAGTTGGGAAATAGTGGTGTGACTATTTCTCATCTTCAATTCGCGGATGATACAATCCTATTCTACAACAACGATTTGGAGGAGATGGGGAACATTAAGAGGATACTTAGAGGTTTTCAATTGATGTCTTGTTTGAAGAGATTAACTATTCCAAGAGTTCCCTATGTGGTGTTAAGGTCCAACAGGGGGAGATTGCAGCCCTGTCTCAGGTGATGGGTTGTAGAGTGGAATCTTTGCCCATTAAATACCTTGGGTTACTGATCCGCACCCAAGATTGTATAATCTTGGGGGCTTTTATCTTATCATTTGTAGCGTTTCATCCCTTATTATTCCTTTTTATCGCATTTTGCTCGTAAGGTTTCGTTTTGATGATTTCAGGTAAAATGTGGTAACTTCGTGCTTTTAACGTCAAGAATTTCTCTCGGAAGAATTCCACCATTCGAGGCCACGTGGCATTGCCCCGACAAGCCCCGCCGGGTGATTTTGGAAGGACCAAGGAAGCATTGGGCCGATGTCGGGCCGTTACACCAAGCAAAGCAAAAAAATCACAATTCTGTCGTTCATGAACCGGTACGGGTTCACTCATGAACCGGTTCATGAAGGCCAGTTTTTGAAGTTTGGAAGAATTGCAGAGGCCATGAACCGGTACGGGCTACTCATGAACCGGTTCATGCTGTGTTGAATCTGCCCGAAATTTCCACCTTTTTTGCTTTTTGCTTTTTGGATATTTGTGGGTTCTCTCTACTTTTGGGATATTTTGGGATATTTTTGGGAGAGAAAGGGTGACTTTATTAAGCCTTTTGTTCTCTCTCTCTCCCTCATAACTTCCCTTGTCATCTCTCTCTTCAATTAGCTAGAGTTTTATCTTTCCTCCATTGAAGTCTTGCTTTCAAGCTTTTGCCTTTCCAAGTTCTCTTGTAAGTTGTTGTCTTTTGTCTTTTTCTCGTTTATTAAAGTTGTAGCTACGGTTAAGGTTATCAATAAAATCAAGTTTGTTTTCGATTTCATCGGTTAAAAATTATGTCTCGTTTTTATGCTTTGTCTAGTCTTTTAGCTATGTGTGAGTAGTTTATTGGCTAAGTCTCGGGATAATCTTTCCCGAGGACTTAGGTTGTTATTTGGTTCTCGAGCCATCGGGCTTTTAAAACATGATTTTCCGGGATAGAGCCTAATTTGCATTTTCGGTCTAAACTAGGGGTGTTAACCCCTTGGTAACGAGTTTAGTCAAGCGGTCTTGGCTAATGACTTACCGAGGCCTAGTGGCCTCCTATGTGTTCGACAAATATTAAAAACAAAGTTGGTTCGCCTCCGGAAAATCACATCTTTTGTTAAACGTAGTCTTTTAAAGTTAAATCCTCCGGGCGTGAGCACGCGGTCGTGACTCTCACCTGAGTTATAATCGAGAACCGGTAATGGCCTTTGTCAAGGGTTAGAAGACCCCGAGACTTGCCTCTTTAAGTTTATCAAGCGTTAATCTAGTTTTCATTTTAAGTCAATCCGTTTAAAGTAAAACCATAGTTGGCCGTCTTAAACGCCGCAACCTACCTTATAAAACCTTCAATCCGAATCAAGCTATAATCGAATTCTCTGTGGGAACGATCCCGGACTTCCGGATATTATGCGTGCAACGACCTAGCCCTACGCTTCGGGTTTCTATCAACCTCATATTTAAAGTCAAGGTCGAGAAGTAAGCAGCGAGCTGATGAATGAGTATATAACGTAAAATATAAGTATTTCATGTTAAATGTGAACTGATGAACGAGTATATAACGTTATATACAGTGTATCAGAAAAGGAGAATCTTCATGTAAGTATTTCACGTTAAATGTGAACTGATGAACGAGTATATAACGTTATATACAGTGTATCAGAAAATGAGAATCTTCTGTCACTCTATTCCAACGTAACTGCTGGGATTTCAAACGTAGAACGGATAATGGGGGATAATGGGCTAAACTTATGGGATTTGAATGGAAAGGGTAATTTTGTCAGGCACTATTTCCCTTTTTAAATGCAGTGGACTTTAGGCTTTACCAAATACATATTAGTGGACTTAGTGGGTTAGAAACTTGATCAGTGGACTTAATGGGTTAGAAACATGCTATAGTGGACCTCCCACCAATTTTTTATTTCAGAAATCATTAACAAAAATTCCGTATAAATCAGTCATTATGTTCTTTGTATGACTGAAATTGTAGTCCATATTCTTCCCGTAATGAGGAACTCTAGAAGGGTCTCAGAAAAATTCAAAAATTATGTTTGTAGTAGTGTTTGGTTTGCTGGACCATTGGGCAAGGAATAAACATTTTATTCAACTTAAGCAAAAGTTTCAAGCTTTTGCCGTTAACCAATGTTCCTTATTGAAGAAAAAAGCTCATTCAAAGATTAGTAAACCAAATAGTAATGAACGCACTCCAATTTGAACTGAGCGTAATCCAAAATTTTTGGAGTTGGACTGAGCAAAGAGAACTGGAAAAAAAAAAAACGTGCAGAACTGGAAAAAAAGAAGAAGAGAATTTACCGTGGATGGAGAACGAAGAACTAAATTTTCGGAAAAAAAAAAAAGAGAACAAAAGAGCCATACCTCTGGAGAGAGGGCAAGAGTCAGGGAGACAGAAAAGAGAATTGAAAAGAAAATGTTTAGGGAGAGAGCGAGAGATATAATAGGAAACAAACAATGAGAATAAATCATTTAGCATTCATTACCGAGAATAACTAAAAATTCATTACCAAAAATGCATTTAGCAGCATTTATATGTAATAGATTTTCATTACCAGCATTCAACACCATCCCGAAAATGCAACGCTCAATGCCAAGACTTACCAAAACCGAAAAAATCATTACCAAAACCGAAAAAATCATTACTCACCCATTTATCCAAAAAATGCAAAGTATTTACGAAAATGCCAATGGTTGAATGAAGGGTGGAGATTTGTGCGGGGAAATGTGTGTTAAGCCAACGGTCAAGATTTATGTAGGAAAAATATGTGGGCCACCACACCGTCGCGAATTGTATTATTAGGTTCAAATGTACATAACCCGTTTGTTAATTTGCACATAATATAAGGTCAGATGGCGTTCTTTAATTCACTAGGAGGATGATAATGCCAAAATTTCGTTTGTTAATGCTAAAATTTCAATGCATATTCACCTTGTATCGCAGCATATTAGATTCATTTTTCGCCATCACAGCCGTTAAGTGGTAGATTTCTCTCTCCCTCTCTACTATATATATACATCTATACAGTCCCCTTCTTATGAGGGATCCCTTACTTAGCTTAAGTGCGGGTCTCATAGATTCCGATCGAATTTTGATGATCTGAACCATTCAATGTGATCAGAATGTGATTTTAAGGTTCCCCACAAGAAATTAGCAAAAATTTTGACCAGAAAGTGCTTCATCCGAGCAGTTTTAATTGAACGGCTCAATAAAAAACTGCTCAAAACAAGCACTTTCCGGTAATATTTTTTGCTGATTTCTCACACGGACCCTTAAAAACACATTCTGCACACATTGAACGGTTCAGATTATCAAAATTTGATCGGAAAATGGAGGTCCGCATTTGAGTGCTGTTAATTTACATTGCACTCTATATCTTCTTGTTTGTAAATTATGGGTTTCGGGTATGTTTTAGCTATTGACCTCACGGTACTACGTTACCTTGGTATTCGAATGCCAGGTTTATGTATTGAAGAAGGAGCAGAAGAGCGGTACGGATAAGGGTGAAGTGAGGATGACCGAAGAAGAAAATGTTGAACCCCGAACGTTGTACCCTTAGTTGCTTTGTAATTTAAATTAAGTGTTTTGAAACTGTACGCGCAACAAAATATTTTGGCATAGTACATTTAATTGATATGTCGTAATGTGACTTGAATTGGTGAGGCCTTTGGAACTTTAATGCCTTGTAATAGAAAATCATTTTGAAACAATGTTGAAATAATGTCTCCGAAAATCGAGGCATTACAGAAACCTTTGTGCTAGCAAAGACGATTCTGCAAAATAGGTTTGGAGGACGATAACCTTGCGGTTATACAGTACTAGTAAAGATCAACAACTAATTTGGATACGCGCCTTTCTATAAGTCTTTTTCTCCTAGCCAACGAATTAATCCTTAAATAGGCGAAGGAGTGGCGTCTCTGCTGCTTGCTGCATCCTACTCTCCCCCCTTCCGTTTAGTTCTGCAGTGAGACTTCCTCTAGCTGCTCGCTTCGCTCCTTGAGGAAGAGGTTCAGAATGGGGCTTTCTTTCCAAAAGGGAGACGGCGGGATTTGTCCCCTCAAAAAATTTCAACTGTTGGGATTTGTTCCACATCTATTAATTATTTCCTCAAAAACTAGTATATGAGTTTGGACGACCTCTCCACTCTATGCCAATTAATTTTGAGATGGACATAAAACTTCTATAAAAAATTGGTCTAGGGTCCACTATAGAGAACTTGTAATCCAGTTAGTCCACTTCTAATGTTTGTAACCCCTCTAGTCCACTAATATAGTTTAGTAATACTTTAAGTCCACTTCTTTTAAAAAAGAAATTAAACCACGACAAAAATATCCTCTTATATAAAGCTGTCATATAGAGAGAAACCCTAAACCAGAAACAAATCTGGATGACAGCCTCCTCTCCCTCTCTCTCCCTCCCTCCCTCCAACGCTCAAAAACTCCAAACCCTAGACTGTTCTCCCTCAAAACTCTCCACGCAACACCGAATAAATCTCGGATCGTATATCCCTATACCCCCCCTATCCCACCGAACCTACACTATCCTATCTAGTATCGCCCTGTTGATTTTCTGCAATCTTGATGAAGAAGGTCGGTGAGGGGATTGGGCAGTCTTGATGGACCATCAACATGCGTCATAGATGGTTGGCTCCGGCGGTGGGTTGCGGTGATCGGCTCCAGTGGTGGGTGGCAGATGGTGGTGGAAACGATCCCCGACCACATGCACCAGATTGGAGCTCTTCTTCGGGAACTGCTATGCCTTTCTATCAGTGGCCCTTTAGATGCAATTTTATGTTCTTTCTTGTTCAAACGAAATGAGTTTGTGTTTGACTTGGTACAGGTGTAGATGTGTGAACTCTTTTATGTAGTTTGTTGTCTTCTTCCCCTTTTGATTAGTGTTGTTCTAGTGGTGGTATTTGAAATGATGGTGAGCTTAGTGGTTTCTCTCTATATATGGCAGTTTTTGTTAATGTATTATCAAACATAAGGTAAGAACGCAGTTTGTGACATATAAATTTATATGTGCATTTTTTCAACATGCAGAGAACATATTTGGCATGGTACAAAATTCAGATATACACATATAATATTATATGTGCTTGTGTTGACAAAAAATACGTTTCAGATATTAATAGATAACCTTATATATTTCATATCTATCTTTGTTTTTGATAACGTACAAAGGACAGATTGGGACATATAAGATTATATGTGCATTTTTGTTGATGTAGTACCAAACATATGACAAGAACGCAGATTGAGACATATAACCTTATATGTTAAAGGTGTGGTGGGTTCAAGAAGGGAATGACTCAAAACAAGTAAAAGAGAGAGAGAGAGAGAGAGAGAGAGAGAGAGAGAGAGAGAGACAAAGAGTGAAATTTTTGTCACACATATAACGTTATATGTTAAGGGGTGACGGGTTCAAGAAGGGAAGGACTCAAAACAGGAATTAAAAAAAGGAATAGAAATTTTCGTCACACATATAACGTTATATGTTGGCATGGTGGTGGTGGTGGCAGTGGGTGTGGTGGTTACGTGGTTGTAACAAGATCGAAAAAAATGAAAAAATATATTTTTAAGTGGTTGATAACGTACAAAGGACAGATTGGGACATATAAGATTATATGTGCACTTTTGTTGATGTAGTACCAAACATATGATAAGAACGCAGATTGAGACATAGCTATATAATAAGATAGGACTGGGTTTGAATCCTAAAGACAACCAACGGTCCAGAATTGTCTCCTGCATAATTTTCCACCGTCCATTTTACAATGGCATTTTTGTAAATACCTAATTCATCCAAGGGTTTGTAACATTTGTTCCTAAATGGCATTTTGTGAGAAACCCTATCCGACCACCATTATTCCCCTCACTCCTCAGACCGTCTCTCTCTCAACTCTCTCTCTCTCTCTTCGATCGACCCACCACCACAGACCCACCGCACCACGGCATCCCTCTCTCTCTCCCTCTCACCCACTGCACCACCTCAGAAATCGAATCCCAGACGCTCCTCTTTGGCGACCGGTGCGACGAGTCGCCACTGGAACCACCATTGTTCGAGGCTCTCAGGGTTCGAATCGATGGCATGTATTTCTTCTTCACCACAAAAGGTTTGTAGTTCTTCACATCTTTCACCAAAAAAACTATGGGTCTAGGGTTTGTAGAATACCAATTAAAAAAAACTCGACTTTTGTTGAATTGTTACATGGAGTAAGACAACTCTACATTACTTTTACTATTGTTTTTGGAAGTACATGATACTATTATTTTATGTGAATCTAATATTGATGCATGGATTTTCACTGTTGAACGCAGCCATTGAGCAAATTCATTGCTACGTACTACTGCATGATTCTGTTTTGTGCGGAATAAAAAAATATAGTTTACGTGACCGAACTGATATTCTTAGGACCAAATGCTTCGTTCTGTCGAGTGCATGGCCCTAACTAGAAGAGACAGCATTGTGTATAGTAATAAACTCTTTTTGCTTTTGTCAGGAAATAGAAGAACACATAATTTTGGAAATACGTTCAATGGTAGAATGTCCTGCCTTATTACCAGCTGTGCATATTCCCTTCTCCGCCTTCCTTTGTTAAGGGTACAACATCTGGCTTAGAAATTTGGGTTGGCTGGAACTTTTTTTGGAACAGAAGGCACTTTGTTAGGTTTAGGCGTTCATGGATAAACTCATTTAGGGACTATAGTAGTATGTGGAGGATGTTAGTATGAGTGGGGATAACTTAGTAATTCATTGTTGTCTACTTAAGTGTCCAGAACCAAAATTCAATTTGAGGGGATATGAAGTCAGGTAGGGAAAAAAAATGTTTCAGCTTAAATTCGATTCTTGCTATAATCCATGATTGTAATTCGTTTTCTCCTTTTTTAACTGATATGGGTTAATGAATTTTAGACCGGTCAAGTGAATCACCTCAAGACAAGTAGGCATCTTCCTCACCTTTAGCTTTTGTCTTGAGATTTGAAAGTGAGGCTTGATTGTTGATTAAGGTGTTTTCCCCCTGCGTGATAATTATTCTAGAGTTGCAAGAGGTTCGCGTTTTCTAGCACTCTAACAATCTGTTTCGATACTACATTGTAGGGGTAACATGGAAAGAATGGAAGTGCTTTTGGTGGATAATCGGCGTTCCACCACCAATCTTTCTTGCAAAGCTCCTATTCTTATGGAATTGTGGTGGTATGGTCAGAGATCCCTTTAGATAAAGTGCTCTCTTAACAACTTCTTTTTTGTTATGGTATTAGTATTGGCTTTTGGTTGTTAATGTTAACATACTCTGGCTTTGAGTTAACGTAAGTGTTACCAACAAAAATATTTTAGTGCCTAAAGCTCAGTCGAAGCATGCTTCCATTTTGGAAAGGCAAAACAAGGATCGTGGGTGTAAAAGTTATTGTATCAGATAAAAAAAATCTTCTTTGCCGTAGTTATGTTAACTTTGGGCTCCTTATGTACTCAAAGGTACGTAATTTTTGGGTTCCTTTGTTAAGAGTATTGATTATATCCTGGGTTCCTTTGTTAAGAGTATTCAATCGTAGTTATGTACAAAGAACTAAATGTTTCAAGTAGAAAAGGGAGGGGAAAAAGTGAGAAATAAATTGTATACTTGATGCACCATTACTATGATCCTGTTTTAGACTTCATTTTCCTTTTAGGACCTCTGAAATTCCAACGCAGCTGGCTGTGAGAGTAGCTCAGTTTTGATTGTAGCATCTATTGCTATGTAACACGCTCACGGACACAGATTTCTACAAAAAAGTTGACACGTATTTTAATTTCTATACAAACCAACTCATAGCAGCAGTCTATTTTTAACATGGTAATGTTTAGCTTATAAAAGGCGGTAGGCATGAACGGCGGTGGGTCATGACATACTTTGCTCAATGCATGAGTTGGAGGTATTGCATAAATATTTGAGGCAGGCATGTGTGTATCATGACATCATTAACAATGAGTTAGACACTTTTTTATTTTTTTACTTGAAGTTGATAGTAACTACTTAACTGGTTTGATCTGGTACCATGATTGAAAAAGTTTATCTTACCTAAGATTTTAGAATGGAATGTGTTGTTAATTTTCAAGTTTCGTTTTCATGAGTTGGGGTTTGAACAAACTTATCATGAGTACCTCCTTCTATTGTGCTTCATGGTATGGTTTTCTTCGATTCTTATCATCAATTCTTTTAAGATATTTGGTTTAACATTTATTAAGTGGTATTGTTTGAAGTATAGTTTGCACTGCATGCCCCCTTTTTTATCTGCATTTGGACTTGACAATGATCTAAAAATGGATACTTCAACTTATATCGATATAGGTGCAGAGGAATGGTGTGAGCAATTCTATAGGAGTGACTTGAATGCCCCACTCACAACTTGGATGCATAGGAATTTTTTTGATAAAATTTATTCCAATGTTCCAGTAAGTTGTAGAAAAATTGAGTCTTACGAATCTAAATGTGTTGACGCATTTAAATTCCCCCTCCCCCCAAATCCTCTTGACTTCTATTTTAGTTAAATGGTATCCTCCTGGTGCAGGAACTCTAAAGCTAAACATGGATGATAGCTGGTATGAAAGTAAAGGAAAAGGAGTGGTGGTCTCAAAATAAGAGAAGGCAAATGGCTCCTTGGTTACTGTGACAAGTTCACATGCACCTCAAGTTTAGAAGCTAAAAAAATCTGGGTCAACTATTGATGCCTAACCATCTCCTATTTGAACTTCTTTGTGTATTATATATGTAGTTATCTAGGCATAAGATCAGATTCTGGGGCTTGATTGCTTTTCGGTTACTGAAGAATTTGCTAGAACATAAATAGTATACAATAGAAAAAGAAAGCAGCCTCAATGTCAAGGGAGCGAAAAATACATGTTCATAACTTCTTCACTTATGCGCCTTTAGTCTCTCTCTTTTTGGGAATACTCTTTATGGCTAAATCTTTAAAAGATCTAACACATGTTTTGGTGGTTCATTTCCACCAAAGCATGTTAAAGTTGATGGAGAATTTGATTTGATTGATTTAAATTTGATTCGTTGGTCAGGATTTAGTTATTGATGTCATTAGTTGGCGTTGTCAATTGAAGCAATATTACGTCACGTCAATCCGTGCCTTCAGGTACGGGTATTCGCTAGTAACCTTATATGTTAAGGTGTGGTGGGTTCAATAAGGGAATTACTCAAAACAGGTATATAAAAAATAAAAATAAAAAGAGAGACATAGAGAAATTTTTGTCACACATATAACGTTATATGTTAAGGGGTGACGGGTTCAAGAAGGGAAGGACTCAAAACATGAATTAAAAAAAAGGAATAGAAATTTTCGTCACACATATAACGTTATATGTTGGCATGGTGGTGGTGGTGGCGGAGGTGGTGGCAGTGGGTGTGGTGGTTACGTGGTTGTAACAAGATCGAAAAAAAAATAGAAAAATATATTTTTTTTGTTAGCCAAACAAGGCCCTTGCTTCTTTTACATAGGATAGTTTTGTCATTGAAATTATTAGTGGACTAGAGGGGTTAATAACTTTAGAAGTGGACTAGTGGGGTTAGAAACATGCTATAGTGGACCTCCCAAAAATTCTCCCTTCAATCCCAACACCAACACAGTCTTAATCGGCGCCAAGTTGGTGTCTCACATATGAAATAATAATACTTTGAATTAATACACATATAAGTATATCTACAGAAAATGTCTTGATTAAGCTCCAATAATATTTCGAAAGCAGACATATGATCATCACAAAAAATCCACACAGACTGACAGACATATCCATACAAAGTGTCTTAATTACATAGTAATAATGAGACTTCAAACAGAGACATATATATATCAACACAAAATGTCTCACATAACAATAATATATATCTAAACATAACGTTAATCACTCCAGATCAGATAAGGGATCCCGGATTTTGCATTTTATACGGACCATGATCTCAGCCGTTGGATTCTGTTTTCAATGGTTCGGATCTGCGGAAAGTTTATGACTGGTCATAAACCATTTACTACCGGTCATAAACCTTCCGCAAATCCGGACCATTAAAAACACAGTAAAAGTGGTCCGCACGAAACACAATATCCGGGATCTCTTACCTGATCCGAACTGTAAAGTTAATACTTCAAACATGCTATAGACAATGTCCCCGCAGAATTTTGATCTCACATGATGGTGCTTACGAGGCTGGCTGTACTGACTGCTAGCTGCATTGCTGGGAACGCGAATTTCCACTTGTGCTGAAAAACAAAATCACAAAATTAAGCAACATTAAAATGCAATTATATCGTATAATTGGTAATCGATCATATTTTTAAACCATGAACATAAAGTTTCGGGGAATAACAAAAAACCAAACTAATCACCGATATATCGAAAACTTCAGAAATTAATAAGCTTGTTTATGACGCATACATAAAAAATAGGTGACTTTGCACAGGAATAACTAGGACACAATCTTCATGCATTCTTTTAGGTCTATGAATCTAGTTTCAAAATCAGAAAACGGTTCACTATTTCGTCGCTCGAGCTCAAAATTATAGCCGTTTTCCCAACACGTGTCTGTGCAGTCAGCACAGTCCGAAATTGCGCGCTTCTAGGTTACGAATTTCTACAGAATTTAATACTTCGAATCTGATCCCAAAATTTTTACCATAGACAAAAGACTCATAGAGGAACTCTCTATAAAAATCTCATGATTTTTGGAGTTTAGGAACTGCCTCAACAAAAATACCCAAAATCAGGACAGATACAAGGTTATCAATTCTGCAGATTTCCAGAAATCCACATCCTGTTCTTCCTGCGATTTTTCTACAATTCATACCCTAAACTCACCAAAACTCCTACAAATCATGCTCTAACTCGTGGTTATTAAGGAGCCACACAAGATACTTCAATTTCATGGATTTAAACAAGTTCCAAACATCAAATTCAAAGGTTTCAGTGATGGGTTCTTGAGTTCTCTGTGAACTCACCCAAATTCAATTAATCTTGGAACCATCTTACAACAACATGGAATTCAACAATTAAGACATGAGATTCAACATTCAGAGTATGGTAAATACCAAATTGAACTTCAATTCAAGGCAACTAGATTTCCCCGTTGATCTTCCCTCCTTCTTCTTCTTCTTCTTCTACGGTCCTCCTCTCTCTCTCTCTCTCTCTCTCTCTCTCTCACGGTGAAAAGAAGGGAAAGAACATAGAACCTCTCCCTCTCTCTCTCTGAAGCGGTGAAGATAGGAACGAAGGAAAAGAACGTCGTGGAACTCCCTTTTGTTTTACTCCTATCAGACTTGGGAAAAATTATTGTGTGTGGTGCAACCACGTACGTGCTATCATATACCCCAGGCTAATTAAATCAAGTCTAAACCACACAATTAACCAAAACTCAACACGTACTCCAATCATAAATTAATTAAGGATCCGGGATATACTACTTTACTTTTATTCAACTCTTCTGAAAATGACAACTTACTCCATTACCATCATCTTGGGCGTTTTATAAAAGTACTTTTTCTTCAATTTTCATTATACTACTTTACTTTTATTCAACTCTTCTGAAAATGACAACTTACTCCATTACCATCATCTTGGGCGTTTTATAAAAGTACTTTTTCTTCAATTTTCATTATACTACTTTACTTTTATTCAACTCTTCTGAAAATGACAACTTACTCCATTACCATCATCTTGGGCGACTTTTTGTTTTTTGGGTTTCTAAAAAATTGGGTTAGAGATTGACAGAAGTGGGTACCTACTTTTTTCAATTTTCAAACTCAAATATAATGAAAATGAAAAATAATTTTTTAATTTTTTTTGCACCGTATAAAAGATCTCAATGAGATCTATCAAACAAGATCCATATTGGTAGGAAAATTATTTGCGTAAACACATGATTTTTGGGCTTAAAATTACCTTTCTTTTCTTAAAAGTTCTTTTTTGAGAAACCGGAACGGCACCTAACTGATGGTACTTATCTTTCCACCACACGTTTGTGTGGTTCTCACTACAAAGTATCGAGCCCGCAAAAATTATTTTTTTGTCTCATGCATCAAACGGGCACAATGCTAGATGATAAAAAAAATAGTTTTAATATTTTTCCTGGTTCCGTGTTCGATGCAAGCTAGCATTGGTCTCACTTTATGTACCAAAAGACGTGATGAAAAATAAATATGGGGTACCACGTAACAGTGGTCCCGTGCATCAAATGGGCACCAACGCTAGTAAAAGTAAAGTATAACTGATTTGGCTCCAATCTTTTGAGCCAGTGAAGTCTTTGAGTATCTGCACTCCATTTTCCTGACAAAACATCTATATTATAAAGTATTGCTATATTTTATAGACAGAACATCACATTAAATTTTTATCTCGCATTTACCTTTAACATTAACTTCTTCAAATCGGATGGTACACATTGCAAGATAAATTCCACCTTCGTATCCTTCACTAAGAGCTCCATTGAGCCAGTGGAGTCTTTCACAATCATCTTTGCATTATACCTAAAATGTATTACAAATAAATTGTAGATATAAGTTGACTTCAAAAACAAAAACCCATAAAATGCATGAATGAGTTAAAATACTGTTATTTGAAAAAAAACATGGCTGCTGTTTCCACATCTTCTTCTTCGTATTGACTATAGACAAACCAGCCGTACTGATTTTCAACTTCCCTAAAGCACGTCTTGCATTTATAAATCCATAGGTATTCTTCGTATATTTTCTCAATGCGACCTATACGATAATGTTGCACCTATGGAAAAAGAAATTCAGAAATTCCAACTGTAAATATATAATGGGAAGGAAATATTAACCATTTTTCAAGTATGAAAAAATCTTACGTTGGACATGGTCACAAATTGTTTTATTTGAACTCTCTTAGCATTTGATATTATTAGCGCCTGTGGAATTGAGAATCCACATGTGCGATTCCATGCTACCAACCTTTGTGCATCTTTGTTATCGCTGAACCTAGATTAGCACGTAATTTGTTTAAAACAATTAAACGAATAAATAATATTTATCTCGATCTATAGACAATTTCCCATTTTTCTCAACATACCATTTAGGAATGCCGTCAGTACGAAATGGGTGGTTCACATACAGTTTGCTCTTCATGCAAGTGGTAAGATACGGACCTAGAAGATAAAATATTTAAATTATTAGAGTAGATTTTTTTGGAAAAAAAATGTTTAAAAAGGTTGGGAGTAGTAGTACCGTCATAGTCGTCGACCTTCAACCCCGTAGCAAACAAAATATTATTATTGTTTAAATCATCAAGCATACGCGTCCCTTCTCTTGTTGCTATTTTATTCCATAAAGAAAGCCGAACAAACGTCATACTGTTTTTGAAATAGAAAAGGGGTGCCGAACAAACGTCATACTGTCTTGTCACTCTTGTCCTACTGCTGAACCTTGGAAAAGGGGTGCTCGGATCAAGCACCCTACACACCTCGGATGCCGTTGATTCCCGCGAGGGCTCCCTTGGTTTTTTTTTTATAGAATTTTTGGACGGCTCGGATCGGCCATCCGGTGACCGGAGACGGCCCGGCGTGGCCGTCGGTACGATTTCCCTTCGCCGGCCGGTCGGTACCTATACAAATTCTTCCAAAATAAGTAGCACCTTTCTTATTTTCCGGAACAAGCCTTCTTATTCAACAAAAAAATAAGTTCTTAAATCGTTTTTGGAACACGGCCTAAGTACGCATGGCTTGGTGTAAAAGTAAATAAAGTAAAATTTTAGATGATGCTATGGCCGGCCACATTTTATTATATATGTTGAGTGCAAATTACTCAATCGATTGCCAGCTACTACTCTAACTAGAATTTAAAGAAGAACATAAACAAAAAAGAAAAAGAAAAAAGAACATTAAAGTGGAGTGGACGAGTACAAATTACCCATTAGAGATTGTTAGGATTACGTTGAACTACTCTAACTGGAATCTAAGAAATACAAGTACGAGAAGATCTAAGAAACATTTACACAAGATACGTGAAATTTACTCCATCCATGCACAGGGCTGGTCCAATGGGAAGGCCCAAGGCGGCGAGTGGACGAGTACAAATTACCCATTAGAGATTGTTAGGATTACGTTGAACTACTCTAACTAGAATCTAAGAAATACAAGTACGAGAAGATCTAAGAAACATTTACACAAGATACGTGAAATTTACGCCATCCATGCACAGGGCCGGCCAAATGGGAAGGCCCAAGAGGCCGCCGCCTTGGGTCTTCACATTTTGGGCAAAAAATGGGACATCCTTTCTTAGATAAGTATATATATTTTCTGTGTGCTATTATAACACAAACTCCTTTGGCGGTTCAATGGTAAAGTGTATGCTCTTTTACACATAAGATGCCTAGGTTCAAATTCTAGTACGGTATTTTTTTGTAGTGTCTTTTTGCCCAAAAAAATTCCTCCTATCACGCAAATTGGGGCTACTGTGATTCAAACCTGAGTTCACTGAATATTATTGCAACCGCACAAGCCATTAAGGCCGAAATATTTACCATGTTGAATAGTATGAATGAAAATTATATATAGAAAAATATTTCTGTTTATTATTTTTAAATTAGAAAATTTATGTAAAGCACTAATCCACCACTTGGCCTAGGACATCCAAATACCTTGGGCCGACCCTGGGGATAGTATACAGTCCGTTTTCAAAACACTTTGGACAAAAGGAAGATCACGTTGTTGTCACTTTGGTAGCACTTGGAGCAAGTGAAATACATGCCCGCAACGAAAATGTCACACCCATGGCAAAAAGGCCTTCCACTCTGGATTATGTAGAAAAGAGCCAGTACTTCTGCGAATCCTAGGGTTCGACTCCCCCTCCTGTCGAGAGTTTTGAAAAAGTCGCGACTGCTCATTTTCACGTGGCCTTCTTGCCTCATAAACTCTAGAAACTCATGGAGACTCACTTTACTGTCATTGTCATGATCGATAACGTTCAAAAATTTGTGTGCTGCATCTCTCACAGCCAGTGAGCATGATTTGTAATAGATGTTAGCCGTCTTGATCAACTTCTCCATCATGGCCTAATTAAACAACAAAATAATATAGAAGTTGAGAAACAAAATTCACAAGTAGTATTTATTATTTTAGGGATGTCGCATAGGGTTTTTTTTTTTTTTTGTCAATCTATAGAAGAGATCATTTTACATCAGATAGCACAGTGTAATTCAAAATTTATGTATATTCCGTAATTGAGAATTTATTTTCGGTTTCTACTTCAAGAATGAAACTTCTTTTTTAACTGTTTAATAATAAGAATGAACTTGATTAGATACTTGGTGACCATAGTAATTCGTAAGTAGGGACTGGGCTTTGGTCCATTATGATATGGTCCAGTAATGTCTAGTTTTGGGCCTTTTTAGGCCTATTCCGGGCTTAGAAAATATCAATTCAATCGACACTGCTTGATGGATGAACAGATTGGGGTTGTTTGGTATTGGGTTTAGAGGGAGCGTTTTTGGGTAATGAGTGGAAAGAGATAGAAAGAAGGCTAGATAAAAGGAAACCTTGCGAGAGAGAGAGAGAGAGAGAGAGAGAGAGAGAGAGGTTATGAGAATTGAGACCCCAATAGAACAAACCCTCATGTTTCAACCCAATCTTGGCCACTCATTTAAAATTAGACAGATCCGATTTGCTTATATTTTCTTCAGATGATCTTGTCGATGAGTTCTATAAAATAAGCAATTCCGCTCATTTTGTTAGATCCTCAATAGGCCAAAAAGGATTCAAAATATAGGACGAGACCCACTACTAGTACTGTATTTTTTTGTTCCAACATTTGCTAGGACAATGCCATTTAAAAAAAAAAAAAAATAGTCAGACAGATTTTACTTATAATTTATCACATTTATGAAAATTTTATGGAAAAATATGATAATTTCTGACACTCGATCGTAAATTAGCCATAAAATTCCTTTCTTCAGTAAAACCATGAACTATCCAATGGATTTGGAATTCAAAACTATATCAAACATCCAAAGAAAAATTATCTTAACTGGTCCTACTTTAACTCACATTCATGCAATGAATACAGATAAACTTATCATAAACTCATGGAAAATATTTTCAAAATAATTCTTAGTCCATGGTAAATTCATGCATCACAAATATGTCACCATTATTATGGCATCATAAATTTGTCAGAAAGGTAAGTAAAAAAATTCCAAGAACTGCGTTCTTATGAACTTATAAATCTGAAACTCTGTTACCCAAAAGGCAAGCTGGGGGGTGTTGTTGAATTGGGTTACTAATTAAAATATCGAAATAAAAAATTGCTTGCCTAAATAAAATAAAAGAATTAAGCAACTAAATAATTAACTAGCAATAGACAAAAAAAAAAAAAAAATTAAGGGAGAGAGATGCACAGAGATGTATAGTGGTTTGGTTCGAGCTTTGTCCACTACTCAACCTAGTTCACTGACCTAAGTGCTCTAGATTGCTCTGTATTGAACGAATTGCGATTGGTGAAATTTTCCTCTTCTAGACCTCTTCTTTTTATAGCCAAGGAGTTGAACATTGAAAATGAGTCGTTGAGATGCAAATCTCATTTCTGCTGATATTTTATTTTGGTCAAATGATAGGATATCATTTTATCGATGAATAGTGTTTGGATTGGATTTTGAAAAGTAGTAGGGGTAATAAGTGGAGAGAGATAGAAAGAGGAATGTTGGAAGTAGGGAGAATCTAGGGGGAATTTTTTGAAAAATTCTTTTTGAATTGCAAAGAGAACAAGGCATAAAGCATTCGAATAAAATTACAATGGGCAACCATTCTCTTGGAGGGAAAATAGTAACCACAAAGAAGGTCTAAACTCCCATGTAGGAAACTCAAGACCTCTCACTGTCTTCTGGGCTACGGTATGAGCAACCTCGTTGGCACTCCGTTTCTGTTGATATTGATCTTCAATAAATGTAATGAATAACCGTTGAGTCGTAAATCAGATTTTGCACAACGTTCATGTACATTAGGCTCAGTTTGTTTCGATGCAAAATAATTTTTCAAAAAACAAAATTTTAAACTTCTATTTTCCGATGTTTGGTTGGCATGCACATGAAAAATATTTTCCAAAAAATTGATGGATTGCTTGTTTAGAAATACTTTAATTGAATAAGATCTCTCTCTCTCTCTCTCTCTCTCACACACACACATTTTGGATCTAATATAATTTGGGAGAAGAAGGGAATGGAATATGTGGTTTTGAAAATTGTTGGATCATTGGGGTTGAAATGCGAAAATGACTTATGGTCAAAATTAGAATAAATTACAATTTCACCCCGTTGATGCAAAATATTTTTCTCATTTTTCTAGTCAAACAACGAAAAATAGGTAACATATTTTACGTCCAAACAAACGGAGCCTAAGTGCTAGAACAGAAGTAAAAAATGGTGAGCTGGAACCCAACTAGAGAATCTCTTCTAAGAGAAATTTTGGGTGCAAATAGGGTACGGCTAACGTGGTAACCATGCAGCACATTGGAGCTGTCCAAACATACAACTGACGGCTCAAATTGAAAGGTAACGACCGGATTTTTTTTTTAAAAAGGAAAAAGAAACGGAAAAGAGTGTTTCAATTCGAGCTGTCGATTGCATTATTTGGATGGCTCGGATGTGCTGCACAAATACCACGTGATATCCGATTTGCAACCAAAAATCTCTCCTCTTCTAAACTGGTTTGACCACTTGTCCAATTGGTAGACCACTTGTTGATGCTGGACGTCGACTATGAAGAGGCACCATATTAGGACTTGGGCGACTCCTGACTGCACTAGATTTGGACTTGGGCAACTTCTGACTTTCCTTTTTATTGGACCGCAAAGGATGAAAATAGATAGAGCCGAAAACAATTTTGGGCCGAAGCTATTAATATATGGTATAAACTAGAAATCATGGGCCAAAAGTGCTTGAAAGCAATATTTGAGACTTGAGAAATCAAGACTTTATCCATCTCAATTTAATAACACATCTTTAACCATCGTATTTAAGAAATCAATTTTGTGAAAATGTAATCAAAATCAATTACTCCCTCCGTCCCAAATGTTGTTCTTGTTTCCTTTTTTGAAACCTCACAAAGAATTGTCTTTATCTCATAATCTATTACTCTCTCCGTCTCAAAATGTTGTTCTTGTTTCCTTTTTTGAAACCTCACAAAGACCGAGCCCTACCATCTAAATATCGTAAAAAATATAAATATATGTAGGTGTAATCTATATGTACTTCTTCCTGTCAACACCAATCAATGATTTGGGGCAATTTTTACATGGTGATTTTGAAGAAAGTTGACAATGAGCTGTACGTTTCTTTTTACATTCCTATCGAGATGAATAAATAAAATAAAATAAAAAAAACCCTTGACTTAACACTAACAAAAGGAAAAAAAAGCAGATGAATGATAACAAAAACAATAATCAAAATACAATTTAACCTATCTTAGAGCTCAATATATTTGTGAAGCTAACAAAATATCATCAATTAGATTAAAAAGTTAGATGATAGGTTGAAACACTAGAGAAATTTTGACTTTCTTTTAAAGAAGGGGATTATGGCAGTTTATGATTTAATTAGGTTGAAAAGAGATTCAATTAGTATCTTCAACATATTTATATACAATAACGCATTAAACGAATATGTTTAGATGTATAGATGAGAGATTAAAAAGAAAGAGAAAAAGATACGAAAGCTAATATGGTGTTTTTACATGTATCATTAATATGATGTAACCATGCATTTTAGTACACAAATTACATAGAGTCGTGTGATAGTTTCTAAATGACAAGGGGTCAATTCGCACCAAGCTCAAACTAAAAGGGGTCAAATGTAATTTATCCAAGTCTACCGACTTTTACCTTTACCGTGCAACTTTCCTCATCGACATCATCACCTTTATCCCTTCGTTTCTTACTCGTGTATCATCACCTTTATCCCTTCCCTTCTTTAATTAATATTCTCGTCGAGCTTTACAAAATTAACAGGATCAATCATCAAAGTGTACCTTGGAAATGGCCGAAAAATTAAAAACTAACCGGAAGGAGACACCACCACCCCTTATATTCCTGTTTCATATAAAAACGTTTATCGTTGAATCAAACCACTACTCTAGACCATCCACCACTAAGAGGGATATGCTTAAGGTTAGGTCTTTCTCTAGTCCTCCTAGCTCACATCCATGTCAACTGTGGAGATTATACGGGTACTGCTTTATAATTGTTGTTTTTGATCGAGTGAGATGAAACCCAAAACGACGATGAAGAGGGAGAGAGAGAGAGAGAGGGGGATAGATGAAACGAGATCAAATAGAGGTAGATGAAAGGAAAAGGGAGCTTAATTATCGGAGGTTTGGCATGGAACAGAGATAATGTTGAAGGCTCCACAAGATATGGAGAAAGCAAAGTTTGACCATTTCGTGATTTTGACCTTTTTTGGTGAATGCAATTGCTCTTGGTGAAATTAAAGAAACTCCAATGATTGTTGGATCCGGCTTCTTTGCAGTCTAATTTGGACCGTTTATATTGATAATTAATGATTCAGATCAATTGATATTCTTACCGGTAAAAGTATATTCTTGCAGGTATGAATATCAAAACAAATCCGGACTGTTAAATTAAAATTTTTATCCGACGGTTGCGATCACTTGGACCACACCTCTGCAGTCCAGTTTCGGACCGCAGACAAGCCTTGTGCATGATTATTCAACTTCAAAGAGCCATGAATCAAAAAAACAGCATGAAAACCAACATGACCAATACAATGAAAATTGGCAAAAACAGAAGTCATGATTCAAAGCGTTCAAGTTATTCATCTAAATAAGACCAATTTCTCTCTCTTGACCATTACAAAAGAAGATAAAGGGTACAACGAAACAGATGAGTACTGCCCAATTCAGTCGCTCTAAAAATCAATTCGCCAGCAGTGCCATTCAGTCGCTTTATCGAGCATCCGATTCCGAGCGCAAGCAAGGCCCTCATCCCGCAAACAAACATTCCGAGCTTGACGGCTCCCCAGCCGAAGACGACGGGGTCCCATGCCAGACTCAAAGCGGTGTAAGCGAGGAACCGAACGGCGAAAGCCATTGGATTCCGAGGCGGCCCGTTTTCTGCCCACGCGAACCAGGTGCCGAGGCCTATAACGAGAGACGAGAAGACGAAATGCGCGTCCGTTATCCAACGGGTTAGCAACCAAGAAGGATGAGCCGAGGCCCTCTCGGCCGAACGGAGGAAGAAGACGTCCACGAGATGTAGAGACGCGGGCAGTATTGCTGCAGCCAAGCACAGGAATCCGTGTCGCGCGATGGCGGCTTTCCACCTCGACATTCTCCCTTTCATTGAGCTGGTGTCCTCGACGTAGTCATCCTCGTAATCGTCTTCATAGTCGTCGTCGTAGATTTCATCAATGTTTTCAGTGGGATTGATGATGTTCCAATCATCTCCGATTCGATGGCGGAGGTTTTCGGTCGCCATTCAATGATAATTCGAAAGGAAAACACACGAAAAATAAATCAGAGCGCCGAAATGAGAGTGTCTTAAAGGAATTTCTTGTGGGGCCAACGTTTAATCCCTAGGATTAAGGTGCTTCCACATATTTTCTCACAACTTTATCAGTAAATTTGATTTTATCACAAGGGAAAAGAAGAAATCAAAGCTTTTCTAGAATTGGTAAATTGACCTGGTGTAGGATCAAGATTGTGATGAACCGAAAAAGAAGATCGGAGGGCATTTCCGTCCCAGATTAAATTCTATATGCGTTCGGCCTAGGCATAGGGGCTTTATTTATATTTAATCAACAATTGACACATCATTAATTCATTGAAAACATTAAAGAAAACCATTAAAATTAGCCATAAGGACGGTAAAATAGTTTTCATTTACGGGAAGGACGCCAGCAAAATAGTTTTTAGTGGAGGTCCTTCAACTTTTTGAGTTTTTAGCCATAAGGCCAAAACATGTTTACACTTTCATAGGATTTTAGGGTGCACTTTTCTATTATAGGATTTTAGTGATTTAGGCTACGTTCTGGAAACCTTCTTAAAAAATAAGTACTTATTTCACTTACTTCTTTTTCGAAAATAAGGACCACCTTCTTATTTTTTCCAAACAAAAAGTTTCTTTCACATTTTCAAACTCAAATATAACATTAATGAAAAAAAAATTTATATTTTTTGCACCGTATTAAAGATCTCAATGAGATCTATCAAACAAGATCTATAGTGATAGGAAAATTATTTGCGTAAACACATGATTTTTGAGCTTGAAGTTGCCTTATACAAAAAAATGAGACTGTTGGTATGGTAATTGGCGCCGGCGGACGGAAATCGTACCGGCGGCCGCGCTGGGCCATCTCCGGCCACCGGACGACCGATCCGAGCCGTCCAAAAATTCTATAAAAAAAAAAAAACAAGGGGGCCCGCGCGGGAATCAACGGCATCCGAGGTGTGTAGGGTGCTTGATCCGAGCACCCCTTTTCGGTGTACATATGATATTTGATAAGTACACGGAAAGGAGTGCTCGGATCAAGCACCCTACACACCTCGGATGCCGTTGATTCCCGCGAGGGCCCCATGGTTTTTTTTTTTAGAATTTTTGGACGGCTCGGATCAGCCGTCCGGTGGCCGGAGACGGCCCGGTGCGGCTGCCGGTACGATTTCCCTCCGCCGGTCGGTATTTACCTATACAAATTCTACCAAAATAAGTACTCAGCTTCTTATTTTCAGGAACACCCCTTATTATTCAACAAAAAAGAAGCTCTTATTCTCGTTCTGGAACGGAGCCTTAGGCGCTTTTATAAGATACCCTAGGGTTTTAGACGCTTTCATATATAGGGTACCTTAGGATTTTAGGCACTTTCATAGGGTATCCTAGGGTTTTAGGCTCATTTGTACTTATATTTGATTACAAAATGTGCTATTTTTGGCTAATTCTCCCTTAAGAAAACTGTTATGTATACCATTTTCAACTAAACATGGGTTTTATCGATTGGTGGTGTTTACACCCTAAATTTGCTATTGTCGAGCGAAGTCTACAATAAGGGACACTTGGCAGATATTTTGCTCGTCGAGAACACATGGCAAACCTTTAGGCTGTCGAGACGGTTGAAGACGCGTGGCAAAAGAAGAAGAGAAGTAGATCAAGGCAGTTGAAGATGTTCCAATCAAATAACTGTCTCATTTGAATTTGTCAGTTTTGAAGGCAAGTGACTGCCCCAAGTTTGAATCAAGGAGGGAAGTTGTCTGAATTTGAAATTGTCAGCCTATAAATCGAGGACTTAGGAGTCCGAGCAAACCCCGATCAATCGCCCAAAAGCTTCTACTTTTATTGTCATTGATTTGCTTTCTAGGAGTAGTAATTTGTAATCATAATCACCATCGACTGTAACCTTTGGTTACCTACGACTGTAATCTTTTGAAGATTAATAAAAGTTTCTTTTTGTTACTCTTCTCTCAATATTTCATTCCATTTAATTTGCTTCCAAAAAAATCCTGAAAATGATAAGGAACCAAACTTCACTTCTACACAACCACATTCTACAGCATCCATCTCACAAACACTGTCGACCTCGACTGAGTAGAATCTATCTATCTATCTATCTATCTATCAATATACTATAGAAATGTGTTGAGCCCACAAGTCTTCAAACTCTCATTCCTAATTTCCTGAATTTTTCACTTATTTTTTGTTTATAAAAAGTTAGAGAGAGAAATTTGGGGAAGTGGAAGAGAGAGAGAGAGAGAGAGAGAGAGAGAGAGAGAGAGAGAGAGAGAGAGAGAGAGAGGAGGAGGAGGAGGAGGGGGAAACGTGGGAGACGGAGGGAGGGAAAGAGAGAAAATTATTCTATGCCACTGGGCACCATCACGTTATACTCCAAATTCATTTTTCATCACACGTTTTTCAGTATATAGAATGAGAGCAATACTAGCGTCCATTGAACACGGGATCAAATAAAATATTAAACTATGTTTTTTTTTATCAACTAGCGTTTTTGTCTGTTCGATACACGAGATTGAAAATAAACAAATGAAATATTTTTTATCCCGTGCATCGAACGAGGAAAACGCTAGTTTTTAGTAAACAGGTGGGAATCCATTGCCAACGGATTATTGATTAACCGTAACGACGAAGAGGATATGATTGCGCTGTTATGCATCTGTTGGTATTTGTGTACGAGCTCTCTTTGCTCTTTTATTCTGGATTATGTTTTGGATTTTCATTGTCAAATTTCTTTAGATGTCGAAAATTCAACTTCTATTAGTATAAAAACAATTTGTTTTTTGGAACCGGGGTGGCCCACCCCCTATTTATCTCCGCCTCTGAATTGGCACCCAAACCACTGCTACCTCTACTAACCAAAGAATGGACCACCCCATTTGCATTCCTGCGTTCAAAAGAATATTCAGACTAATTAAAAATCCAAATATTCATAGCAGCAAGACTGGAAAGACAACTGATTTGATTTTCCATTTGAGCGAATAACCACCGCCTGCCTTCATTAGAGAACCATCATTACCACCACTATCAGAATTTGAACCGGCACCTCAGTAAGGAAAGGGGAAGCTGAGAGAAAGGAAAAGAGGGAATAACACGAAGAAACTCTTAAATTTTAGATCGAGATAGAAAACCCTCACTAGAAAGGAAGAGTTTTTGAAAACGAGAAATACTACTACTAAGGAAGGAATTGAAAAACACCCATCAAGGTCAAAGCCCTCCCCTCCCACCGCCGTATAAGGGTGGTGAAATCCGAGGGGAGGGAGGAGAAGGAAGAGAGGTGGCTAGGGTTTAGAGAGAGATGCTCTATGGGGTGCATGCACCTAGATTATATTAATCGTTCATGGATTTCAATTCATAGCTATTTACTAAGTCAAGACAATGACCAGGGGCGGAGCTATGTTGGGGCCGGAAGGCTTCGCCCCCAGTCCCCGAGTTTTAAATTTTAAAATTTGTATATATCTTATTTGAATATAATTAATAATTATTCGTGTATAGTTACTTATAATCTTAATAGTTTTGGTTTGATTTGATAAAAAATTAGTTATTTTACATTCTCATTTCATAATTTCTTTCACAAATAAAAGTAAGTATATGCCTGTTAAAGTAGCCTAAAGAAAAAAATAAAAATGATTGGTACACTTCAACTGCATTAGACTAGAATCATTTCAATAAAAATATAATGTATTGGCCGGAAGCGTAAAATTTATAATATAATAAGCATTCGTTCTGCTAAAAAATACTATGTCTATTAAGTCGGCCCCCTAATTAGGTCAAAATCTTAGCTCCGCCACCATACCGGTTTTGTGCTCCTGCCAAGTTGACCTACCTCCTTCTCCTTCTTCTTCTTCTTCTTTTTTGTCATTTTTCCAAGAGTGATACACATCTTCCATGCGTTTACTCGAAGAATATTGAGTTACTATTAATTTGTCTAGATCCCAATCTGTATATATTTATATATTGTCATTGACCAGATTATATCAAGGGTGCATACGGATCTGAAAACCATTTATATTTAACAATCAATAATACAGAACTATTTTGTGTAGTATGTATATGTCATTTACTAATATATTTTCTTTTACATATATTTATTCAAGGGGAGTGTGGCATCCACATGAAAGCCACATTACAATATTGGAATCAGATATATTCTTGACGCAATGCATGACGCAATGGATGTGTCTGATAAGGATTCGAAATCGATTTATTTATTTAAACTATGGATCGATCCGTAGTTAAGAGCATCCACAATGAGTTTAGTAATTAGTATTTATTAAACTATGAATCGAGTAGTATTTAATTAACTTCCTGAAAACCTAACTTCAGGTATTTGACATGGAATTAGATTTTAATAGAATCGTGGAATTCATAGAATTAGACCTTTTTTTCCCCCCAAACAACAGCTTGTGATAGCCACAGGTCATAGGAATAATTTTTTGGGAAAAGTAGCGCATATTTGGTGTAGTATTTATTCTTCAAAAATAATAATAATTAGTAAATATAAGAATATCGGATTGGTGATGAGGATTTTCTCCATATTTAATCAAGGGGAGTGTGGCATCCACAAGAAACCATAATTTTTATTGTGGATTCCAAAGCATTCTTGTCAATTTCAAGGTTTTGGAACAATAACTTGATCGAAAAATAAATAAGGTTGTGGATTCCAAAGCATTCTCGAGGTTCATCGGAACAACAATATGAATATACCTACTAATGCATATATAATCAAATATTAATAAATTTTCCCAATTTTTTTTATTTAAAAAAAAAAACTAATGCAGAGATAACAGTTTTCCCCCACTAGTATTTTTTTTTGGAATTGTAATTTTATGTCCAATTTTATTCTTTGTATAAACAAGGTTTAATTAAAATTTAGTCTATAGAACATTAAAAGAAAACAAAAATGTACCTGGATATACTTTTGTAATAATGCTATAATCACATCAAATGTGTGTGTAAGTGTTTGTGGATATAGAATTATTGATACTTTGAGTCAGGTGCATTTTGCCAAGGTCCCTAGGCCTAATGAGATGTTTTCGCCTTCATCCTTATCCTTTAAATTTTACCACTTGTCTAATTTTTGTCAAATATTTCTCATTCAATCAATTTTCCTTTATACTTTTCCTATTTGTCTCCTAAATACTATTATAAATAGTTACAAATTTATTCAAGTTTATAAAATAGGTAAACTTTGACTTTAATGAATCCGTTTGTAATGTCCTTAATTTTGGGAACGTTAAATAAACATTTTTATTGAAAACCTAAATAGAGTTTGGCTCATTATTATAGCATAATTCCCACAAGGGTACATTTATCAAACAAATGGAGGAAAAACTAGGGTTTCAATCTACAGCTCCGCCTGCTCCTCCATCCTAGCCAGCTCCTCAGCTTCGAAAGCCTCCAAGGTGTAGAGTTCACTCTGCTTATCTATAAGGTCTGACGCATTATACCAGCGTCGCCCCCAGTATAATATATCAGGGTCACCAAAGGTAACACTGTGAGCTACAAGAGCTCAGAGAATAATCTCATATCCGCTAACCCATAATTTACAAACAACAGGGCATAGAAGTAGTATACTAGCTCATGTACAATCGGCGATTTCTAAATAGCACATGCATGTTTAACAAAGCAGTTAACAATGACACATCCACATTCATTATTCAACTAACATTGGTGTCTGTGATATCTGAGTTTCTCCTACGCAACGTTTCGTAGACCGTGTCACCATTTTCACTTTTTATTTTTTTCCAAATCAACATTTCGAAAATCGTTTTTACACACCCAACCTCGGTTCCGCTGTCCCGGGCTCCCGAGTATCCTCACAATGGTTCCGTTGTTCCGGACTCCCATTTGCACACAATCATATTGGCTCCTCTCCGCAGATAACCAAGTCACATCACCAATGAGACTACCAAGTCCGGTCCCATTGGCAACACACACACACAATGGGCTACCAAGTCCGGCCACATTGCGGTCGCAAAATATTGGCTCATTTCCGCGAATAACCAAATCACACCTCCAATGAGACTACCAAGTCCGGCCCCATTACACACACAATGGGCTACCAAGTCTGGCCACATTGCGGTTTCAAAAATCCATACACACAATGGGCTACCAAGTTCGGCCACATTGCGGTTTCAAAAATCCACCACAAACATTGTGGTTTCAAAAATCATTTTTACACACCCAACCTCGGTTCCGCCGTTCCGGTCTCCCGAGTATTCTCACAATGGTTCCGCCGTCCCGAGTTCCCATTGGCACACACACACAAATATTGTGGTTTCAAAAGCATTTCCAAAATCATTTTTACACACCCAACCTCGGTTCTGCCGCTTCGGATTCCTGAGTATCCTCACAATGGTTCCGCCGTTCCGGGTTCCCATTGGCACACAATTTGCATTGGCTCCTCTCCGCGGATAACCAAGCTACACACTCAATCTCGGTCCCGCCGTTCTGGTCTCCCGAGTATCCTCCATGGTTTCGTCGCTAGGGTTATGTTTAAAGTCGCCTAAAATGGTTTACTTGTCTTACACTCAAATGTGTAAGACAATGATCACCCCTCCCCCTCTCTTTTTGGCCGAAAATTTCCCTAGGTCTAGGTTGGCATGCATGAATACCTACAAAAATCTAGGAAAGTTATTCTTGAAGAGTAATTAGGTTCAAGTCTAATATTTCTAGGCTTACATGCATGACAAGTCTAGGAATACTACTTATGGAAGCAAAATGATTATTTCCTTAGGTTGAAAAGGTTCATCTAGGGTTTGGAATGGTTCATGTGGTTCAAGGATGGTTGAAAAGGTTCATCTAGGGTTACGAATGGTTCAAAAATGGTTAGGGAGGTTTAACTAGGCTTAGAATCCAATTGGTTTGGCTAGCTAATTGGTTGGAATCAAATTATCCTAGGAAATGTAGGATTCCTAGCCAATGAAATGAATTTATGAATTAATTCTAGACACAAATAAATATGCAAGGGTATAAATAAGTCCCTTTGTCCTTAGGAAATGACTAGTTAATTTTATACGAAGAAAACTTAATTTATAAGTCTAGAATTTAATTATGACGGATTATTAGAAACTAAGAAGGAATTTTAAAAGAAATCCAAGTAATTTAGAAAAGGATTTTTCAATAATTAACGAAATTTTTATTTACCAAAAATCAGGATCGTTACACCGTTGCTAACATAAGTCAATTTTAATCCCTTTTTTTTTTTTCCTATTATTGAACGCGAATCGAATTTTGATAAATACAAGCCGATAATAAATTTTCATCTTTAAGTGGGAAGCTTTCAATTACGTGATTAATAACACAAACGTCACACAAAAATTGGCAAAACCTTTCTTGTGCGATCTCTACTATTTCAATAAAATTACTAGAATTACTTGGGTCGAGCTTTTAGTACAAAGTCTTAATTTAATAATCAATTCAACATGAAGCAATAAAAAACATATTTTACTAGAACTACGACTTTGTTTTTTTGAACTTGTCAAGAGAATACATAGGGACCCATATTTCAATTTTGCCTAGGCCGGGCTCCGAAAATATGAGGGCCGGCCCTGCTTGCATGTGTATGGCAGTGGAGAATGATGGACAATCCATTTGCTTATGCTTTGTGCACAAGTCAACCAACACATCATGAAGCAGAATATTCCAAATTAGTAGTAGAAATCAACTTAAACTTCTCCATTTTCACAAAGGTATGAACGCATCAGATACCTCTCCCACTACCCCAGAGCCCACCTCAAATAATAACATAAACCTTTTAGTGTTTGATTTAATAAGTATAGAAACAGTGTAGAGAAGTATTCATATGTTTATATAGCATATGCACCCAATGAAAATGTTGTGAAGATACTATTTGCACCCGAAACCAATATGGATCTTGTGCAAAGACGAACAAGACTTTTGTTATAACCCCCACCCCAAAACGTTATTGAAAAATGGAGCTTAATTCTTACGTGTTGCAGTATCATTGAGTCATCTAAATGACAATACTAATTAATCAAAATATGTACATAGCCTTAATCTAATTAAATGACAGAAGGTGCCAAATTCAAAAAAATAAAATAAAAAAGACCTAGACAAAGATACGTACATTTCATTATTTGTATAATGATACTATGTGCACCCAAAACCAATATCGATCTTGTGCAAAGACGAACAAGACTTTTGTTATAACTCCCACCCCAAAACGTTATTGAAAAATGGAGCTTAATTCTTACTTGTTGCAGTATCATCGAGTCGTCTAAACGACAATACTAATTAATCAAAATATGTACATCAGATAAAACAGCCTTAATCTAATTAAATGACAGAAGGTGTCAAATTCAAAAAATTAAATAAAAAAGATGTAGACAAAGATACGTACATTTCATTTTTTGTGTAATAACGTGCTCATTAATTTTACTTTTCAAAGTTGATTTATTTGTTTTATTTTATTTAGTTCATAAAACATACAGTATATAAAGAGCTGTATCTTTGAGATTCACTGTCCATATAACACACGCAATTAATTTGACTGAATAAATTGCTACTCAAATGGGAAAATCATTAATCATCCCTCTTTTTTTACTTTCTTATTATATGGAATATTTTTAAAATGTGAAAAATGGACATCACATCTCTCTCTCTAAAAGTACCACCTCCACTCTCTCTCCTATATATACCCCATTGTGGAGCGTGTGTCCTCCACACTCCTTTGCAACGCATACATACATATATTCTCTCTCTTCCCTCTTCAACTTCCTCCATGGCCACTCCAACCCAATCCCAAACGAACCACCCAGAAAAAAAACCCACAATTCCCGACCTCGATATCGAGCAACAACCCGTTGGAGTGCTCGAAATCGAGCAACAACCCATTGGAGTGCTCGAAATCGAGGTCATCAACTACTCTTCCCGAGCCCAGTGGCTCAGAGCCGCAGTTCTAGGCGCAAACGACGGATTGCTCTCAACGGCGTCGTTAATGGTGGGGGTTGGAGCCGTCCATAAGGACGTCAAGACCATGATCCTCACCGGAATCACCGGACTCATCGCCGGGGCTTTGAGCATGGCCATCGGTGAATTCGTCTCTGTCTACTCCCAATATGACATAGAAATGGCTCAGATTGAAAGGGAGGTACTTAGCGAGAGCGAAATCGAGGAAAGGAAGGGGAACTTGCCAAGCCCTTTACAAGCGGCGGCGGCCTCGGCCTTGTCTTTCGCCGTCGGGGCGTTTGTGCCGCTGCTAGCGGCGGCGTTTGTTAAGGACTATTACGTGAGGTTGGGGGTGGTGGTGGCGGCCGTGAGCTTGGCGCTGTTGGGATTTGGAGGGCTTAGCGCGGTCCTGGGGAGGGCGCCGGTGGTGAAGCCTTCCCTTAGGGTTTTGATCGGAGGGTGGTTGGCCATGGGGCTCACTTATGGGTTAACCAAGTTGATTGGTTCTACTGGAATCTAACAAGAAAAAAGCTCGTAACTCAGTGTGTTACATAGCTCTCTCTCTCTCTCTAAATATATGTGTTTGTTCCGGTGAGATGTGAACCCTATCCAAAATCATCTCCTATCCATGTAAAATGAATCTGAATAATTAATTTTAGGGTGAATTAGGGTATGTATTATTTGGGAAAATGATTTTGCCACTCCTTTTTTTGTTAATGTCACTCCTTGCAAGTGTGTATTTGCACAAAAAATACACTTGCAGGGGAGTGGCGTTAACAAAAAAAAAAAGTGACAAAATCAGCAGCCATTATTTGTCATAAGGCATATTTTTTCTTTCTTTCTTTTTTTTGGTCTTTTTTGGAATTTTCTTTCTTAATGTAACATGGTTGTATGAGATGGTTAGCTTAGCCAGGGGGTTGGGTCCTTAATTTTTTCTTGTTTCCTTTTCCTGTTTTAATTTGGGTATATTTACATATGTGAAAATCTTGTTTAATTATGTACTTGATCTGCAGTTTAATGAAACGATTAATCTTTTTTTTTTTTTTACTTACTTTTCTATCTCTGGATGCGTACTTTGGAAACAATAATGATAATTAACCCTCATGTTGTTGGAACTACGGAAACAATAATGAACCCACATGTTGTTGCAAGCCAATCTCGTTTTTTCAAATATGAGCTTAAACTCGTAAAGTTTCGAGCTTTCAAGCTAGACTCATTAAGTTCCAAAATGAAATAGGCTAATTTAAAGCCATAAAGAAGAACTAACATAATTAATCTAGGCCAAAAAAAACTCATAAACATAAAATTCAATTACTTACTACATTTATTAAATTTAAAACCCTCAAACCCTTAAATTTTCATATCTCACATAAGATATTTCTTATTTGGATGCAATGGTACTGTAAAACTGGTGAAAATATACATATGGAATTCCGACGCAGATATCGTATTTTGGGACATTTATTAAATTTACCTCTTTATTTGTAATATTTATAGAATGACCTCTTTGTTCACGAGACTATCGAGCCAAACACTCATATGCTCAAGTTTGGCTTGAATTTATAAACGAATAAAAAAAACGTGATTGAGCTTGGCTTATATATTTTTTTAAACGAGTTTGAACAAGCCAAAAATCAAATCGAGCTCGAGTTGTTTGGTTCGTTTACCAACCCTATGTCGAACCCTATATATATCTGTCTTAATTACACTTTATCGAAGGGATGGTACAAGCTACAGTATATATCTTTTGAAACTGTTAGTGTTTCGGTTCTATCCAAAGCAAGAATGCAACAACCATTAACAATATATATTAAGTCTTGCCCAAATAAAACATTTGTGCCTAATGCATAGTCTACCAAAATTTGGAGCCCCTTGTTTTGGGCTTGGAATTGGGGGTTTGAAGCGGCTGTTTCCTCGGGTCTGTGTGTGGAACAGTTTGGGAAAATGATGGCCAATGACGTCTTTTAATAATTAATATCCGTTAAAGATATTTTCAACATTAACAAATGCTGAAAATGTTTTTGGCGGGTATTAATTATCAGAACACGTCCTGGGCCGTTATTTTCCCAAACAGTTCTCTTAAGAAAGCAAAACAGATGTGTTTAAAATACCTGTAAACATGAGGCTAGGTTACGCAGTATATATAGCGATATAAGCCAAATACTCTGCCATTGATTAGCAACTGGCTGAATCAAATAAAAAGGTTTAGATACAATAAAAAAAAGAAATATATATTTATATATGTCCCTTGGCCCATAGGTCCTGGCACAATGTTAGAATTTTAGCTCTTCCAGAGTGGTATCTCACTGATGGCTCGGGCCCCAGAAGGGGAAAATATATATGTGTTTGCGCGCGCGCAGATCAGATTAATAACCATTTGTTTTTGGTCAAAAACAATTAATAACCACTTTGGGAGAATCATATCTGCTACATATACACAACTCTAATCAAGGGCGGCTCCCCACTTTATGAGAAAAATTCCAAGCATGCATGATCAAAAGTTATTTCTTGGTTCTTTTGATAAATTAATTACTACTTTTTCATGTTTATGTTGGACAATTTCTTTCTCAAAAATTCCAAGCATGCTCCCCACTTTCTGTTTTTTCGTCATGTAAACTAAAAGTTAGTTAAGTAGTTTTTATCAAATACTTATCTCTCAACCTATCTCTCTCATTCTCTCTCTCAATCCTAACCACCACAACTCCTTGATCTTCTCCCTTCCCCTCTCCCGTGGGTTCCATACCCGTGGTTTATTTGATATGAAATGCGTCTTTTGACAAAACATGGGTGTACTATTTTAAATCTCAACTATGCATGCATTTCTTTTGGGATTTAAGCTTTCGATGTATATTTGGCCTTGACTGTCAAATTAAAGCTTCTTTTTGCCAAAGATGGAGCGAAAAGAAGGGTAGGCAATATATAATGTTATAACTAGCTTCTGCGTCTACCTTAGTGTCCGACCGTTATTTTACCATCTCTTCTAAAATCAATTGGTGTTAGGGATGACTTCAATTGAGTCTTTTATGGTATTCAACATCGCACCTGCGAGTTTGTTTTTTAGAGCGGTTGCAGGGAGTGGCATTGTGTAACCAAATCTATTGAGGCACTCCGGGCCCAACAATTCCTCTCTCACGATGACGCTCCCGCTATTCGAACCCATGACTTCCTAGTTCTGATACCACTAGTCGAAAAAACCCTAAATCGCCTAGGTTTTTAGAAATCGGATGGAGCAAACGGAAGAGTATATAATTAAATCTAGGGGTGAGCAAAAAATCCGTCAAACTGCGAATCCAGTCCAAACCAGAAGGTTTGGTTTGGGTTTTTAGTAGTATGGTTTGGTCATGGTTTAAAAAAGTTAGAAACCGCGTTATATGGTTTGGTTTTTGGATTCACGTTTACGATTATGGTTCCAAACCGATCCGAACCATATAATACATACATATATATATATATATATATAAATTAATTATGATTCACCCAATAAATATGGGAGCTTTTAGTCAACTACTTTCTTAATTTATTGATCCCATTAAATCCACAGCAATATTTAATTTTGCTTCACTACCAAGATAATGATATGAACCTTGATGTAAAGTGATATCACAAGTTGGTTTCTACCATACTGCTACTATTGCCCTTTTGCTACCTCATTTCAATTCAATAGTTTTAGAAATTATTTTTGGCCTTTTATTTGGTTAAACTATCTTAAGATGTTTAGGAGTAGTTGGTATTCTTAGTTGGTTCATTTTAGTGACTTACCGACATTTTATTTTCTTATTTTAAGACTTGAGGCAATTTTTGGTATCCTACTCTAAATTAGTTGGTTGATATTAGTGTGTTTTAATAATTTGAATGGAATTGGTTTAAATATATGTATTTTTTTAATTTACCTTCATAATGTTAAGTACTTTAAATATTTTTTGAAGACAATAGCTTAGTTCAAAGCAAATCGTGGTTTAAAATCGAAACCGAACCGTATTTAAATGGTTTGGATTGGTTTGGTATTATGCCTTTTGTGGGTTGGTTTGGTTCTCCAAATTCATAATCCGTAAGTATTGATTTGATTCTTGGTTTAGTATGAAACCGAACAAATCCGGACCATTCTCACCCCTAATTAAAGCTTCTTTTTGCAGATTTAAAGATGGAGCGAAAAGAAGGGTAGGCAGTATATAATGTTATAACTAGCCTCTTCGTCTACCTTAGCTTATCGTGACTTTGATGTTCCATCTTCTGCTGAGTCAGGCCGGCCCAAGGGTTTTTAGTACCCAAGGCCAATTAAAAAAAGTGTGCCCTTAAAGAGTTATACTTAACAATTTTTACAGCAATAATCACAATACGAGAAAGCCAAACCAATATGAAGTTCTTAATCATTACATACGAACACAAAATATGAAATCGTCAAGATTTTGGGGTGAGTTTGGGGGGAAACGATTTTTGGGAGGTGTTATTCGGTGGTTTGGGGGAAATGATTTTGGGGACTTAGTGGGTTGGACACTTAGGCTTATGAAATGGTAGGTTGGGCTAACTCATTATCTCTAATTAGGCATTTTTTTCATTTTATTAGGCTTAAAAAGAGTCATACTCAAATCCAAATAGTAAAAATATTAGAGTGCCCCTGAAAATTGAAACTTTAGGGATACCCAAGGCCCAGGCCTCTTGGGCCTTGGGGTTGGGCCGGCTTTGACTACTAAATTCACATGTTATTTGGATTGGTCTCCATTTTCGCAAAACTATTCCTCATTAAGAAAATAGTGCCGGCCCTGTTGTCTTTGCTGTCTTCGGGTATTCGTCTGTTGTCTTTGCTGCTTTTTGCTGTTAGCTTGCTGTGTGTTCTGTTGCGGTTGCTGGGGTTTAGTTTTTGGTTGCTTCTTTGGCCGGTTTAGCTTTGCCGGGTCTTTCGCTTGTTTTGTTGGTTAGAGGTAGTTTGTTGTTGCTATGGTTGTTTTGTAGCTGTTCTTTTCCCGGTGCTCCGTCTTCCCGTGTGTGGTGGCTGTTGTTTTTTCTTTGGTGTGGCTTGTCTGTAAGCGTCATCTTTGTTTGGCTGCTATTTTTGAATGCAGACGGTTGTTAGGGTGTTTTTTGGGGTTTAGGCTTGGTTCTTTTTTGTTGGTTTTTTGCCGTTTTGGCTCTCGGGTAGCCTTAGGTTAGTAATTTTTCCTTCGGATGCCCTTGTCCTTTTAATCTTTGTATCTTTTCAGAGATTAATAAAATTCTTTTACTGAGCACAAAAAAAAAAAAAAAAACCAGTGCTGGCCCTGAGCTAAAGATTGTGTTGCGTCTGTTTTAGGCTTCCAAATTTTTTTGAATTTCAAGAAACCCTTATACTTTTTTACCCCTTGTAATAGTCTAACTAAAGGGCCTCATTTTTTATTTTTGCTTTAAGCTCCTGAAAACTCAGGGCCGGCTCTGTAAGCAAAGCAGCCATGATGATATATAATATCTTTTCAAGAAAGGATAACAAGTTAATTGGCCCTTCATTAATTTCCATTTTCTCTCAGATTCGAATCGATAGTTGCTTCGAAGGAAAAATCGCTACCAGTTGACACTAGCTGATGCATATTGGAGTACTATTTTGTGCAGTACGTACAAATCAATTTGAGAGAAACTTATTCACAACTCCACACAATTTTAGCCGTTCGTTTCAACAATCAATGGTTCAGATTTTTAAAAAATCATTCGCTAGAATAGTTAAACTGTTCTTGCGAATAGTTTTTTTAAAATCCGGACCGTTCGAAACACTTTTGGACGCGCTCGATTGAGCGTCGTAAACTTGATTACAGGTTGCTCCGTAAAAAAATAGTAGTTTTTCTCAATCAATTTATACGAGTTTTTAGATATTTAGTCAAGGGTTGTGTGGCATCCACGAGAAAGCCACATTATACTAGTGGTAATTATAGCCACATTATTCAAGGTTTTGGAACTACACAAAAAAGTCCAAGCAAAGATGATGCATGATGCAATGGATGTTGTAATACGAAAGAGGACCAGCCGTTCCCCAGAATACACGTGTCTAACAAGGATTGGAAATCAAATTAAACTACAAATCAATGGAAATCAGGCTTCTTGGTTTTAGAGCAATTGTCTAGGTGAGTTGGTATGTGGAATTACCCTATCACCCTCCTTCAAGGCTTCTTGGTTTTAGGACTCAAAACCCAACTTCCATCCTTGCGCATGGTCCCTCATAAATTTTCTTTAACTATCTCTCTTTACTCATTACTCGAAAAACCTTCCTCAAAATCTAAACCGAACATATCTTCTTACTGAAAGCCCAAGGATGTTTTGGATATGGATATTCTTTCTTCTTGCGTTTCTTTGATGAGCAATATAGCTTATCCTTTTTTCTTCCACAATGTATCTTATCGAGTTTTTATAAAATCTTCTTTTGCCGAGGAAAAAAAAAATCATTGATTAATAAGACAAATCGTTTCTTTAACCCATTTGTAATTCTCACAATATATGAGAATAATTATCTTGGTCGATAAAAAAAGGAGTAATGTACGACAAATTATATTTATAAGCATATATTTTAGACCCTCCTCCATGGTTTACCAAATACTGTTAAATTTCTTAGAGGGTTCCAACCTAAAGTCAATTGGCTATAGGTGGAGTAACCTCTAGAATATATTAACCAAGTTTGAGTGGCTTAGATGAGCGATGTGGGACAAAGTCTAACACTCTCCCTCAAGTGCAGCCTGGATGCACGTGGAGGTACGAATTGAGAAAACTAGGAGATTTGACTCGGGCGACCCCTCACATGCAGCCCGAATGCACGTGGAGGTATGAATTGATTAGGTGAGACGATTGACTCGGGTGATAGAGACTTGACCACACGAGGTGAGGTCACCCAAGACCTAGCTCTGATATCATGTTAAATTTCTTGGAGAGTTCCAACCTAAAACCAATTGGCAATAGGTAAAGTAACCTCTAGAATATATTAACCAAATTTGAGTGGTTTAGATGAGCGATGTAGGACAAAGTCTAACAAATACTAATGACTCGAACTTAAATATTTTGTCGCCGGATGGCCCAAATTGCATGTAGAGAAGCGTATGAACCACGAAATTGTTTGGAAAAAGACAGTCACGAACAAGTCTAACTAAAGATACTCGCACTACGAACAAACAGTGTTGAGATAATTCTCAGCTTTCTTTATTAATTAAATAACAAGCACCTTGCCTTAAGGCTTACAACTCAATTTATAGCATAGAAAATCCTACATACTAGAAAATAAAGAAAAATGAAACAATAAAATTAGAAACTAACTCTTCATATTGACCAAACAAATATTAAAAGAAAATAAAATAAACTACAATGGCGTAACTAATTACTTTAGAATACTATTTGTAGCAAAAATGGACCGCTCCTATCAAGGAGATCCTTCCTAAATAGTAAAAGCATCCTCAATGGGCTCCTAAAATGACTCCTAGTTAGGCTTCTAGGTGACATTGATAGAGTTAGTAATTATTTCTTCATTTTAGTGCTTTAGTGGACTCTCTAGAGTGGCTGCTAAGGTAGGCTCCCAGTTGGTGTACTAAGTTGAGAGAGAGAGAGAGAGAGAGAGAGAGAGAGAGAGAGAGAGAGAGAGAGAGAGAGAGAGAGAGAGAGAGGAGGAGGAGGAGGAGGAGGAGGAGGAGGAGGAGAGTGCGGGAGATGAGAGACCCTTTTTTTTATTTGTTTGCACAAATAAACACTAGGACACACTTTAGGAGCCAAATTTAGGGAGACCAATGGAGTACCCTCCCACTCCTAAATTATAGCAAATTCAATTAGCACACAGAATTGGACCCCACTTTTGCTTATGTGTTAATTTTCGGAGTGCACTGGAGATGCTCTAAGTAGGTAACTGTGTCAAGACATACATATATCCATAATGATGTATTAGGTATCACGCTGACGTGGCATGAGGTATATGTGGCGAGGTGTCTAACAATGACATGTGGCATAATCATATTGACATGGTCAATGGACAATTCACATAGGTGGTGACCATCATATTGGAGTATGCACCATCTTATAGGATTTTGATCCATACTCCAGAGGTGATATCTAAGATGCAGAACGTACACTGGAGCTTTCTACTTGGAATATTGGACTAGCATTCTTCCTCTGCATTAGATGTACTCGGAATTGTCATTATACTGACCAAGGGCGAAATCAGAAATTTATTTTGCCTTGGGCTAACCCAAAATTTATATGTATGAACCAAAAAGAGGCAAACCCAAAAATTTGGTTTGAAGAACAACAAAAGAGTTTTTCCTCTTCTTTTTTTTTTGGTTATTCCATTAGAATTTAAAATAGAGACAGAAATTTTGGTTTGAAGAACGACAAAAGAGTTCTTCCTTTGTTTCCGACGGTCACAGAATTCATCGATGATCAGATTTCCTCCACTCCTGCCATGGACGCGCTAAATAGCAGTCCCAAGACTTGTTTCCTAAAAAAATCCCCTGTTTCTGCCGTCAAAAGGTCGAACTTCCTCCTTCGGAGAAGGAAGTTCCAAAGAAGAAAAGGGGTAGAAGCAAGTCCTTCTCTAGGTTTGCCCTGTTCGAAATTAGGAGTATTTGGATGGTGGATTGGGCGGGTTGGGCTGAGCTGAGCTGAATGGGATGGTGAAAATTTACATATAATATATATATTATAATTTGGGTGAAGTGCACCTGGGCTACGGCCCAAGTCAGCCAAAGGGTAGTTCCGCCCTTGATACTGACGGTATATTCGAGCTTATCCTTTCAGCGAAGTAAATAATCGACAATTATAGCAAAAACAAAACACAATATCAGCAGAAAATAGAGGATGAAATCTTACATTGAACACCAGACAAACCAAAAGAATGGTACAAGAGCCTCGTGCGGGGATAAAACGTTAGAGTTTCAATTAACCAGATACTGAAAGTATGAGATATTAGAAAGTTGGCCAAACACCAGACTGACTCCTGGCTCTAGCATATACATATTCTTGGGCAAATAGAATCACAACAAAATGAATGGGGGCAACTGAACAAAAACATGTATTGCTGCGTCACCTTGTACATTAAGCAATATTAAGTACGCAAGGCTTCCTTTGATACAGACATATATAGTATACGAAAATGATGTTCCTGTTGGAAAAATATCCAAAACTATCTGCAAGATGTTTGAGAGAAGGGATCGGAAGAGAAATATACTAGGAACTTAATTCTTGTATTCCACTTGCTTAAAACCATGTGGTACATCGGGTATTCATCTACAATGAGGGTAAAGAGAGACCTTCAGAGTTCAGAGTATGTTTGAGGTTGGCCGCACCCCACCCTCCCCAGTGGCATGAGATCACTGGTTTGGTTGAGTTGGCCAACACTCAAATTCAAGTGATTTATGGATCTATTCTCTGCAAGGCCGGCTCGGAGATTTCGGAGACCTAAGACGATCTTCGAAAATGAGGCCCTTAATATCCTAGCACTTAACGTATAATTTCTTCTTCGTCAGTTCGTTGGGTTTGTTTGCAATGAGCTAGAATTATCATTTAAGGGGAAAAGATGTATCCATGTTAATGCATAATTTTTCCAGAGATCAGCGATTCCGACGTCCCATGATCCAACTTTATTCTCGCTTTTTATTTTTTCCTCTGTTCCATTTTTACTAGGCTGGGCCATTGGAGTTTATGTAAAACATATTCATGGGTTAAAAAATAAGCTCTATAGCAACACATATATACTGGGTACTAAAAACAAGTAGGGACCCTAATTTTTAGACATTTTTGAGGGTTTAAGGCTTGCACCTCATGGGTCTTAGCCCAGAGCCGGCCAAGATTCTCTGGATCAGACATTTTCAAAAGACTAAAAATCAGAGGAGGAGGAGACGGAGACGGAGGATGAATAGTGGGAGATGACTTGAGTCCTATCTATAGACGATGAGTTAAACATCAACCTCAGAAGAATGAGATTAAATTCTCTCCACTATAGGCGGGAAACCCCAAGTTTCCACCACCTCCATTTGAGGACCTCACCGTGCATGTAATGCGGTAATCTGAACCGTTTATATTGTGAAACACGCAGAGTAGTATATCCACGTAAAAAAATCAGCTTGAGCGGACATGGATAGGTATATCAAAAACTGAATTTTGATTTGTAAGATGGATGGTTTATCTTTTTAAAGTTCAACTCTATTTTATTAATCAAATTCAATTTTTGATATAGGGTTAGGAAGAGCATAAAGATGAGGAGGTAGATACTCCCTCTGTCCCAATTTGTTTATCCCCTTTTTGACTTATGCATGTCCTAAATTGACTGTCTAATTTCAAAATTAATGGATCAGATAATCTAAATTTTTAAATCAATGAATAAGATTTGGTTTCCTTATTAAGTTGGAAAGCCGAGATTGGACAAACAAATCGGAATGGAGAGGGAGTAGAAATAGAACAAAGAAAAAAAAGAAGAAACAAAAACAAAAAACAGAGAGTATTAATTTTAAACTATTGACTCTCAGCGTAATCCTGTTCATATCTCTATTATAAAACAGAAGGGTGTGGGGACAAGTTGTTGGAACGGTTTAGATTCATTTGATCCAAAGGCTGTAGTGCATCTTCCCACTTCCCGGTTAAGTGCCCATAGTTTTCACCTAAATCACACAACTGCCATCCCCTTCCAACCGCGATGCGTAGTGCCGTAGACACGGGTTAGCACTAGTTTAAAATATTGCGGCTTTACCCTGTCTAAAGGTTTAAATTGCATTATTACCCAAAATGTGTCCAGTGTGTGTCCCGTGCGTGCCTGGTGCATGTCTCGTGCGTGTCAATCGCATATCCAAAACGTGTCCAACACACACAAAAATAAACAATGAAATTTTGGCACCTAGCTATTTTCACGTGCCCAAGCGTATCCGTGTCCCAAATGTGTCAGAAACAATTACGAGAGGCCCAGAGAGGTGTACATGCTTCTTAGGTGTGCAGTGTGCACCTAACCGCGATATTGATACGCTATGTATCTTTAAATGTTATTAGTAATCTGAAAATATGAAATGGGGGGGGGGGGGGGGGGGGGGGGGGGGGATCTCTATGTCCTAAATATCACCATCTTTTTTCTTTTTTTTTCCTCAGCTAAATCACCATCATTGGTTTTAGAAACAGAGGTGATTAAGAAAAAAAAATAATAACAATGCCCCAGTTCACAAACCATTTCTCATTCTAATTCAACATCTACTGAGATTGGCAGCTATCAGAAGTGTAAAACATAACTTCACTTTATCTAAGGTTACATGACCATGTTAATCTCACCCTAGCTATCAAGCAAAATATTGGAGGCTTTGAAGTCCCTGAAAATAATTTGTGCCTAACGGCTAGGTCTTGTGGCGTCTGGTGGATCTATTTCCTCACGAGGTCTCCCACCATGCAACATAGTCGGATGTTGCCGGGCTAGCTTAACGGAAAGAGGGGCCTTGCGGCAAGCTTTTGGAGGGGCCGATGGAACTGAGCAAGGATGTGCTCGATGCTTCAATGGGCAACGTCAAGACGGCCAGGGGTGGACTGACAGTGGGGCACGTGGGGTCACGTGCCCCCACTCCTCTGGAAAAAAAATAATAATAAATAAATTTTTTTGATTTTAGATGAAATAACGCTCCTTCTCCTGTTCCTCAAACCCCAAATCAGAAAAACTCAGGCGCCGGCCCTTGCCCACTCTCGCTGCTCAGCGCTCGCTCCCCCCTTTCGCTCATTAGTCACAAACGACGGAGAACTCGCCTTGCCGTCGCCGGTCTCCGGTGTATCTCGCCTTGCCGGTTCCCTCACCAATCGGCAATCACCAACCGAACCAGCAACCGATCTGCCCAACCAGCGATCTGCCGAGATTTGTCGAAGAAACTGGAATCAGTGAGTCTCTCTCTCTCTCTCTCTCTCTCTCTCTCTCTCTCTCTCTCTCTCTCTCTCTCTCTCTCTCTCTCTGTGCAGTGTAAAAAAATTGGGGGTCGTTTGTGTACAGAATCGAATTTAGAACGCATGCATATGATACATTGATAACTGATACACATGTTTGAAAATCTTGAGATAATAGTATCGAGGGGAATTGGCCCAATTGGGAGACTTATAGATTTTG